>CM041016.1:6050595-7250595 GCA_022984855.1 Dimocarpus longan | reverse complement strand
ACAGGCGCCGGCGGCGGAGGAGCGACGTAGGGTTGGGGGTACTGAGAAGCGGCAGTGGGGTCGGGTTGTTGGAGGTGGAAAGGTAAGGGGAAGTAGGAATTGGCTGTTGATGATGACGCTGCAGCCGTGTATGTGAATTGTGCGGCGGAGGAGGAGGAGGAGGAGGAGCCCGGTGGTATCGACATTGGAGTGGAAAACGACGTCCGATTGGAGAGAGGTTCGTATGTTTAGGGTTTCGAGAGAAGGGTCGAGAGAATTGAAAATGATCTGCTTCTCTTGTTTTTAAAGGCTTGCTTCACATGCATTATGTTACCAATCATATACGGGTGTGGTTTTATAGCTCAATAAATTAATCTTGTAAATTATAATTTTTTTAGTAGAAATCTCGAAAAAAATATTATTAAATTCAGTACAAATTTTGCAATCGGTTTATAATTTTTTTTTTTTTTTTAACATTACAATTATAATTACAACCATCAAAATCTAAAATAAAAATAACCAAAAACTCTGTTATTAATAGACGGAAAAGAGTTATCTATGTAAAGTGAGAGAATCATTCACACGTTGATAAGACTTAAATGTTATTATTTGAACCCGTCACTCAACTTTAAGAGAAGCATAGAAGTGGTATCACTGCACTGTTTTACCTGCTAGCCAATTTAAAAGTTTTGATATGACTTTTATTTTACGAACTCAAAGTTTAATAATTTAAAACTAATTATTTAATAATTATGATATAATAAAGGGTGTTTGGTTTAATCATGAAGGGAATTATTTTAGAATAAGCTAGATTTTAAAACAATTTAAGAAGGGGACGACTTTACTTTTGTAAGTGATTATGAAATTGTCCGTTTATAAAATCTAATGAATCTTTTAAATATCTTAACCTCAATTATATATAAATATATTTATAACAAATAAAAATAAAAATATTTGATTTTTAAGTCTATCTTAAACATTATGTAAATTCACATCAAATGACATAAAATTTACGAAACATATACATACTATTTTTTTAGATTCATATGAGTTGTAAGAGAGTAATTAACCAAATAACAATATGATTAATTTTACCGTAAATTAATTTTTTTCAATACAAAATTGATTATTTTAAAACATTCTAACGATACTAAACTAACTGAAAGTATAAGTATATATGATATAATATAAATTACTAAAACAATAGTCTGAAACTATGGTTATTGAGGGGGTAAACTTTATAAAACTGCAGATTTTTGACAATAGTCTGAAACTTCAAAGACATGATTTTACTACAAGAAGAAAATGGAATGATTTACAAACAAAGTAGAATAGATGTTTCCCTTTCGGTTATTTTGAGGAATGGCTTATGTCACAACAGACCATGAATGTTTATAGCTAAATTAGGTTATGAAATAAGTGTTTGTATAAATTTCACTCAAAATGCATTGAAAACTATCAGTGAAGACTTTCTTTCTAATATATTTGTGCATCCACATTGTAGCTTAGATTGTAGATTTAGCAGGGCCATGATGGGTACTACACCAGATGCTGGTCCATTTATAAACACTTCTGTAGAATAGAGTCTTCTCATTTTGGCGTTCAGATAGGCTTTTGAGATAATGAAATCGGGTCATCAAATGATTGGCTGGAGATTGAAGAATCTTTAAAGGCCTTTAAATATGTTCTTGTAACCTCGTAGATGCCAAGAAAACAATTGAAATTGGAGTCTTCACTTGATATTAGGAGATATTTTTGCATCTAATTCTTAAACAAAATTACAATAGATATGCCATTGAAGTCAAAAAGCACCTTCACTGTTTAGTTTGTATGAATATGTCCTAAAAATTCTGTGTTTTTCATTCAACTTGGAAAGATTATCGTACGCTAATTTGAGCTATTTATGCCTGAAAACTTAAAACTGCAAATTATAGCGATTGATTTGAACCATGAGTCATACGAGATAGGATTACCATTCATTAAAGAGCTGGAGTTGATCACAAGATAGATTTCATAGAACCAATATGAGATGATGATTGACAATGAGATCAGTGATCAGGGGGAGCGAACGTCAAACAAGCTAGGCAGCGTCAAAAGTTGTTTAAAAGAGCGAAAATAAGAAAAAACAATTATAAGCATCCTATGATGCACCAGTAATACTTCAACGAATTGGATTTGGTACGTCAATATGAATGATGGGGACAAAATAGATTGATTGTTTTCTTGCAGTAGCAACTCCGCAGGATTATGTGGTTGTAAACATAACCTGATGATAACCACACTTATCCACAAAATGGAGGTCTTGAATTCAAATTCTCTTTCTCTCTTAAAAAAAACCCAAAAAAACAAAACCCTCTGCAGGATTATGAATGCTGCATCCTTCTTGTATTTAAGTAGTCCCCTTGCTATATTTTAAGGCATTTAGCAGGTTCACCATACATAATTCACCAGAATGAATTTCACTCGGCCAAAATTCAAATTAATTCTTGGTCTGGACGCATCTTCTTGAGGCAAACGTCTCAGCAACCAGCAGAGGAAAAGCAATAGTTGCATCACAATGAACCTGATTTTACAATGAGAGAGGAGAATAAAATCAGAATAACATGTTCACAGCACTTTTTATAAAAAACTAAGTGATAAAACCAGCATTCACAAGAAAAAGGAATGTGAAAATTCTGAAGATTATCTACAGTTAGTCAATTGTTACACATACAAGAAGTGGAAGAAATCAAGCCATCCAAATGATCAGGTAATGGAGCTGTACCTTCACCATTTTAGCAGAACCTCGAATTTTTCCCCATGACACAGCCTCATCAGGATGGGCTCCGGAATCACTCCCATCAAACTCTTGGGCTGTATTGATGAAGACAGCATAATCTGCACCATTACGCATCATGTTGGCATTGCAAATATGATGCTTAGGTAGTCCCCCTCCTAAAATTATCATTCCTGTTTTCCTAGGACTTGCATGGACAGCTTCACCATTCATGGCCCTAATATCTGTTCAAACACATAGTAGCTGTTTTTAGATTAAAATCTCAAAACATTAACTATCAGCATGGATAAAACTGAAGCAGGAAACACCAACCTTGCACTATGTCAACGATCAGGCCTGGGCTCTGGAAGGAATGAAAGTACAACATATCCCCTAGTGAACCATCTGTTAAGCCTGGACAAAAGACGGGAATGTTGTTCTGGAGACATCCAAAAGAATATTAAATGAATTCAGCACACAGTGAACATATTTTAGCACTTAATTAAACAACCTCACATTTGTTATTGATGTAGCAAGCAGAACAGATGCTAATTGCTTTAGTTGTTCAAAAAATACAAATCAAAAGATTAGGCAGTTAAAATCGAGGCAAGGATTAAAGGATGCCAATCAGTATATCCTGTGACGAAAACAAAAAAGAGAGACTAAAAATATCAAGCTAAAGTTGGTTGAATACTTGCCTTGTATGCCCAGTAAAGATATGAACTCTCATCATTTATTTCTTTTCCCAGCCTAGCAATGACCTTAGATGGTGTCCATGACACTTTCTGTCAAAAAGACACAAAAGGATTTAGCGAAATGAATTTAATATTCTATAGCTCATCTACGATTAATACAGATAGCAACATTAATACGGTAGATGTAAGAAGAAATAATTTGAACAAAGAAAGACAACTAGAATGATTTGAAGAAAACTGATATATTAATTTCATGGTCCATCAATGCATTTTATTGTAGATATAATATCATCAATCATGAGATAAATTAATAAACATTATAGGATTTGAGCACATTTAAGGAAGGAATCATGCATCACGGCATGCTTTCTACTGATGTAGCAACAATCAGTAATACCTTTTGAATTTATTACTCAAGTTCAATATAGCTAGAATAATTAAGACTCCAACAGATTAGGGAAAACCTTCTTTCTTCTCTAATGGTAAAATGATAAGGAACAAACTCAAGGTTCAAAATCCAAACATGAGGATTTGAAGACAGATTTAAGAAGTGAAATGCTAATATTAAGCAATTGACAAGCTGCCTTGGAGAAACATATGCGCAAATTCACACTCACATAACGTAAAATCACTTGAACAAAAAAAGTGCATGACTATGGTAGAAAAATAAGAGAGGACTACCTCCTCAATTTGTTCTTTCAACATCTGGTCAAAAATCGGAATGATCCAATCCTCAAATTTGCAGTAGTTGTCATTAGGAACCAACAGATTACCAATGCGGTTCAATCCTTGTGACCTCAACTGAGCTCCAGGAAGAGAAAAATAACCTTTAAATGTCGGCGCAAGGCATTTTATGATGTCTTCCTCGATCCCACCAGCTGTGGTGACCACTACATCTACCTGCAGGCACGTTAGAACTTATTCAAGAATGTGATACAACAAAAAGAAAAAAAAAGTATTACAATGGTGAATTTATTTGATCAACTAGAATTCAAAAATAAAACCGATGCAAACATGGATTCACTAACGCCAATAATCAGACAAAATAAAGTCATAACTATTAGCCAAAACATTGATAAAGCCATGCAAGCATAGATTAATAAAATGAACCAATAAGACAATCAAAACAGAATCTTTACTAGTGTACCCTATCACACAATTGATTCACGAATACATTACAAAAATTGGTTATGTGATTCCTTAAAAAGTGATATGTATGCGCAAATACTCACCATATGATGCTCAACAAGAAAAACACAAAAAAGTGTATTGCAATGGTAAATTTATTTGATTAATTAGAATTCAAAAATAAAATCAAAGCAAAATTTGGATTCATAAACAACAATAATCAAACAAAATAAAGTCATAACAATCATAGAAAACCCTAACAGCTGAAATAATACATAAAATCCAGCGAAAGAAGATTCCTAATCTCCATTCCAAGCAAAAAGGCTAGCATTAGGCAACTATTACCCAAAACATTCACAGCATAGATTAATAAAACGAACCACATAAGCCAATCAAAATAGAATCTTTACTAGTGTACCCTATCACACAAATGATTCACTAACACATTACACAAAATGGTTATCTAATTCCTCAAAAAGTAACATGTATGCGCGAATACTCACCATATGATGCTCGACAAGATAGCGAACGGTATCTCTAACACCTGAAGAAATTAAATTGGAGGTGAAACCTAAAAACACTTTGCATCTAACAGACTCCCTGTAGGCGGGGTCTCTCTCCACCTCATCACAATCCTCCGCCACGCTCTCGTCAGCAAGCCTCCAGTCTAGCTTCAATAACACAAACAAAAAACACGATTCGTTAACGCAACGATTGGAAAAACACAGAGTGAATGGATAGTTGGAAGTGAAACAAACCATCTGATTGACGACTTGGATGGCTTCACCGAAATTGGAGGCTTGGAAGCCGGTGGAGAGCATGGACTTGAAAAGGTGAGAGTAATTGACTCCTTCGTTGAAATCGTAGCCCTCTATTTTGATACATTTGCCTTGCAAAGATTCAGACTTTTTGAAGACCGTGGAGTGAACGGAAGCAACGAGCTTGTCGTCCTCCATCGATCTGTTAACTGATCAATTACAAGCGAAATTTTGTTTAGTGAAGGAATAGGAGAAGTGAAATGATGAGAAGAAGCAGAACAGTAGCAGCCTGAATAACAGGCAGGAGTCGACATTGTTGGACCGAAAAACGGCGTCGGATTGGAGAGATTGGAATGGTTAAGGTTTCGGGTTTTGAGCTTTTCGAAAATAATCTGTTTTTCAAAGGCTTGATGGTTGATACTGGTGTCGTTTTATACTCTAAATAAAAACCTAAGCCCACTAGTAATTCAAGAAACGCCTTTCAAAAAAACAATTCAAGAAAGGGATTTTAGGTAAGCGTCCCCTTCTTTTCTTTTTTTCTTTTCTTTTTTTTAAATGAAAATATTAGTGACACATATGAGAAGAATTGACTAGTTTAAAGGACTATTAAAATCAACTGGAATAAGAATATTAGTGACACAGATGAGAAGAATTCATTCACATGGAGATGAGAAAGGGGCTCATACGAGGGTGAAAGGGTAACCTACGTATAAAGGTAAGAGAGCTTGTTATTTTTTGACTACTCAAAATAATAATAAAATTATAAATTCTAACTACTAACTATTTATTTGATCTTATATAAATAAGTGGATAAAAATATATTACAATTATTTGATTAAAAAAAACTAATGTTTAGATGTTAAAGTCATAAATGTAATTTAAAAAATTAAGTACTTTTATCCATTGATAATTACAAACTAGAAAAGTACTTTAAAAGGATGTAAAGGTAGTTAAAAATTGAGACCCACTCTAAATATGGCTTTCAATGAAATCAATGTTTGGATGTCTATAGAATTCTTTATTTTTGTTGACTATAAACCGCTGAAAGATAATACGTTACAATTAAAATAATAGAAATGAAGTTATTAATAACAGTTGTGACCGGATTGATTGATCAGTATAAGTGAAGATCAAATTTCTATATTCCATAAATTTGCTCCAAAAAAATATAACTAATTGAGAATATTAAATAATGGTTGAAGATTTAAATTTCTATATTCCATAAACTTAAGCCAAAAATATAAAACTAGTTGATAAAATTAAATAATGATTTTATTTTTTTATATCTATTTGTTAGCTATTACATATGTAGTACACATACTCATTTACTCACAGTTCAAGTTTTGATGTAATTTTATTTTAAAAACTTCGTTTTAGTCTTTGAAATATAAAAAACTATTAGGTTTTTAAAATTCTTTGAGAAATAGCTCATTTTATTCCTAAAATTTTGAAAATTCTTTAAAATATTTCAAACCATAAGTCAACTAACGGTTAAAGTTGATAGAAAGTTTGAGCGAGAATGGTATTTTTGAACATTCTACAAAAGAAAGTTGGAATTACGACATTTGTATTACCAAGATTAAAATGATCATTTTAGATGGTGAGGAGCAGTTGAGTCTTTTTATTTTTCTGTTTTGTTTTACCGTCAGTTGACTAACGGTTTAAATTTTTTTGAAGGGTTTTTAAAACTTTAAGGATGAATGAGTTATTTTGAAAAAAAACTTTTAAAAATCTAGTAATTTTTTATTCTTCGAGAACTAAGATGGAGTTTCTCCAATTTTTTTTCATATCTGGACTTGTTTATTAAGACGTGTGGGAATACTTTTTCATATGGAATAAGTTGAGATTTTTTTTAGCTTAATGGGAGACGATGTCAAAGTTATTGGAGTAAATTTTCAATATGCACATCTGGTTGTTTGATCCCAGCAAATTATTGACAGAATTAAACAAATAAACAATTCCTTGACAAGAAATTAAGGTTGCTAATAGAACAAGTCAAAACAAAATATATATATATATATATAATTATATATATAAAGAGAGAGAGAGAGAGGACACGCGTGAACAAGTGGATGCCTGGATGTTATTGAACTATTGGCTGCTATAATGACAGAGCTGGCATGCACCTCGAAACGAGATAAGCGTGATTCACGCACCGCCTTCTAAAGTCTACATTCAATAGCGTCATCTTTTGCTTCCATCTTCTCCTCATTTGTTAGAACAATTATTCTTTCAATTGAATTAACAAATATGATTTTTTAATAAAAAGAAAATTTCTTTTGAGATTCTTAGGACAAATTAACTAAAATAGTTATTTTCTTAAAAAAAACCTAATATAACACAGATAGATATTATTACACGTGTGATTTAAATATTTGCTTAAAGATCGTTACTTCAATAATAATAAGAAAAAAATAGACGCATATTTGTAAAATGCGTATAATTGAGATTTGAACTCTTACCATTAAGTTAGATTTCAAATCGATGTTATTAGGGGAATGTGAGATAGTTAAATGTTTCGGTAGATTATTGTAACAAAATTATGTGTGAGATAGTTAAATGTTTCGGTAGATTATTGTAACAAAATTATGTGATTTACATATACTTGTTTCTAAAACAAAATGACTATTTTAATTTTTGAATGCTTACATGACAGAATTTTATTAGATAGATATATAAATTAATACCACTCATTCAAATATTTCTTGTAAAGAAGGGCGCTTTTAATTTAGAATATAAAGGAGGTCTAGAATATATATATATATATATATATATTTAAATCAAATTGTTAAATAAGGGGTTCTGGCTTGGGTTCCGAAATCCACGAATATAATCAGTCGATAATGTAATAAATAAAGGGCCCATCGGTTAAATATTTCACAACTACTTTTGCAGCTGGAGTTTAGCAACCTGCCACACCTACTACTTGTCTCTGTTGCTTTCAAGACCAAACCGTGTTGGTGTCTAGATAGTATTTTAACATTGGTCTTTATCATGCATGTTAATAATCTAATATAATCTATATTTATTTTTCAATATATTAATATATAGTTTTTTATCTATCAACAAAATAAATATGATTTTTTATTCACTTTTTGATATTTTAAGTATATATATTAATATTTTTCTTATTATTTAATCAATAAAGGTTGAGTTAGGGATGTATCACATGCATGATGATATCAACCGTTGTGAGTATTATTTGAAATTTACTCTCAAAATACGGGCAAGAAATTTGAACATCGATTCCAAGAAGGTAAGAACTGAGATATACTGTTACTCAATTAAGAGTGGATAACCCTACTCAATTTGAACGGTGATAATATTTAATTTGATAATATTTTCTATTACACCGTGATCATTATTAAAATAATAATAATAATAAATGTACCCATCATGTCATTAGTCAAATCATCAGGTTATCAAAGAATTTTTTTTTTTTGGTTGAAACTTGGTTATCAAAGAATTAAACAATATCATTGGGTTACCAGTGAATTAATCGATAAATAAAAAATATTTGATTTTTTTCATTAATCATGCTAGGTCACATCCAAAGCCAAAATTTCAAGTCCATTGCGCCTTTTCCCCCATGGTATAGGCATTGTCAGAAACCATATTTAGTCCTTAGTCCGAGACACTATAACCACGGCAGTGGTTACATATTTTCTATCTATATGTTTGGGTGGTCTTTCATCCTTATATGAGTAATTTTTTTATTTATACGTGATTTATCCTCTATTTATAGGAACCGACTGATTTCGGTTGGTCAGTTTGGGTCCTATTCATATCTGATTATATTTAATTCTGATTATTCTTTAGATCAATTTTAATAATATAATATAATTAAAAAAAAAAATTCAAATCCCAAGTTTTGGGGGATCAAACTGTAGTTCAATTAATAATAAGGCCGAAAAGGGAACTTTCCAAAAGCTAGTGCGGCCGTGGACCCATGCTCTCTACTAACCTCTTAAAGCTTTGCTTACTCTTTAAGTCATTTATACGGACATTAATTAGTTCAACCGATAATGAATGAGCAAAGGTTATAATTGTCCGAAGCTAATTGATACATATATAATTTAGTGAAATTTATTCTGATCTTTAAATAAATTTACCATATATGTATATCATATTATAATTTATCAATGTTATACTTGAAAAGGCAAATTAACATGTTAGAAATCCCACCAATATAGTCTTAAATATTAGAGTTAAATCTATATTTATCAACTTAAATTTCTAGATTTATTTTTTAAAAAAATATAAACTTTATATTTAACTGTTGTTGATAAAATAATGTACACCCGTGAACATACAGACAAAGAGATTTTCGATAAAAAATGTTTATTGATATATATAATTTACAAGATATATATGAGGTGAAGTATCTTTCAAATAAATTTACTAAGTACGTATAATATACAGGAAATCCTTTATAATAATAATAATAATAATTCTGTCACATTATCAACCCATTTTGGGTGCATTTTAATTAGTGATTGCAACACCAGATTGGATAAATCTAGCACGAGGCTATATTTGTCTAAGAAAAAACCATTACAGTATATTATAATCAATCCTTACCAATTATGTGAAACCCATTTACAAATTACAAGGTGACTTTCGCCAAATCTTATAATGATGGGATTGAAAATACAATTAAAAATTTGAGATTGTTGTTTTGAATGTATATTACATTTAAATAAATATTTCAGTAATTCTAGACATTCCAGACTTGTATAGCCCATTTGTATCCTAATTAATAATGTAGTAATAGCTAGATAGATAAATATTAATGGTAATTTATTTCATTTATAAAATGTATTATTCACCAGTGGTGTATAATTGGTTGAGAGGATAGAATATTTAACATTATTGTTAAAAATTTTCTCACTCTAAAATATTATCTATTCAATAATAATTTAAAACTATTGAATATTTTAAAATATTATATATGCCAAAATTTTATTTAAAATATTTGTAAATAATTTCATTGAATAATAAAATAATTTATGATATTTTTAATTTATTTTATTTAAATAAATTAAATTGATTAATAAATCATTTAATATAGTCCAATCAAACTGATGATACGTTATATAAAAGATTATCGGTTTAGTTCAATATAAATTCAATTCAATCTAATTTGATATGCCAAACCAAGTATTTAGGCAATTATGTACCTCCTCATCCACCTTTAGTGGCACGAGTTTAAGTTTTATCATTCACATTTACAAACAAGTATAAAGAGTTATCTTCTTTTTTTATAGAAGTAGATGTCTCTCTGTATTTTTTACCAATTTAATACCAACATCTTTAAAAAAAAAAAAAAAAGCCCATTATTATCGTAGAGTATATGTCTTCACGTGTCATTGACTTGCTCCGTGTCAAACATTATGAAAAAAAAAAAAAATTAACGACCATTAGTTATGTATACGTTACCGAATTAATTTTGTATACGTTATTAAATTAATTTTATAACGTCACAAAATTAAATATTTATTTTACCAACGTTACAAAATAAAAGCTACTCATTTTTTTTTTTTTTGGAAGATGATATCTATTTCTAACAGAGTAAATACAATTTAGCTATCCAGTTGAAACGGATTTACAGGCGAAACAACTGTTTTAATGTTATTGTAATTTACATCTCTACCGTTAGTAACATTCTGTTATATTTAACGGTGAACAGTACCAAAACAACGAAGAGACGAAATCACCCTTATGATTGAAATTGACCAGTCGACCATATGTAACGCCTTTCTCTCTCTTATTCTCATCAGTCTCTCATTCTTCCTTTCTCTCTTTCCTCTCATTATTCCGTTTCTTCTCTTCTTTTTCTCTTCTTCCGTTTCTTCTTTTTCTTCTCTTTCGCTTCTTTTTCTTCTGCTATTCTTCTTCCTCGAACTCGATATGGATGCATGAGAACTCAGATTTCTGGGTTCATCATAAACCCAGATTTTGGGTTCATGAAAACCCAAAATCCAGGTTCATCATGAACCTGGATTTCTGGGTTCATCTAAAATCTGGATTCATCATGAACCCGGAGACAGAATCTGGGTTCATGAGTTATGTTTTGTTTGAAAATTGTAGATCTAGGTTACGTTTTGTTTGAGAAACGAAAAAAAGAAGATAGAATGAAAAGGAAAAGGAGATCGGCGATGGTGATGATGGTGGAATTAAATAGATAAAACCTTATAATTTAAAGAATTGTCTAAAAGATTATTTTCAGTTTAAAAAAAAAAAAGCTCTTATCTTTTTTATTATTAGAATCAATAAAGGGATAAAATTAAAAAAAATTTTTAAATTTTAAAGGGGCAATTAGCTATTATGTCAAATAATAGGGGAACACTGGAATTAACCCTTTCGTGAAAACACAATCCATGAGGCCGCCCGTAGAATTCCACTTTTCTTCACTACTAAAGCAAACAACAATTCACAAAACAGAAATACGCACTCAATCTCTCTCTCTCTTCTCTCTCTCTCGCTCTCTCTAAAGATCAAAACCAAAACCTCTCTACATTTTCCTCACACAAACAAAACTCAACCCCACCTTAAAAAAAAAAAAAAAAACTCCTTATCCCAAAAATACCCTTGCAATATTTGGAAATATTTTCTGGCAACAAATGTATAACAATATGCTGCCCCTCGTTTCACAAAACAGATTTTTATAAGGCTGTGACAGTCAGTCCACCTGCCCTTTATAAAAAGGTAAAATAAATATTTGATTTAACACAAAAATAGAAATATTTTATATTTTTGTATTTTCGGTTATTAATTATAATAATAAAAATAAAATCATCATCTACTGGGTTGTAACGTTAGATTGCAGAAAGACCAAATATTCATTTTGTTCCAGATTTACCCTTGTCCAAAGTCCTTTGTCTTGTACAACTTGTAATGTTGAATCTATTGATTAAATAGATAGAGATCCCAATTTGGGTCAAAAAAATTTTCTAGGGTTTTTGATTTTTTTTTCTTTTTATAATCTGTTGATTGATGGATTGATTTTCATTGGATTTGGAAAGGTGGGTCTTGTTTGTCAGATGTGGAATTTTGTGGGGTACACTTCTGAATAAAAAAAAAAAAAATTGTGCTTGCTATCTCTTCGTGCCATCTGTGTTTGTGTTTTAGGGTTAGGGTTAGATCTGACATCAATCAGATGGACTGGTTCTGTTTGCAATTTCTTTTCCTTTTTTGGGAATTAGGTTTTTTTTTTTTTTTTTTTAATTAAATTTTTGTATAATTGTTTTTAGTATTTTGTTTTTGATAATTGTTTCCAAATCTGGGTTTGTAGTTAATGGAGTTTGAGCTGCTTTGGATGAATTGAAATTACAGATTGTTGGATCAGGACACTGTAAGCCGTAATTTTTTAATTTTATTGTTGATATTTTTGTCCTTTTCTGTAATTTAGACTGTTGTTTGTTTGATTCATTATAAATGGTAAATTGGGTTATTTTTGTTTTTGTAGCTGTAAGCTGATTATGATGTTGTGGATCAGTTTCTGGGTTGGGGTTGATTTGTTGAGATGATGAATTTTAAATCATGTTTCAGATTCATAAACATAATGTGTTGTCTTGATTTTGGGATTCACCTACATATTTTGACCAAGGTAATCAATTTAGTTTCTAAATAAGGAGGAGAAAGGAATTAAACAGATTGCCCTAGACTAAAGGTGAGAGATCATATATATATGTGTGTGTGTATAAGAGGGGAAAAAGGATTTTGCTAGAATTACATTGGCTTGTTGATTTGATAGTTTTATGTGTTGAATACAGAATAGTGAAGATCAGTTAAAGGTGAGAAATAAGAGATAACCTTGAAAAGTAGATATTGTAGAATACATTGGAACTACTAAAATAATCTGGAAAGCTATGCTCATGGTTGGTAAAATTGTACAACATGTCTGTGATTAGATAACTCAGCGGGAGTAGTATACTTGGTTGAATTGCATGAAAGCGGTTGCATGTATTGTAATCAGATTTATTGTGGCTTTTGCTGTATAATTGTGATTGTTGAAGTAATTTTTAGGATAAATGGATATGGGGGTGCTAATTATCTCTGATTAGGTAGAACATGACTGAAGTATTGTAAAGTGTAATGTTGAGGTTCATCTGCTAATATTTTCTGTGAAGGAGAGGCTTTTGGACAAACAGACACTTGTTTTTTTGGAGAATACTGTTGTGTTGAAGATGTGTATAGTTGTAAATAATAAGTTTTTGTATGTGTAAACATTACTTATTATGAGGTTCCATGCACTGATGAGGGAATAATACCTCTGGGTGGGTATGGAGGGAGACGGGTAATAAAGACATTGGTCCTTTTTTATGAAGTTTGTGAATCTTATGCTATGTTTTTCTTAGAGGAATTATGCCATGGTCTCTTTTTGATCTGATTTTTATTATCATTATCGAATTGTAAGTCTTTTATAATTGCATTGTGAAGTTACTGGATATTTGATTAGCTTCTACAGAGTTGGGCTGTTTTATGCCCAATCTGTTAAAACATTTGTGATGCTGTGAGGTTCATAAGCCTAATATTGGTCATAATTATTTTTACTGAATATATAACTTCAGTTGTTCACTTCCGGATAGAGATGTTTGGAGATGATAGCATCTGTTTTCTTTGTGTGACAGTACTGATGGGGACAGAACTCATGAGACTTCGTGTTAAAGAAGATAATGATGAAATTCCATCAGTTCCGCCAGGTTTCGAGTCTTATACATCTTTTAGTTTAAAGAGGGTACAAGAAAATGAGAAAAATGAGAGTGATGTCAAAAGTAGTTGCTCAGCTACTGTGAGTGCTTCTGAATCTCAACCGGTCCAGATAAAAACTAAGACTAGTGTTTCTGATACTGCAAAGACTACAAGGTCCCTCCGGCGTAGGCCATGGATAAATTATGGACAATACGAGAACAGTTCAGAGGACGAGAATGATTCTGGAAAGCTTGGACAAGTAAGTCTTAGTCTAATTTTTTTTTTTTTCCTTTCCTTCTTCCAAGTTCTTGCTTATAATAATCTTTTATTTGCTGCTTGTTATAACAGAATTTTACTTCAATGCCTCAGCTTCCTAAGGGGGTTATCCGTGGATGTCCAGGGTGTGGTGACTGCCAAAAGGTTATCTATTAAAAACTTGTCTGCATCTGCACAAACCTTCTATGCAGTCTAGCTCAACATAGCTTCACTAAGATCATTATTCTTTTTCATCTTGTCTTGCAATCTTCAACCATCAAGTTTCTGTGTCTTATATCAACAAAAAATTATGATTTTGGAAGTACACTCAAAATATTTGGCATGATGCCATAGAAGTTGGCTTTGTACTGTGATTGCGATTATATTAGGACTGAATTCTACATTGTCTTGACTTAGTATTTTGATATTTTTCTTCCTCCTGCCTTTCCTATGTTCCACCATAGTTTGTGATATATATTCAAATTTCTTGATCAGGTCATTGCAAGATGGCGACCAGACAATGCTTGCAGGCCTGAACTTGTGGATGCTCCTGTATTCTACCCTACTGAAGAGGTCTCATTGTTGCTCTCAGCATTTTAGTTGTTTGAAAAAACAAAATGCTGATTTGATCCTTTTACCTCTTGTAGAATATACTACTGATACTTAATATTTTACCTGATTTATTCTTTCTCCAGGAGTTTGAAGATACATTGAAATATATAGCTAGCATACGTCCAAAAGCTGAACCATATGGAATTTGTCGAATTGTTCCTCCTTCCTCTTGGAAACCTCCTTGTCCTCTTAAAGGAAAACATATATGGGAGAATTCTACATTTGCTACTCGTGTCCAAAGGGTTGATAAACTTCAGAATCGGCATTCAATGAGAAAGATGTCAAGGGTCCAAAATCCAACTAGGCGGAAAAGGCGTAGATGCATGAGAATGGCTGTAGATTGTGGGACTGATAGTGGAAATATTTCAGGGTCTGGTGATAGTGGATGTTATGAGGCTGAGAGATTTGGGTTTGAACCTGGTCCAGAATTTACTTTGAATAAATTTCAGAAATATGCAGATTTTTTTAAGGACCAATACTTCAGCAGAAATATGAATGATGTTAAAGACATGGAAAGTAACATGGCCATGCTTCAAGAGCCTTGGGAACCATCAGTGGATAATATTGAGGGTGAATATTGGCGGATGGTAGAGAAAGCAACTGAAGAAATAGAGGTAAGATTTGCGAGTTGATGAAATCATCTGGCTTTTATTTATTAATTAAGTAATTTACTTATTTGGTCTGTCTTTGTTTGGGATATCCAATTTTTCTTGCCTTTTGCGAAGAGAATTGCATTTTTAATTCTCATGTTGGTGTTCTGCTGTAGGTGCTATATGGGGCTGATCTGGAAACTGGGGTTTTTGGAAGTGGGTTTCCTAAATCGCCTATTCAACTTAATTCTGCTTTGGATGAACGGTATTTAAAATCAGGATGGAACTTGAATAATTTTCCACGGCTTCCCGGATCTCTCCTGGCTTATGAAAGTGGTGATATATCTGGTGTTCTGGTGCCATGGTTGTATATTGGAATGTGTTTTTCCTCCTTCTGTTGGGTAAGGCATCCTTATGTGATATGATTGTAGCTTTGAACCAGGATAAACAAATAAGCTATAAGTTTTGTGATTTTGTCTGCATAATTTTGTGCTAGTACATTTGTTCATCAGTAAATTCTACATTCTATATAGATTTGTGTATACATGTTCTGCGTTTATCATCTGGCGTGGTGTGAATTACATTCCTGAGAAAAAAAAAAAAAATCATAAAATGATTGTATTAAAAAAAGAAAAAAAAGAAAGGGTTTTCAAAAGAGTAGGAAAAAAATGAAAGTGATTAAAATTCTTTTGGCCAAATGATTGAATAAAACCCAAAACCCACCTGTAAAACTTTGTGTATGCATGCTCTATCTCAGTTCAAGATTTGAAGTTGTTTAGAGATAATCAACGAACCCATAAAGTGCATATTTATTTATTTAATTTTTGAGTTTCTATGTTTTGTATAACAAAATTTTTCACTTTCAGTTTTAATTGTTACATCTTAAAATATAAAATTGAATGAAGAATCAACTTATCTTGTTTTTCAATCACAGTTGCTTATGCATGGGTGCATAATTTCTAAATCTGTTGTAGATGTTGATAGTTGCTGATTTTTTTACTTGTTTTACTTGATTGAAAACAGCATGTTGAAGATCATCACTTATATTCACTGAACTACATGCATTGGGGTGCTCCAAAAATATGGTACGGTGTCCCGGGAAAGGATGCCCTTAAATTGGAAGACGCTATGAAAAAGTATTTGCCTGACCTTTTTGAGGAACAACCTGACCTGCTTCATAAGCTGGTGAGTAAAATTTCATTTTCTGTGTTCTAAAATTTATTAACTTTGTGAGGTCACTTAGCTGTTTATATTCCTTGGATGATGCTAACTAAAAATGATTTTTTTTTTTTTTTCCTGGAGGCGTACATGCACATGCACACACAAGATTCTGTCAAAATTATTTTTATGATTTATTTTAGAGCTGAAACTTTCTGTTCAAATGCTTGACCATTGTTCTTCGGAATTCATGCACCCTTGTGTGTGGTGCAAAAGATGCTATTTTTTGTTCATGATGTTTATTTCTTTATTGTTCTGTTTTCTATTCCATGCATCTTAACTCATTTTTATAGTTTTTATGAATTTAATAAAATTCAATAAGAGAGTAAAGAAAAGCTGAAGAGTCTGAGCAAGGTTAACCCAGAGAGAGGGTAGTATTCTTCAGGTTGTGGATGGTCTAAGACAGCAGGGATATGCTTGACTATCAGATAACTGTCTTTTATATTTTTCCTTATAGGTTGTATGTTAACGCTGAATTTGTTATTATTTCATGCAGGTCACCCAGCTTTCCCCCTCCATTCTGAAATCTGAAGGATTACCTGTTTATCGTTGTGTTCAGAAAGCTGGAGAATTTGTTTTAACCTTCCCTCGAGCATATCATTCGGGGTTCAACTGTGGCTTCAATTGTGCAGAGGCAGTAAATGTTGCTCCTGTTGACTGGTTGCCCCATGGACAGATTGCTATAGAGCTGTACTGCGAGCAAGGAAGGAAAACTTCCATCTCCCATGATAAACTATTGCTTGGGGCGGCAAGGGAAGCCGTGAAAGCTCATTGGGAGCTTAATTTATTGAAGAAAAACACTGTTGATAACTTGAAATGGAAAGATTTCTGTGGGAAGGATGGGATATTGGCAAAAGCTCTCAAGGTAATCTTTGCCTATCTTTTTGGGTGGGCTAAATTATTTGATGGATTGATTATAACCGGAGATAACTTTATTCAAAAGCAGAATTAGGTAGAAAGATTTCTAGATGTTGGACTTATAGACCTTTTTTTTACTTTTTTCTTTTTTCAAGAGTTGTTTCAGTGTTACAAATTAATAACATTTTTGTTATAAAACCTTATGTTATCCCTGGAGTTAATTTTTATAAGCATACAGTTAATTTTTATTAGTATACATCATGCTTACAAATGCTGAAGCTTATGTTTGAATGCTGACACTTATGTTTTACTTTTGTTTCCCTCTTGACTTTGTTTAATTCTGTTGCCTAGACACGTGTTGAGATGGAGCGTAAGAAGAGGGAATATCTTTGCAGTTCCTCACAGGCACTGAAAATGGAGAGCAATTTCGATGCCACTACTGAGAGGGAATGCAATCTATGCCTTTTTGATTTGCACCTATCTGCTGTGGGTTGTCGTTGTTCCTTGGATAGGTATGCATGTTTAAATCATGCAAAGCATTTGTGCCCATGTGCTTGGGGTGCCAAATTTTTCCTCTTTCGTTATGACATCAGTGAATTGAACATTCTAGTTGAGGCATTGGAAGGAAAATTAAGTGCAGTCTACAGATGGGCAAGACTTGATCTTGGATTGGCCCTGAGTTCATATGTAGACAGCAAGAAAATTGATAATTTATCCTTTCCGTTGGATAGTGCTGTACTTAAAGACGAGAAACGGCAGCCATCAGATAAATCCATCGAAGATTTACTGGGGAAAGAAATATCTGGAGACATCTCCTTGAATTTAAATGTAGTTGCAAGTGAAACTTCTTTCCAACAGAAAAACAGCCAATCAGTAGCTGCTTTGCCTTTAAAAGACCGGAAAGCATCATCTACATCTCATAGATCTTTCCATGATGTTGAAATGAAAAATCATAATGTCAAGTCGAGGAAAGAAGAATCTGTCTGTTCGAGTTCTAATTTAAGTATCCCAGTTTGTCGGTTATCTCAAGAAGACATGTCATATGACTTGGACTCGACTGAAGAAAAATGTGTATCGAAGAAGCCTCTGAATTTGGAAAAAGCTAATGTTATACTTCTTAGTGATGATGAAGGTGATGAACCAGAAAAGCCAGTTTCTGAAAGAGCACCAGGAAATTCTGCACAACATGCGGAATCTTCTGAGAGGCTGGGGTATTCTGAAGAAAAAGCAAGATCTTCTAATCATAATAAAGGTGCAATCTTGTTTACCCATTTAACTAATGCAACAATGAGCAGTCAAAGGGATTTGAGTTCTTCTGCTGATGCGCAAAAGGATAATTGTTCATCTCATGTCCAACTGAAAGTTGCACATGAACCAGCTGGTGGAACACTGTTAAGATCTAGTCTGCCAGATCTTTGTAGTCATGGAGGTACTGCCAGAGAAGAGTCTGTTAGCATAATTGCAGATTCGTCAAATAATAGAGATCCCAGTGATCATATCGTGTCAAATGTCGAGGGTAATCTTCAGCATCCACCCTGTGATAGTGGAAAACCTAGTAATGAGAATAACCATGAAAAGGTGGGAACAACTTCCACTTCACATTTTGCAAGCAACGTGAGAACTACTACAGGGAATGCATCTTCGGCACAAAATAATTTGGATAGATATTTCCGCCAGAAGGGTCCTCGTATGGCAAAGGTAGTGCGAAGGATCAATTGCAGTGTAGAACCTCTGCAATATGGAGTTGTGCTCTCTGGAAAGTTATGGTGTAACAGCAAGGCAATTTTTCCCAAAGGTCTGCTGCATATTGGTTCTTTATATAGATCATTAATTCTGATGCAGATGGTTGATTATGTGAAAGCAAGTGAGACGTACTAATGCAATTTATGTCATCTGCTGCAGGATTCAAGAGCCGGGTTAGGTACATTAGTGTTTTAGATCCAACAAATATGTGTTACTATGTCTCAGAAATCCTGGATGCAGGACGGGATGAACCTCTCTTCATGGTAATGACCTTTAATCTTTTCTATCCTGCAACTGTTGGGTGCCATGTCAGTAGCTAAACAAAAGGCTCTGCTTGTTCATACTCTCATAGGATTCTATATATTGATAAAGCTCCATTGTATTGTTCTACTCATTTTCCTATACAAGTCTATGAAGTAATGAATGAATTAGGAAAAAGGTTTTTAGCTGTGGTTAATTGTTTTATTTTGGACATGTCCATCACCATCCCTTTCAGTAGCCACCTAAGTGTTCCGTTGCACAGTTTTATAAACTATTTTAATGATGGTTACACTCAACGGAAGTGTAGAGAAGATGTTGAATGAATCACTTCTTAATATATCTAATTGCTAAACAATTGTTAAATATGGTGAAGTATATATAGCTTGCTGACAGCTACCTAGCTGCTTAAATGGTCTAGCACATTAGAAATGACGTATCATCCTTGTGTATGCAACTCTCTTGTAACTTTTATTCAGCCTGAACTAAAAGCTCCTTTCTACCAATGTTCAATTAAATTGTGGGTTGGCTAAAGAAGTGGATATTTAAAGGAATAAATCTCTCATTTTTTTTTTTTTTTTGGTAGTTTAATATGGTTGAGCACTTGAACTTTGATGCCTTTGTGATATAAATCTTTGTGCACTACTGAAATTAGTGAGTATATATTGACTGTGTGTTCATTCAATTTTCAGGTTTCCTTGGAGAATTGTTCGAGTGAGGTATTCGTTCATGTTTCAGCTGCCCGATGCTGGGAATTGGTGAGAGATAGAGTGAATCAAGAGATCACAAGGCAACATAAATTGGGAAGAATAAATCTTCCACCTTTACAGCCTCCTGGGAGTCTCGATGGCTTTGAAATGTTTGGATTTTCTTCTCCAGCAATTGTGCAGGTAAATAAGCCAGTAGATTGATAACAATTTTTAATCCAAAGTACTGCTTGTCTGATTAACAATATTTTAAGATCTTATGTATTTTTTTAATGTATCTCATGGTTCTAAACTTCTGGGTGATCTGGGGATGATACATCCATGTGAGGGATAGTTTTGAATCCTTCTTCTCTTTGACAAACAACAATAAAAGATTCCAAAATTATCCATCACTAGAATATTTGTTTTTGAGGTATTGAGTATATGCTCTATCAACATATTGTACTTGAACGCATTTTTATTTATTTTCTTGTCTTATTTTTCTCATGTAATTTGAGAAAAACTACAGTTGAGGTTGAAGAAATGGTTTAAATGCTTAATAGAAAGGCTGGCTACTATTGTTAGGATTAGAATGTCAATTGATGCTGGAAAATAGTAGGTTGTTTTTCTATATTGTTATCTGTTGACTACCATGTTTTCATGGAAGTCATAAGTCAGTTAAGACTTGTTGAGCTTTCAAATTGGCTTTTTTTTTTCCACACTAAAGATTTTCAAATAGAGGTCCTACTAATGTCATATATATGAAGTTATGGCCACTCATTACCTTGGTAATTTATCATGTAACAGTTAACTTTAATCATCTTACCTTCTTCCTCTCATTTCCCTTGCGTTTTCATGCATCAAGCTTCTCGTATTCTTTGATTTCATGGCTCATAAAATTTTCCTAGTTTATGAAAATTGCTTTAGTTGAAATATAAAACTTGGTTCATTTTTCATTTGGTTTCTTTGAATAGGCTATTGAGGCAATGGACCGAAATCGAGTTTGTACTGAGTATTGGGATTCCCGACCTTACTCTCGCCCTCAGATACAAATATCTCAACCACCTCAAAACGGTGAAAATTCGCAAAAGTCATCTGGGGAACAAACTAATCAGGAGTCATCTGGGAGCCGGCTCTTGCCAGTAGGAGTTGATACACTGATAAGGAGCCTTTTTAAGAAGGCAACTCCAGCAGAACTAAATTCCCTGTACAGCATTTTAATTGACAATAAGCCAACAGCTGATCGAAGCTTAGTTACACGGCTTCTCAACGAAGAGATTCACAGTCGTCCTGTATGATTCATTGCCGATCTCACAGGAGTGAAGACTAAATGAGCAATGGTAGTATTCCTGCCTCCTGTAAATTCCAGTCCTCGCTGTCTCATCATGAACCTGCTCCATTTGACTCCAATTTATCAATTCTTTTCACATAGAGAAAAAAAAAATGATTAACTAGGTTTTCTCATTGGATTTTTTTGTTTTCCTGGATATTCTAGTGGATACCCCCATTTTTGTAGTATGGTGTCCACAGTCTAGTGGGAGGGGTACAACTTATATGTCTACCAATTCCTTTATTTGCTTCTGTTGTTTATGTAGTCTTTTAACATGCTATAAGGTTTAGGGCAACGATTTTGCTGATAGTGTTAATAACTTAATAACATGAGATGGGTTGAAAATGTCAATGGATCTTTATTTTATAGAAATTTCTACACCTTCTGATAGTTAGGTTTCATGTTTGTGGATTGGATAATCAGCTATCTACAGAAGCCTCACAGTGTGCCCAGAAATTGGTAGAGAAGTCACTAAATCTGGAAACACATATAGATGTTATTTTAATAGAACAATGCAAGTTGCTTAGAGTTAGAAAAAAAAAAACTTAAATCAACAATCGTATGCTCACATGTCACGTGATATAGTATAATATATTTGGATGGAGTGTATCTATCCAGCATACAAGTGATATGCTATGATGTTAGAGTGCATGTTGCTGAGTGAGCGAGTGAGCCATATTTTGTCTGTCGGCTAGGCCTAATCACCAAGAAAGGGTACGCCCAATTTGGAGTTGGGCTCTGGCAGCAAAGCCCTGCAACTTCTCACATTCCATGAGCAAAACTCTTGCCTTGACTACTCGAGTAATCATAGACATGATGCTATGTGCTCTCATTACTCATTAGTGTCCAAAGCTTTCAATGTCATATTTCTTTCCAAAACCTTCAATGTCATGTTTCATTCTTCCTTTCACTAGTTTTGCCCTTTTTTATGAAAAGACTTTGCTTCACTAGTTCCTTATATTACTAACATCGACCTCTTTTTTTATATGGTCGTGAGTGATTGTAATCACAATCATGATAACTGATTACACGATCATTGATAATCAATCACTGTCATGGCGGTTTAAATCACAATCACTTCTTATCACATCCAAACTCAAAATCTATCCGCTCTAAAATGCAAGATTCGCACTATCATAGAAGATCCTATAACTTTTTTTTTTTTTAATAATTAAAAAATTATCCAAATCTTTTTATCTAATTCGCATTCGAAACTACAGTCTCATAAAAAATTTGTAAGTTTTTGTTTTAAAAAAAAAAAATCTACAAATTTTATAAAACAAAAAATTGTAGTTTTTGATCATTTGAGGGTACTCGAGAATGTTCAAACATTGAAATTTATAGGAACAAATAACAAATACAATTGTCTTTGGGTGTATAGTTGCGTTGACAGCTTCGTCGGTTGTAACCTCATTGGTCACGAGTTTGACACATATGCCACCAAAAAATGATGGTCTGTTTCCTCTCATCTTTATTATTGGATTGTTCTCTCATTTATGTGCGGATTGCTTTTTGGACAGTACTATCCGTGTCCTATACTATTTGATCCTGGTTATATTTTGGGCAAATTCCAATAATTAAAAAAAAACAAATATATTGAAATCAAATCAAAGAACAATAACAAGTTAACAACAATTAAAATGGTATACATTTTATTTTCAAAGTGGGGGCCACCCACCAGCTATATTGAAAGGAGGTCCACAAGAAAGGCGGTGGGTAGAGGAGGGAAGTGCGGTGGTGGGTGTGCCCCCCATTAGTAGCAAAAACAAGCCAAGTCCGAACAAGGAAACCATTTTAGTACGGTCGAAGACAAAACAAAATAAAAATGGACTTGATCAGGGTGGTAGATCCGACGGTATAAAAGCCTTCCACGTGGCGATAATAGAGAGAGAGAGCACGAGATTCAAGGCAAAGAGCCCATTGTTTAATGTTAATAGCGGTAAGTGGGAAATTATTATCTGTTGCCCGACACGCAGTACAGACGTCCACGTGGGAGCACGCGGTTGGTGGGGACCACTTCAATCGCACGTGTCATCTCCTGCTTCGACCGTGGATTGCGGGATCTTTGTACGGAACCAAAATTTGTTTTTGAAAAAACAGAAGAGGGAATTTTAATTTTTTTTTTCTTTTTTTAAGTGATTTTTTAGATAAGTGTGCCTCTGTATTTAACTCAGCTTTTGTAGGTTTGACAAAAGACAAAATGTTTTCAGGTGGGTGGTGGTGGGGTGGGGGAGGGGGGGGCTTGGATTTTTCGAATTTTTTTTTTTAACTCTTATTGGTTACCTTATTTTGTCTACTTTCGCTAGTCATTTTTTAACTCCCAAACGTCTTACTCCACTTATTAATATGACATGACATTTTATATTGCATTCAGTTGCCTAATTTTATGTACTAAATTCATGTACAACCATTAATTCTTTATCTAATTGGTGGTGGACTTTTGGTTCTACATTTATGATTGGGTTTGGGTTTGAGTCTTTGCCTACAAAATCATACATTGCGGAAAGACTACCGTCTTTATGCGAGAGTTAAGTAGTTCACCTTATTAACTTCATAATTCGCTTTGAATTGCACTTAATGATTGATAACACTAAATTTCGATAGATTCTTAATTCAATTAATGTGTATATTGAGTTATAATATATATATTTTATTATTCTTTTACTTTTACTTTTTATATTTTCCATACGATATTTATTAAAAAATTTATTATTAGAAATATAGTTTTTCTAATTATTAAGTATTTGAAAAAAGCAAAACTTTGCTAGGTCGACACCTCTAGTTGTACTAGTTTAATTGTAGATAGAATCGTGTTCTATTACCCTTCTTAATTGTTTAATTTGACTACATATTTACATCCGTCTAGTTTGGAAAATAAACTGAATTGTATACATTTTTTTTTTTTTCTAAAAGGGGATTTCATAAGTTATATGTAACATTTGGAGAGGCAGTTGATCACTTTTTTTGTTTTGTAATTTGCTAACCATGCAATTGAGTTTCTATTTATTCTAAGTAAACCTCAAACATAAACTATGTTCAATTTTTTAAATTTAGTTTGAGTAACTTGTAAAGTTAATTCTAGTTAAACTCCACATAATTGATTAAACTCAATTTATTTAATTTTATTCTAATATAGCTTAGGCATAACATATGTCTTGAATCATATATTCATATATATGATTGGATGGTACTAAGGCCTAAGATACTTATCATCATGTATGACATGTATGGGATACTCATGAGTTTACAATTCATAAATTTTTTCAGAGGCATGCATATATAATATTTAATCAGATAAGCTTATATAGTGAGTACTTCAGTGTATATATAACATGTATTTATTAAAAGAAAACAAGAAAAGTTTTGTGTGACATTGTTTTAAAGTGGAAAGTATCGATAGATGGGGATGTACTAGATAAACTTTATTGGAGTTGAGGAAGTGACGTGTCCATCTCTTAATGACGTGAACAATTTCCACTTTCCACTTTCCACTTCTCTTCACTACTTTTGGCAATTCCCATTCCAATTAATGCTAAGAAATCACCAGCGCATGGTCTGCTCTCATTTAGACATTCTGGACCCTCAACTGCACAATTTTCATTTTTTTTTTTTTTAATATCCATTATAATGTGTTAAAGATTAAAAAAAAAGAATTAAAAATTTATGTATATTATTTTAAAATATAGAATGTTACACGTTGGTAAAATAGAAAAATAATTGTAGATCTTTTGTTTGAGAGTCTCAAGTAATTAGGTACATCTAATTCAAGACCGTTTATTTAGAAAATTTTTGTTTACATTCCCTTATGTTTAGGTAAAATATAAGCTGACCCTTGTTGATATACCAGTTTTTGTATTCTTACTTAGATGACATTTGAATGTTTATGACAGCATCTCAATGTTTATGTACTTGTAAACGTGGGTTTTCTTTAGTTTCATTTGTAAAATATTTTGGTATTAGATTCAAATTTCGAAATTGTATGTAAATATTAAGGTATGAATTATTATAATAAAAGAAATAAAAAAAGAGAATATATATGGTATAATTAAATTAACACTTTAGTGGAGACACTTACTTTTATTCTTTTAATATTCATAAAATACTCTTTTCAATATTTTGAAAATTAAAGTATCTCCTAAAATATGTGTTATAGCACCTGACCTGACGTTTTATACATAAAGTTTCTCAAAAACCTTACAGGGGACGAAATTTTCCAAACTACATATGTTCATGTTTAACTTTGAACCAACCTTAAGAAAGGTACACCAAATTTACGCATTCTTTATATTCTAGAAATATTAGAGAAGCAATTTAATGATAATCAAAATTTGTTTTAAAGTAATTTTGCACAAACTATGATTTTTCTTTTTATTAGTAACTACGGAGTTAGCAAGAAGAAATTTATTAAAGTAAAATACATCTACAGGAGGACTTGTAATTATTTAAAATCTGCGAAAGTGTCTTTGAATTTAACAAAAGTAGTTTCTAAAAATGCTCCCTAAATATCACAATATTTCAAAAAAAAAAAAAAAAAAGAACTGAGAGATAGGTGATAGTATGTTAAATATTTTCAACATGATTTTTCTTTTTATATAGCATCAAAGAACTGGTGACATATTTTACTAGCATTAAAAACCTGAAACAAGTTTTAATAGCATCATTTCACTATTTATAAATTTTAATGACAAAATTGTCATTGTTTTAACATTGATTTATTCATTTTTCTGAAAAATTATATAACACCAGTTATCATTATCTCAACACCACCTTCATCGCCTCCATTCTCAACACCGTCGCAAACTTAGAGCAAATCGAAACCGTGACAGGGAAATTGTAGAACTCAAAGCAAATCGAAAAACATGTTAAACAAATGAAAACACAGAAACATGTGTTGATGAAATGGAGTAGAATAGAACACAGACTTTTGCTTTGTTCGCGAACACGAGCTCTATTCCCTGTGTTCACGAACTAATCTCCGATGAGCTTGTGCTCATAAAATAGATGAATAAGTGAACTTGATGATAAAAGTGGTTGACTGTAATGCCAATAGACTCTGATGATTGACTTTGATAGTTAATTCAAAAGATTCAAAGCGAACTGATAATAAAGATGGTTGATTTCAGAGATTGATTTTGATAGTTGATGTGGTCTAGTTGGCGAGGTGAGGCAATAACCATGGAGGTTGCCAAAGGTTGATGGAAATTTTTTTATTGGTGTCTTTTTTAAAAAAAAATAAAAATTAAGGGTGTCATTGTCTTTTCAATTATGGTTTAAAAAAGAAAAGGTGCTAATAAAACTTAATTCAGTTTTTTTATGCTAATCAAATAAGTGCCTAGTACTTAGGTGCTATTTTATATGGTTTTCACTATTTCAACTGCCTGATATAAGCTCAAGGATGATTTAAATCTCTATCTTATTGGAAATCATTTAAATCATCAACAACACAAGATCAGATTATTAAATCATAATTGAAAAGTTGATAAAATTTCACTATTTTGCTATTGATCAGTATACATGGAATAAATAAATGAATAATTTAACAGCAGAGTGAGCTTGATAGAACTAACTGAACCAATATAATTAACATTCATTGATATTAACCTTTTATAGATGAAAATCTTACATGTGATTCCATTATAACTCCACGATATGTTTCAGCTCGTTGATCGTGAACCTTTTCCATTCACGCAATTTTATGACATCACAGGAAAATACCTTTAACATATGTAATTTAGTTACATTATTTACATTTCGTAAAAATAAATTAAAAGAGAAATTACTATATATATGTATATGCATGTATATGTTAAAGCGTTATAAAGACAATACAAGAAGATTGAAGTTGAGGAGCACACCTAATAATTAATATCTTCTTGTATGTGATATTGGTAACAATATAAATAATTAATTTCTCTTTTCAATAAGAGAAATTAACTTTCATACATCACAGTACTGAGTAAAAATTGTAAACAATATCCAAAAGAACTATGTCGTTTTAGTATATTAGGAATTTAAATTTAATATTAACATATATATATATATATATCAAGACACATATCTAGTAATTTAAAAATGTATGAAAAATAATAGTGACACAAATTACATTCAAGTGACTATATAGTGTCATGATCAATTTAAGTATAAAACAAAATGTCAGAAATTTAGTAACAGGAGCACATAAAACTTGCTTTCTCATATACATTAATGGCATGTTTTTTACCCGACATTGAATCCCATGTTTGTTGAGGATGTGGGATTAGACAAAATATAGTCCCACTTTTTGTTTTATCCCATTAGAGTGAGATTAATTAGTCCCTAAATTAGTCCCACCCAAACTGATGGGACTAATTAATCCCCTCTCATTTCTCTCAATTTATTTTTTTTCCTTTTATTTCATTAACGATTTATATTTTAGTTATTTATTATTTTTAAAATTAATTTATTATAATTTATTAATAAGTCAATTCTAGTAGCAAAAGAAATATCATAGTTTTAATTCAATCTAATCGAATCTAATCACATCTCTTAAAAATAATTCAATCCAAAACTCAATAAGTTAGTGAAAAAGTTAACAAAAACATACTTCTAATAAACTAATTTTTGTTTATTTATTGTGTTTATATGCGTTAAATTATACCAAAGGAGAATATCATGAATTTTTTTAAGAAAAAACATTTCTAAACTTATGATTAAAGAATTATTTTTCAAAAATTTAGCAAAGATTGTGGCCCTAGCTAGTCTTAAGGACAGTCCGTTATTGAGTGCTTAAATAAATACTATAATTTGGACTCTAAATTAGAAGCCTTAATTTTTTTTAATTAATTTTTTTTATTTAACCATTACCTAATATATCAAAGTCTTAAGGGCAGTCCATTTTTAGTGCTTAAATACTATATTTTAGAATCTTAACTACAAGTTTAAGTTTTTTGATTCAGCGGTTATCCAACATACAAGATATAACAAAATTTTACCATGCATGTTAGGGTTTGGATCCCTAGATGATTGTATTAGTATTTATTATTTGCGACTATTATGCTTGTGAATATGTGTTATGAAGAGGGCCACATTTCACCGTTT
Source organism: Dimocarpus longan (assembly GCA_022984855.1). Taxonomy (NCBI): domain Eukaryota; kingdom Viridiplantae; phylum Streptophyta; class Magnoliopsida; order Sapindales; family Sapindaceae; genus Dimocarpus; species Dimocarpus longan. Next base: position 7,221,959 of record CM041016.1, on the reverse strand, counting down.
CTTATATATGATGAGATGTGTTGAAAAGCTTGAATATTGGGTCCTTACATATACGTCGACTTGTACGACAAACAATTACGTAACAGTATAAATTTGATAAACTAACAATCAAACGAATAGTTCACTAAATGGTAATGGATGAATGTGAAATATACATAAACTCAAACATTTTGAATATATGTGAACTACAGATAGAAAAACAACTAATATATAACTAATGGGTTAGACTAAACTACCTTAAATTTATGATGTAAAAATTTTAATTTCAATATCCAACCATCTACTTATATTTAATCATAATCACATGTAACTGTTGGGTTAGACTAAAAGCACATGATATGAATGATTAAATGTCAAAAAAATTAAATCATAATCTTAAGTTGATATAATTTACCTAAAACCATTACATGGCTTTTATTATTATTTTTCTATTTTAAAATAGACATAAATACAAGGAAAAAAGAAAAACTCCATAGAAACTTATCATAGGAGATATGCAATTCTATTGTTGGAATTGCACAAACCCCTCAAATTGAGGGCGTGTATAGTGTGGCTGTCGGGTGACCACAGGTTGAGAGACAAGAAAGACGCTCTAGGTACATGGCATGTATCAAAGTCTAGGTAATCATTAACCTTGCAATATTTTTTTTCAGAAATATATAACTTGAAAATAGTTCACTATAATTGTCATTATCCACTGTGTCTCATCATAGCCTTTGGAGGTTGGCAGATCACATCCATTTTCTCAACCACCAACATTAGTCTAAATTATTCAGTACTTTTATTGGGAAAATTTATTTATATATATTTTTTAAAAAAAAACAAAACAAAACCAAAAAAAGGAAAGAGTTGATTCTCCATAAATTTACATTTTGTAAGATCCACAAGTTTGTGAGTAAAGAACATCGTCTCCCCCAACCAAATTATTTCTCTAAAGCTCAGGTTTTAATTGGTGGATAACCATAGAAAATCAAGGGACAGAAAAAACAGCAGATGCGATTTTTCCTTGAAGCTAGCTGTTTTATAATTGATCTGAGATATATATATATATATATTATCACATATAATTGGGTACTAATATAATGAATATGCATCACAAAGACACTTGAGGAAAGTCTCAAGTGAAATTTTGATATGGTAATTGATTCACATAAAAGCAGTGCTTATTCATGTATTTTATATAATCAACGTATATACAAACAACACAGAGAATTGCATGCGATATTTCTCTATTTTGGTCAAGAATACAACTAAATGGAAACTCCATGCATCTCTGGATATATATATATATATATATACTTACAGATTACTGAAACAATAGACGTTAAAAACCTGATGAGTTCGCATATATTTTAAGCATTCTGATTGGGACATAAAGATTAATAAGGCCTTTATATACATGCATCTCAACCGTATATATAGTCAAATTAAAAACCAAAAATTATATTTTCATAATGAACTTGAGATTTAAAAACAAAATTCCTGCATTTACCTTCAAAATCAAAGTGTTATAAACGAAACCAAAATAAATTATTGAACCAGAGTTTACAAATTAAGTAATTCTTAAGTACAAATCTCATACCAACTATTAGTCCTCATAACTCTAAAAAGTCTGCTAATTATGATTAGTCAAGGACCTCTTCTAGAAAGGAAAAAAAGATAAAAAGAGAATGAACCGTTCATATAATGATCATATATAGTTAATATGCCTGCCCAGTGCAATCAATTGTGGGTTATTTTATAAATTAATCTACATGAGTACTTAATGACCACAAAGCCTTTTCATTTTTGATCAGTACTCAAACTTAAAAACTTCCAAATTGAATAACACTAAAACAATTAATAAACAAAAGTTATACATTAATGCATGTTTACTTTCTACACACAAATTAGTTAAAGAAGAGCACATATACATAAATATATACGGCAAAACTTTACTCATTTTGCTAGCATTCAAAGGGCCTTCCCTCTTGAAGCATTTGAATATCATTATAATAATGAATCCTTCAAAGGCGACACAGCTAAATCAGATACTTCCAAAAAGGACAATCCAACTCAATTAACCCAACTAATAAAAAATATTAATATCATCAATCAGTCCAAAACTTTGTCTCCCAAGTGGATTAGGAAATTCCCCTCTCTATCTGATCATCATCAACCTCCCAATATTCCCATTTCTTTTAAATTAGTTATTAATTGATGTTTATAATCACTTTACACAACATATGTGTATTTAGCTGGCATCAATATTAGAAAATCGAAAAAAGATGAATCTAGGTTTTGTCCTTTTGCCTAATAATAGATCTGTTAAGATCATCTTTAATTTACTACCAAACCAACTCTCACCTTTCATAGGCTCGTGAGCATCCACCCCTCCTAGGCCCTTTTCATCATTATTAACCATTTTTTTTTCTCATTAATCCTAAGCAAATCAATATTTAATCATCAACAAACATTCACTATGTCTGCTACTAGCAATATTCACTTATATATAACTTTGTTTCAAATAAAAGTAATATAAAAAGCTATATAATATAGCTTAACAATTAATTAATTAATTATCAAACATTATCTCTTAATTATAATCAAGCCCCCTAGCTAGCGAGGTCTATGGTTTTGATAATGGAAGACATATCTACATACGATCTTTACAGTAAAGTTCTCATTATTATCCATCAACTACTGATTTTTCCTGTTCCTTCTCTCTTTGTCTGGACAGAAAAAAGTAACCAAATTTAAGGGAACTCCAGTACATAAATGGAAACATACACAGACTACTCATAGGAAAAAAAAACCAAGAACAGTATATATATTTTACAAAATCTAGTACATACAAAACATTGCAGGCATAATCTTGCCATACTGATCATCATCACATAAGTTCCTACTACCACATTCTACTGTATATATACATACATATAATTACCACTACTTCCCTGTCCTTTAAAAAGAGCAATTTCAAGGTACCCCAGAAGCCAAAAAATAGATATACTAAAATCAAAACACAACATTAACTGATCAGGGCGTACCTCAAACTTGCAAAACAGCAAATTAAGTAATAATTATATATAAATCCATGCCTATACATTACTTATAAGGCAAATTAAGTGAAAATAATAATAACCAAAGAGAAAAAAGATCATATAGAGAGAGAGAGAACTAGGTGGTTTTTTTTTTTCCTCTAATTACATATAACATTAAGTTATTGTCTTTTATTTTTAATTATTTTTTGATCCCGGCTTTTTTGCTGGCTTTTAATAATTAATATTCACTGATGATGATGATGATGATTATTTGGGGCAGATTCAGGTACTGCAGGTGTTGGTGTAACATTTACCTTCTGTTTAGGCCTTTTTCGCTTCTTCTCATAGCTAACGCCTCTTGCTTTTGCTTGAAAATCACGAACCTCCCTCAAGTAAATCCTGACAGCTCTTGCACCAAAAGGGTTGGCTTCTGGTCTGCCTCCATGCTCCTCGTAGGCTGCCCGGAGGCGTCCGATCAGGGCGTCAAGGCTGCCCCAAGCTTGCCGGAGCGGGCACGGGCAAGGTGCTGGTGGGTTTGGGAGGCCAAAGAAGGGACACGTTTGGTTGTGCACTTTCGTCTTCCCAAACTGGTCCAAGTACCGAAGGAATTCCAGCACATGAGCTCCACTGCAGAGGGAGAGGTTGAGTGGTGGCCTGTGGTTCCTCAGGTACTGACAAAAGGTGTTCCAGTCTCTCCTCTTCTGGTTCTCATACCTGCTTGGTGTTGTTGTTGTGCTGGTGGAGCCTGATGGAGAGCTGTTTGTGTTGTTGTTGGTGGTGGTGGTGATGGTGTTGGTGTTGGTTGATCCTGCGGTGGCTGCTGCCACGGCGGTGGGGGTTGTCGGGTTGGTGTTGGTGGGTACTGGAGGATGAGAAACCAAGTCCATTTGTGTAAAAATAATGAGGAGACAGATAGATATCACTTGTTGACTTCTTCTTGCACTTGATCTTTCTTTGTTCTAGGGTTCTGGTAGTGACTTGTTGAAAATGAGGAGGAACCCTAGAAGATTAATGAGAGAGATTTTTTTAGATGTGAAGAAATTGGAGAGTTCACTTCATGGAGATCAATCAAGATTGCAAGAAAGTTGAATCTTTTTTGGTTTCTTTTAGTCTATGATGACGATGATGATCAGATGATACCATACACATACATATATATAGTACTGATCCTCTCTTAATCATATATTCATCAAAGAAAAGAAATTGATTAGAACAACAAGGAACTGGTCAAGGAAACTAGATTTTGCATGGATTTCATGATATTTCATGAGAAAAAAAGTAGGATGTGTGTGTATTTTGATGATGAAGAAGAAAGGGATTATAAATAAGGTGAAAATCGAAGAAGAGAGAAAACGAAGAGAAAGACAACACACATACAAAGTGACAGTGTCTTTTTCTTAGGTTCCTGCAACAAATCCTGAAAGACTGCAGTTATTTGGTGGATGATTAATATTTTCTGAAATACACGTAAAAAGAAAGAGGCGATCAGATAGATCAGACTCCCATCAGAGATTTTCTTTCCAGCGAAAGCACAACCCAACTGGAAGTTAAACACACAAACACACACAGTACTACTGTTGATAAAGTTAGAGAGAGAGAGAGAGAGAGTGAGAGTGGAAGTAGCGAGCGTGAGAGGGGTGCAATCGGGTCGAGAAGGGTATTTATTTATTTATTTATTTTTTAAAAAGAAGGGTATTTATTTATTTTTTTTCTTTCTTTGAGTTTTTGAGTGAAAAGCCAATAAAAGAATGAAGAGGTTGGGGACTCATCAAGTAACAAGTAAAAGTTTTCTTTTTTGTCGGTCTTTCTTTTTTATTTTTTTTTTAATTTTAATGATTGGTACAACTTTAGGAATTAATAGGAAACAACTCTTATATGGACCAGAAAATAACTCACACAAAGGTAAAAAAGACCTACATATATAAGTGGAAAACATTATTATACGTAGAACCTACGATACATGCAGATAGGTTATGTACTCTTATAACTGAGGTACAATCCCAACTACTATTTTTTTTCTAATTGAAATATAATAAATTATAGATTTGTATAAATCCATTGAGATTAATTTTTTTTTTTATAATTCAAAACATTACTTTATAAATGAGAGTAATTACAATTAGCAAAATCATTTATTTGGAATGTTAAACCATTTTTGCTACGAGGTAAATAGGGCAATAAGTAAAAGTTGGCAAGAGAGATCACTGTTTTGCTAACATATACATATATATATATATATATATATATATGACAATATTTGTAATTTGCAGAATTTAGTGTGGGTGAGGGAGGAAGAGAGCGAGCAGAGTCGATGGTGACCAACCAGAGGCGGTACAGAATTGTGTATGCTCTCAAGCCTCTCATGCATTCATCACTACTTCTCAGCGCGTGCTTACACGCTACTGTCTAAAAGCAGAAAGATTGATAGCTTTGGATTTGTACAATACCTACAAAATTACAAGCAGGAACCTTCACAGCAATTGCTCATGTCTTCTCCTTCTCTAAAATATTGTTTGTACCATGAGCTTTGATTTTCTTTAAGCAACTATAATTAATGGGAGCTGTTATATATCTCACCTACCTTTCCATTAGCTTCTTTACTTAATTTTGTGTTTCAGTTGTTGGATATATGTGTATATAGTTTGATTTTATGGTACAGATTAAATCTTTTGATAGTTAAATATAAAATTTTACATAATTTTCGTATATTTAACTGCTAGTATTTAATTTTCATCTTAGTAAGACAAAATAACTAGAAAATGTCATATTAATTAATCATATGGTATGCACTCTAATAAGCACCTAAGAATTGATTATATTTATATTAATTTCTAAAGTGAATTATAGAGTGGCGCCTTCATCATGTGTATGTATGTATTTATGTACATTTCATATCGGTCCATCATTTGTGTACAATACAATCTACACAATGAACGTATGTAGTCTCGAAGGTATATGACATGACCAATTAGGTGGTGGTGACAATTTTGACTGGGGTATATATCATGCTTGTAACTTTGATCATTTATGACTAGAAAAATCAAAACCTTTAATTGATTAGAATCCAAGATAGATGATATTCGAGGATCATGCTTTTGCCAGAGAAGCATATGTTAAGGATTAAATTAGTAAGAAAAATCTCATATTTGTTCATTTTTTTTTTTAAATATGTTAATTTATACATTTATGAATTAAAACAAATAAATAGAAATGATCTATTATACCTTGTTGACCATTAACAAATGTCCTTAGGAGGACCAAATATTTAATTATAGAACTTCTGAAAATTTTCAAAATATGTTTGATGACTGGATCTTAAAATATTACAAGTGAGAAATGGGTTAGAATTTAGATATATAATTGTGATAGATCATGTTTGGAGAAAAGTAAAGAACTTGATATATAATTCATAGTTACTAGATGGAAAGGTTGAATTAATAGTCCTAATTTAGACAAATTTTTAAGAGATGAAGGTCAGGGGAAATAATAATAACAATCAATTCCATGTAATTCAATTAATTCATGCAGTTTGAAAACAACCGAGTCCATGTATTCATGTAATTTGAGGGACTAAGCTTTGCATGCTTGCTCTCCATGTATTTCATAGTTTTATGAGAACTCGTATAAGATGTAATCTTTGCTAGTATAAGATGCAATCTTTATCTCTTTATATAGTTGCGTTTTTTTTTTTTTCAAAACGAAGCATGGTTTTGATCAAAACGTTGCATGAAAAGTGATTATATAAAAGCTTTATAATCGTGAAAAGTAGTGATAAGAATGGTTAAAGATTATTTACAATTATAACATTGATCACAATCACAACATGATTAAAAATTGAAAATGACATGAACTGATCACCGAAGATGGGTACAACTCTTATACTATATAGTTTTTCAAAACCAGAACGTGGTTTTCATTAAAACTATTTTAGTTTTGCAAAGTCATAACGTCAAAATGTTATAATCGTTCAAGATAGTGATTAAAGTTGTCAAAAGTCATTCAACTATAACATCAATCGAGATCATATCCTAAATTACAAATTGAAGACATCCTGATTTAAAAGTTCAAATATAGTATATGGTGATTTATGATCAATAATAGTTATTAGTGACGAATAGCGAAACTACTATTTTTCATTGAGAAATCAAATTCGCAGAAAATATTTTCTGCTGTTTAAAGATCATCATTGTACTGGTTGCCCTAACACTCCAATCAGAAAATGCCTTCTAATATTGATGCCCTAAATGACATCTGCTGATGATCAAAGTTGTAATCGATCAATAAATTCAATTAACGATGTAAACATTATATATATATTAATATTAAAAAAAAAAAAAAAAAAAGAGGAGAAATGGGACAGTTTTCTGTCAATTTAATGCTATCTTCACCTGCAATATTGAGTACAAAGCTTGAACTTGTAAATAAATCTAAAAAGCAACAAATCTAGGAACCTTCATAGCAATTCCCTGCAAACTTTAACAAACAATAAAGATCTCTCGATTCAAGTAAAGAACCAAATTATGTAAAGCTTAAAGTTTGATTGTACAACAATATGGAAGCATATTTTAATGATTAGAGTTTGTTCCTAGTAGTCGAATATCCATGAATGATTTTAATTATTATTATTATTTTTTAAATTTATTGAAAGAGAGAAAAATTATCCAAGATTGGAGACTTTGTCGTGTGGGAATTTCAGAGATATGTTACAAAATTAAAATCTTTAATTAGGATTGGTTAAAAATTCTGTTTTTGGACACTATCTATGCTAATTCTGTTACGTTGTAAATTTTACTAATGCATAAAGTTGCTTATGTGCATCATTAGCGAATAGAGTTTACAAACAAATTTTCTAGGGGTCTTGTAAAAGGAATCTATTATGTTAATTTGGTTTACTTGGATCACTCTTGAGGTTTTGTTGAAATATAGAAAAGTTTCACTTGTTTAAAATTTCATCGAAAATTCCCTCCTAATCGTCTCTCTAGATAATTAGGTTTATAAAATTTGTCAGAAACTTCTTTTATAAGAGAGGTGTATGTATATATTCTAAACTAAGTAAATCCACTTATAGTTAAATCAAATTTAAAAGAGATTTTTAGATTAAGCCATTTTAGAGAAATTCGTTAATTAAATAAATTAATAAATTTGAGAGTTTAATAGAGGATTTCTTACAAATTCTAGCACGATTCCCTATATTGAAAACTTAGTACATGCAAAAATGAAGCCATGAGGGAACCAATGCAAATGACTTTTGTGGACTTTGGTAATACTAATATGGTTTGATGAACTAATCTAGATTTTGCAACCTTTTCTATTTCCTTCTTTTTTTAATTTCTTCATTATGTGCGTGTGAATTGCAATGAGGCAGGTTGGAAGTTGGGTACATTTGTGAACCCCAACATTTTACTTGGCTTATGAATATACAAAATATAGATAGTCAACAGTGAGACAACAATAAAAATATAAAACATAGACACAGTTGAGGAAATGTGTGTAAACTTCTAATAAAGGAAAAATAATGGCCTTCCACTTAAAGTAAGCAAACACATCTCCTGCATTTGGAATCTCAAACCTACAAATAGGGTTACATGTTTTACTGCTCCAGGAGTAGTCCTCTTCTCAGACTAATCATAAAATTCATTAGATTTAGCTAGCTGTTGAATCCAAGAAATTGGATTGGGTAGTAAAGACTAATGAGAGATTTTTTTTATTTTACCTTTGGTTTTCTATACAAAATTTTGAGAATTTACCTCTACTAAACAAAGTATTCTATCAATCCCTGCCTGGCCTCAGTTTTGTATCATCTTTAGGGAACAAAAGGGTTATAATGAGATCCATTACTAGTTATGAATATTTTTTGAAGTTGGGATAAGTTTCTAGAGATGGTATATGGGGTTTAAGTGGGGGCTTTTAAGATACGATATTATTTGATTCGTTATATTATAAATCAAGTGATGTATGTAAATATGATGATAGTAAAGGTATATAGTGTTGTGTTCATGTTAAAAGATGTATATATGCGTATATAACTTTAGATGAGATATGATGCGATAACGTTTATATTGCACTTTCTAATCAGATTGGACGTACCGAAAATTAAGCGTGTTGTCTGGACACGTTTATATCCAATTTGATCTTATTTCACGACTTTTTTGGCACCTTTAATTTTCGAAATGTCATGTCAATATTAAAATTGTTGATCTTTTGAATTATTTTTAAATAAAGAGAAAAAAAAAAAAAAAAACCATTAAGCACATTACGTTTTTCCACAGGGTTTTTGAAATAATATACAAGTGTAGCTAAATAATGTTGAAAACTATGAGCACTTGACAAAATTTAAAGGGTAAGTACCTGTGGAGCCCATGATTTGCAACTTGCAAGGTTACTTTCTTGTGAAAAGACAAGGTAAGACAAGTATTTTCCAAGATTTTTTTACTATTTTCAAGTAGCAGAAGGTAATTTACACTTTTACACAGAAGACCCTCTTGTACGGATTTACTTTTTCAGAATACTCATACTATTATCAGATGCTTTTCGTTTCATTTTTTTTTTCTAAAAATGTTTTGAATTACATTTCTATGAAGGCATTTTTTCAACCTTGAAAATATTAAATTTGGTTCTCAAATCTTGTAAAACAGTAGCTGAATAAGCTTCTTTATTCTTTTGTCAAATTACGTTACAAATAATTTTAACTATCATATTATCCATGCATTATAAATTGATATGATTTTTTATATAAACCAGTTAATTAAATTATAAGGATAAAATTTTGGAGAAATTGATGATTGTTCAAACTTTAAATCATATATTTTGGGGTTGGGTCCGACCCAAACAGAACCCAAATTGAAAAGACCCAGTGAAAGAGACGGAAATGGCCCATATTACTAGGCCCATCCTAAAGTAAACTCCTGCATGGTAGAAACTATGCTTCTTTGGTCTTGTAGTAAGATTTACTCAAAAGATGCTTATAAGAGATTGGAGATTTCTGATGAATTTTCAATAATATTAGAAGATATTCATGGCACACAGCATTTAGCTTTTGGTAGGGTTTAATAGGTTACATAAGATAAATTCCGAATTAATCTATTATTTTAATGCGTTTAATCACTCGTTGATCAACGGTTTAATAGAGTAGAGTTGGACTTGTTAACTACTATTTTTAAATAAAGATAAATTGAATTAGTGAGTTGGAATGGAGGCAAACTAAATTAACCCTAATTGAAATAAGACTACTTGGGAGTTGGGAATGTTTGTGACCTCAATAGTTTACTAAGCATATGACAGCAAAAGATGGACAAAAGTGATAACAAAAACTATATAATATAAAAATAAAAGAAGAATAATAATAATAGCACCCATCGGCAATGTGAAGAATCATGTGTGTAGACTTCTAATAAAGGAAAAACAGTGGCCTTCCACTTAGAGTAAGAAAACACAATTCCAGGATTTGGAATCTTAAACGAACCAATAGGGCTACATGCTTTATTGTTGTTGTTGGTGTTGTAGGAGTGGTCCTCCCTTCAGACTCTGATCATATTATATGTTATGTAACCTCCTAAGTCATAGCTTCACTCAGCTTTTAGCTAGCTGTTGAATTTAAGACAATTTTGAGTGTCACTTCTGGTTAGGTAAACACCACTTTACATATCTATATGTATGTGTATGTTCACACACAAAAATGGAGAATTTTTTTTACCTGTACAGAAAAGTATTCTATTTTCCCCTCCCGCTCCTATCAATTTTGTATCTTCTTTAGGGAACATATTGGGTTGTAATGAAAAATATGAAATCCTTGGCTCTTTATGAAATTCTTTTGACGTTGTGATTGCAATTGGTATGAGACTTTTAGAGTTAGAGATGTGAAGTGGGTGTACGGGGCTTTTTTTTCTTTTTTTTTTAAAAAATTATAGAATATGAATGGAAATGATTATTTAGATAGAATATAAAAGATTGTGTTTATATTCCTTTACTTTTAAAAAAAAAATTAAATACTTGTATGCAACTTTAATCAATTTCAATATATATTCTATGTATTGATTAGTCAGTTTGGATTTATTGAAAAGTAAATGTATTGTCTAGACACGTTTCGTAACGTAATTGAGTTTGAACTTTGACTACTTTTATCGATACCTTTAATAATATAATGTCCCATCGACACGTTAAACTTCTTAATATTTAGAAAAGTAAAAAAAAAAAAAAAAATGGAAAAAGAAACTAGCAAGATAATCTAAAGGATATATGTAAGTTTTGATGGCCAAACAATGCTAAAATTATTAGATATTTGACAAAATTAAGAGCCAAGAAATCGAGACAATGAAACCTATGGAACCCACAATCTTGCAACTTGCAAGACTACTTTTGTGAAAAGACAATGAGACATTACTATTCTTCTTTTGTTTAATAGTCATTTCTCTATGTCCAAGCAGCAAATGGAATGTAGACATTTTTCTCCACACCGCCTTTTGAATGACTGATGATATAATGAAAATCAATTGAAGTTCGCAATAAATACACAAAACTCTTCTCTTACTTTTCGAAAAATCTAGTACCAAATGTATTTTTATTATTTCAATTCTCACAAATCGTTTTCGAAATACGTTAGCAGATGCACTTTCAAATCCTAAAAAATATAATATTTAGTTCATTATTCTTATAAAATCATATCCAAAGGTTCCTTATACTATAGTTTGCTAACATGCCCCTAGCAAGTAGATTCCTTCATTTTTTTTTTTCTTTAAACATTATCTCATTGGGCTTTCTGGGCCCTTATGGTTTCAGGCTGGTAACTGGTAACCAAACTCCAAAAAAGCCCAATGACATGAACCCATCGTAGCTAAACCACAAGCCCTTTAATAATCATTACTGTACATCAACACAACCCAAAGTAAAATCTCACACCGTAAAACCCTAAAAACACCGTACAGACACCAACTAGCTTAACCGATAAAATCTCTCAATATTATAGAATTATATAAGAAAAATTCATCCAGAAATCTCTTAATGTTTAATGCAAAGACATAATGTTTAATGCAATATTGCTACATAAAATAGTTTACTACATAGTTTTTATTTTTGCTGACGACGATTTGCCGTCGTTGTTGTTATTTTGAAAGGAGTTTATTATGTCGATTGCCGATGTGCTGTTAACAGTTTTCATGTTCCTAAAGTTTGAACATGGTCCTGAAACACATTGAAATTGCTTTTAGAAAGCATGATATGTTGTGACATTTTCCCTTTAGATTCCATTTTCATCCTGTGCTCCAATTAGAGCTTGCTGCAATATGAAGGTAAACAAAAATGTGAGTTACAGGTTTTGATTTCGACCGACCGAATATTAGCAAAGAGGAGGTGAAGGTCAATGTGGTATGTATTGATCACCTGGAAGCATGACAGAGTATATTGCACATCACTAACAGAAATCTGATGGTGGAGAACAATTCTAATTCTGTAAAAAATGCCATCTAATCAGTCGTAACATTTTCCACGATTTTTCAATGTCATTTAAAGTAAAATGACACTAAAAAATGTAGATAATTAGCAGAAATATGTTAGACTATTCGTAGTATTTGATATTTTCTTGGTACATGTTGACTTGTTTAAAGCCTCATATGGTCAAGTTGGTTTGAATGATCATGTGAACATTCGTCCCAAACGAACAATGCAAGACAAAAAATAGCGAATTTTCTAGCATACCTGGATGAGCTTTCTGGCATAAGTAGTATGCCACGTTCTTCCAAGTTCTTGCATAGACTATCTGATTTCATTTCGGAACCCTCCACCATGTCAAAATATAACTGGTAATATATACGAGTAAACTTTCCCATCTAGAAAAAATCACAAAGTAGCAGCTCGTTAAGAAATTGAATTTTGGTCAAGTTAAACACTCACAATGTTGGTCTCCACTGAATCAACATCCACTCGTAATCCTTTAATTTGATTCAATCCTTCTGCAAAAGGAAAAAAATAACGAAAAAAGGGACCAATAATTTATAAATAGTGATAACTTTAATACTGAAAAGCACAAGAAGGAAAATAACGGTTTGTTTTTTTTTTCCCAACCTCAAGTTTAGTACATAATATCAAATACACTAGTGAACGCGGATTAATTCACCTGCAAACATTTTAGCTTTCTTGTGATCTGCCTCAAGTTTTTTGACGTTCTCATGTAGTGCGACTAAAGCTGCAGCACACAGGACACCGACTTGTCTCATCCCACCACCCAAGGTTTTCCTTAGCCGTCTTGCCTAAAATGAAGAGAAGGCGAAGTGTCACAACTAAATTTCTATAAGAAGATAGTGCTGCCGTTGGTCCTGACCGCAAAAGGTTTAACCTATAATCACCTTGTTTATAAAGGTTTTGGAGCCAACAATAACAGATCCAACTGGAGCACCAAGACCTTTTGATAGGCATACCTGGTTTCAAAATGTGTGAAGAAAGTGCAATTATTGTGATAACATGAACCATTCAAATGACATTAGCTTGTCCGAGTTATTCATTTGAAAAGTCACGATTCTTTCAAAACAAGCAGTGAATTGCCATGAATAAAGGGGGAATATCAATCATACCGAAACTGAATCGGCAGCCTGAACAAGCCTATCAACAGGAACACCAAGTGCCTGGAAGAACAATCTTTGCTGTTTAGATACTAAAACAGTGAACATATCCATTTTTAACATTGCAAAGATAAGCATAACAATTACAACCAATTGAAAGCTGGAATTTGTTTTTCTTATCTTCTCACATTAAATCAAAAAAATTGAAATTAAAACCTCCATATATGCTTGTTATGTGATATATATTGAAAATTGAGTGTTCTGTTGATCACATGTCAACCTTGAAGTTTTATATGAACATATAGACTTTAATTTTAGGGGCATCAACTTGCTCAAGCCAATGACCATGTCAATGATAGGATTAGTTATTTGACTAGATAAATATAAATTAAACGGAAAAAGAAAAAAAGTACTCACAATTGCTGCATTGAATATGCGAGCTCCGTCAATGTGGAGCTTCAAGCCATGCTTCTTGGCTATCTCTCCAACTCTGTCAGTGTACTCCACAGAAAGGCATCTACCACCACAGCTGCAGTTAAAAATACTACTCATTAGAACTACGAACTGGATGGTCAAAAAGTATGAATAATTACTTTTGCGTAGAGAAAATAATAAGAATAATCATAGTAAGACTAGTAGGTAACAAAGCACAAAGAGGAAAAAACAGATCCGTATAAAAATCTTCAGCTATCACTTGATCTGGGAGTGACAGATGGGCAAAACATTAATATTTTGCGACCTTAATATTTTTGACAAATGCAAATTTGGATGGTACTTTGTATAAATGTCTAAGATACTTGTGTCTGAACCTTTTAGTAATCAATTACATCTACATACAAGGAAGAAAAATGAGGCTTAGACTGTTGTACTATTAAAATCTCATGAACTAACATGATTCTTGCATTTCAAAGTAAAAGCAGTACTCATCGACTGATACCAATACACGAATGTTAGTGACTAGTTAAGTGTAAGCAGAAGGAAACACAAATATATATTTAGTATTTATTCTCTTGTTCTTTCTGGGATCGAACATGAGGATATGTTACAGTTCGATTCTCACTAGCAATCAACAGAGGAGCCTAATATTCACTCAACTGAAATATAGATTATACAGCTCTTGAAACTCCATGCCATGTGACATACTATGATACTCAGATCGATCAGTAACAATTTCATAATAAATAAAATATAAGCATTAACCTTTTCGAAATGTCAAGTGTGGATTCATCAATAAAGGAGTAAGGACTAACCTACAAAGCCTATCACTATGTAACCCATGTGAAGCAATTTGGTGGAAATGATAAGACTTACTTTGCTTGTGAATTCTCCAAGCAGATAAGCCTGGTAGTCGGGAACACAATCTCCCCTCTCGGATCTCTGATGGCAGCTTCGATCAAACCAATATCCATTGTTCCATCTGGGTTGTTCCTAACAGGCCTTGGATGCACACCTCCAATTGTTGAAATGCCTCCATTCTCATAAATATGAATATGAGAATTGTCTCCAAGAATGACTTCACTGCCTCTTACCTCACAATGAACAAGCACACTAATGAGATTTCCCATAGTCCCTGATGGCACAAATAGTGCGGCTTCCTTGCCCATCATTTTTGCCATTTCTGATTCCAACCGAAAGGCAGTAGGATCATTTGTCAACACATCATCATCAACCTCAGCACTCGCCATAGCAGCCCTCATCGATTCAGTTGGTTTGGTGACCGTGTCTGATCGAAGGTCCACCATTCTAGTCACCATTTTTGCTGAAACTAATCCAAAAAACAAACAACTAAAACAATCAAAACCAATTGAATCTCCATTTCTTGAAGACTACAAAAACAGAAACGTGATTAAACAAAATAAGTAATGAACTCAACAAATCCATCTCTTCAAACAAAATTGATGCTTACACAATCTTTTTTCTGCCACCATTGTTGCACAATAGTAAATAGTAACCAAAGAAACTTCAATTGAAAATTCAATCTGTGATAATATGCATTAAAAAGTTATTTTGCTTTTATCAAATTGTTTATTATTGTAACCAAATTTAAAGAATCTGATCTAACAAGGCCACATCAATAAAATCTCCCTAGATATAAACATAAATTCGATAACATGGTGACCTTCAAATTAGAAGTGACATGTCACAACTATCAACCAAGAGCTACATCATTGAGAACTAGTCTCAAGGAAAATTTAGACATTTAAGCTTAAACACACGACAGAGAGAGAGAGAGAGAGGTCAAACCTGTCTAAGCTCTTCTTCTTCTTCTCCTTTTTCTTCGCTGGCAGTGACCCGGATGAAAACCAAGTCAGGTTAACACAAAAAGTTGTCTCTTTTGATGCCAAAATCCCCTCCTCTCAACTTAATATCAGAAAAATTCTTCAACTGATATGGTAGCTAGTTTCTGGTTGTATTCTGCAGACATGCATGCACGAAACATGAAGACACTTCAACAGAATTAAGAGAAGTTTAACTAGAATTGTATACTAACAAAAACCAAACAAATAAAGATCCTTTCATTTATATATATATATAAACAAGACAACGGAAGAGTCATGAATACACTAAAAGCAAAAGCAGAAACTACTTCACCAACTAAAAACAAAAGAATATAACTTAGACCATAACACTTCTCATAATAGTCACACTTCCTAAGGCTTTGTTCAAACACAAACTCCTAAAAGATACTACAAGATGATTGATTTTATAACATTACATAATCAATTTTTTTATATTTATATTTTTCCTTTTCAGAACGTCTTAATCAAAGAAAAGAAATGATTAAATTCATCGGTTTTATAACGTTATAGAATCATATTTTTATTATTTATTTATTTTTTCTTTTCAAGACGTCCTGATTAGAGAAAAATTAGGGACTAACATACATGCAAATGTATAGTATTGAGATTGAAGCATGCATACATGTGTTGCAAGCCTTGAAGTATGGTCAGTGGTGACTGACACAGCACAAGCCTATTTCTCCTAAGCTTGGACTTAACGATTTGGTCAGATAAATAGATGTCATTCAAGGAACCCAAGGCAAGACAAGAGAACAAAAGTGGAAACAGAAATCACATGACAAGCCTGAGCCTGTTGTTGTAGTGTCATTATCATGATTCGTGGCATCCAAACAAAAGGTGATGACAACATGCCATAAACTTCTTCTAGCAATGTTTATGCCAATGCGATTTTTTTCCTCTTTGGCATTTGTCAATATGGTAATCAATCAACTTATATGCGGTGGCCCGGTTTAGATTAGAGTTTTTTATTTTTATTTTTTTAATTTGTGGTTTGATGAGGATGATTGAAATGGAAATACTTTGCTACATTTGATATGTTGTGCCGTGCCGGATTGGATTAAAATGCATTGAATTGGACTAAATTTCTTTTTAAACAAAAAAGAAATTGTATAACTGAAAAAAGAGAGGGAAGATACAAAATTCAATGACATGATATCACAAAAGAACCTCATTAGAGATCAAAGCTAACGAGGCCAGAAAATAAATCAAACACTTCCTAGGTCAAGGAACGGCCTGACGCTTAACAACACCAACATTCAGAAATAAGGTCTTAATATCACTTACAAAAAAGAGGAATCACCACAGTAAACAACATCAGAATTAACCTCTGAGACAGTATTCACAGCATGAATTGGACTAAAATTAAATTTCTTGTTTTATATGCTATATAGATTAGATTGGGATGTGCTAAATTAAATTGGATTAAATACTGCATAATCCATTGCATTGGCTTACTTTGGTAATTGATTTTTTTTTTCCTATTTTTAAAGAGTTGGATTGATATCATACCTCTCTTATTTAGTTATTCTCACTTCATTTGGTTTGTCTATATTGAATTAATATTCGATTACATTGAATACTATACAACCCCTTATTTGGTACATTATTTAATTGGATTTTTTTTAAAAAAAATTAAATTAAATTGTGTTTAATAAATTTCAAATAATATAAATAAAATATTCAAAAATTGTATATTGATAAGATATGAAAATTTTTTAATATATATAAATTTTTTTAACAAAGTATAATTATTTCAAATTACTATAACATTTATAAATAAAATAATTATTTTTTATTACTTAGGAAAATAATGATATTTTAATATATGTAATCATAAAATAAGACTTTGAAAATCTTCCCCTGACTTGAAAATTTGGCACCATAGTTGATGAAATCCAAATCTTTCAGGTAATGCAATGAAATCACCAAATATCTATTATAAAATTTTAATCATTTTTTATTTTTTGAAACTAAAATTTTAATCATTCATTCTATATTCAATATGATTCTATATAAAGTTAACCAAAGAAGGCTTTGGATTCTAGTGTTTGTTGTAGCTGGTGTGGTGGCTTCTAAATTTTCCACAAGAGAATTTTCTTTTGTCTTCCAATTTATTAGGCGGATTTACCTATAACGTGGACCATTGGATTACTTTCATTTTATATTGTATACAATAAAGCGACTTGTAGAGCATGACAATGACATCTCGAGAAAAATTTATATATATATAAATATATATATCACGATCTGTTAAAACTTTTCAAAATTAGATTTTTTATATACATAAATTGAAATATATTTACGTAACATTAAAAGATATTTACAGTCACAATACAGAGAGAAAATTTTCTATAATTTTAATAAATATGTTAAAACTCGAATATTTATAATGGATTGTTAACTTTGAATCATTAGGAAAATATGTAATGAAAATATTTTAACTTACAAATTGGTAGTGTTTCATTAAAATTAAATTTCTACCTTTGAAATCTCCTAGTTTAAAAAAAAAAAAAAAAAAAAAAAAAAAAAAAAAAAAATTACGGTAAGATAGTATGACCCTCAACAACAAACGCACTCTTAAGTATCTAATTAAATAGATATAGTATTTTTATATAATAATATACTGATTCTCAAAAAAAGCATCAACAACGGCAAGAATATAGTCATCAACTCTGAAGAATTGATAGATTCTAAAAATAACCGAATAATAATTGTGAAAGCAACTTCAGAATATGCGATGTCAGATAATTTAGAAAATACTATTAAAAAGAATAGCATCCAAAAAGTGAATTCCACCATCAATAAAAATCAGCATCACCATCAAAAACCACCACAAGCAGAGAATTTTATTTTTTATTTTTTATTTTTTTGGGATGAGTAAATATAATTATGTGTTCTGTTCATATCTTTTTTTAAAAATTAACAACAGAATAACATTTTTGAAGTCTAATGTATATATAATTTATACATGATAAAATTTGAGTGGACGTGACACGTCCCCATTGCAGCTTTTCTCCAACAAAAGATTATTATTATTTTTTTAAAATTTTGAAAAATGTTTAATATGATTGTACTAATAATTGGGACTAATTGGGACCCTACTCTCTACAAAGCAAGCCAAAGACCGAACCTGACCTGACCAAATAATAAGAATCTATTTGGTGACAAAAAGATAATATTGATAATGTTGAAGTGGGTTTACTATATTTGAAGTAGAATCTGATGGAAACTTATAATTATATAAAATTACCAAGTAAAACACAGTTCATGGACAGAAATAAAAATGCTACTACAGGATGTTTTGGATTTTTCAATACAATTCCTTCAACAAATAAAAAATTTAATCTTGTTCTAGTAAACATTTAAATCTCTCAAAATTCTAAAAATTAGCAACAAAATAAATAGATAAATGAATAATTCTAAAATAAATATATGTTAAAGAAGATGAATAAATAAATAATTATCCATGAAGGAACTTTATAAAAAATAAAAAATAATTCCAAATACAAGCTCTAGTGATACATGTAAAAGATAGAGAGATAGAGAGCATACCTTGCATGCAATGGCTCTAGTGATTTGATAAAGACTTGACAATAAAAACTAAAAAATAATTCCAAATACAAGCTCTAGTGATGCACGTAAAAGATAGAGAGATAGAGAGCATACCTTGCATGCAATGACTCCTAGTGCTTTGATAAAGACTTGACACAGCTTGCGAGATTGAGAGAGAATTTTTTTTAGAAAGATTGGAAGAGAATTTATGAAGAGGTTTCCAATGGATATGGGAGGCTTCAAGTTTATCCAGGAAGAAGAAAAGAGAAGTGCTTGCCTGCTGCTTAGCTGGAATGATATATATTGGAGGCTAATAGCTAGTCTACTACCACCTGACTTAGTTTGGGCTCTTGCTGTTGTGTTTTTGTTGTAACAAATCTTGAAAGGCTGCTTCTACAGTGCATGCAATTTTGATCCAATCCAATACAAGCCCTGTTCACTAAAGAACTCTTGGTGCAACCTCAGCACACCATTCATTAAATTCTGATGTGGAAACAGTTCAGGGGGGCATCCCTACAGCCAACCAAACTTCTTTTAGTGGCCATTAATTTAATGAGGTTATGAGTTCATATTTGTAATGAATTTTCTAGCCGACTTTGGAGAGTTGCAAGTTGATTTCCGTAAATCAAAATTCCTCCCCAAACTTTTGTGTTTTTATTCATGATTTGAAAATTTAAACATATGATACAGTTTTATTTTTATATTTTTATTTTTTTAAGTACCAGTACTATATTCAGGATACAGTTAGGATCATCTACGATTTGATTTTAAAATACGGTTCAGAGATCTGCTCTCAAAACGGAAGGGAACAACTTATATCAAGTGGAGGGTTAGGGGTAACTCATTGTGGGTAGGAAGAACATTGCCCATAAATGGGATGGGTAAAAGTAGAACTCACAATCTTAATCAAAGTTATGAGTTGGATCCTAATTTATCATCCAACCAGACGCCTATTCTCATATAATACGGTTTTATATTTCTAATTCAATGTATCAAACTTGCTCCAAATGAACAAAAGTTAGAGATAATCCTATTTTTCCTCACGTTGATTGATATAATACCAAAATTCTTCAATATTTTTGAAAATTACTAATATCCCTTTATTGATTTATGAAATAATGATTCCTCCCATTGTTTATTAAAATATCCAAAAGACTCTTTACTATCAAAGTTGATTATGAAATTATCAAAACAATCATTTATTGTCAAAGTTGATTTTAAGAATATTTGACTGTTAAAATAAAAAGACAAAACTACAAAGACACTTTAGTCATTTTGATAATTTCAATAAATATAGTAACAATAGGAAACAAAATCGAATTCTCCAAAACTATAAGAATAATTAGTAATTATATCAAGTTACATGGATGAAAGTAGGATTAATTATATCAAATTACATGGATGAAAGTAGGATTATCCCATGATTTTATGGCAACAGCATCAAGAGAATATTGAAATAAAATAATAGAGGCTAAACAGGTATTATTAATAAAAATAACAGAAGCACTATCACTGTTCCTCAACTTAGTAACAATTACACCGTACAATATGTGTCCAGATTAAACTCTTCCAGTTTCTTTTCACATTTAAACAGAAAACAGAGGGAATTTCTGGCTGTGAAAACACGAATGGAAGAATTTTGTAAAGGCGAATATCAGTCACCAATGTACCTGATAAACATTGCAAAATGTTACAGTACTGACATGACATACAAGATAACCTCATTTTTGTTTATGGTTTGTCGACCCGAAATGTTACAGCATTACTCAGCAAGGCTTCCGAGCATCTTTGTGCTATTGTCAGAGGATGATGTCGTTTAATACTTGCTTCTTTTTTCCCATTCAATTCTGTACTTGCTCAGAACCAGCATTATCATCCGTGATTCCAGTTTGTTTCTCTGAGTCTCCGTTTACAGCGGGTGTCTCCTTGACCTCACCTTCACCACTGGAAACTGATATGGCATCCACATTTGAAAAACCACCATCTTTAATGGTCTGCTGATCAACAGTTTGATTCTCCTTTGTGCTGTCTGAACTGACCACATTATCGCCAGCCGCCCCATTAACAGATACATCATTGATTGGTAGCTCCTCTTCAGAAGCGGGTGCAACGTCTGATAAGCTTACATCTGCACCAGTCGACTGCTCTATCTCTGCATCAACATCCATATCTTGTTTAGCATTTGAATGTTCTTGGGCAGCATCCATTTGTGGGCCAGGATGTTCGTCTGGCATGGTGATCCCAAGTTCCTCTGAGGGCTTGGAATCAGCTGAAATTTGCTCATCAGCTTGATTTACTGTAGGTTCAGCTAACTCAAGATCACGCTTCTCTGCAGCTATTTGTTCTTGTTTTTGTGCCTGTACTCTGTACCAATCCATCAGACGGTGTATTCTTTCTAACTCAGTGGAGAGGTCTCCATAGCGGTTTTGTAATTTTCGCTCAAGCTCCTTTTGCTTCTGAACTTCCTCCCACAAGCCATTTATCCTATTGGATGCCGCCAACTGCTCTTGCTTTTGTAAAGCTTGGAAACACTCAAGTTCTGTTCCAGCAGTCTCCATCTGCTTGACAGTCAACTGAATTTGATTCCGAAGATTGTCAGCTCGTTTCTGATCATCCAAAGTGTCAACAATTGAGTATTGTAAGCCACTGAATATAAACAATAGCAATAGATAATTTACACAGCTTAATACTAGTTTAATATGCACAGTCCACTGAATCCATTTACAATCAACTAGCTAAAAGTACTGCCTGTGCCTCACTAGTAACTCATTTCCCTAATTAAACAATTTTGAAAAATTCTAAATTTAAGCTGCTGTACGTATGCCACTGATAATAAAGTAGGCCATAGTTTAAAACCTTCAGAATTCCAATAGAAAATTGTAGGATCTGGAAATATAATAATATTCAACATATAACTAAAATTCTAAACTAAAGATGCTCTTACCATTAGCATGCATTTGCTGGTCAATATCCTACAACTCCTATGCTGCAACCTATTATCCTATGCTGATCATATATGGCTAAAATTAATTGGTAATGTTAAAAATCAGTTGCATTTGTGATAGTAGGATCTTACTCTATAATATGTAACAAAAAGAATTAAGTGCCTTACACAAGCCACATGCCTATGAACTGTTAACACATTCTGTTTTGCTTACCTACAAATATGTAACAAATTTTCGGTTGGTGTGCTATTCAACACAAGCTACATTCTCAAAGTAAATAGATAGAGCGTATAGAATAGAAATCACAACCAAAACAAAAGGAAATAATGAGTAAGCATACCACAACATACCTCATAACCTTGTGTGAGAAGTTTGACCTTCTTCTCAAGGTGTAAGGCCTTCTCCTTATCATCATCCATTTTCTTTTTTACAATCTCAAACTCACTCTGCAATGCAGCAAGTTTCTCCATGTTGCCAGCAACACTTGAGAGACCGTAAGCATTACGAGTAGGGAAGTACATGAGATCGTTTAGACAAGTATTGTGTGCTTCTACAAATTCATCAAGGGATTCATTTTCATGTCCCATTGCTATACGAAGATACTGAGCCTCTTCCTTTATCAAATTATCAGCCTGAAAGCACCACACAGAACAAAATCCAGAACCCATTAAGAATAAAGACAACAGAGAAAGAAGGCATCATTTTTGCAAAATACAGAAACTCAAAATAGAGAGGAATTATCCAAACCTGAATTAATAAAAAATTGACTTAAAATACATAGAAAACTTTACTAAAGATACACACCCATAAACAACCTTTTTCTAGCATCTATGTTTGAAGGCTTAAGATATAAATACCAAACTGGTTAGAAACTAATATATACTGAAAATTTAAAGGGAACTAAAATTAATCATGAGTAAGAAAAGAGAAATTATTCAAATGAATTCGTATCCTTCTGCCATCATGTTAATTCCCAAATTAAAATTTAACAGAGGTTCCTTCCTGTCCCTTTTCCACCCGCTCTTCTTGTCAGCTGTAAAGGGGATTAAACCAATCCCTCTCATACAAAAACATGAGTGTTCCTATACCTTAAAAAATCACAAATATTCCAGAAATTTAATGCATGTACCTAACCAATTTATGCAAAACCTGCATGTCAATCAAGGACTCAAATTCGATGGAAATTTTGACTGGAAGAATACACATACAAAAAGCAAATGATTTATAACTATTGTACATGAAAATTAACAGGAGGAACCAAATTTTTACATCAAGATAGGAAAAATCAACTACCCTATATGAACCATGAGGAACCTGATTTCCTATCCTTTTTCCTTCAAGACCTCCAAGTATATCCAGAATATCCTTAAGTAAAGGCCAATATCAACATATTACATTAGAAATCACAATACCATTATAACTAGTTTCTTAAGCACTCTAGGTTGTATACAATATGGCTATACTAAAATCCGTGCAAAAAGTCAAATTGCACGTGCATTAACAATGAAAAACGATGGTTCCTTGTCAAATCATACAAGATTCGAGGTTTCAATTATTATAACAAGTAACTTTAAGTATGTAATGCAACATGAGTAGCGTACACACATGCACACACATACAGACATGCATTTGACATAAAGCAAACTGATTAAAGACACGAATAAACACAAACCTCCTCCATCTCATCTTCTTCAAAATCCTCAATCACAGGAACATGAACAGCAGGTCCATTTGCAGAACGCTTGCCACCCTTCTTTTTCTCTTTCACTTTCTCTTCAATTGGATATTTTGCATTATCATGCTCAAGTAAGGTTAGAAGTTCCTTCCTTATCATTTCATCCGCTTGCTCAATAGATGTAGGAGGAACAAAGGAACTCTTATCTCCATCAGCCCTCAACAAAGAATTTCTAATTAGTTCTAGTGAAGCAACAGGGGGCCTGGGAAGCTCCCTCTGCAGCACTTTTGATCTTTTCCTAAGCAATGCCTGCTGCCTTGCTTCTTCCTCAGCCTTTTCTCTGGCCAACCTATCAGACATGTCTTCTTCAATCTTCTCCTCTTGTTCTTCATTCTCTTCTGAAGGTGGTTGGAAAACAATCTGGTACTCATTCTTGGGCTGTGGAAGAGTACTTAGACCAGAACGCAAGTTTCTTCTCAAATCGGCTTGTCTAAGTTTGGCATCGTCATGCATATCCACATCCTCATTTATATGAAGTTCATCCCTGATGGGAGTTGCTCTTGGCGTAGTACCAAAAGAATAAGCATCCCTTGATGGTGTCATGCCAGTTCGGGGCGTAAGACCCACACCACCAGGAGTAGCTGAAGGAGTCAGCATTGGGTTTGGTGTTTGGATTTCCTTTTTCTTAGGTGTGACCCCTGAAAAATCTGAAGGGTGCAACTCTGGATTCTCTCCTCCAAACAATGGTGTCTGAGACTCTCTCAACCTGGCTAGGTTTTCAGCTTCCATCATAATAGCATCGCCCTTACCAGCAGGTGTCCTCTGAGGGGTTCGCAATGGTGTCATTCCTAGCTGTGGTGTATGGGCATAGTTTGCAAGAAGAGCACGAGTTGCCTCACTTCCTTCACTCAGTTCCTCGCTCCCTGCAAGAAGATCACTAGCGTAACCCATTTTTGCGATTTCTTCCAATTCATGGTCTGAAATCTGAGGTGCAGGCAGCATCAGTTTTGACCTTTTCCTAACTGTTTCTGGATCATTCATCTTGTTTGCCTGCAGTATAGCTGATGGAGCGTCCTGCCTTTGAGCAATTTTATTCCTTTGAGCATCTAATTTTCTTAACCCAGTTTCTATGTCAGCCCTTCTCCTCCCTTCAAGTTCTTCAATAGTGGTAGGAAATTTAACTTGTTCCACTGGCCTATCTTCATCAGCAACATCATAAAAGCCCGGTTGAGGCTTCTTCTCGAAAGGAATTTCTGCATTATAGTCAATTCCCTTCCTCTTCCGCTTCCTGTGCCGAGTGTCAATTCCAGCAGCTTTAAGTTCTCTCCTCTTCTGCAAAGAAGCAAGCCTCCTAGCTTCCTCAAGCTGTTTCTCCCTGGCCTTCCGTTTAGCCTTTTTTCCTCGAGTGTTTGCTAACCGAGCTCGTGCTTCAGAAAGCATTTCCTTCTCATCTTCATCCATATCAACAGGATCTGGGCGCGCAGGCTTTGATTCTGGATTCGGGTCAATCTCCCCAGGTCGCAACTTCCGCGGATCATCACCTGGTTCATAATTCTCATCCTTTGCACAGGCTGCATCAAGGAGTTTCTCATACCTCTCAAGGCACTGTGATGGAGTACGGCCAACAATCGGGGCAATTGTTCTCCACTGTGTGGGCATGAGCTTAGCCAGATGAAGCAATTTCTCATCCTCTTCTCTGGTCCATTCAGTCTAGAAATCCCATAAAAAACAAATCAATCTCCAATTGCTAAAAGCAAACACCATGACCACAACATATACAGGCAATATGTAAACAGGAAACACTATCTTAAATTCTTAGCTACAACTTACAGAAAATTTTATCAGACAGAATTTTCATCTGGGAATCCAAAAACCAACTTGGGCTCCATAATCCTCAAGTTATAGTCACTCAACCACAAAAACTTACAACCATACACCATGAACTTAAACAATCATAAACTCCCCCCTCAACAATACCACACATTGTAACAATTTCTTCAACCTAATCTATCCAAACAACAATAATCACAAAAAACCTAATCAACCAATCAATAAAGCCACCATTACGTTCCAAACACAAAACTAACTGCAAAAGACTTTACACAAAAACCCCGTAACAAATAGAGCGAGCAAATCAGCAAAGAAATAAAATCGAAACCATAAACTAAAATTACAAGACTCCACACTACACACACACACACACACACATTGTAACAATTTCTTCAAGCTAATCAACCCAAACAACAATAATCACAAAACACCTAATCAACCAATCAAAAAAGCCACCATTATGTTTCAAAAAACAAAACTAACAACAGATAACACTAATCAAAAAGCCTGGAAACAAAAATGAGCAAGCAAATCAACAAAGATACAAAATTTGAACCACCCCCCACTGAACTATACCACACATTGTAAAAACCCCACCAACCAACAAAGTCACCAATACATTATACTAGAAAAAGGAAAAAAAAAACCAGAAAGAAAAACGAAGAAAGCGATAGAAATAGAAAGGAAAAAAGGGACCTTTTTGATGGAAGGGTCGAGCCACTCGTACCAGCGAGCCTTACACTGCTTGGCGGATTTGCGGACGAGGAGGGAGGAGATCCTGGCCCACTGGTTCTTCCCATATTTCATCACCGCCGCTTTCAGGATCTCATCCTCCGTGTTCTTCCACACACCGCCCTTTATCATGATCCTCATCTTGTCCGACTGTTTTCGGTTCAAATTCTGATACGGGTTTGATTGGTTTTCAAAACCCTAACTAGGGTTTCTCTTCTGCTTTTGTCTGTGAATCTCTGTGGAGATGGTGAGGCTGCTGCTCCTGCTGTTGCTGGTTTATTATATATACTTTGGAGTCTATTGGAAAATCTTGTATAATTGATTGGAGGCTTTTGTGTTTTATTTTGTATTTAATTTTTTTTTATATACTTTTAAAAAATAAAAATCTAGGGTTATTCATCTTATTTGTACCATGTTTGTAATGCTCAATTTCGTTAAGTCTCCATGGATTTAGGTCGTTCTCAAAATTAAATTTATGTGAATAAATATATGAACTTATATATTATCTTTGATTTCGATAAATTTCAATAATTTTATAATTCGTTTATGTTAGATTTTATTTTTTTATGAAAAAAATTTCATATATTACACTTTCAGACAATCAAATAGAAACATTTAAACTATATAGTTCAATGTGGTTTGATACAAATGACTTATTCAGTCTTGCAATGACCAAGTTTGACTTCGGCTAATCGTGGAAAACAAATAGAAATACAAACCTTCAAATTTGTTGATTATTTTGTTTTGAGTTGGTAAATGGCCCCACTCTTAATAAAATGCCAAAGTAAATGCTCTTATTTGAAAAAATTAATAAGCAATACCTCATCGATAGCAAAATCTAAACAGAATTATTTAAGTGATTTTTCTATGTAGTAAAACTAAAGGACTATAAATGTATGTGTGTGTATTTATATCTATATATATATATGTATATATCTCTTTTATAGATAAATAAAAGTAAAAGCTTTCATGATTGAGTAAAAATGAAAGTGGGATGTTGAATTCATGTTTTAAGTCAATATTTTAAATTATTTTTTATATAAAACTTAAAAGAGCAAAATGCACATAACCCCCCTCAGGTAAAGGGTTAAACAGACAAATACGAAGTTTAAGTTTTATAACAAAATAGCCTCAGTTTAACGGTCAAAATGTGTTAAAATTAATGATCAACTTTGAATTAAAGTGAAAAGACATAAATGCCCTCAATTATTAAAATTAATTTTCATCCAAAAACCTTCATCAATCCGAAGGTTTCTGCTCATCGAGAAACCTTCTTCTCCACCCAGAAATCTGAAGGTTTCTGCTCATCCAGAAACCTTAATCTCCCAAACATCAATCTGCAACAACCCATCTGCATCCAGACATCAATCGCCACAAAAATTCATCCAAACATCAATCTGTAAAAATCCAAACATATCATCAATCATCTATAAAAACCCAAACACATTATCAATCATCTTCTTCAAATCTTGATAAACTCATCCAGACATCATCTTCAAACACATCCAAACATTATCTTTAAACAGATCTGGGTTCGAACCCAGACGAACCCAGATCTGGGTTCGACTGGGTTCGTCGAGCCCAGAGCTAGGTTTGATTGACGAACCCAGAGCTAGGTTTGTTCGTTGAACCCAGATTGACGAACCTAGATCTGGGTTCGACTGGGTTCGTGGAACCCAGACGGCTGGGTTCGATTCGAACCCAGATCTGGGTTCCATAAAGCACCGTATGAGCGAAAGAAGAAAAAGAAAAAGAAGAAGAAGAAAGCGATGGAGGTCTGGTGATGGAGAGAAACTGAGAGAGATAGAAAAATGGTTTTAATAAAATTTATTATTAGTAAAGGACGAAATTACCCTTGGTCAACCAAATATTGATTAACAGTGACTGATAGCATGGGGGTATTGTGTTATTAAAACCAAACTTTGACTATGGATCTTTAAGACCTTACCTGAGGGGGGTTTTGTGCATTTTGCTCAACTGAAAAATACATTTATAAATTTATTCTTAATTGAACAATAAAATTATAACAATAATTAAATATAAGTATTAATTTAAAATATTCTGAAACACAAATGCCTTTTTCATACAATTTTTTTGGTAAATTGCACAAACAGCCCCTAATGTTTGATGAAATTGTACAAAAATGATAATATTTAGGTAACTCATACTAACATCTCTTAAAATTCTAAAAACTCAACACAAACCTTTACTAGTACTAGTCAATCCCGGTTAAATTCACACGGTCAACGATCAAAAACACAAAATAACTAAAACATTCCTCAAGTCAAATTTAAAGTCAAACTTTTTTTAATATTTAAAATAAATATTATATATTTTTAATTAAATTAAATAACTAAATAATTTTAAAAAATAAAAATAAAAAATCTTCATGGGAGACCAGATCTGGTCTCCTATGGAGACCAAAAGTCTATAGTGTCTTTATCTTTGGAGACGGTCTCCGGTGATGGAGCTAGAGAGGTCTCAATCGCTGGAGATCGTATCTAGCGATGGAGCTGGAGTTCGTCTGGATACGGTCTCCAGCGATGGAGATTATCTCTATCGCTGGACATCTCCTGCAATGGAGACGGCTCCATTGCACGTCTCCATCATTGGAGATACGCTTGGAGACCAGTGGTATCCGGTGATTGAGACCATTGGTCTCGTGGTGTCTAGCCAGATGGTGACTAGAAAACCAATTGTCTCCCTCATCGGAGATCAGATCTGGTCGATCTAGTCTTTGATGAATGGAGGCCAAATCTAATCTCTAGATGGTTAATTTTTTTTAAAAAAAAATTTATGAGTGATGTTTGGTTTGATGATGATAATTAATTTGGGTGATGCCAATTTGATGAAAATGATGGAGATGATGATTTTAATGAATATAAGATATATATGATAAAAATTATGAAGTGGAGAAGAGGAAGATATGATGGAGAGGTAAAAGATGAAAATATTTTTTTTTTAGGGTTTAAATATTATATTATTATTTTATTAATTAAAAATATATATTTTTATTTTTGTTAATTAATTAATATATATTAAATTAAATTTTTTATAAGGTGTGTGTTGATCATTTTGCTCTTGGCAATTTTGACTTAACCAAGTTTGATTAATGGTTGACTAACAGTAAAGGAGGTTTGTACTGAGTTTTTTAAATCTCAAGGGAGGTTAGCGTGAGTTATTCAAACATCATCATTTTTGTGTAATTTTATCAAACCTCAAGGGGGTTTGTGCAATTTGTCCTAATTTTTTTTTTCTATACTATTAGTACATTTTTTTTTAATTGTTTTTAAATTTTTCTTCTTAATTCACTTCTAGTAAAGTTTGTTCATTTAACCAAAATCTACTTTTAGAGAATGTATTCAATCATGATTTTAAAAGATTTCTATGGATTTTTTTTTCGGTGAATGACTTTTATAGAATTTTATAAATTTCAAATGACTTTACAAATTTATAAAATTCTCTCAT
This sequence comes from Dimocarpus longan, assembly GCA_022984855.1. Lineage (NCBI taxonomy): Eukaryota > Viridiplantae > Streptophyta > Magnoliopsida > Sapindales > Sapindaceae > Dimocarpus > Dimocarpus longan. The sequence goes on along the minus strand of CM041016.1, from coordinate 7,191,884 downwards.
AAACTTTAATAAACCTTTTTTTCTTAAAGACCATCTTTAATTTTAATAGACTTTTAAATGAAATTATGAAAGACTTTTATAAATTTATATAGACTTTCGTACACTTTCACATATTTTATAAACTAAATTTTTATTAACTTATAATATAATATACATTTTATAAGTTAATAATGAATTATTTATCATGTTCATAATAATGAAAAAGCATGACACATAAAATAAAAATGAAGTTACTTCGATTATATAAATTGATAACCAAAATATAAATTGAGATTATTTTTTTTATTTTTTATTTGAAATAGAGGTTTTTCCTCTTGTTTTTTAGTATATATATATATATATATATATAAATATTGATTAATTTCATCGATTTTGAAACAATGAGATTTTTCATCATATATTTATGAGTTTTATTTTCATTATTTATACACAAGAAATGTTAAATTGTTAGCTTATAATACAATTGTTAATAATAGTTATACTATTTATCATAAGAATAATGAAATGATTTGGATTAATATCCATCTGGACATTTTTTTTTTTTTGGTGTTGTATATATACATATAAATATAAATTATAAGATGTTTCTCTTTCTTAAATTTATTTTATCAAAATCTAACTCCTCAAATTTGATTTAAATTTGAAATCTTCTATAAAATAATAAATGAATGTCTTTTGGAAAAGAAAATGCCTAATAAGATTAAAAAACTAAAAAGCTAACAATTTCAACATATGAAAATAGATATTGACTATTATAATTCATAATAAAATAAGAGTGATATATATATATATGTCTATGTGTGTATTTAAAATAAATGAAATAATTTTATTTATGACTATTACTAAGTTTGGGGACGTTTAAATGTAAAATAAATTATGACGTTTGCATTTTATAATCAATGACAAAAGTCTACAATAGGTTTTGAGGGAAGTAGGAGAGAATTTGTGAAGTTTAATTATTATAAATTTAACATAAAAATCTATCAATGTCATTAAATTTTTAAATTCCGTAAAAATCATTAATACTTTGAATACTTTATATAACTTTGACAAACTTTTAAAAATCTTAATTGAATACTTCATAATTTTTATAGATTTTTTAAAAAGCATTAAAAGTCTATATTGAATACTATATAATTTTTATAGAATTTTTAAAAATCTATATTAAATATAATTAAACTTTTAATTTATATAAAAGTGATTAAAAATTTAGATTGAATATACTTTCAAATCAAAGAATTTAGTTTGACATTTTATTAGAAGCCCGGGATTATATGCAAGCAATTCTCCCTTTTGTTTTTTTGTAATTTAACCAAACACGACATAATCTAGTAATAGAACTGTTGATCAAGTCCTGAATCCTGACAATAATGCCATGTCAACTTTAAAAAGTTGCCAAAATTTTTCCTCTCTAAAAGAAAAGTACTGCAAGTCTGCAACCATCAAGTCCTTTTAGAGATATCAGAAACCTCATAAAAAGCGTGTTCAATAATTAAAAATGTTTTTGATAACACTAAAAACACTTTTGAAACACATTGTTACTCTTACAAATAGAAAACAATGATATCATAACCAAAATTACCTTGCCAATTGATGTTGTTCTAACAAGATTAGTGTCCCATTTGACAAAATTTTCTTAGTCCAAACTAATCAACGGATAATCCTACAATTCCTCAATAAACTTTAAACACTAGGCTTCATCACATCCAACCCCTTTATGAGATTCATTATCGATAATATGATGCCATGATGTGTAGCATGACGGCTGATGCTGCAGTGACCAACAATTCCTGCACATGAAAATTTGTCATCAGGGAGGATCACCAACAGAGATTAAATTTCATCAACTTGATCAACAAGATGAGATGTGATAACATAAGTGTCACATTTACAGCTGATTTCTATGCCCGGATAAGCAGAGATGTCCATAAAGAAACAGATAATCTTGTACATATCTGAATGTTTGATTCTGGATAATCTCTAACTACCCTCAAGTTAAACACATGCAAAACATAATGCTTCTAACTAGTTAATATTGCCTAAAAACCAGCTCTATTTAAAGCAAGGTCTTTTAACAAGACAAAAAAGCGGATACCTGGTTATTGTAGATAGAAACAGGTATATAGCCTCTAAAATATTCAAACAAATTCAAAACACCAGTGTATCCCTGCATGAAATCAAACAAGCGATATTAGTTCTACCGATTGAATAGTAACCACAATTTCAAGACCATGTTTGTTTGAAATTTACAGTAACTGATATTCTCTAAATATTATATACTACAGGACATAATATAAGGCAACACATAGATCGCAATTTCAAGGTATGGTCACATAAACTTGGTCCCATGAAGTTTCATGGAACTCCCAAGTCCAATGTTCTTCACCCACTCTAGATCTGCCGCCATGTAAATTGCTTTAAATATGGTCTGAAGATGAGATAATCATAAAAGTTTTTATGGTTTACTCCAATGATTTTTATGAGCCCCTTTTTTGAGTGGAAAAAAAAAGTCATTTTGGATGCTAAGCAAACACCAAACTCATCAAATGGTCTTAAGATGAGGGCCAACATTCTTGACACATTATAACTTACAAAGCAACCAAAGATATATAGGTTCATCTCATATACTTTTAGGATACTTGCAAATTAATATATCATACCAGAGAGGCAATAGCTATACAACTGAAAACTAGTGCAAGAGAACGAAGAATTCTTTTTCCCATTCGCAGTGCCCGTCCATCATCTTCACCCTCTTCCTGCAGTAAAGATAAAATAGGAACGTTGTACCAAACAGGTTTAATTTTAAAGAAAGAGTGAAATGTCACATGCTACTTTGCATGAGTCTCAAGAGCGTATGAAGAGGCCTTTAAAAGTGTCAAATAAGATGACAAAGGCAGTCTAAGTTTTACTAACCGTAAGTGTTGGAGACACTGCTGGCTCAAAGCTTTTCAACTTCTCAAAAATCCGATAAACGAATGCAAAAGCTAAAAACTGCAAAGGTTTATATTCAGCATAGCGCTTGATAGCAATCCAAGCTGTCTGCAAAAAGAAAAAATTGTTGAAAAAGAGAAGATAGGAAATAAAAATAGAGCAAAAGCACCACAGTTGTTACAACTGCAAATGCAACTAAATCCTAGAGGACCAATCCTGTAACTAGACATGTAAAAGAGGAGGACTGAACTTCCATGATAAAGTAAAAGCAAAATTGTGTTAAGAAGTTTCCAAAACACAAGTACTACATTCATTATCAGAGCAGGGAAGCAAACAGGCTAAACTAAGCTGAATAATTGACTATTTAAACACTGCAGGACCAAGAAGGCCAAAGCTCAAGCTAGTAGTTTTTGTGTGACGTCACATAAAATGCCTGTTGGTGCATGTTGATAAGAGTACCAAACAAATGAACTGTAATGAAAAATAAACATACAGGCCCTTTTACCAAGTTTTATAGTCACTATTAATCACCAGCAACATTTTACCAAAAATAAAAAAAAAAAGAGCAAGCTTCAACCATTCTGTAAGAACTTACAAATACAGCAGATATTGCTAAGTTGATGCGCACATCTTGATCACTAGACTTGGTGTACCTGAAAACATATTAAGGATACAAAATATGAACAATGTAGTAATGCTGACTACAGAACACTGCCGACAATACCATTGTTTAAGTTTTGGGAGAAGAATAAAATGATCGTATTTGAATTTCTGTTGTTAGCTGATTATAGTGGGTGAAGACAGCATGACAGTGGAAATACCAACACAATATGAAAAAAAATTGAAGATAATTATTACAATATATGCACATCTTACAAGTTCATTCATGATAACAGAATGCTGAGAAATACAGTTATTATATAATTAGCAGTGGACTATGCTAAAAGAATATCTAATGATGCTACTAATAAGCAATCACAGTACCTTGGCCCCCATGGTACAATAGGTTGCTTATCAGCATATTTGATATCCTTTGAGACCTGCAGTGTACAAATGTATTGGAAGGATGATAAGCATACATGATAAGCTCTGAAAATAAATTCCACTTCCATACAGATGCAGAGATTTTAAATCCATATTTTTTTTTAAAAAAAAAAAAAGGAAGTAAATAATGTAAATTGTTTCAATTTTTTTTTAAAAAAAGTAGTTTTAAATTGATTCAGAACACCAACACAGAATAAAATACAGTAAGTGCCCCTATGAAATAAATATTCAGCCACTTGTGAACCTTCAGGAGTTCAGGTTCTGTCTTATTTTTCAGGTTCTGTCTTATTCAGTGTTCGTCAAGTGTAGAGAATGTATATGTGCCAACACACAAACACAAGTATGTTCGCACAAAAGTTGAATTAATAACCCTACAAGTAACACAGAAAAATAATTTATAATAGCACCCCAAGTGTTAGTGATAAAACTTAAAAGATCTTCTGAAAAATACTAGCTGAATACTTATGTTAGATATAATGGCCAGTAATATTTCCGACAGCATCTCCCTAGAAGGGTCTGTCAAATGTCAAATTAAATTTTCACAAGTTCATAAGAAACACAGAATTAGTAAGTAATAATGAAATGAAAAGATGGTAGTCGACTTTTACATATTTGTTCAAGGCATCCACAAATTATGTCACCTATGTCACTTTTTTCTAATCGATTCACGTCACATATACAATATAATTAAATAGAAAGGCAAGACAGAATATAATTGTATTCTAAATATATGAATAGATCTATTGTATATAAAATCAATCATATGTGAATCCATAGTGAAAGAAAAAAATAATATTAACTAAGCAAAGAGATGTATAAACACAGTATTGGTATTCTTTTCTAAAAGTCACTCACCAAATCTCATAGTATTCCCTCCCCACACCCCACCCCACCCCCAACCCAAGACAGCAAACACTGTGACAATAGAAACAACAAAATACATAAACCCCCTTCACCTTCCAAAAATAAGTTATAATATAATGCCTCTTATTCTAATTTTCTCCAAAATCCATAATATTTCTTATTAGCTAAATTTAAAATCGCAATAGGGCAAACGATTATTTCATCAACAAAAACATTAAAAAATCAGAAACTTAGGGAAGAAATGAAACTGGTGTACAGTAAGGCTTTGATCCTTCTGTTTGGAACCTCAGTAATACCAATTAGGCAAACCAAGATTGATCTATAGGATGCTACACCTATCCAAACCTTACAAAATATAATTCAAATTATAATGTTCCGAATTCATGCACCCTCATGGGGACTAAGATATGAACAAAGTCATTGATTAATTCATCAATTCAAGAAACTCAGATTATAAAAAGGAATAATAATTTATACCTTTACAGAACCAAAAGTCACACCTTGCTTTCGTTTACTTAATTGTTGCATCATGAGTTTGTCATATGCCTTCTCAAGCTGGGACACAATAACAAATCGTGAGACCACAAAGCCAGAACACTATTTTATGTTCAACAAATACATTCATGTATATTGTGTATCTGTGTGTAATAACCTACACGCGCAACAGTTGCTTCATCGTTATTTCTCTCAGCCTCCTTGCGTTTCTTTGTATATGCTGCCTTGACCATGTCGAATCCCTCAATGGGGCTAACTCCCAAAACCTGAAAACACAGACATCCGAACTATCAATTAACAACTGCAAAAGTGCATAACCAGTTACCTATGCACTTCATACTTTATTCACGTTCAAAACAAACGACTCAATATGATATGAAATTACCTCATACGGGTTTAACTCACTGTCCTGATTTGAACTTCCTGCAGCCGATGCAGCAGCACATATCATTAACCTTCTATTCCATGAAATCGATCTAGGAAATCTGTTACATTCAACACCCTGCAGCTATAGTTACACGTTTATCATGAGAGAAAAAACAAACACAAGCAGCTAAAACAATGTTCTTGGAAGGTAGACAGACACCACGACAATCACAAAACACAACGAAGAGTTCATATAATGAAACTTCTACTATGAGCTTATCTACAAACTCATCAAACTTACATCCCAAAACACAACATAAACAACTCTCCACATTCATTAAAACCATATCTGCACGGAGCTCCAGTAACCTAGTTTGTTCAATTTACCGTTCATAAAAAACAAAACAACAAATCAATACACAAAATCATGACAAAATTCAGAACCAAAAATTTCTTCTCACATCCCCACCCTTATCCAAGTAACATTTGAGACTATCAAGATACAATTTAAGTGAAATTCACAAACTTTAACTCTCAAAAACACACATAAATACATCTTCAATACCCACCAAGAAAGAGCAAGAACATTCAACACCCTGCTGCTATAGTTACAATGCTTACCACATTAAAAAAAGAAAAAAAAAAAGAAACTGACAAACAAACACAAGCATCCATAACAACGTTCTTGCACAGTAAACAGACGCCACAATAACCACATAACAATGACAACTTCCTATAATGAAGCTTCCACCATGATCTTATCTACAAACTCATCAAACTTGCATCCCTCGACACAACACTAACAACTCTCCACATTCTCAAAAAACACAGCAACACAGCCTCTACCAACCTAGTCTATTTCACTTTACAAAATTTCCCACTTCACGAAAACCAAAACAACACATCAACACACATACTCAGGACCAAATTCAGAACCAAAAATTTTCATCAAATCCCTACCTTATCCAACTAACCAAAAAAAAAAAAAAAACATTAACATACAATAAAAAGTAAAAATTTACAAACTTTAGCTCTCAAACATACATATAACTACATCTAAAAATAACCACCAAGAAAAAGCAATAACATTTACAATCACAACAAAGTTACCTGACAAAAGAGGACTGGGAAGTTGAAAGTGGGGTTTTGAGAGTACAGTTCCTCGAAGCAATTCTCGGTTTGGGAGAGTGAAACATATTAGAGAGTGACAAAGCCATGATTTTGATGCTTGTTTTGGCATGTAACCACAATTTCAATGCTGCGTTTAAAAGGTTTTATCTGTGTCTGCATTCAAGAGAAGATGGAAACCGCAGCGGGCTCGGTTTTTATCGGTTCGGGTCGGCATTTTCCGGGTCGGGTTCCATTGTTTTGTTTTTGTTTTCGGTTTTTTTTTAACACGATGGACTAATATAGATTATAGAGTGAAATAATCATCAAGAAAAATATTTTTATTTTAATGGGATTTTTATGTTTATTAATATTATGGATAAAATAGCGATCAGAATATTTAAGCCCAAGCAATCCACAGTGCAGGCCCAATGGTCCAGAAGCCCAATTATTCGCCATCATTTCTGTCCACTCTCCTAGAAGAGGGGCCCACCAGTGGACACTTGTTGAGGCCGCTGACCGCTATCGCCCATCATGACCGCGAATTGTCTATTCCGTAAGACTGGCTGTGATCGCTATATTCTCCGACATTCAGATCGCCGTATTCCCCTTCAGTTTTACTTATTGAGGTGGATCGTTGTTCCTTATCGCTGGCCGTTGGTTCTCATCCCTCAGACTTGTCCGCTGGAATATCCGCCATCCGTGACAACCAAACCTGCTCGCCATATTTCCGCCTCGATCAACCGCCTGTCTGCCCACTATTTTTGTCCGATTAAGGTATCCGTCAAGATGAGCCACCCGTCAGAGATGTCCAGCAAGCCATTTGCGCCCAAAGTTATCCGTCCGAACTGGTCGCTGTTTTCTGAGCGTGAACGCATTCCGACTCCTTCACTCACGATGTTATCCGCCTTAATGCCGTGACCGACTGCGAACATGCCAATCCAGAATCCACTCCATCAACTCTCCAGCCTGCTGGAAAGGTCCGCCTCCCTCACGCCTTTGGAAGTTACAAGTCAGCAGAAGTCAACCGCGCCATGTAGAGTACAGTCCCGAGGCTTGCCATGCATGCTACGTTCGCCAGAGTCTGCGATCGTGACCTTGATGGCCCATCAGGCCGAATCCAGCCCAATCATCAGAAATCTCTCTCGGGCAGACCTCAGATGCGACGGATTCGACAGCATTAATTGTGTTTTCGGCCGCATTTAATGCCTTGTCAGCCGCATTGATGGGGTTTCCGGCGCATTAAATGCTGTCTGTCAGTGCAGCTGTAGTTAACTATTTGCTTTTGTCTTATTCTGTTTACTGTAGTATGTCCCCTTTCTCTATAAAAGGAGACGATTTTCACTATAAAGAAAAAGGAACGATTGAGGGTCGTTACTCTGCCTAAATAGTGAGAGAGTGAACAGTGGACGTAGGCATCTTTTTGGGCCGAACCACTCTAAAAATCTTCTATGTCTTCTTCTCATTGCCTCTAACCTCTCCTTCTCATTCTCCTTGTCCTTCATGCAACCCATTGACCGTGCGAAACCGTGAGCTTGGGCCCTAAAACAACCTCGTTGACTAAGAGAACCTTTTCTTGACGTTAACAATTAAATTATTGAAAATTTTATTTATCTGTTTAATCAATATGAATGAGAAGCACTATTTTTGTATATTTGTTTTTGAGAAAAAAAAAAAAAAAAAAACAACTAATAGGTGCTTCTTTAGAAAGAATATATCAAATTATTTCATTCTAATTTTTTTAATTTTTTGTTAATTGAATTAAATTATAAGATTTATAGATTCTTTTATTAGATAATAACTATTTCTAATTATTATATATATTTTTTATAGAAATAGTTTTATTTATTTGAATTGCTTAAAAAAATCAAGAACTGTTTTAAAAATTTTGATAATTCTTTGCAAGTAAATTTCATTACTTACTTGAAAAATTATAAATTCTCGTTTGTTTAGGGCATTGAAACTATGAATTCTAAATTTTATATACTTTTAAAAAAGTAAAATAAACTGAAGACATCATTAACGAAGATATGCAATAATAAAAGTAAGAAACGTAGAACAAATATTCAAACATACCTTATCATTTGCATGAATGAATTACTAGTTGATAAATATTGTGAGTTAAAAAAAAAAAAAAAAAAAAGTCTGAAATAAACAAGTAACAAATATTTTCAATCATAGCCTACATTCTAAATTATGTTTCAATAATTGTTTTTACATTATGTATATTTTTACCATAATGTCGTGTCCTGAAAAATTCAGGCACATTTAACCTACAAAATTCATTAGATAACATGAACTTATATCATAAGAGATACGATGTCACCATTTAATTTACTACAACTAATGTCATTCACATTCAGAATTGACACTTGATTTGAAATAAACAAAGTTTTGTACTTCTGAAATTCAAACCAAATTTTTATCAAAATTGAACACCATAACAATTTTCTTCTTGAACTAGAAAAACAAAAATAACTAATAAAAGAGTATAATTATCATCTACCTGCAGTCATACTATCTAAATTTTCTTGCACTTCAATTGAATTTCCTGCTTTCATTAAAGCATTGTGCCAAAACTCCATATCATTTGAATTGTCACACTTCATGGCTTCCATTACAGCACAATCTCTTGCAACACATTCCCATTCATTCTCTGAAACCTTTCCTGGTGACACTTCTGTGACTGTACCCTCTATATCCACCTGCCTCGTCGAGGTCATTTTCATAGAATCCAGTAAATCTAGCCGAAACTGTGGTTGCGAAACCGGTTGTATATCCCCGGCGGAACTCTGAATTTTTTGATGAGTTGTGAAGTTCTCTGGATTTGGTAACATTGTTGCATGGTTGGTGTCTCCCTGAAGCATCAGTGTTTCATTAGAGCAATTTTGGTGTACATTGGTGGCCACATTAGGTCTTTTCTTCAAGTGGGTGTGCCAATAATTTTTTATCTCGTTGTCTGTACGTCCAGGTAATTTTGCTGCAATCGCAGACCATCTGAATATTTAACGCAATATTAGTTTCATCAAATAATTTGCCAGTTTTAATGAAAAAAGGGTCATATATCATGTTATTGATCATATTAATTTATAAATCTGAAGAATTAGAAAAAATAAGAATACAATAAAGGATTGTATATAATGTGCCTTAACAAAGCAATATAAAATATTTTATATTGTTAAAAAGTAAAAACAAAAATAGTTTTTTTTTTTTAAAAAAAAAAATTGTTAATATATAGTATTATACATCTACTTATGTAACGTTATGCAATTATTTAATATGTACTGTCAACGTACAGAATCTTACGTTTAAAGCAATTGTGTAGGTACAAACCTATTTCCAAGAATTTGATGTAACGTAATAATAGTTTCTTCTTCATCCTTGGTGAAATTTCCTCGTTTAATATCAGGACGCAGGTAATTTATCCACCGAAGCCTGCAACTTTTTCCACATCTTAATAGACCTACACACACGATTGATACAATAGTGAATTAATTACACATAATATTCCAATTCAAAAGATTTAAATTAATATGATCTAAGAGAACTAAGAGAATATATATATATTCATTAATTACCATAACTTATTTTCACAAGGTTTCATCATTGCGGTTGGATTCGTTGGAAATAAATGATTATAATTAGTAATTCTAAAATAAAAAATTCAGGATATCCTTATCCAAGAACCCCTCTCTCTCTCTCATACAAGTTAAATCAATGGATTTATGAGTCGATAATCAAAATACTATTTGATTAAACTTTTGACATTCAAATTCAAGAAATGTAAAACATGTTTATCCAACGTTTCTTCAAATCAACTCTCATATACAATAATATTAAAAGTGATCACTACCAATCCAATTAATTAGGATCTTATATTACTTACTTGCTATCTTCTATGAGATTGTATGCACAATCTGTAAGATCATCAATATACTTATATTCACTGGTTTAATTCAGGTACTATACATATCAAACATAACGTTTTTCTTTTTTCATCATAAGCGAAACAAATATATTATGCATCGAAAACGGTAAAATTATCCAAACTTTTAACCGTATTATACTTCTTCAATCATTTTTAATGGCGAATGGTTTAATACATATGGCAAATGAAGATAAGCATAAATAATGTGTACAGTGCAAATAAAAGTTTTAGAAGTATATGTATGCTGCATGTAAAAAAAATAATAAGCAACGCGAACTTGGTCTATGTAAAACAAACATATAAACAAGATATATAGTAGGGTTTTATGTTTATTACCAGCTTGTTTAGGAAGTGCGCGCCAGTTCCCATGGCCAAATTGCTGAACGAAAGAGATGAGAATCTGATCTTCTTGAGGTGTCCATGGACCTTTCTTCAACCCCATTTTCTCACAACATGGAGTCCTCACCATCTTCTTCTCATGAGCGCCACAAACTTGCTCGTTCATGGCTTTTTAATGATCTATTCTGCTACTACTACTCCTCCAATGTTGTCCAAAAAGAAGTGGTACTAGTGCATGATTTTCAAAGCAAACTGGGCCCAACTTTTTCTGAGATAATGATGGATGAATTCCTGATCGTTAATCTCTAAGTGAAAGGTTATCGAAGAATGCTTCAACGGTCAGATATTCTTTGATATCTAAGCTAATGACGGCATGGTTTTGTCATGGCAACATTGTATATTATGACACAATATATACATGACAGCTGATTCTTGTATGCAAATATGGTACATCTTTCTTGGATGCTTCTTCTTTTCAATTGGGTGGCCAAAAAGTTCGAGCAATATCACTTTGGTGTGTACTAGTCAACAATAAGGTGCGCGCATGCATGACCTCATATATACCTTTTTTCTTTCTCCATTATTTTCACAAGAGATGTATTTTAAGCATGCTATATTCATTTTGGATTAAAAAAGGTCAAAAAATTTAGTTACTATCTTGTAATATGGGATTGATTTATATTCACGTTTGATTTTGTTATCAATATGTAAAATTAATGGAATTATAATATGATAATGATAAAGTTGAAATGGTTTAGTGATAAATCTTTCATATTCACATCATAATATATTCAAATCATCATATAACTCTCTCAATATCCAAATTATAAATATAAAAGAGAAAGGATATAATCGACTCCTATGTATATAGAGTTGTACGCTGTGTGAAGTTTCAAGTAAAGTTCATTTAAATTTGTTCCACCTTAAAAGAAAAGGTTCTAAGGAAATAAAGATAGAAAAAAGATAGATTTATAGGACTTGACTGAAGATATATGATTTTAAATATTGGAAAATACTGTGTTTTCTTTGACGCTAATCAATATGTTGTCTTTCTTCAGATGATTACAATCAAACTAACCAAAATTTACAGAGGTACAAAGTTACTAGCTAAAGTTTTATCCATTGACACTCGTGTTAAAGGGGGTCAAAAGATGTTATTGTCTCAAAAGATAGTGTGCATTAATGTAGCTGTTTTCTACGAATACATCATTTTGGTGAATTTGGTCGGCTTTTAGTTGTAACTTTTACTTCCAGTCAAGCCGTCATAATAAAAAAATTTGACATTCGGTGTGCAGCTCAGGATCCTGGCTAATCTTCTTTTCTGATAGTCTTCCAAAGGAAGCATGCAGTTGTTGAATATCTAAAGTAGGATCACAGTTTCAAATATGAGAAAAACTTTAAATGTGAAAGTCGTACCATATATCATATGTAAAATTCGTCTAATAACTTTATGACAAGTATCCATTCATATAGATAGAAAAAATTCTAAATCATACATCTTCATTCAAAGTCTTTTGAGTAAGATGTATAATTAATGCTATTGATCGACTGTGTACATATATATAGATAACATAACATGCATATGAACGGTAGCCAGTCTTAAAGAAGATGTATATATTTATATTTGGCGTAATGTATTATTGAACGAATGTATAGATAGCGCAATACTTATCTCTCATTAAAAGTTTTCTTTCAAAGAAAATTTCTGCCTCAGAGTGAAGCAAATGCTAGGAACATTCCCTTTCTAACCCCCTAAGCACGCATTAGACATTTATTCTATAGAATTCCATGAATTCTTTACCTTTAATTTTTTCCCACCTTGACTCAAAAAGTGAGTGGAGATTAATCATCCTGAATTTTCAATTAATTGACAAGTCAATGGATCTCGTCTTCCCTGATGTTTCCAAGAAATTAGACCTTCTAAAGCTACTTACACTAACAGTTTACTTGTCTACAAAATAATGGTATCGAAGCCTAACACAGGCCCATAACAAATAACATATTCGGCCCTCAAATATCACACAACATGGTATTCACAAGTTCCAAACCATGTAAATTTTGTTAGATAGAAGGAAAACCATTACTTCTATAAATATTTGACAGAGACTAAGAAATTCTCAGGGGTATGAATCTTAGAGATCATGAGACAGATGGATCGTATTAATGATTTTCAATGATGCTTAAATTTAATGATGAAGAAAGCAATAGGTCGTTCTTGCCCTCTTTTTCTATGTAGGATATATGATTAGAGGACCATATACATGCATATTCATGCCGGTACTACATTTCAAATTTTATGAAGGAAATGGAAGAAAATGAATAAAAGCCTCATAATTCATTCACGAACGGAATCTTTTTTGTCATAGTCACTTGGGAAATTTTCTAAATTTTATAGCAATGTTATTCTAAGTAAGTATAAGAATTCTAATCATAAGATAGGGAACCAAATATGTCATTTCACTTCATTTATATATTGTGGTATATGAATTTTCATAATATTAATCCATTGCTTGTTGTGATATGTGTTACATTATTGGCAATGTACACATATGAGTTGTCAAGAGTTACTTTCACGGCATCTTTTGTCAAGAGTTACTTTCACGGCATCTTTGGTGTGTTATAGTAGGTGACTTTTGACAATATGTACCCATGTGTATCACTAATTGAATGTTGTTGTAGATTCAATTTTTTGTAATGCATTCTTTGTGAGAATTTACTACTAGTTGAGAGTGGTTGCTGCTGTAAAATTTAGGATTACTGTTTAATTATATAAACATAAAATTACAATTATCAATGTAAAATAAGTTAATTAATGTTTTATGGGTTTTGAAAATTGTTGACATAAAAAATTGATCAACACCCGAGTTAACGCGGATATGGTAAATTGAGCAAATTGCGAGGGGTCCAATGAAATTAATATAGATGTAGTAATGGCCAGAATAAATAAACACTAATAATGCAAAAGAAAAATAACCAAAGAGATATGTGTAATGTTTATGTCCACAATTATTTAATTACTGAAGGGAAAAATTGTGTTTAGCAAAGTTTTTGCTAGGGTTTCTGTAACTTTTTGTTGTTGACTGTTTATGAACTTCTAAGCATGTCATTTATACATGTGAAGAACCCTTTATATAGTATTACAGTTTTTTGTCTAAATACAAAGGTTGCTAGAATATGGGAAAAGCTAAGATCCTCTCTTTCCTAATCTACATGATATTGCATTTAGTATTTTATATTAGAATCAAACTATAATTAATATGTTTATATTCATATCGAAATAGAATTCTGGTAACTTATTGTTTGAAGTGATTTTTCGCATGCAAAAAAAATATTTTCCCTTTTTTGGAACTGTATACTGTTAAGAAAAATTGCACTATAATTGTGTTTTTAGGTTGTTATATCACAACGACCTCGAACTGTATCCTATGCAAACTAATTGGTTTGGGTTGTTTTACTACCTTAGTGTTAGCTGATAATATGTTACACGCTCTAGTTGACTTTTCCTTAAGTAATTAGCTTCATATTGCCTCTTCCTTACTTTTGGGCTTTTGGGTTAACTAATCTTTTCGGCTTTAATAGAGTTGCGGCCAAGATGCTATTTTGGGCATAACAAAAATCATTTCCATGCGTTTTCTATTTTGCATTACAAAAGCAAGCAAATAAACTTTGTGATCTTGCCAAGAATCAGACTTGATATGCTATATACATTAAAAAATAATTCAAATAAAGATATGAGAAAAAATGTCTTTTTCCATTGATTGAGTAATACAATTAAGATATTCAAAATGCTTGAATATTGTTAATGAACCCTTCTCTTACCATCTAAGTTCTTGAGAACTACTATGTTCAATATTGTCATTGAAATTGATAACCAAAGTTATTTATGATTTAATTTAAAAAATTCAATAGAGATTTAGTTAAGAAAAATATTCAATGAAGATGTAATCGTGTCATTTACAGGCAAATTTCATTCTATATTTATTGGTTTTATAAGTTTATTAGTTGGTAGGGTTGTATAAAAGCTCTTCTCCTTCGTAAAAGGAATGGAGAGCTTTTTTTTTTTGTTTGGACACATTACACGTCCATATCATAAGTATATTTAATACAGTCGAGCTTTATTAATCATGACTTTAAGGTACAGTCCGAAAATAGGGCTTTCAAAAGTGGGAGGAAGTTTATAGAAGAGAGAGAAGTTACCCACACGAAAAGGGGAAAAATTTGCCGCATTTTGTGGTCAAGTAAGTCAAATATTGTCCTTACATGAGAAGCAATAGCAAAATGGATTGTCGTCACTATGGCAACACACTAAACTGGGAATGGAGAGTTGTGAAACTATATATATATATATATGTAAACTGGGAATGGAGAGTTGTGAAACTATATATATATATATATATATATATATATAACAGCAGTTAAAATACTAGTAAAATTTCAAAAAGTAATTTAAAATGTATCAATTTATTTTCACTTCATCCCATGGAGAGAAAAAGTGAGTGAATTCAAGGTAGATTCACACCTAGAATCGAGTGAAAATAAAAATTCAATAGATTTTCCTTTTTATTTTCATTTTAACAAGCCGTAAACCAGGCCCAAAAAAGAAATTCTCAGCCTCTAAACGTCTGTATAAATGACCATTCAGTTGTTCAAAGTATCCATCAATTCAATTGTTTATTTAATAGGAGCAAGGAGACGACGAAAAAGGAAAGGGAATTCAAGAAATTATACATTCCTTAAAAAAAGAAAAAATCAATTGCTATGTATTTCAATTTTTGTATACTCAACTCTCTAATTCCAATAAAATAGATGTTAAAACAATAATAAATATAATAACTAATAAACAAAACAAAAATAGTATTCTTCAAATAGATGACAATATATTGTACTCCAACTTTAAAAAATAATCAAAAGGTATAATATATCTGCTCGATATAGTTGTTAGAGACGACCAACACATGGTACATAATGTTTCAAGTATGGTATCGTCGCATGTCTCATATGGTACAAATAAACAGTATGGAGACCCCAATTAGCTAGGGTCGTAAATCTTCATAAATTTCAGGAATCATATTGGTTGAAAAATCTTTCATCAATGCTTCCTACAAGCTTCTACAGATTTGACGAAGCTGATATGTTACATTTGGTTCGAGATAGATGCCATCATCTTTAGTGGGGAGGAAATTAATTAGTCATTGCTTTAGAGAATGATAATGGGATCTTTGCTTGGAGAGGCATGGAGCAATGGAGGCAGGAAGATTTTGGAGTTGAGAGGTGTTGACTTTCCAAACATCAATTGTAAACTCAAAACAACAATTGAAAATAATAACAACATTCAACATACCTTTGAAATTACTTAAAAATAAAAAATAAAATGACAAGCACGTTGTAACAACACCACATGTTAGAAGGTAATCATCTGTTAATGAAAAAACCTCCTTCAATCACAGAGTAGGTACCCAAATGAGAGTGTATTATGTTATCTTTGTTTACTGGCAGAAAAACATATGAAGAATTCTCTCTGTTGATGTCATGATCAGCCCCCCTCCTTCATCAAACAGTTGTTCACAATCAAGTCAACTAACCATTGAGACAACTTCTTGCGGTTATCCAAGCAGTTAACTGCAAACTCCTTAAGGTTTCTGGGCGTAGGCCTAATAAAACAAGCCCATTGATTGAACTTGGGCCATTGGACCATGTTGGGTGGACCGTCTCCACATTCCAACAAGAGGAGACCTCCATTACAAGATGAGTGATGTACATGTTATGATCCTCTTCAACTTGGATTTCATTGGGTAGTCAAATAGGAGGAGTTCTACTGCGCAGACTTATGTTTCTGCTGCTGACCTTGACATTGTTGGAAATGCGCGACATGAAACTTCCAAAAGGTTTCTTGATAGATAGTCCTGATTCAAACAGGCTATAGTCCAGATTTAAGACATTACAGGTGGATGGCAATTTAAAATTACAAGCGTCTTTATAATGGAAAATCTTGTAAATTTTCTGAGGAATGGAAGTCTCGCTATAATAAGAATTCTATTCAAAATAAGTGTCTTTGATTCTCATCAGGAGTAAACAACACTTAATTTTTCGAAAGAAGGGTCAAAAGTCTACAGGTACTATTAACACACAAATTCAATACCAACACGTGTATAATCTATTCTAGTTTCTAGTAAGTTTTTAGAGTTGCATGTACCATTTACAAGCTCCTGAACAAATGATGCAAGCACCAGGCCGTCGACATTGAATTGCCTTTAACAATTTCTTTTTTGGTATAAAATCCAGAAAATAACACTAAGTAATGATGCAAACACCTGGTTGTCGCCATGAATGAGTTATATATTTGAATTGCTCTGAATAATTTCTTTTTTAGTAAACTAAAAATTTCATGAAGTATTACAATACTAAAGTGTGAGGTTTTAAATTAGCATTTAAACAAATAAAATGAGTTTTTTTTTTCATATATTAGTGTTCACGAATCATACTTAGCAAATAAGGGTAATAGTTCATAAGTAATAAACCATAAAAAATCATAATTCACGTCTTTTGAATTTATTCGCAAACTATCCCCTTTTATTTTCGAACTATAATTTATTGAATAATGATATCATCCAACAAAAAAA
Source organism: Dimocarpus longan (assembly GCA_022984855.1). Taxonomy (NCBI): domain Eukaryota; kingdom Viridiplantae; phylum Streptophyta; class Magnoliopsida; order Sapindales; family Sapindaceae; genus Dimocarpus; species Dimocarpus longan. Next base: position 7,174,190 of record CM041016.1, on the reverse strand, counting down.
AACTCATTCCATTTTAAAATTTGAAACCCAAATATTTATTTTAATTTAGCTTGTTATTTATTTATTTATTTTTTTATATCTAAAAGAGGCTTCACAACCTTAATAATTAAAAGAGTAAATTATAATTTAGTCTATCTGTTTGAAAATAATTACAAACGGAATCAACTTTTGATATTAATTACTGTAAACCCACTTGTCGTTAGGAAATTCCGTTAGAGTTAACCATGAAATGACAAAAAGACTAAAATACCCTAATTATTTTCGAAAAGAAATTTAAAAAATAATTAAAAATTATAAGATTAAATAAAAATAAAAAATTAAATGAGAAAATTTTTCATCAGATTTACACGGTCCATTTTAAGATAGACAATGAAGATTAATTTTTAAAAAATCCTTAAAAATTAAAATAAAAAAATAATTGAAAAAAAAAAGATCTTTATGAAGATTAATTTGAAAAAAAAAATAAATACAAATTTAAAAACTAGAAATTAATTTATGGTTTTTAGCTTTCAATCAAACCCAAACATCATCTTCTTCAAATATCATCTTCAATGAAACCCAAACATCATCTTTAAACATTCAGTGGAAACCTCAAACATCATCTTCAATCAATCCCCAAAATCATCTTTAGTCAAACCCAACATCTTTAATCATCAAAAGCCAACATCATCATCAAACAACATATGGATTCAATTTGAACGAACTTAAAATCCAGGTTTGCTATAAACGAACTTAAAAATCCCTGGATAAGTTTTACTCATATTCTGAGTTTGTTCACAGCAAATTTGCTGTGAATGAACCCAAAAATCTCTGGGTTCATTTTACCCAGAGATTTTTGGGTTTGTTTTGAACGAACTCGGACAAACCTAGAAATCTGGGTTCATTCAAAACGAACTCAGAGATTTTTGGGTTCATTGTAAACGAACCCAACGAACCTAAAAATCTAGGTTCGTTCAAAGATTTCTAGTTTGTTATGAACGAACCTAGAAATCCTTTGGGTCTGAAGAAGAAGAAAGAGAAGAGAAGAAGAAGAGAAATACAAGAAGAAAATTAAAAAATTTTAAGTTTTTAATAAAAGAAAATTAATTTTTTATTTAATTTATTTTAAAGTTTTTATAGTTTATTTTAAAAAATTAAAAATAAGTTCAAAAGACAATATTACCCCTATCTCAGTTAACTTTAACAGAGAGGCTCTAATGTCAATAAGGTAAATCATAATATATAGCAAAATATGATTCCGTCCGTAATTATTTTCAAATCAATAGACTAAATTGTAATTTGTTCTAATTAAAATTAATCATTTGTGGTCAGGGAATTTCCACCACATCACAAAATAAAAGATTGTATGAGCCATTTGGAGCATTATCAAAAGCTTGTAGCCCTAAAATAATTTGGTCGGCATAATTTACAAGCCAATCTGCACATCTATTAGTCTCCCTAAATACACGATTTATTTGAACCTTCCAATCCCTTGCAATAAGCTGACAATCAATTGACCAGACATCTCAACTTGCTTAGAAGGAAAAAAAAAAAAATCAAAATAAACTCTTCTTCAAATGAATTTCTAACAGGAAATAAAAAATTAACTTATTACATTTAAAACGATATAAATACATACATACATATATATATATATAAGAAAGGAAAATTTCATAAAAGAAAGGAAATGAAAGCTGCTACTATTTCTTTATGCTAAGAAGAAATTCCTTCCCTTGTACGCATTCTTTTATCCATATCTAAAAGAATACATATATATACAACATTGAGAGTTGATAAATAATACTTATCATCTCATTATTCAATCGATTATACTATTTCAACACGATTATACTCAAATTATTTGTTCATTCAACATCAAACCCTCCTCAAATGAGTTTGAAAACTATAATAATAAAATCTACGATGATATCACAATGTCAATCATTGAATGAAACTTAAATCACTAAAATTATAAACATTTAATTAATTATAATTGTGATTTTGGATGATCTAGACATTTGAGTGCTTTGTATGACGTGGTACAAACCACTCAGGCATGCCTTCGTTCATATATAAAAATTAGTGACATGATTGATAGATGGAAATGAGAGAAAGCATGCAGTCCACAGCTTGTGGAGATTCCATTACAGTTGCTCTTATAAACAAATCCAGAAGCAGTGTGCGTCATGGGCCCTTAAATGTAATCAAGTAGATGCTTACTCTTTAATGATTCCATTTTATTCTATATTAATATATAGTGCTTAGAGCAAAAATATCAGTTTGCTTGGTTCAATGTACATAAGAATGTTATTTCAAACTAGGCTAAAAATAATAATAATAAAAAATAAAAAAATAAAAAGAATGAATGTCATTTCAAACAAAAAAAAATAAAAATGTACACAAGAATGTATATTTAGTGCCCATCAAGTGCGATTGTCGCATATTATTTCTTGTGCATATGAAAAATTTAAATCAACATAAATTTACTAAAAAATTAAAATTATATTTTAAAATTTTAGCTTTTAATGTTTATAAATATATAAGTTATTGTGTACATAAAAAATTAATAATACTAAATTTAAAAATATTTAAATACATTCTCTTCAATAAAAAAAAATGTAAATACATTAGCAATTAATTCTAGACTTAAAACAATGCAAACCTCTAATAATTATTCATATTAAAGTTAGGGGTCATTTGTTTTTTACTTATAAATTGATGATATTGAATTACATCTATTAAATTGTTTTCATTTGATTTTTAAGTGCTCAAACCATTTAAAACTACTAAAAAATAATTTTAAAAAATAAGTAATAACTTTTTACTTTCTCAATTAATTACAAATCACGGAAAATATTTCAAAGATTTTATTCTAATTCTATCTTCTCAAAATAATATATTTCCAAATTTATAATAATTTTATATTACATAATTTTTTTTCTTGATACTTACGATAAATATATTTAAAATAAAAAATCTAAATACTATTCCATCCCTATGTTTATAATTTATAATTTAAATATTTATTTTTTTTAGTGACTTTCTTAAATAAATTAATACATTTAAATATAAAAACATTGATAACTCTATTTTTATAGAGTTATCTTATCTTTTTAAACTTGAATTCTTGTTTAATTCTTGATGTTTTTATTATTATTAAGTACATTATTTCATCATTTTGTATTTTTCATTTTCAGAATAAAGTTTGTGAAAATCGTATGTGGACCCCACCAAATGCTTTCGCTCGAGACAAGATCATGAATTTCATTCGAAGCAGTTCATCGCCTCAAGAATTACTCGAATCAGAAATCGCATCAAAAAGATTATCGCAATTTAAAGATCGAGTATTCTAGAAATAAATATTATGTCATGCTTATGTAAGAAATGATGTAATCAAAATTATGATGTAAGCAATGATGTAATAGAAGTTGACTTGACTGGGGTAGGTGAACGATGATGTAAGCAATGATGCAATTTGAAAGTTGACTTTGAATGGGGTAGGTGAAAGATGATGCAAGCGATGATGCAAAATGGTGGAAAATCAGGAAACGATGATGCAATCGATGATGTAATTGGAGGTGAATTTGGCCTATAAATAGGCCTTAGAATCACCATTCTAAGCATTCCATCACAAACCAAAACAATAAGTAGTTTAGAGAAAGAGAGAGAGAGCTTGGAGAGGAGGAGCAAAGCAGAGGAAGAAATTCTACGGTGAAGCTTCAATCCACTAAGTTTTCCTATCTCTTGTTATGTTTAATTTTCTAGTTTTTGTAAATTCTATTATGGAGTAGATTTGTTTTCTAAGATTATGATGTAGCCTAACTTTGATGTTCCAAACCTTTGTTCAATTCAATTAATGATCTTCTATCTTGGTTGATGCATTTAATATTGTTCTTAATGCTTCTAAATAATTGGCCACTATTTAGTTGAATTGTTAATCATAATGATAGCGGAAGCTGATTTATGTGTCTAGTTCATTATATTTAATGTCATAAATTACATGTAGGATAGGAATATACCTGCATGGTTTGTGTAGTCTATAAAAGAGATCCATAAATCTTAATGAATCCTTTAATGTTTTGACTTGCATGGGAACATAGCAGTTAATCTTTATAGGGTATTTTCCTTAGACCTCGGGAGGGGCTATGTGAATAATTCAGGGAATCTCGACTAGCAACTGGATAGTTAATTTTTGTTAAAAAGAACAAAGGGGAGGAACAGATTAGTTATGGTGAAATCATAATCTTAGAGTTTTTATTCATTGAATTAATTTTCATTTATTTTCAATTGCAATTAAATTTAATCATAGTTATCAACTCATTCACTCAAATTTCATCTACCAAATAAAAGTTGAGTTATTTTAATTTTGGGCATTAATTAACAACAATCCTCATGGGACGATACTTATCTCATCACTTTATTACTTGTTCGACTCGTTCACTTGCGATTTTGCAAAAACAAGTTTTTGGCGCCGTTGCCGGGGATTGTTTGTTTTAATTAATACTAATACTACGTAACTCAATTTTTAATTTGGTCATTTATTTATTTATTATTTTTATTTTTATTTTATTTGCTTTATTACTTGTGAATTTTCTGGTATATGAGAAAGTTTGGGGGCGAAATTTTACAATTTGATCCAGAAATTGAAAGAACTTGTCGTAAGAATAGGAAAGAAGCAAGAAAGGCTGCTAGTACTGCACTCATGGATATGGCTGAGGGATCAAACAACACACAGAATATTGTACCAATAGATGCCGAAATTCGAGCATTACGAGATTATACTCTACCCACAGTGGGTAATACTTCAGCGATACGGCGACCAACTATTGCTGCCAACAACTTTGAGATTAAGCCGGCAATCATCCAGATGGTTCAAAACAACCAGTTCAGTGGGGCTCCGAACGATGATGCAAATGCCCACATTGACAACTTTTTGGAGATCTGTGATACCTTCAAACATAATGGTGTTACTGATGACGCCATCCGATTGAGATTGTTCCCATTCTCTCTTCGAGACAAAGCCAAAAGCTGGCTCAACTCGTTGCCATCAGGAAGTATTACTACATGGGACATCTTGGCACAAAAATTCCTGGCCAAATTCTTTCCACCAGCCAAGACTGCGAGGCTGCGAATCGAGATTGCCACCTTCAGACAGCTTGAGGGAGAATCATTGTACGAAACGTGGGAAAGATTCAAGGATCTGCTAAGACGGTGCCCACATCATGGAGTTGCTAACTGGTTGCAGCTACACACATTCTACAATGGTTTGGGGAGTTCCACGAGAACATTAGTAGATGCCGCAGCTGGTGGAGCACTTTTGGGGAAACCCCATCAAGCCGCTTGGGATTTACTAGAAGAAATGGCTGCAAATGCCTATCAATGGCCATCAGAAAGAGCAGTTCCGAAAAAAGTTTTAGGAATACAAGAAAGTGATGTCTTAACCAGACTTTCCACTCAGGTCGAGACATTAGCCAAGCAACTCGGAAACCTGACAGCAAATGCAATTCATACTCAGTCAACATCCTGTGATTTCTGTGGAGGGGACCATTCCAACGGGCAATGCGATGAAAACCAGACAGGTCAAGCATTTTTTGTAGGCAACAAGCAACCAAATAACCCGTATTCCAACACATATAATCCAGGATGGAGAAACCATCCAAATTTTTCATGGAAAAACAATGATCAACCCAGACAGTCATATCCACCACCACCTCAACAGCAGCAGGCCAACAAACCATCGCTTGAAGAAGCACTCGCTCAGCTCACCGAAAGGACTAATCAATTTATGACAAGAACAGACATCACGCTTCAGAATCAAGCTGCCTCCATTCGAAATCTAGAGGTACAAATGGGTCAAATCTCAAATCTATTGACTGCAAGACCTCAAGGAACCTTACCAAGCAACACAGAGATCAATCCTAGGGAGCATGTTAAAGCTGTCACATTACGAAGCGGTAAAATGCTGAAAGAGCTTGTTAAAGGAACAGACGAGAAAGAAGGACCTAGCAAAGTAGAAGAAGAAGTGATGGTTGAGCAAAAAGAAGCAGAGAAGCCAAAGTCAAAGTTGTTTCCAGACAATCCGCCACCATACAGACCACCATTACCTTTCCCTCAAAGATTTCAGAAGCAGAAACTAGATAAGCAATTTTCTAAATTTCTTGAAGTTTTTAGAAAATTACAAATTAATATTCCTTTTGCAGATGCTCTCGAACAGATGCCCAGCTATGTGAAGTTCATGAAGGAAATCCTATCAAATAAAAGGAAGCTGGAAGAACATGAAACGGTAGCTTTGACCGAAGAATGTAGTGCAATCTTGCAGAAAAAGCTACCACCTAAACTTAAAGATCCAGGGAGTTTCACAATTCCTTGCACCATTGGTGATTCATTCTTTGATAAAGCATTATGTGATCTTGGTGCAAGCGTTAACTTAATGCCTTTCTCTGTTTTCAGAAAACTAGGCTTGGGAGAAGCAAAACCTACTACAGTATCTTTACAGCTAGCTGATCGATCAATCAAGTATCCAAGGGGAATTATAGAAGATGTACTGGTAAAAGTAGATAAATTCATATTTCCTGCGGATTTCATTGTGCTAGACATGGAGGAAGATCAAGAAATACCCATCATCTTGGGTAGACCATTCCTAGCAACAGGGAGAACCCTTATTGATGTACAGAAAGGTCAACTCATACTTAGAGTTCAAGATGAAGAGGTGACATTCAATGTGCTGAAAGCTCTCAAACATCCACATGATGTTGACAACTGCATGAGGGTAGATGTAATGAAAGAATGTATCAAAGAAAATGCTAAGTTTTACAAAGAGCGCACAAAAAAGGGGCAGGATCCACGTATCCTAAATAGGGAGTTCACTCTAGATCGTCGATTCAAAGTCAATGGTCAACGACTCAAAGTTTACATGGATGGTGGAGAACCTCAACAGAAATCCACTATCGCGCTTTCAGACCCGACTTAAGGCGTTTCTCAACAGTCAAGCTAACGACTATAAATTAAACGCTTCTTGGGAGGCAACCCAAGTTTTTCTCTTTTTAGCTAGTTTTTCTCTGTTTGTGTGTTATTGTGTTCTTTGTGTGTTTTTGTTTTTTCTTTGATAATTTTTCTTTCTCTTTCAGAGATGGAGGCAAGTCTTGCAGCACTGAAAAATCATTTCCCTACTCTACCCCAAGATGTACTCAGAAAGATTTACAAGTGCAGACTCGAAAGAATGAGGGCACTAACATCTTTAGGTCTTCCAGAGCATATTCGATGGATCATCGAAGCTAAGGTACGTTTAGCAGGTGAGTTGAATGATTCATTAATTAAACGTTTACTAGGATTAGGAAGAAGTTCTTACTCAAAAAAGAGGAGAGCTAAGAGAATGGAAGTCTGTCATAAGTGTGCGAGATGTAACTGCGACACAAGCTGTAAAAATCTTGGATATTTATCTATAAATCGAGAAGATAAAATCAAATGCATAAAGGATGGACTGAGTAAGGAGTCTCTGGATAACATCCGTGAGACTCTTGAGACGCATCCTTGTGGGAAAGTTCAACGTATTCTTTTAGATTTATGGGAGTTATTCAGTAAAGAGAAACAGCGTTATAGTCTTGGGAATCTGACTGTAAAAGACCCTGTTTGCCAGTTTATAAGAAAACTGGATGGGAAGCCAATCCTCAACTCATAGAAGTTGTTTAAGCCGTTTCTGGACGTAAAATCAGAGGAAGATGTGAGCCACAATCACAACTACTGTAGCATCAATTTTTTTCTTTGTTTAGCAGTCTGTTTCAAATTTTTTTTATAATTGTGTTTACTTTTCCTTACCTGTCCTTTTGGATTTTTAGGTCGTTTCAAGCTTTCTTGATAAGTGTGTTTACTTTTGACGTTTCATCACCGAACATTTTTATTTTTAGCAGCTATTTTCAAAATTTTTCGATGTCTGTGTTTACTTTTTGACGTTTGTGTCTACTTTTTCGATGTTTGTGTTTACTTTTTGACGTTTCGTCGCCGAACTTTTTGAATTTTGTATTTGTAGCGGCTTGTTTTATTTATTTATTTATTTTTTTCTCGAAGATTGTGCTTTCTTTTTGACATTTCTATACTTAACATTTCCTTTTCCCTCTGACCAATACTGTTTAGCATCGTAAAACTGTTCTTTTACTCTTTCATCTTCTTTAAATAAGTGTTTATGACTGATAACAAATAATTCGTTTTCTCTGAAAAAAAAAAAAAAAAAAAAAAAAAAAAGGCAGAGTCCTCGAGCAGTAAATTCAAAAACATCTGTGTTTTTTGTAGCCCAAAGTCTGGTATGAGTACACAATATTCAAAAGCAGTTGCTGAACTTGGTACGGCTTTAGCTACCCGAAAAATAGATTTGGTGTATGGAGGAGGCAGTTTAGGACTGAGGGGCTCTGTCGCAGTAACTGCAACTGTTGGAGGTAGGCAAACCCTCGGTGTCGCAGTAAAGCCTTTGGCTGAAAGGAAAGACATCATCGGTACGAGCATAGGTAATGAGTTTCAGGTTATAAGTATACACGGACGAATGGCGTACATATTACTCAATGCTGATGTCTTTATCGCGTTACCTGGTGGTTTGGAAACATTTGAAGAAATCTTCAACATTGCGTCCTGGGCCCATTACAACATTCACAAAAAGCCATTAGGTTTGCTTAACACTAACGGTTTTTATGATGGTTTATTGGCTTTTCTTGATCATGCTGTGGAACAGGGTTTTATGACTCAAGCAAACCGGCGTATTCTAGTCTCAGCTTCCAGTGCTGATGAACTGATTGACCAGCTGCAAGACTTTGTACCTGAAGTTGATCCAATCATGTCACAGGTGGTTTGGGCTCCTGAATCAAGCGGTAGCAAGAAGCGTGCACTGGATCTTAATCTCCGGTTGTAACTTTCTTATCCTATGATTTTATTAATAGCATTTCCATTTAAGTTTTTCTTCTTTTTATCTTACTAGACATTGGGGACACTGTCTCAAATAAGTTTGGGGGTAGAGTTTGCTATTATTAAAACCATAAGATTCAAAAGCTGGTCCGAATTGAAACTAAAAGATGGCAGAGTAAGGAGTACTTTTGTGCTCTTGATACGCATCTTTGTTTTCATTTCAAAAAAAAAAAAAAAAAAAAAAAAAACGTAAAAAGATTTTCATTATTTGTTTTATTATTTTTTCTTTCTGCCCTAACAAGTCGACTAACTACTTTGTATTTATTAATGAAGTCTTAATGCATGTTTTTGGTTGAATATCTTTACTAAGGATTAGCCATGAACATCTTTGCATGATTTGAGACTTTTGAATGTCATGATCTTAGTTAATTGAGTGGATAAATATCATGTTTACATGAACTGTGGACTATTAGTGGAGATTATCCTTGGTGAGGATTTGAGCCTTTTAAACGTTTCATTTTGAGAGATTTATTTGTTTCTACTCTTAAACACTCTTCACGTTGTTCTTAATAGATGATCTCTATAGGTTTTGTATTGAATACTGAGAACAAATCATTTTTGTAGATAACATGAGTTGCTTTGATTTGAAAATTGGATCGACTTCTTAGAAGTAATATAGGTTAGTTCTACTCTACAAAAGCCTACTTTCCTACTTTAAATTGAGACACATCATAAACCCTTTGAAGCTAAACACTTTAAATATTTTTCTCTGTTTACCTTTATTAAATGACCCTATTGAGCCTTTAAATTTAGTCATACCTTATGAAGTTTGGGATCATGCGATGAAGTAAAAGAGGAGAAGGGAATTGAAGTGTTAACATTTACACAATGTGTTTCTAAAAAAAAAAAAAAAAAAAAAAAGAAAAAGAAAAAGAAAAAGAGAAGTTGTGATGAATTAAGGAGAATAAATGAAGTACTTTGGTATGATCATATGTTCTTGTTGAACCTGTACCTTAAAATTTCTTACATGTCAATTAACCATAGCCCAAATACAATCTTTAATAAAGCCTATTGATCTTCAAAAAGAAGTCTAATTTGAGAGTTGAAGTCTGTCATCATGCTCTATCTACGTTCTTAGTATTCGATTCCAATCATGAGATCTATTCACTTGAAAGTGCGGTTCTTTTAAACGTCTATATTCATATGTGATGTAAATGACGCTTGCTATGCCTTTACATAACCTCTATCACATATGATTGCATGAGTGTTTGCTTTAGGATTCATGAGGGTTATGAGAGATATCTTGTGAGAATTAGAGTCGAAGCGAAATAAGTCCATAACATGTGAATATGATGTTTTGAAATGAAATTGCTTTGAAAGTGGTGTGAGATTGTTGATGATTATGTTTTAGATCATTAGTGACTTATCCTTAGTCCTGATACAAGATCATACATGTATGAGACTTCTGTTAATTTGTATTTAGTGAGATGTTGATAAGTTATGGGTGGAATCTTTTAACGTTTGTGGGTATCGTTGCTGGTAAACCCTCAGGAGACACAACTCCTCCTACTAGGGACACCTAGGGGTTTAAAGGCTTGTGGCATACGCTCAATGCCATCGTGTTTACCTACGAAAATGGATTGTGTTTTTATTTTCTGTGTTTTTAACTTAGGTTGTTATTTTTAGTTTTACTTGAGGACAAGCAAAATCTTAAGTTTGGGGGTGTGATAACTCTATTTTTATAGAGTTATCTTATCTTTTTAAACTTGAATTCTTGTTTAATTCTTGATGTTTTTATTATTATTAAGTACATTATTTCATCATTTTGTATTTTTCATTTTCAGAATAAAGTTTGTGAAAATCGTATGTGGACCCCACCAAATGCTTTCGCTCGAGACAAGATCATGAATTTCATTCGAAGCAGTTCATCGCCTCAAGAATTACTCGAATCAGAAATCGCATCAAAAAGATTATCGCAATTTAAAGATCGAGTATTCTAGAAATAAATATTATATCATGCTTATGTAAGAAATGATGTAATCAAAATTATGATGTAAGCAATGATGTAATAGAAGTTGACTTGACTGGGGTAGGTGAACGATGATGTAAGCAATGATGCAATTTGAAAGTTGACTTTGAATGGGGTAGGTGAAAGATGATGCAAGCGATGATGCAAAATAGTGGAAAATCAGGAAACGATGATGCAATCGATGATGTAATTGGAGGTGAATTTGGCCTATAAATAGGCCTTAGAATCACCATTCTAAGCATTCCATCACAAACCAAAACAATAAGTAGTTTAGAGAAAGAGAGAGAGAGCTTGGAGAGGAGGAGCAAAGCAGAGGAAGAAATTCTACGGTGAAGCTTCAATCCACTAAGTTTTCCTATCTCTTGTTATGTTTAATTTTCTAGTTTTTGTAAATTCTATTATGGAGTAGATTTGTTTTCTAAGATTATGATGTAGCCTAACTTTGATGTTCTAAACCTTTGTTCAATTCAATTAATGATCTTCTATCTTGGTTGATGCATTTAATATTGTTCTTAATGCTTCTAAATAATTGGCCACTATTTAGTTGAATTGTTAATCATAATGATAGCGGAAGCTGATTTATGTGTCTAGTTCATTATATTTAATGTCATAAATTACATGTAGGATAGGAATATACCTGCATGGTTTGTGTAGTCTATAAAAGAGATCCATAAATCTTAATGAATCCTTTAATGTTTTGACTTGCATGGGAACATAGCAGTTAATCTTTATAGGGTATTTTCCTTAGACCTCGGGAGGGGCTATGTGAATAATTCAGGGAATCTCGACTAGCAACTGGATAGTTAATTTTTGTTAAAAAGAACAAAGGGGAAGAACAGATTAGTTATGGTGAAATCATAATCTTAGAGTTTTTATTCATTGAATTAATTTTCATTTATTTTCAATTGCAATTAAATTTAATCATAGTTATCAACTCATTCACTCAAATTTCATCTACCAAATAAAAGTTGAGTTATTTTAATTTTGGGCATTAATTAACAACAATCCTCATGGGACGATACTTATCTCATCACTTTATTACTTGTTCGACTCGTTCACTTGCGATTTTGCACAACAAACATCATTAATTCTAATTAATATTTAGAATAATCCAAATCTTATACAGCTAGCTGTAGCAATCTATGTGCTTCTACCCAACTCCCCTAGCGAAAACCACTGCACCATTTTTGTGCATTTGTGGTATGTATATATATAACCAGGGGAGTTGGGTAGGGCACAGGTTTTCACTAGGGGAGTTGGGCAGAGCACATAGATTGCTACAGCTAGCTGTATAAGATTTGGATTATTCTAAACCTAATCATTCATTTGATAGTATCAAAGCGTTTTTAAAACAAGTAGCAATCCTTTTAATAGATAAAAGAAAACTATCTACAATTTTCTTTTTATTTGTTGAGTGTTTTTAAGGAAGAAGGCCAAGTACTAGAGGACTTTTTCTCTCTTCTTTTTTTTTTTTTTTTTAAAAAAAGGACACATGTTGGCAATTAATTTTTGAAGAATATAGCAACTAAATAGATAGGCGTATAATAATTATTTCTTGTATAATCTCTGCTACATTAGGTTTTGTGCATACAAGAATTTTATATTGATGTTGTACCCTAAAATAACACCTGAACTGCAAGTTCAAATAAAGACCAAAAAACCAACAAGTTCAAAAACCCAAAAAGGGAGTAAATGGTTATGAAACCCCGTTGGCTCGTTGCATGTTAGCATATGTCACATCATCATAAATGTCTGAAAGTTTAATTTAGCTAAGACAATAAGAGTAGCTCGGGTCAACCAACCCATGTGGGGAACAGTTTGAGGTCGTCATGAAAACGTAGCAACTCAAAGTATAATATCAGCTTATTTCTCTTTAATAACATAGAATTTCAGAAATAGAAAATTTTTTATATTAAGAAAAAGATTATGTTAGAGAGAAAACAACCATATTTACATTTTGGTTCGAATATAGATATATTAAAAGCAAATTTACATAAAATAAGAAAGAAATTTTATTATTTGCTATATTTTAGTGACGAAATTGAATATAAATAAGGAACCCTAACTTTTATATAAAGAGTACAAAGAAGACAACATGATACAATAGCGATATCTCAACACTAGGCAATCCCAAAAACCCTACTAGAAACTCTACTAAAGTATAGTTTTCTCTTTCATAAAGAATATAGTCGTGGATGTAAGCATCATCTAAAGAACCAAACCATGTTAAAAATTCTTTCTCGTCTTCTATTTATTTTTCTTGCATCATTATCATTATTTTTACTCTCCATATTTGCATTCACAATTCACATTCAACTTGTATTGATTCGGATGTTGACCGCTTTTGTTATCAACAACAAGTTTATTTAAAGATAAAAATAATTTATTAAATTTTATAATAAATTTATATTACTAAAAATTTACAGTTGCATTAAAAAATTATATAACAATGACCGGATTTTAAATGTATGTCTGTATTTAAATTAAAAAATTTGTGTGATTCATATAAGAGTTAAGTTGCAAATTTAAAATCATACGTCAATCCCTATATGTACATGTTAAATCCAAGTAACTTAATTGGTAACTTATGAATTGCAAAGTAAGCATAGTTTTTTAATGTAAATACTACACAATTTAATTAACGTAAATTTTATGCGGTCGACATTAAAGATGAATAAAATAAATTGGTGTAAAGAAATACCAAGCTATCGACATCGCCATTAACCACCAACCTAGTATATTAAATATATGAAATGTAAAATATTATTCAATTATATCATAATCACTGGAAGTCCAATAATTCATAATCAAGTAATTAAAATACTAACAACATGCAATCACAATGCTTGCTTTTGGAAAGTGACAGACCTTAAGCATGATTTTTATAAAACCTAATTTATATATAGGCGCGATCGCTCTTAAATAATGTAAGAAGAGCGTGACACATACGTATGTTCACCTTATATAGTTTAATTCTAAGGTTATTATAAGCATACAATTATATATTATAATACTAATCGAAATGAAAATATCCATTTGGATCACCGACCAATTCACAGATTTTATTTATTTATTTATTTGTTACATAAATTCTGAGTTAGAGGACTACCAAAATTAATCTAGATGAGACTTTATTAATACAATTTAGATAATTGCTCTTAAAAATGGAGAGAAATATACCTATATTTTTTGTGAATATTAACACAAAAAGTGTTATTAATGAGACTTGAACCTATTACTTGAATTAATAGGTGGTGGTAGCTAAACTACTGTACCAACCTCGTTTGTCTGATCAATTCATAGTTTTGTTATCACGCATGAGAGAGACACCATAAAATGCTTGACTATGACACTCAATCCGTGGTAGGTGTACCCTGTAAAAGCTATTAGACTTTGCAATTTGTATGCACGTAGGACTTTATATTATTATATGGATATAAAGTATCTCCTTTACTGGATGTTTTAATTTTCAATATAATTACCGTTTAATATAATTTAATGATAAATAACGTATATTCATTATAATGATTTAAATTTGAGTTATTTCACCGTAAATGATATAAAACAAATAATATAAGAAACAATATTTGATCTTAATATTAATCCATTTTCGTTATTATCTTGTATATTCTTCGTTCAATGAAGACACTAGAAGTAAATTTTTAATGTTTCCTCTCTTTCGCACACAGATAATCAAGAAAATCTGCCGTTTACGTGATTAATTACTTGATGACTATCTAACAATAAAACATGACAAGAACAAAACAAAACAACAAAAAAGTGTTTTTTATTGAAAAAACATAAAATTATATATTCATCTTAAGATTAAAATACACAAGTTCATCTAAATTATAAAGTCGGCTAGAGATTCCATACCCTACATTATCTTCAATGGCTTTTGGACGGGACAATTGGTACTCTTCTGTAGGCTGAATTAATCAATTATAAGTAATCTCATATTTTTAATTAATTAACTTCAATGCACACCATTAAAATAAAACACTCCAATGCATGCCACAAATTACTTCAATATTAAAGCAAACACATCAGTTTAAGATTAGAATTTATCATTCCTTTTATAAATCTAGGTCTGGCTACCTTACTGGTTGGGTTTAATTACTCATAAATAACAACTCTTATATTGATTGTAAGAGTGATTATTGAAGAATAATAAATAGTTGTTATTGATGAGTAACTTTATTCAACCAGTAAAATAGTCAAACTTTTAAACTATATTTGAAATGTAAAATTAGAATTAAAAATGAGAATGAGATTGGAAGGGATTGAGAATGAAATGAATTTGACTAAAATATTATAGTCTCATGTTTGATAGAATTTGAGATTGGATTTAAATATTTTATTATATAATTAAAATTAATTTTTACAACAAAATCTTTAAAAAAAAAAATGAAGATCCAATTTGGTGGATAAACATCATCAACAACCTAGTTTCACGACATCATCAACATCATCATCATCTCCCACTATCTTTAACATCATCAACAACATCATTAACAAAATCAATATCATCATCTCTCACATCAAGCGTGAAAAAACAAAGGTTGTCTAGGTTCAAAGAACCCATATGACATTCATTTGGGTTTGATGAACTCAAATGAAGAGTTATCTTTATTTGGGTTCGTTCTTCATCTAGACTCATCAAACTCAAATGAAGAACTTCATTTGGGTTTAGTTGGAACCCAAATTCCAATCAAATTGAATGAAGAGATTGGAAACCCTAAACTCATCAAAAAAAATAGAGAGAGGGGTAAAGAGAAAGACAATGAGAGAAAGATAGTGAGAGGGTAAAGAGGAAGATGGTGACGGGATGACGAAAAGGCAAAGAGAGAGAGAGAGGGTAGGGAGGAAAACGGGAGAAAAGAGAGAGAGGGATACTTTTTTCTTTCTAGACAGGAATAGGTGGTGGGTAACACCCTTTTCTTCCAAGCCAAAATGTGGGATTGGGAAATTTTTTTGTAATCCCACCCCAAATCCCACGAAACAAACATAACCTTAAAGTCTAATCTCAACTTATTTTAAAAATTTTGTGGTACAATATTATCTTAAATTTACGGTGAAAAGTGCTACTTTTATTATAGTGAAAAATACCAAAAATAACAACTTCAATAAGAGAAAATATATTTTTAACCCCAAACTTAAAAACATTTTCATTTCAACCTCTCAAACAAATAAATTACATCATATACCCATGATACCAAAATTACCCCTAACATAAAATTATGAAATTACCACTAATTTCAAATTTAAAAAAAAAAAACGGAAAGCGAAAATTACGCAACTGCCCACACTACATAAATCGAAAACTCTGTGGAAAAATGGAAGATTATCGGTCTCTGTCGCCCGACGCACCCCGATCACCTAGTTCAACGATCTCCGACCACCGCACGTCGTCGCCGTCGTTCTGTAAGCACCATACACCACCGACGAGAACGTCTTCTCACCCATTACGACCGGTAAGATGTTTTCACACTCCATTCTCAAATTTTGTATGACTTTTCCAATTTTTTGCCATTTGTAGATTTGATTAGTGTTTTTACATGTTGGACATTCATGATAAATGTCATATTATGTTGTATTTGGTTAGAATCTGCTTGGATTTGAACTGCATTATCAAGATTTAGTAGATATATGATCTGAGAAATCGATCGGTTTATGT
Source organism: Dimocarpus longan (assembly GCA_022984855.1). NCBI lineage: Eukaryota > Viridiplantae > Streptophyta > Magnoliopsida > Sapindales > Sapindaceae > Dimocarpus > Dimocarpus longan. Next base: position 7,157,616 of record CM041016.1, on the reverse strand, counting down.
GTGACCATATACTCGACGTCGGTTTACGTGAGCCAACGAAAGCCGAATTGGCTTATGCTGGATACTACATCGACGTCGGGTTAAGTTGTAACGTTTTACATGTTGGGCATTCATGATAAAGGTCATATTATGTTGTATTTGGTTAAAATTTGCTTGGATTTGAACTGCATATAAAAATTTGGTAGATATATGATTTGAGAAACCGATTGGTTTATGTGTGACCATATAACCCAACGTCGGGTTACGTGAGGTATCTCTATTATCACCATACACAGATCCTGATCGTGCAAAAAAGAAAATAAAAGTGTCAAAGGAACAGGTGACGGAAACTCTACCGGCGTTGGATGATATGGTTGAAAATGTATATAAGCAGTTTAAAACTTCATCCTCTTTAGACCTCAGATATTGATAAATTATTTACCTTTGTTTAATCCTATCTAATATAATACGACTAAATTTGACACTTTTGTAAATATTTTAGGTGCTGCGTTAACGGTTATCCGATGGCATTCACCCCTGAAAAGTTTCGTATTATTGAGGGTGAGGATAGTTGGTTGACGTCTGTGCATATTGACGGTTATTTACAGTGCCTGCGAATCAAAGAAAACGGGTGGTGGAATGAGACTCATGATGATAGATACGCAGTGCATGGATCGACTATTTTTATGAGTGTCAACATTTAATAATTGCGAAATCAACATTTTTTCATCTTTGCGAAAATAATATTTACATTTAATAATTTTATTTTATCACTTGTAGGTGGATATGACCATAACCATGAATAATGAATACATCAGACAAGGAAAAACATTTGATCCCACTACTGCTGTGATCCCCCCCCACTGGAGTAATTTTGCTAGCGGATTGGAAGACGCTAAAACCCCTTGGTGGTCTGTTCACAATGTAAGTATTGTCTATGTGAAAAATTATTATTTGATTTTTTAAATAATAATTATATCACTGACATTCTCAACATGTAGCTATTGATCTCATGTAGTCTACATCAGACCCATTGGATAGTCTGTAAGGTGTGCCTCAGAGAGCAGAAGATTTTCATATATGATTCACATGCCGAGGTAGATTTTGAACACAGGAGAAATGCCATTCGGTTCGCTATATACCGTTGATTTTACGAGCGATTGATTACTACGGGAAAACCAATACAGAGATGTCACCTATAGAAAAGACATGGGATGTGGAGCGCGTTGATATACGAAATGTGCCTCAACAACCTGACAGGTAAATGTCATTTTTTTAATCATATATAAATGTATTATTTAATGAAATAGCTGACCCAACTTTTTGTGTAATACAGGAGCAGTTGCGGGACATATTGTGCAATGTTTATTCATGACCTACTATGCTCTCTAGAGGGTGATTGGAAACCTGTCCAAACAAAGGATAATACTCGTCAAATAAGGGTGCAGATAGCATTCGATTTATATAGGTATTCCACTCCAATGTATAGGCAGACGAATGGGGGCGATGGACATTAGATGAGGATGGTAAAGTTGTATATGATTAATGTAAATATTCCAGTAAATTAGATTGATTGATTCATTCATTATTTAGCAAAATATTTCACAAAAATTATAAACAAGGCAAAATATTTCCTCAAAATCACAAAAATTATATGATTGATGTGTAAAAAAATAACAAGGTAAATCGGTTTTAGTGACACAGTTAAACTCGAAATCGGGTTTAACTGTGCCACTAAAACCGGCGTCGGGTTTACTGGTTCAACGTAAACCAGCGTCGGTTTATACATAAACTGATATTATATGGATACACTTAAACCGGCGTCGATTTTCGCCATACCTTAAAAATCGACGTCGGTTTTAGAAGGCATACACACACCGATTTCGGTTTTTGTAGTCCTTTGTATACCGAATTTCACTTACTAATATTAAAAATTCATAATTTTTCCCCATTATCTTTGTTTACATTGCTCAGAAGGCCCAAAAACTAAAAATTTCATATTATTGTACACACCCAAAAGATACAATCATGAGACATGGCATCTCCAGTTACAATGTGTATATAACCTTATGACATAGAATAGTTCAATGTAATGAATATACCTATATATGCAATATGTTTCTTTCATTCAAGTAAATTGACATAATTTAATGCCAATTGGATAATTTTTAGTCCAACAGAGTCCCGAAAATGTGTAAAAAAACAAAAGAAAAAAAATTTAATTCGGTTTTAGTGAGGACGTTAAACCCGGATCGGGTTTTAATGATATATAAAACCCGATGTCGGTTTTTGTCACCCAACGTAAACCGACGTCGGGTTTTGGTTGTCTGCCATATGCATTTCAACTACACTTAAACCGGCGTCGGTTTTCGTTATTCATTAAAAACTGACGTCGGGTTTATAGTATTCATAAATCCCGACGTCGGGTTTTCGTTTTTTTTGGGTTTTCTTGAATTTTTTTTTTCCCGCTTTTTAGTTTCCTATCAGAAACGGATATCGGATTTTACTATTTTGACCATAACCAAAACTAATTTTTTATGCAAACATTTTCAAAATTTAACATAACCTCCCTTATTTTTTATTTTATGTTACCCATAATATTACACAACATTCGACGATATCACATATCATATAATAAATATTAATGTACCATTAGTACTACAAAATCAGAAATTGACTTTGTAAATATGTTGCTGTGCTCCTTAAACATGATAATTATTAAATAAATTAATGAAACTGATTTCAATAATAAGTGCTCGTCATTTATAAAAAGGATAAACCATAAACGTTAAGTTTATTTATTACAAATTTTCATGATTACCACCATTTTCATCATCTTCTGTGGGTGAAATTGGAAATTGTTGATCGCATCGATGTCGCGTGTGTCCTGTCACACCACAAAGGCTGCATTTTCGGGAGGTTCTGGGTCGTCCAGTACTGTGTGTGGCAATGGAGCTATTTCCAACCTCTCCACTAGTTTCTATGCTAGTCCCAGTAACATCAACAGGTTCTGCACTTGTCCCAGCATGATCTACATTTGTCCTTTCGAATGTAGAAATGGGAGGGTTTGGACAACGAAGACGGTTGTGTCCCATTTCACCACATTTTCCACATTTTTTCTTTCGACGACTTTCCCCGACTGATGAAATTCGTGCCTCTTTCGGTCTACCTGCTTGTCGTCTTCCTTCGGGTGGTAGTACAATCATACTTTTGACTTCCAAGGGAACATTCCAATCTTCTGGGTCGGGAACATTCCAATCTTCTGGGCCAGGAACAGGATTGATTGGACGTGCATATGCAGCTTTCAGCCATTCCTTGCTATAATAATCGTGACAGAGTGTATAATAATGAACACCGTTGACCCTGATATATATGACAAAGGTAGAAAGTTACCAAATGACATAAAATAAGGAAAAATAATAATAAAGTATAAGTATAATTACTATACCTAGCAACAGCAATGACATGATGACATGGTAACTGATCTAGATCTCAATGTCGACAAGAGCATGTCCGCTCAAAAGGCTGAACGAAATCATAACCTAGTTTATGTGTAACTCCAAACTTGATTGGTTGTTGAATGGGAGATACCATAACACTCGTCGATTCATTAGCCATCGAGTTCACATGATCTTCTGCAGTTTTGGTAACCGAAGTTCTGAGATTCTCGGCATGAACACGTCTATTATTATGTCATTTCTGCAGCATATGTCATAGATATTCATGGGCGGTTGTTATTGGAAGCCGTCACGGTTTCATCATGCATTTGTTCAGTGACTCTGCAATGTTAGTGGTCATCATGACATATCTTCTTTTTAGAGCATATGCACGTGACCATTTTATCACTCCGATGTTAACCAATTTTTCATGCATTTGAGGACATACTCCTTGAATTTGTTCTAAATATCTATCACAATCTGGCCTTGTATAACAATATGCTGCAAGATAAAACATATTCTCCACATCTTTTACCTTTCTATAGTGTTTCTTCAAGTTTTGCTTCAAGTGGAACTTCGGGAAAAACATTACTCATCGCATTCGCAATGCTTTTATGACGATCGGATACAATAATCAAATTCGACTGCAAATGTTGTCTCCCACCGATAATCTCTCTCAATCTACTTAGGAACCAGGTCCATGAATTGTCCGACTCTCCATCAGCAAAACCAAAGGCAAGATGATAAATCATCTCCTCTCCATCTTTGCATGCAGCAACAAAAATCACTCATTTATATTCATCTTTCAAATGAGTGACATCAACTACAATAACCGGTCTTATATAAGATCGAAAACCCTCAATTGAGGCTCCAAGTGCAAAGAACGAATATAAGAACCGGTTGTTTTCATCCGTCTCAATTGCAGTCACTGTACCAGGGTTTGTTTCTTTTAACATGTGAAAGTACGAATGAAGCTGCTGAAATGACTCATCCGCTTTTTCATATACTAGTTTCTTTGCATATTGTAAAGATCTTCAAGCTTGAGTGTACATTATTTGCACACCATATTGCTCCAACATTTCTGCAATCAAAAGTTGAGGTGTTATACTATCAAGACTCACTTTTTTCTGATACAACGTTGCTATGACAACAGTCTTCACACTCCGTCTATGTGACTCGTAAGCGTCCTGACAACATGTGTGCTCTGGTACATATTTATACACATACGACATCGAACCACCCTTTCTGTATCTTGCACGAACTTCAAAGTTACAGCTTATATCCTTACAACCAGCCTCATATCTGACCGTGCATGAATGTCTAACTTTATGTTGATGCCCGGAATTAAGAACAAACTTTCCAACAGCAACATTCAGTTCATATTTACTATCAAAAAATGCACCTTTATATAATGTATCACGTCGGATGAAGGTCGATATAGCAGTTGACGTAACCTCATTTTCACACTGATCTACACCGGGAATAATCCAGTATGGTTGTGAAGGATTGGTTTCAAATTGTGAACCCGAAAATCTAATTTCTGAATACTCTACAGTCTCTGCATCAACTCCAGTTTCAATGTCATCACCTATAGTTTCCTCATTATCATCTCCACTGTTCGATATCTCATCACCATCACTATCTGCGTCCCGATCTTCATCATCATAATCATTTCCACCAAAATCAAAGTCACGTATTGGACTTTCTACGGTTGTGAATGCGGCAATAGAAGTTGAAACTTGATTGCTGCCATTAGATGAAATAAAACAATTTTGACCTTCACCTATAAATGGATTTACAATTCTATCCGCAAGTGCTTCTACATCCCTTGGATATGATGACATTATGTTGATATTAAATTGTGGGACAGTAGAGTTAATACCTCCAGAATCTCTCACAATCTTATCAACATAAATCTCTCTATAATTTACTTTTTCGTCTGAAATCACACCCCGGACACTAAGATCTGTAGTGATAGGTATCTTGACTGAGGGCATCCCCATATCTCGGAGTAAATAATGCAAACGAATATCTCATATTCTTCTATCAATGCCAGTAACTGTGTAAACAAATTCAACTAATCGAGAAAAATTGACATCCCTAGGAGCCCCCATCATAAATGTCTCACCCCCAACATAGTTATTCCTATTTCATTCTCCGTTATATTTAACTATTATCGGCACTTCATTCATTCCTATCAAATTTAAAGTATAAACAAATTAGTTTAACATATATTGAACTCATAATATCTAATTAATTTTGTCAAATTCATAAAAATCTAACAAAATCACATCTGATCAAACATACATAAATAAATAAAAATAAAAATAAAAAAATCCTTCTCGGCTTATGTTTCATATGTAATCCGAATCGGGTTTTGTATATACACATAACCCGATTCGGGTTTTGTGAGTATACGTAAACCGATTGTATAACTACATAACCCGACTCGGAATACATATATCCACATAACCCGACGAATTGCAGAAAACTCAAAAAATCTGATTACTCACATCCCACATAACCTGAGTCGGTTTTCATTAGTATACGTAATCCGATTCGGTTTATGTAGACTCACATACCCCGATCCGGTATACATATCCACATAATTCGATCGATTAACTACATAACCCGAATCGGATTATATATATCCACATAACCCGATTCGGGTTACGTTATACTACGTAACCCGACGACTTGCAGAAATCGCAGAAAATCACAAACTTCCCAGAAAATGCAGATCTCACTCACATAAGGTTAGATCACAAGCAAAAGTCACTCTTATGGCCCAAAACTAAGCAATGTCAATAAAATAAATTGAAAATAACCAACAACAATCACATACCTTAAAAGTTGAACAGAAACTTCAATGTGGAGTTTGTTGGAGACGAAGAGAATGTAGGAGTCAAACAATATTTAATGAGTGCATAAATGGACGTCAATGGATGACAACAAAATTTATAGAGAATGGAGAGGTCATAAAATGGTAGAGAAATGGAAGTAGAATATAGTGTCCGTGAAAGAGGAAGAGGAAGCAGAACATGGAAGAGGAAGAAGAAAAATGGTAATTACGTAATTTCTGGTAAAATTATAAAAGAAAATTTAAACTGAAAACTAGTAAGGGGTAATTTAGGTAACTTGGGTATGGATAGTAATTAGTTTGTTTGAGATGTTAAAATAAAATTTTTGTAAATAGATAGATAAAAACAAACTTTTATTTGCAAAGAAGGTGTAAAGTGAAAAACACTCTTTATTATATAATCTTTGTAATTGTATACTAGTCATAAATTTATATCAAATGGAGTTGGAGAAGAGGAGTTTTGCCAAGTAAAAGAGGGTATAAATCAATATGTTTAATTATTATTACTGTTATCATTATTTTGATATAAAATGTATGTTTTTAGTTTATAATTTCCTAACACATTGTATAGGAATCTACTCCCACGAATGCATTAAAGTGGTGCAGTGGTTTTCATTAAGTAGAGATATGATTCTAGAGTACAGTTCGAGAATCATCTCTCATAAAACGGGAGAGGACAACCCATAATTGATGGGAAAAATGTATCCACGACCACTAAGGCCAAATGTGTGGACAGGTTGTGTTGACCACCAGAGCACGAGTCACCATTTGCTGCCTTTGTTTTGTACTAATACTAATTATTCATTTAATAATAACAAAATGGATTTTTTATTTGGTAAAAAAAGATATCTTAATTTATTTTCTTTTTTAAGAATACTTATATATAAAGAAATACATATGCTTTCTTCTTTTCCAATCTGTATAAGGGGTTCAAATATCATCAAATGTATATTTGAAAAACATGGAAATTAGTTGGGTCGATAAACTCGATATACAAGTAATTGATTACCCATCAATGGTCCTAAAGAAAAGAAGAAAAAAAAAAAAAACAACTTACCAGCTAGTTAACCCTTCAATTTTTTCACCTATTCTAATAAAGTACTTATAATGTCCTCGCTTGTACTTTCCTCCATCTTATAGAGCACTAAGACCGTGTTTATGATAGATTTTGCTTTTGACTTTTGGTAGTAAAAGAAAAAAAGCAAAAATATGAGTTTTTTGGTAACGCTTTGATTGAAAACTTTGAACATTTTAAAAACGAAAAAAATTTAAGTAAAAAGATCAAAATACCCTTACTCATTTAATTTTAATTTTAATTAAAATTAACAAATTAAAAAATAAAATATATAGTTATTGAATGAGTAAAAATTAATTAAAATATAAAAATAAAAAAATGAAAATGAATAAAAAATCTAAAAAAATAAAAATTAAGTAAATATATATAATTAAAAGTGAATTCAAAAAAGGATTTTTTATTTTTATTTTATAAATGATATTTTTTAAGTCCAAGCTGAATACTAATCTTTTTTTAAAAAAAAAAATCTTGCAATAAAATCTATTTTGGATAAAAATACAATCGATGAAAATAAGAGATTTAAAAAACTAGTTATTTTTTAGCTTTAACCTCAAAAACAGATTATCTCTGCAATTATCTGGTAAAACAATATATATATATATCTTTTGTGTTAATGGAATTTGCCTACCGTTGCTCATCAAGTTTACACATTTAGATTATTCAAAACTCACTCTCCAAGTTTATCTCGAGTAGTGAGCCTTGATGCAAACATTCAACCTCCATTGAAGAAAGAGAGAGAGAAAATTGAACACCCCACCGTTTCGTTTGTCACAGCTTTTTTTTTTTCATTTTCTTTCCTCCTCTCAACAACAGAACTTGGAAAATTCATCCAGATACCTAGATTTGCCTACTGTTGCTCATCTCTCTCTATGCATCTTCATCACACCCCTCTTCTCACTCGCAGAAAACTCTTCCACTTCCAATCCGCCCCCTCCTCCTCGATACTCCATAATGTGAGAAACCAAACAACCACAGAATCAATTAAACACTCCAAATCAAAACAGAAAACACAATAAAAATATAGGCTTTTTCTTTTTCTTTTTTCTCACTAATTTAACCTGGACCTGCATCTAGTTCATATCCCCATCTGTCTCGACAGTCATCTTCAAATTCGTCATTGAATACCTAGCAAAAATCGTGTCGTTGCCAACTCTTGCAAGCAAGTTGCTGCCATCCATCAGTAGTAGGAAGGTTCACGAAAGGGAGTAGGTTGTTGACCTATGGTGGCAGGGCAGAAAAATATGAAAGGACATGGATCATATTTTGTATTTGTTTATCATTCTTATAAGGGTAAAATGGACAATATAAAAGTTTCATTAAACTTCAAAACGGTTTCCCATATTTTCTCAATAAGCCCTTCCTCTAAAATCTTGGAATTTTAGCTTCACTTGAAGGTTGTCCCAAAGTCAAAAAGTCCTCCCTAAAGTCAAAAGTTATTTTTGAAAAACCCACCTCAACACCCCTATAAGTTTTTGAGCTCAAAAACGAGGTTCTGGAGTCTGGACTCTCCAAAAACTATGCTAAACAGGCACTAACTCTACCTAAAAAGCAGAAAAGAGAAAAGCACTTTATCCCTTTTATCCAAAATCGCTTTGTACTCGTATCCTAAAAGCTTGGCTCCGTATCTCGAGATTCACTCCGGCTAGATTTGTTCATATAATTTTTAATCACATTTAATAATTTAAGTAAGAAGAGAAACAACTTCAAGAGCTTTAAAGATTTCTGATTCATATTTGAAAATTAGTTATAGTGGAAACCTGCTTGCTTGCCAAGTGCCCCACTATCATAATCAACTCTCTGTAGGCTTCAGTGATAAGATATCTAATCTTGAATAAATTTAATTAGGTTCTAATCATTTTCATTAAGAAACTATGCTTTATTTCTTTTGGTTAGTTTTTAAAATCTAATTTTGATTAGTTTTAGAATTTATCAGGAGTTGTCAATAGTAATTAGTACATAAGTGGTTCATATATTTACTTTTTTAGTACGGAGAGAGTTTTCAACATTTTAATAAATACATATGACAAATTTGAATATAGTGTTAATTAAAAATAATTTTATATTAATTTTCAGTGTCTATATACTTTTTTTTTTTAAAGACAAATATAATTTTAATCATTTTGATAAGAACAAAACACAAATATCATTCACGAGGTGGAGTGACAATATTATAAAAATACGAAGCTACATCCACTTGCTATTAACAAGAATTGAAATGAAATTGTGAGGGGACGTTGTCATTATCTTTTTAGAGTGACAGTAGTGTCCATTTAAATTATTGAATAGACCACGGCAGCCTCTACCATCAAATTCAATGGAGCGACATGACGTATGGGGACATGCACTACACTACCAAAAGTTACAATGTTACATGTTTCCTTAATTTATGTAAATAATTAATAGTAAATTGTAATCTATTATATAATTTGTTATCAATTAAAATATTTATGTTATATTTTATTCTTTCGCTTTACATCCTGCTCGAATTATCAATTTTTTTTAGTGTATTTAAAACTACTTTTATTGTAACTTTATATATTCTTACATAGATAAAAGTTTATAGACTTTCTTTTTTAAAAAAGAAATGGTGGTTGATTAAAATAGACAAGACAAAGTTAAGAAATATGTGTTTTATGAATACTGTTTCAAAACCATTATCAATAACATATAGTATAATACTTTAATCTGGAAACATTTTTTTTTTATATATAGAAACAAGCAAAGTGTACACTTCTTCTAGATTTCAGTGTTACAAAAGCACGTTGAAAATTTTAATTTCATGGATTCCTCCTCCCATCATAAGATAAAGAAGAATTATCATAATAATTACATGATCAAATAATTGAGGTATTGGTCATAAGGATAAGGATTAATTTTTGTTTTTTCTATAAGTGATTTCATTGTGTTCAATATGTACTTTCTTTTATACTAAAAGGGAAAAATTAAAAAAGTTTTTTATATGTACTTTCATTCCTTGGTGTCACGTAACAAAATTTTATATTTTTATTAAATTTTATAATGATATATAATTTTTTTCAACTAATATGATAAGAGTTAACGAATGTAATAGTGTCACAAGATTGATCTAATTTTCTAACTAAAAGGATATAGAAGAAAACTTCAAAAGCTTGAGTTGTGTAATGTATAATCAAAGTTATAGAATTTAAGGATATGTCTGACAGTCATTTTTTATATGCTATTTTTCGAAAGCGAAATGGAAAACATATGTTCCTTTTTTTTCATGTCTTCCACTTTTATCATTAAATTTCTTTTCCATATTTTTTGTTTTCTTTAAAAAAAGGGAATGAGAAATAGTTACCAAATACCTTTTTCGTGTTTTTGCAAAACAAAATGAAAAGTGAAAACAAAAACAGACTTGGAAAAAATAAAAATAGGGTACCGAACATGCCCTAAATCACTTCTAATGGTCTACATATTAAACTTGAAATTGAACCATTCTGTTAACCTAATGCCGTGCGAAGTCTACAAATAATAATATATTTTACAAGTTCAAACTTAATTAGTTACACAAATCAATATTTGCACACCGATTAAACACGAGCTAAGGCTTGAACAAGATAGTAGGAAGAGGCGTCCTAGCTAGTTGCTAGTGTACTTGAAGAAACGTGAAAGCGTAGTTAACCCACATAATCAATCATATCTATGAGTCCAAAAGTGAGAGGTACCAACCAAAATTTAGCGTGGAACCCTAGCTAGTTACTGAAACAGACAACAGTCTTGTAGATAAGTTTTAAAAAATGTTCTTGTTATGGATAAGCCATCAAAGGTCATTGGTGCACTTATTGGAAAATAATGTTCCATCTTTTTGGGAGGTATTTGGCTGCAGGTAGCAGTGCGTCTGATCCATTATGTCACACATGCGTCATTAATAATCAATCCTATTTTATTGATAAAAGTTCATCTTAATTTTCCACCTTTTGGTCCAAAAGTTGGACACCTAACTTGACTTATGTATAAGTTCAAACAAAAACTTGTATTCAAATTATCATAAAATATTATCTTTTCTAGTACTGCCGAACGTGCTATCTTATATTTCAAATTTTCAATTCGTGGTGTGACAACTAGTCTCATAGGATATCTGGTAAGTGAATTTAATCATGCTGTTTATGTATTTATAATTTACTATTACATCGTAAGTTGGAATACAAAATTGTGATATTTTGTATTACTCTAGTTTTACTTAATAAAAAGTCTTTAAAAGTTTTAATTGGACCATCGCAAACTATCTATACATGAATTAAATTCCAATATTCTACATTATAATTGAGAATACCAAATTTATAACATTCGATAATTCATGCTATTTAAAAACAAAGAAAAAAGAATACATAACTCATTCCATATTTTTTTAATTATTGAATATTTGTAAAGTATATTTGAATTTTAGATTTGTTTCTTAAATGAGCGTTTTTATTTTCAAATATATAATCCTTACTTTTCATAATTTAATATTTGTAAATAATACATGGTAACAAATCATCTTTACCCACTAATTAGTAATTACATAATATTTTTTTAATAATTTTTACGCAATATTAATTGAAAATATTTTCAGGAACGTTAAACTTAGATTAGATAAGATGAACTATCTTTCTGCTATCTCCTGCTTGGATTTAAAAATATGGAACAATCTGGATTGAATGGTGTGTACCTATCCTTCCAAATTTGAATACAACCCCGACTGTTTGAATTCTATGTACAAATTTATTAACATGTGCGGTAGATTTTCCCCCGATTTTTTTGTGAAAGTAGATTTCGGGCAACCACTTGAACTCGTGTGCTAATTCCATGATGTGCATTATCAATATGTGCAGTTAACTTTTTTTGATGAAAATATGTAGAAGAGACATGTGAGTTATATTTATAGCTATTGATCTTATATAATGGTGAAGTCGGTACGTCTCATTAGTGTTTTGCAAGAATAATAAAATACAGTGCACTTATCATGTTATTACAAAAAATTCCTTTGATAAAATGTGATTAAGCTGAGGAATATATTTTAAAATATTTTTCTCAAGACAAGTTGAATTTGGACATTCTCACTGAAAATGGCATCTTTGCTTTAGCAAAATTTGTTCTGGAATTTACAAATCTCACAATAGTAGTTTATGGAATATTTTTAGAATAAACTCATTTGTTTTTGAATCTAGACATTTGAAAATTTCACTAATTAACGAAGTGTATTTAATTTATAAATTATTTTAGTTTAAGATATTTTAAAAGTATAAGTGTATTTGATCTATATTTGAATAGATTCTATTGATATCTAGGTGTATTCAATGCAAATTTGTATATAATCTACTAAAATCTAGTTGTATTCATTTTAAATAATGAATTTAAATAGATTTTTGAGTGACTTTTATGAATAGATTCTGTTGATAGATTTTATTGATATCTAAATATATTCAATGCAAATTTGTATATAATCCATTAAAATCTAATTTATTCATTTTAGGTAATGAATTTAAATGAATTTTAGAGTGATTTTTACAAAGAAAACAAGTTTGTAACAAATCTTACACCCTCTAAAAAAAATTGTGTCTTTGTTGGAATTTATGACTTTTGTTTCCATAATTAAAAATATAATAAGAAATTGATTTCCATATATGAATATTTTTAATTTTGCCTAAAAGGAAATCCAACGTAATTCCATTTTATTCTCGTGGTTCAATATTAATAATTAACAAATGCTAAGGAATAAAATTCAACTTGAACCCACTGTCCTTTTACATATGTGATCAAGTTTTGAGTTTTACCATATATATTTCACCAACATATGCAAGAGTTTTCTCCCTCTTAGACATGTTTATATACCAATTGATAGTTTTTAGGATGAAAACATAATGTGATTCATGATTTGTGATTAAATACTTACTAAAACGATTAGGAATCAAATTATGTAGATCATATATTTATATAAATAATTGATTCGGGCTAGAAAGGGAGTTAATTATCATCTCCCATCCAAAAAATTAACGGTGCAGATATTGCTACCCAAAATTATTATTTACACATCCAAATTTTATTACAAAAATAACTAAAACAAAGTGACCACTATGGACAATTGGAATTTACTTTCATAAGGTTGGTTTTGGTATTAGATTGGGTGCTTATAGTAAAATTAATTTTAAAATTTTTAATGACGGGTGCATTACAATTTGGTGTATAAATAATATTTTTGAGTGGCAATAGTTGTATTCAAAAATCAAATTCTCATTTCTGATTTCCTTTCCAATGAAATTTGATTGCCTTTCATTTTTATTTTCGATTAATAAATGCACTCTTATCGTGGTAGTGTACATATCGTCGATAGTGTATGTAATCTTGGAAAATTATATAGATTTGACCATGAATGTTACATTGTAATTGTTTAAATAATAATATTAAATACAAAAAAAAACACAACCCAAAAGAATAAATATAATAACAACTCAATCATAATTCAAATTGACTTTGTTTTCCTTTCCATGGTTAAATAAATAGGTTTATTTTCATGGTTCATTATTTATGTAATTAAAAAATATAAGAGAGTTAAATTCAACTTTATATGTTATAAAATTTAGCGCCTTAACATACGTATATTTATCAATATATGCGAAGTTTTCTCCCTTTAGGACGTGTTCACGAATAGAAAACTTCTTAATAGGAAAAGGGAATCTCATGTTAACTAAGGAATCAAGTTCTCATTTATAATTACTTTTTTAATAAAACTTGATTTCCCTCCTTTTTATTTCTTATTAGTAAACGTATCCTTATAGTTAGAGTTGATATATTTAAGGATTATCATAGTAAATTTTAAATATACATTTTCAATAAATATTAAATGTTAGATTATATTATTATAATTATTTATATAAAAATCTGAAAAATCGTCTAAAATGAAAACTAATATAGTAAAACCCCATTTCTGAAAAAAAAAATTGTGATTTTATATTAGTTTTATTTATTAATAAAATATAACTAAAAAAAAAAAAAAAAAAAAAACAACAGTTCAACTAAAATTCAAATTCATTATCTTCTCCCTTCCAAAATTTAAATTCCCCACATCATAAATCACACAACATCCTCCACTACCCAATCTCCACCGTCAATTCCCACTCACCCAATCATAGCCGTCCATTCTCAAAACGTGGTGAATCATAACTGGCTGTCACCACCCACCGAATATTCCTCCAAACGATCCCTCCGAAAACCGAGATCACTTTCCACCCGTCCGATCATTCCACCCCACCGCCCCGATCCTTGCACGTGTCTCTTCGCTCTCTCTCCTCTCTATAAAAACCAAATAAACCTCCAACAAAACATCAAAACAGAGCAGCTTGAAAAATAAAAAACAGGGCAGCTGTTAAAAAAACAGAGAAGAGGACGCCATTAAAACACCCCCCAAGAAGAGACCAAACCAAAGTGAACAAGACTCCATAGAATGTGTGAGACATTGAAAAACAAATACCAGCTGTTGGAGGAGATCGGGCGGGGTAGATTCGGCACAATCTACCGCTGCTTGTCCCCATCAACAAACGAGTTCTACGCCTGCAAAGTCATCGACAAGACGCTCCTCACCGACCCACTCGACCGCGATTGTCTCCAAAACGAACCAAAACTGATGACCCTTTTGGTCCCACATCCCAACATCGTCCAAATCGTCGATGCCTTCGAAGACGACGACTCTCTTTCCATCGTCATGGAGCTCTGCGACCCCATGACCCTCTGTGACAAGATCCTGCAAAACCATCCCATCTCCGAAACCAAAGCCGCCCTCTATATGGAGCAGCTCCTCTCCGCCATCGCGCATTGTCACCGCAACGGCGTCGTCCACCGTGACGTGAAGCCGGAGAACGTCTTCCTTGACTCGCGAAACAGAGTAAAGCTGGGGGATTTCGGATCGGCCGACTGGTTGGGGGACGAGAGTAGCCTGAACGGGATCGTCGGGACGCCGTACTACGTGGCGCCGGAGGTGGTGATGGGGAGGGAGTACAACGAGAAGGTGGACGTGTGGAGTGCTGGTGTGGTTTTGTATACTATGTTGGCTGGTATGCCGCCCTTTTATGGTGAGACGGCTACTGAGGTTTTCGAGGCTGTTTTGAGGGCTAACTTGAGGTTTCCGACGAGGGTTTTCCGGTCTGTCTCGCCGGCCGCTAAGGACTTGTTGAGAAAGATGATTTGTAGAGATGTTTCCAGGAGATTGTCAGCTGAACAGGCCCTGAGTAAGTGATTGAGTCTCAGATTTTGTCTACTTTTGAAAATTTTTTTGAACTTTTTGAAATCTATGTATTATTATTTATTGAATGTGTTTTGTTGATTGTGAAATGCAGGGCATCCATGGATCTTGAATGTAGGAGAAACAGCTGCAATGGACTGATAAAATTGACTTGAATTTTTTCTTTTTTTTTTTTAAAAGAAAAGATGGTTTTGTAGTATAGCTTATCAGTGAAGACTGTACATATTTAACTCTTCATATCAGCAGACCAAGAGAGCGATTCCTTTAATGGATGCTTCCAGACGAGAACCAGAGTCAGACATGGCAGCTAAAGAGAGGAATCCATCCCCCCACATGGGTTCTGCTTTTATAAAGCAGTCTGTTTTCAGTGCCTTTATTGTTTTTGTTTTTTATGTTTTGGAGAGTATGTAAGAGTGTATTTTGTAGATATTAAAGGTTGCGTACTTGCGTTGAGAGAATCTTAAGTCTTTCCCTCCTTTACATTTTGTTTATGTAAGTTCAAGGAAGTGAGAAAGCTAGAAAAATCTTAAAAAAAAAAAAAAGGAAAGCTAGAAAAAATTTTAGAAAAAATGAAAAAAGAAAAAACCTTGTACTGGTTATTGTACGGCTGTGTATTTAGTTGTATATTAATGGAATCCAAGTTTTTTTCTTTTTAAACATCTTCAAGTGTTTAGAAATGTTGAATTTTGTGGAGAGAATATGAATTATGTGAATTCTCATTTGGTGTAGAAAGGTTGGGGCGGCATATAGCACATCTTCTTTTGACATAAACCATCTCGTATATTCTGTTTTTCTTTTAAGTTTGGAATCTAATAAACTTCTGTGTAGTTGGATGTTAATGGAATCCAAGTTTTTTGCTTCTTAAACATCTTGACATGTTTTCGAAATGTTGAATTTTGTGGAGAGAATATGAATTGTGGGAATTCACATTTGGTGTAGAAAGGTTGGAGAGGCATGTAGCATATCCTTCTACATAAACCACGTCCTATATTCTGTTTTTTGTCCAAGTTTGGAATCTAAACTCGTGAAGCGTTTGCTTTTCGTATAAGCCAGCTATTGCTTCATGGAGGTTTAAGTGGAATATGCTTTGGTATAAACTAATTTGTTCAAAAATAAAATAAAATAAAACTAACGTGTCTGACTTTACAGGCCAAAAACATGGCATGTTTGCCACTTGTTGAAGGCGAAGAATTGGGACTTTTGGTTTTGAAGAATTGGAATTGAATGGCTGATCTTTCACATTCTTTCTAATTGGAACTGGACCAATTAGTCTTTCTTCATTTTTGACTTTTTAGTTGCCAACTTCACTCTCCTCTCAAGGAAAACCAAATTTGCCTATTAAGATTCTCTAATGAGTTTTTTAATTCAAAAATTTGAATAAAGATTCGATGTCTACGTGTCATGTTATAATTTTTAATTAGTAATTATGATTAAACTATTCAATCACATCATATCACTTGATCATATTATAATGATCACATCCCCTGATTATATTATAACGAATTATCCATGATGTATCTAATTGGATGCTAAATTTTGTCCATTTAGTGAGTACTGATATCACAACATGATATGACTCCTTCGTTGACGATTTTGAGAACATATAACATGCCTACTTCTTATGGTTTTCATAGATTGGATGAACAATGAAGCTCGTTGAGAGAGGTTTGAATACATTGGAATATCTTACTGCTATAGTGACAATTATCAAGTGATAATTGTCATGACAAATGCATAGTATACCTATTTGCATTCTAAACTTTCCCTATTTGAATAGTACTATTGTTACCATCTGATATGGGCCTCTTTGTTGACTATTATTTTCTTTGAAACATCTTTGTTGACTATTTTGAGAACATGTAACATGTGCATTTCTCTTGCTTTCATGAGTTGGATGAACCATGAAGCTCGTATTGGGTTGCATTCTCTGTATTGGTATTTTAATATTTCTCGGGACCTGCCAAGAAAACACAACTCTAGGTGAGTTTAAAGTGCTTGTGTTTGAGGGTGAAGGAGGTTGTCAGGTTTGTGAGAGCGCAAGTTTAGATCAGTTAAACAGTAGATCAAAAAGTGATATTATAATCACACTCACAGGTGTGAATACTTTCTTGATAAGTTATCTTTTATGTTTGAAAGAATCTATGGTGGTTGGTTTTGTCTTCAAAGCTTAAACCATTTCACACACCAATTTATATTATATGTATAAATCAATCCAAATAAATTCCCTTTTACTTAAAAAAAAATACAAATTTACTGTCAGTAATTTTTTTTTTCATGTAACTAATGAAGTTTCCGATTTGTGGAACTATAAATTTGAGAAAAAATCTTTCATATTACATACATTTGATGATGTTACAGAATTGGTCAATAATTTTAAATTAACAAATTCTAAATAGGAAATCTTATGTTTTTAGATTAATAAATTCTAAAAAAATGAAAACAAAATGATAGGTCTTATTAGCATAATTTACCATCATATAGCCGTGAGTGAATCTAACAATTTCTACCTATTTTTATCACATTATTATTATTATTTTGATAATTATAATTACAAGTACATCTATCGAAATCTTTAGATAAATATTTTATAAAACGGTCTGAAATACAATGCTTTATTTGACCCTATCCCTTAATAATAGGAAAAGAGAAATTCATACTAAATAGATAAAACTAACATTCAACTAAAAATAATAAATAGATTGTTTACACAGATATACGAGCTAAAATGAAATTGTCTACCTTTTGATGGATTTGATACCGGAACACTACATCGCTACAGAGAGCAGATGGTGGGTTAGTCAACTGGACAAACCACTCGTATTTCTATCATGTTATCGAAAGCCTATATTTGTTAAGTTTTCGGAATAGAATTATAGTTCCAATGAGGAATATGCTTTGCTTAAATAAGTTGACCCTGCAGATTTTCAAGGATCAAACAACAGAAACTGGAGGGTTTCGAGTTCTGTGTTTCAAGTTTCAAGCTCTGTTTTCTTTTTTGAAAACAGTTTCTTGGTAGTTGAACTAACTGAATAAGTTGTTGAAACTATACATTACTTGATCCGTCGACTTCAGTTTTTCTTTTTTTTTTTTTTCAATAAATGGAGTATCGGAGAAATTAATAATGATGTAAACAGAAGAACTTCCTCGACCAGCTCATGTGCCCAACAGCAAATACTCGGTCCTACCCATGTGAGTCTGCACTGTTTTCTCTCTTTATTTCTGGTGGACAAAATAAAACCTTAAAAAAATGAAAATAAAAAAAAGTACTTCTCTTGACTTGTAAAGTGCTTATTGGAGCCTCGACCTTTCAAATTTGTGATTTCCTTATTTCATGCATTTGATTATGAGCATTCTAGAACCTTTTTATTTATTTATTTTTGCTTTTCTTTTTTGTCAACTGATTCAAAACCCCACATGAAGCTCTGCAATGGAGGACTGAATTGTACTTAACTTTTTTTTTTTAATATCTTGAAGGAATTTAATTGAGACTGTTTGATATAAACTAAGACAAGTAAATTGTTCATGTATCTGTTATGATTATTTATATTTATACATTTACTTTTATTTATGTTCGATTAGTTTATATGAAAAATTGAATGTGAAGTGTCAATGCTTTTAAAATATGAAAAATAAATAAAAACTTGTTTGGCAAGTATAAAATTGAAATGAGAATTTCTTTTGTTTTTTATTTATTTGGGTTTTCAAGGATTTTGTAATCATACAATTATAATTATATATATAATTAAATTTTATTAGATTTTTTTACCGAATTTCTTATACTCAATCAATTACAAGCATAGAATGTAATTAAAATAAAATTTGAATTAACAAAAAGATATGTTTATAAACATAGATGGCCAGAGTATATACTTAAATATGAATAATTTTTTACTTGATGAACACAAGCCACGTAAGCTAATGTCAAGACTTAAGAGGACCGGCCTTGAAATAATTGAGAGAACATATATATCACTAGACTTAAATAACTATGTCATTTTTTTAATCTGTTTTTTTTTTATTAACTAATTACATGTCATGATTAAAAATCAATATCCTATTGAGCCAATAATTTTTTCTGGAGAACATAAAATATAAACTTTTATTTTTTATTTTTTTGTTAGTAACAAGAAAATTCAACCATATTTATAGTAAAATTGAAATAATATTTTACATATAAAACCATTAACAAATCATAAATATTAACTACCTCTTCCATGAATTATAGTTAGACATATATGAATTTGATATTAACAAAAGAGCAAAATATTATATTACATATATATAACTAACCTTTTTGTAATTTAATGACGGATAGAGCGCTATATATTTATTATTTAATTTTTAAAATATTAATTAAACACATGCATTTATAATTTATAATTATAGCATTGGGTTGTAAGTTTAGAGTGATTTTTTTTACTTAATTAAATTAAATTTTGATTATTTGTAATAGTAAATTTTGATTAATACTAGTTAAGTTAATAAGATGTTTGTGATAAGAGGGCTTTTCTTTAAAAAAAAATAAAAAATAAAAAATAAATACAAATAGTCAAAGGAGGTGATCAAATTCAAAATGTATAGTTCTTATAATAAGCACTCATAAGTAATAAGACAGCAGCGGCCTTTGTCTTGCGTGTAAAGATAAGTGCTTACCGACAAGTCTCAAGGCATGCGGGCTCTCTCAAACAAAAATAAGGCATGCGGCATGCGGGCAGTGGCTTACTTGACAAGTCACAAGGCAGGCAGGCAGGCAGATCTGTGGAATAGCAGATCAAACAGACCGTATGATGTTGAAATATTGAGTCATGCATGACCAAATATTGATAACTTATCCTTGTTAGATTCTTATTAATATATTATAAGGTGCAATCTGATATGGGTAGGTCACAAAAGTCAGGTCCGAGACGAAATTTAATTCGAAAACATCCTCTCAAAGTCTCATGTGATCACATGCAGCTTTTCTGACACTCTTTTCTTCCTATAATTAAAAAAAGGAAACATGTGGACCATGTTTGATAGCCAACAAAATTAAATTAGCAATAGTTGAGTTACGTCGTCCAGCTGGCTCTCTCAATTGAGTTTTTAGTGACTGCAACAAGAAATTAAAACTAAAAGGTTTATCCATGCATTGTTGATGAGTACAGTAGGACTATCTTCAGTTTCAACGATAAAAATGATCAGTTTTGGATAAGATTCTTTTACTAATAAGAGGATTCCGGACAAATTTGCATTGTTACTGATGCTTACTGCTATTATTTGAGTAATGCCAGTGATCTCATCAATTATTACATTATATGTTTGAATATAAGTTAGGCATTTTATAAGAATGGGATGGGTAACTAGCATTTTTTTTTTTTAATTTTTAATTTTTACTTATTGACATAAATCAAGTTACTATTAAAACCAATTAAAATATGACTCAACCACGACATGAATCTTTATTCTCTAAAAGCGAGAGAGGATTACTTATATAAAAATTAAAAAATGATCCACACAATAGTGAGATTTTGATGAGTTGAACCCATCACTTAAAGGTTAAGTGGTGGATAAACTTAATCTTCCCACTTAAATAAATCACTTTCCTTAGCAACTAGCATTTTTATTGAAATCTGAATTGAGATTGGTCACATCGTTTATAAGTTGAGGTAAAAAGGCGAGAAGTTAAACACTTTGTTGTTTTCGTAAGTTTTGCATGGGTGATTTTATAATTTATAAATAAAGGTGAGATTTCGACATTTATTGATTCAATCATTTGACACAAATGATTTTATAAATAAAATTGGAACTCAAGCTCTATTAGTGCTACCATTTTTACTTCATATGTTGGGATACAAAGAAAGATGTGCAGTGTTTTTTTATTCTAAGTTTGACTTTGGTGATTTTCAATAAATATGGGGCTTAAACTTTTATTACAATTATGAATGTAAAATGTACTTAACACATTAACTATAAAATAGGTGTGAGATGCTTAATATTACTTTTATGATTTATTTCATTTTTAGTTTTCTGTTATCATCATCATCATCATTACCACTTAAAGCTAACATTCAAATCGGGTTAAAAATATGCTGAGATTTATTGATATAATAAAAATGCAGTCTAGAAAGTCACTATAACAATATAAAAGAAGAATTTATATTTATAAACATTATAAGTGCAATCTAAATCATTATTTTATTTTATTTTTTTATGATTGAAATCAACTCAGAGTATAATCGGGATCAACAATGATAAATATTATGCTACAGTTCGAAGATTAATTCCCAATAACGGAAAGGATAAACCCACAAGGAATCTCTCCATAATAATGTTAAGAAACTTGGCAGATGGTCTAATTAGGAGACCACATCTCAAACTACCATTCTAACTCATTACTATCACACAATAAAAGATAAATTCTAACTCTTACCACAATACCACATACAGTAAACAAAACAATTATTTAATCACGGACAAATATTTCTGTAAATACTCCATTTATTAAGTTAAATCACAAGCATAAATAAGATTGGAAGAGAATCCATATTACAAGACCAAAATCTATTTTCCTCAAATAAAAAAAAAAAAAAGAAAAAAAAAAAAGAAAAAGGACCACAATCTAATAAGAACAATCTAGGTTTCTGAGTAACAATAGGTTTTTAACTAGCACACGAAAACTGAAGCCATCATAGATCTTTGAAATGGGATCTTCAATATGTAGTCAAAAGTGCCAACAGCACAAACTTACAAATGGGAACACGTGTACCATGACTATATATTTTTGGCGTTACATTCAGGCTACTAGGATTAGAGTATCAAAGAATTAGAGTTGTTAAGATCAGTAGATTTGTCATATCAATGCGTAGATTTGTCATATCAAACATCGGGAATCTCTATTTTTAATCTGGGAATCTATGGCTCTAGAATTTCCACTTGTTCAATTACATAATTGATTGGGAATTGTTACAGTTGCAAGTTTGAAGCATCACTTGTTTCAGATTCAACCACGTTGTGTCAAAAACAAAGGAATTAATTACTTGAAAACCACAGTCATGTTTAGCATTGAATATATATATATTCATTTATTGATAAAGTTGTCATTAATTTAAATGAAAGATATCTACATTTTCTCACTTCATTATATAAAATATCAGTAAATGTAGGGGAAATTTTAAAAGTACTCATTTATCTATTTTAAAATATATTTTTATTCAACAACCAGTAATTTGATTGTTTATACTAATTTTCATTATTATTTTTAATTCGTTACTCCAATAATTATCAAATAACCCCTAATTTTACATATTTTTTATAATTATTTCACACCCCATATTTCACTCTATGTGTACTATATTACACAGTGTGAAATACAACTATCTTACAAAATTTGAAACAACTATTTTATATACTTTGAAATACAACTATCTTATAATTTTGTAGTAAAAAATCTCTATAAATTTTACTTTTTGTTGAATATTGTTTTTATTATTATTATTTTATTAGATTTTTGATATTTCGTAATGCGTAAAATATTTGTATTTCCTACTGTAAAAGTAAAACATATTAGTATTTCACACTATGAAAATAATTAATATTTCACATTATATAAAATATTTTAATTTAACACTATGTAAAATATTGACACAATGTGAAATATGGGTAGATGAACACCAATCTTTGGTTTTCCAAATTTTTTTAATATTTCAAACTTTTATCTTATCAATATTTCACATTTTATTAATTATTTACACTATATGAACTACAATTAATTTACATAGTGTGAAATACAACTACATACAAATAAATAAAAAAGGGTATTTGGGACTTTTAAATTCAATGTGAGCATAAATAATCAAACAATTAATTGGTAAGGAAAAAAATATTCCATAAAAACTAAAAGAGGATTAAAGGTAATTTTTTTTTTTTCATAAAGGGGTATTACACAATATGCTTGCACTGCGATTCCAACGTCTAAATACAATTAATTCTATACATTCTCAAATTTTTACATTTGGTTCTTTTTATTTGGTCTTTGAAAAGTTATATATATATATATATGTGTGTGTGTGTGTGGATAGCCTTACAATTCAAAAGAATAACCTATTGGGTTATAACATCAATTATTTATATACCATTTTATTAGATTTTATATTTTCAATGTAAGATTCATCTTATTTTCTATCTTTATACGTGGGATACTCTAACACATATATAATGAGACATGAATAAAAAATATATGTATTTTAAATGATTGAATAATAAATTTAATTAATTTTAATCTAAAATATTATAACTGAATCATTACCTATAAGTTTAAGTTTACATATTTATTAGTTACTGGTAAGATGAAAGCGTTGCAACTAGAAGCTATGCAAAGAATGATATGACAAATTGAAGAATGTTGGAATATGTATATACTTGTGATTTTAATCTTATATGTTCGACACATGTTCAATATCTTTAATCTAATTACAAAACCACCATCTCATTTGATTTAAAACTCAAACACAAAAATTATAAATATTTGAATCTTCAACACAAAATCTGAATATTTTAACTCGTAATTTATTAATTTTGATATCAATTTTTGTTGTAACATGTTATAAATAAAGGGTTGACACTAGAGCATGTGCACTTCATTGTGAAGTCCTTGAACCTAATTCAACTTTTGAGTGTTAAACACTACCTAACAATCATCCCACATCCATTGCATGTACATAAACTAACAAATTAGTTGGCCATGCCCATCTACATGTGACATCCTCAGTGTTTGTTTCCCATCAAATTCCTTCTCCATTGCTCCAACTTTTCTTCTAACCCATCATTTTCTCGGCTGACAACCAATATCTTTCACTACCAATTTGTTTGTGGCAACACTTGCTTTCCTTGCACACAAATTAACATTCAAAACCCATATCTTATTTGTCTCAAAATTGGTGGCTCATTTTCATTCTCATGTGGTGTGGTGCGGGGCATCATATTTTATACACAGTTAGTCAAAGATTTCAAGTGAAGCAGATCCAACTAGAGATTTGAAGTGTCATTCTTTTAAGTTGTTAAGTTCTTCTACCATATTTCAATAATAGATGCAGTTTGGATAAATATATTATATTTCTATTTTAAAATATATATATTATATATATAAATTTACCGTTTCAAATTTTAACTGTAATATCAATCGGAACAATTCACTTGAAATGTTATTTTCAAACTCATGAATTTCATATTTGAACCGGTCTTGTCAAAGTTAATTAGCATATTTCAATATTTCTTCTCTTGCATTAATTGACTATTTTGTTTGATTTGTAATATTCTTTAGAAGATAGTTCATCTTAAAGTGACATTGCGCATTGAGTTTAGAAAGAATGGTTCAAAATGTTATTTTCGTTCTAGTTTCTTTATGATTCTAGAAGCTGAATTCTTTTCTTTCTTTCTTTCTTTCTTTTTTTTCTTTATTTAAGGAAAAACAATAATAAAATTAGTAGTTTGACCCAAACAAAGTAAAAAAATAAATAAATCAAAGAATTCAAAATAATAATAATAATAATAAAAGAAACAAATAAATCGAAGAATTAAAAAAAAAATTACAAAAGAACATAAGAATATGCTAATATTTTGATAAATTATTACCCTAAGTATTCAATGCCCTTTTAGATTTATAAAAAAATTAAACAAATATTAATATTGTTTAAGGAGTATGCATTTGAAGTCGATAGACTAACAAGTTACTAATTTTTGGTAACCTGTCAAATGAACTACAGATTTAAGAGAAGTTTGCTTGAGAAAACGGACTGATATATACGTTGATTAGCAGATTAAAAAAAAAAAAAATTAAATTAACAATTAAACGTTTGTAGCACAGAAAATTGCACTCACAGTGTTTCCCTCTCACCTAATAAATTCAGTTCTCTTTTCTGATTCGTATTCTAATAAAACTTGATTTTATTTCATTTTCATTTCCGAGTACTTAATGCACCCTAAACAAATAAAAATCTGTATGGACTTTTTTACGCACAGTGGTTACCAAGTTCTTGGAATTTCTACTTCAAAAAAAACAAAAAAATGTTCTTGGAATTTCGTCGTACCTAAACAAACTCAAGGAGGTTGAAACAATACAATCCCTCATCTGTCTGCCTATTGACAAAGAATTTGGCACTTTTCAGAATAATAATAGTGATAATAATGCTTTAAAAAAATGGTGATAATATCTCCCATGTGGAGTGGCGTCAGATTCTTTCAAACCGAGAGTTAGGTTCGATTGTTATAACCAATAAGTGGGGTAATTTCTTAAGTCTCACTAATGTGTGAATAGTTTTTTCACTTTATATGAGTTGTTCTTTTTTGTTTTCAAGGAAGTAGAGAGATCTGGATTTGGATTTGGATTCACTTTAACATCTTATATAAAAAAGTTCCGGTAGTTATAATAACACTTATGATGTCAAAAAAAAAAGGTGATAATAATAAAACAAAATTGGTCATGTAGCCATGTTAGACTACACTATTAATTCCCAACATTTTCCATCATAATTTCTTGTCCCATCAACATTGTCCAGAGACTTTGTGAGTGGTGACCATTTAATGGGAAGAATTCAAGTCTCTTTTACTATCATTTTCTTTGTCTCAAATCTAAGATTACTTTTCTTGCATACAAAGTTGATAACAGCAACACTTTATTTTATTTTTTAAAACAGTAACACTTTTTTCTATTGTCCTCTCGTCCCATAGCAGGAATTCATATTATTTGTAGGTGGGGCTCCATATTTTTATGCACAATTGATTAGTCGAAGTTCTTTAATTGAAGCAATTATAGTTTCAATGAAATTCAAAAAGAAAAACAAGAATTTTAACACTATTTAGCATATAGTCAACTCTAAAGCAGTAAAGTGAGATTATTTAATATATTTTGAGAAAAAAGAATTCAAATTGTTCTTTTCTCCTCGCGTTTGCTGATTCTAGAAACTGTTTATATATATATTTATTTATTTATTTCAATGTTGAAATATAACAGTCAACGTTGGTTTCCCCAGTAAAATTGGAAAAAAAATTGTATAAAATAATTCTCTCCTTTTTATTCTCAAATCTGTGCCAGAAAACAGGAAATAAATATTGATATAAGAAATGAAAGATCATAACCGAAAAGGGAAATATGACCACAATGCAATTTTATTTGATCATAAGAGTATTCGTTCAGTTTACAGATGAAACTCTAAATTCAAATAGTTAATTTACAAAAATAAATTAAAAAAGAAAATTTGTATGCTTGTTTACTGCATGATCTAATTAATTATGTTATTTAAAATAGTAATATAATTTTAAAATTTAGATAAAATGTTTATAATATTGAAATGTAATTGATACAAATATCTAAAAATTAAATCCAAATTTAAGAAATCATACATACCAATTGTTTCAAAATGCAACTTAAAAATATTATAGTTTTTAATCCTTTTTAAAATTTAACCATGCGAAAATGATTTTCTTATTATAAGATCAAGATAATTAAGGAAAAATAATACTAAAGTGTTTAAATTATTTACTCAAAATCATGTTCAAATAATATGATAAGTAAATTATAACAAACATATTATCCATGAGATCGTTTCATAATTTATATGGTGGTTAAACTTATAAGCTACGTCATTTAGATTTGATTTTTGGAGAGCTCTATTTTCATTTTTTTAATCAAAAAGTAATTGAAAGTGGTGAATAGAAGTCTAGATTATTATTATTTTTTTTTTTGAGAAAGACTAAAAGTAAGTTTTATCCTTTACATTTACTTTCAAATAATATTACAATGTACAAATGTCAAAATAATAATAATAATAATTATTATAAAATTACAATTTACTTAAACTGTGAATCAATACCTTACTTTCGTATTTTATTTTTTAAAAAAATGAATAAAATATTGATGAAATTGCCTACATATGAAGCAGGAAAGTCTTTCATCTACAACTGTCTATTGATTATATGATTATCAAATTCAAGGATGAGTAGTTGGAAGTTGGAAACATGTCTCTTTTTCTAGTTCAAATCATTCCATTATTTTGCTCAAACAACATTTTCAAAGTATCCATATAGCATATTCTCATCACAAAAATGTTCGGTAAGCCGGACGTAAATGTCAGATTTACTCAAATTATATTAAATGACATAAATAATTAATCATACAAATATTCAATATGGACATTTGAACGTGTCCATGTAAACATACAATTGGATAAATACTTCAATATTACCTATATATACATTTAATTTACTTAAATTATGTAATGTGACCTGAAATATTTCGAAAATGAACCTTCAAGACATATAAAAAAATTCTCCTTCGATTGAACACGCATTCAAGAGAAGGTGCCGTGAGAGAGGGGACAGATAGGTTGAAATACAGATCAAAGAATTGATATTGAATGTGGACCTTGATAGCCCATGCATACTTGCCCGTCTTGATAAGTTATTTTAATTTCCATTCATTTACGTCAGAAATTGAATTGGGACAGGAAGGGCAAGAATTTTGTTAATTTTTGTGTTGATTGCATTTGCTTTGCATTGATTATCTCAATAATCAACATCAATCCACGTGACTCCTGCCTTTCCTGCTCCAATTTTGATGCCCCTCCCAGAAAAAAAAAAGGGAAAACAAAATGAAAAACCAGAATTCCGCTCCTAACTCTCTCTCTCTGTTTATATTCATTTAAATATATAAATTCTACTAACATACTAAATAAATTTCTGAAAAAATATAGGTATATTTATTCTACCTTCTAAGCTATATATCCTTTGTTTTAGCAACCAATTTCTAAGTCTGTAACCAAATAAGCTTTTATAGCAGTATGTTGTATATGCCAAACTATGTTATAACTACACTTTTCAAGAAGTGGTTGAATAACTCACTTGACCCTAAAAGATCAAAAATTAGAGCTCAACTCTTGTTTTATTAAAAACATAAGGTATAAACATAAGTCATCTCTTAATAGAAGTAATCATCTTTCAATTGTGGAAAATAAGAGTCTAAGTTTCACCTTTATTCTATGTATACAAGATATGAATATTAGTCTTCTCTTGATAGAAATAGTCATCCCTCGAATATACGAATAGTCATCCGAGTTATATTACCACTGTTCGATTTCAACAAGTCTCGACCATCATTTGATCCATAAAGTACCAGAATTTTTTTTTTGAACAAAAGATGTTATTTCAATGCATCCTACTGAGCATTTTACCATCTTAGTTACACTTTTCAACTGTTATCTCAACACATCCTGCTGAGCATGTTATTACCATAAGGTAGGTGTGATTCTTGGACACCAGGAATTGTGGAGCGGCAAAGATCTAGCAAGCTATGCAAGGAATAAAAACATACTACGGGTGGGGAAGCAACAATTCCAGACTGTAGCAGACACCAACTTCCTTTGCCCTTTTCCTGGATAAATATAAAGCAAGAGCAATGCTTTTGATTTTCACAAGCTGTAACGGTTGAAGTTGACATTGATCTGAGTCATGTACAATTTATAGGAACACACTTCCAGTCCACGCATGCACTTTCACTTTCACATCTATGATTATAATAAACGGTTCATCATCTCGTTACCTCTTAACTTTTATAAATTCATTCCCGCGAGGGCAGAAAATTATGTCGTCCCTAGTAAAACCTTACACATTGATAAACACACAAGAACGAATACCTAACAAGGAGAAGCAACATTAACATCTCCACACTGTCAGGTGTCCAAAGGAAATGAACTTTGTTCATGAAGTTCTTTGAATAACATCTTCACATAAAATCCAACCAAGAAAAAAAAAAAACACACAAAGAAAATAACGAGGGCTTGACTAGAATATGTAGTCATCAGGGCAGCTAATAAAACACAATTAAAACAGTTTAGCAAATCAATCTGCACTATGACCATCCAAGCTCTCGTTCGTGTTCTTCATGCCTCCCCATCATTTCAGAGGAAGCCTAAAAAACTAGGGCTGTATAGGGCCTTGACATCAACATCCATACATGGGGTCGGTCACCTTCATGATATTAATGCTTATACGACTGGATCATGATCATGTTTCACACTAACATTAAATAAGTGGGCTTTAAGAATGAAACATAAAGAGTTGTACCACATTCATTTTGCTGTCCTCGAACAGCTATTTGAGGAATATTAAGCGTAACACACCTTAGTGTACAAAGAAGAGGCGAAGGAATTGACAACCTTCTTTCTATCTTCAAACCCAACTTTATATCGAAGAAATAATTTTTTCTCGCATTACTTTCTAATGACCTTTTCTTTTCCCTCCCCGCCAATTTTTACAATTCAGAATATTACAGTGAAATCAAAATGACCTGAAGATTACTGTAATAAGAGTCCTGCCAGAGGAATATCAACCCACCTGGAATTTAAGCCTCTTATCTGACAAATCAATTTGTCATACCTTGGCTCCAAGAAATGACTGCAGAGCCAAAAAAACAGTGAGTTAGCCTAAGATTTTATGCACTGTAAACTGCTTATGCACACATTAGATGCAACAAAATATACTATTACAATGTCTTGTCAGCAACTTATGCAAGCAAACAATACCGTCAGAACAAATAACCTATGCTTCATCAAAAAGAATTTCACCAGTACCCCATAGACAAACTGTTGCCTCCACTAAATTTTACCTCCACCTTAGCACAAAAGCTCATCATTAATATAACAAAATTAACATCATCACATCCTGCCACTCTAAAACCACAATTAGTGTGTGTGTGTGTGTGTATAATGAGGGGTGGTGGGTGTTTTGGAGTGGACCA
This sequence comes from Dimocarpus longan, assembly GCA_022984855.1. Classification (NCBI taxonomy): domain Eukaryota; kingdom Viridiplantae; phylum Streptophyta; class Magnoliopsida; order Sapindales; family Sapindaceae; genus Dimocarpus; species Dimocarpus longan. Next base: position 7,127,259 of record CM041016.1, on the reverse strand, counting down.
GTAGTGGGGGAGCTGGCAAAATCCATTTCACTTTAAAAAAGGTATACTAGACAAGCAATGCCTGTTATTCTCTTCACAAACTTCCGTCAAAGAACATCAATTCATTTTCAGAATAAGAAGCTTGTATCTACCTTGACACCTGCCGGTGTGTTTCCAGGCTTAGCTGTAGTTGTGCTCCCAAAGACATTGACACCTGTTGAAGCATTTCCAAGCTTGGTTGTGGTCGTGCTACCAAACTTAGGCTTCTTATCTGCGGGCTTTAATATTTGGAAAGAGCACATTAGTGTCTCATCGACACTCATCATAGCACCGGCATTGTCAAACTCCCCACAATAATTAGGCGCTGAAAATATAGTTACAAGCTGTCGGTTGGCAAAGAACTCATAGCCATCCTCCACAACCTACAAACAATACATATTATTAACAAATTAATGATGCATGCACTATAACTTGGAAGGGATCTTATAGTCCACAGCTAACCAAAAGCACTGCACATAGTGGACCAAACAGTGCCAAAACCAATAAGCTAAGAAGCCACTGTTACACAGTGAAGCTCAGGTATAATCACACAACAAAAGTCAGTAGTCCAATACTCACAGTAGGCCAAAAATTAATGAAACATAAGCGTACAACAGCTGTAGTACCAGAAAAGTAACTAGACTCAGGACAGGGAACTACTGAAGAGGATATGTGACCCAACTGAATAACTACAAGAAATAAAAGAAACAACTATGAGAGGTAAAACCTGGTGAGCACGACAAATGAGATCAAGATCATGCTTCTGCAAAAACTCTGTCACTTTGTCAGGACCGAAAGTATACGAAACTCCTCTATCATTCATCCCCCAACCTTGAATATCTTTGCTGGGATCTGACCAGAGAAGATCACAAAGCAACCCTGTGTCTGGTACATCGGTTGGGCGTTGTAAATTTCTAATCTGTTCCAAATTATGTAAATCAGGAGAAAGGCCCCCATGCATGCATAGAATCTTTTCATCTATCAGTGCTGCTACTGGTAGACAGTTAAAACAATCTGTGAAGGTCTTCCACAGCCTAATGTTAAATCTTCTCTTACACTCATCATAAAACCCATATATGCGGTTTATAGAAGCGCATTCGTGGTTTCCTCTCAAGAGGAAAAAGTTTTCAGGATATTTTATTTTATATGCAAGAAGAAGACATATGGTCTCCAGACTTTGCTTGCCTCGATCTACATAATCCCCCAAGAATAAGTAATTGGCTCTTGGAGGTAATCCACCGTACTCAAAAAGCCTTAAGAGATCAGAATATTGACCATGGATGTCACCTGCACTTCAAAAACATGTTTCATAATCAGGACTCTGAAATCTTTCTACAAATCAATTGGCTAAATCAATGTGCATCGGTTGATATGTAGGGAGATGAATTATAAACACATTAAGAGACAAAGTTGCCTTGACATCCAGCTCAAGATCATTTGAAAATCACTATTGATGTATAAGATGAAAAACAAAACACGAAACACTAACTGTCCGTGAATTCAAGTCTCATAGATCTGAAGTCAGCTAGATGGAGCCCGCCAACTCATAACAAGCAGGTTATAACAAAAAGCACAACCTCAAGTTCAGATACAAATTTCCATCGTCATCATCACAAGAACCCCCATATAAGCACAAAACTTACAGTAGGTTGCATCAGCATCAATTGAATATCATACTTTAACACGAAAATGTAGTTGAATAATCAAGTAGGCTTTACAGTTAATAACTGCATTGACCAAACACCAGTTATACATAAGATTCCTATTCTCTACTTCTTTTATAAAATTTGCCAACTATCCTCCATGTCGTCAAGGCTTTTCAAGCATATACTCAACTTTCCACACAATGGGATCTTTACCATATTTGATTTGACAAAGATTTTGATCCCTACATTCACCACAGTATAATCAAGAATCATTTATATAAAGACAATCATCTATGAATCCACATTATAATACCATACCCCAATTATAAACAAAATATGTCATTATTTCAAACTCATCTGTTAAAGGGCTTCTGTGCAATCTATATGCATGAATATCTTTATCAAAGGAAAGCAGCAAATTACAAGTAGGGTAACAAAACATTGAGATGGTTATTTGAATTCACCTATAAAGTGCCGAATGTTTTGAGCACCTAAATTTCAAGTACCACTTATGATATTAAGAACCTTTATACGTGAGTAGTTCCTCTCACACCATAACATCTCAAGTTTCTCGACAAAAAATAAGAGAATAACAACATATACATTAATATTAGTAATTTGGGCCACAGCACAACCTCCCGACCTGAACACAAAGCATATTAGACTTAATCGTGTTGGGGTTCATAATCGTGTCAACCCACTTGAACTATCTAATAAATAGCTTGTATTTGGGTTTGCCTCAACAAATACCAGGCTGACACCACTAGCGAGGGTAAATTTGTAATTTTAAATTATTTGATGGTAGCATGGTATGACAATTTTTTCATTGGTATTTAAATACATATTGAATGTGTTAAATGAGTGAGATGGGTTGGATCGGTAAATAGGTTAAATTTGGGTTAAATGTGTCACATTAATATGGCCTATCAAATAAACTAGTTAAAAGAGTCATGTCATGTCACCCTTTTAGTAAATATCCAGGATCATGGTTGGGTTGTGGGGGTCTAACACGATTAATCATGTGATGTTGGACTTGGTTAGACACAACACGCCAACTTGAAGTGCCAGGCTTAAGATACATCAATGAACCCCATTAACTGAATCCCGGCTTCCATAGCTACAAGTATCAGAAACAAGAAAGGGGAAATCCCTTATGTTACATTCCTTTCACTCCAAGCTTTTTCATTACACAAGCAACATTGTATAACCCAAACATAAAAGAATTTGGTTTTAAATGCTAAATTGAATAAGAATTTTTGTTACTTGGAGAGAGTTTATATTGAAAACTTACTTTATAGTACTGTCACTGAAAGTTTTTATGCATTTTTATATACCCCTTGGGGCTCCTTTGGTGCACAAAATTAGATTTAACTATTTTATTGGATTGGACAGGATTGTGATGAGATTAGACTAGACTAAATTAATGCTATGCTTTGTTTGGTAAAATATAGGATTTGACTATATATATTAATATTTTAAAATTAAATAACAAATTAATGAAATAATTTATTTTGAAAGAAATACATATTTCAATTTAGGTATTATTAGATTAACAAATTTTAAAAATATTATTATATAAAATTATAATTTGATTTATATAATAAGTATGTTAATTATTTTTAAATATTATTATTTTTTATTCATAAAATAAAATATATACACACAAAATAGTTATGCAAAAGCAAGACTAATGGTAAAGCCCCATAATTGGATAAGCTAATCTGAATCGGGATTGAAAATAGTCCAACCCACCTAGTCCTGTGTACCAGACACCCTCATTATCTAAGAAATGATATACCTATAGATTATAGCCCAAAGGGTAGTGCACTTTCTATGCAAGATTAGGAGACACTAGGCCATTTGTAATCCCGGTCCTATGTTTGGGAACAACCAAAATTGGCTTTTCCAATCTCAAAGGCCCTTCAGTAGACTTGTTTTTATTTTCACGATCACCAATTACCACCACTCAATTTCCGTGGGTCCCATTCTTACAGTGAAACCACTTGAAAATGAGTCGTGGGAATTAATGGTATTGAATTTTATTCTAGAACTATCATGACTAGAATTATATAGAAAATAATAAAATTTTAAAATAATTTAGTATAACTAAAAATATAAAATTATAATTTTATTTAAATATATTTTTTGACATTATTTTAAATTTTGTTAATTTAATAATTTAAAACTTAAAATATTCAATTCATTCACAATAATTTATTTCACTGATTTATTACTTAATTATAAAATATTTCAAATTTTAAATATTAATACACTTAGTCAAATCTCATATTTTACCATACAAAATATAATATTAATTTAGTTTGATCCCATACTTCACCAAACATTAAATAGTATTAATTTAATTCGACCCAATCCAGATCAATCCCAATCCCATCTCAATCCTATTCCTATCTAATCACATATAAATAATTCAATTCAATCTCGCACACCAAACGCACCCTAAAGTGTGTCTAAACACACCCTAAAGGGTGTGAGACACACACTAAGAGAGAGAGAGAGTTCTTATTTCCTCGCCATCCATATCAAATTGTTATTAATAAATGTAGAACCTCAGTGTTGCAATAGTCCTAGTCTAAGAAAATAGTCCATACTAGATTATTCTCAGTTGTACATAGAAACAACTTCCCAATGGAAAACAGATAAGCCATGAACTAGGATACCACAAAATGCAAACATCACTAAAGAACTCCTTGAAACCTCTAGAATCAAATTAATAAAAACAAAATTCTCTTACGTGGCAAAGACTAAAAGAATATAATCTATCACTGTTTGAAAAACAGTCTAATGTCCTATAATAATACTCATTTAACCATGATGCCAATCTCCACAATCATGTAAGCCAAAACATTTTTCAAACATTGAATAAGGCCACACAATTTAACCCAAACCTTAAAATAACATTGAATCTAGTAAAAAAATTGTTCTCCTAAAGAGCCATCAATCCCCCATGGAAACCCCCGCCCATCTCCCAATCAAAAGGAGATGCGAAAGAAAGGAGACGGCAAGAAACACTAAACACAAATATTCCAACCCAACCAAGATCACAGATTGATCACAGGATAAACATTAGTGCAGAAAATGTAAACGACATAACCAATATAAAGCAATTCAATCCATACCGTCAACAAGATCCATAGAAAAAAAATGGCATAACCAATGTTAAGGCAATGCACAGTATACATCTTTTATTCACTGCTTGGAAAATGTACGGATTTCATGCTATATCATTCAATCCAATCATATAAGCCAGAACTTCAACAAAGACAGATGTGGATCTACAATGAAAATAAACCTATACGAAATAAAACAGTAACAAAATCCATAACAGAAAATTCCATAAAAACAGCAACAGAAGTACAGCATCATAGAAAAATGGGAAAAAAAATATATAAAGAGAGAGAGAGAGAGAGAGAGAGAGAGAGAGGCAATGTATAATAGAAACACACTCATCCACTAAATGAAAGCAGTTTATTAAAAATTCACTTAATAAGCCTCTTAATCACAACCAAACCGTATGGTTCATTTCATCCACAAACAAACATAAATTAACAGAAGAGATGCCAATGAAGAATGCTTTGCCCATACCTGAAAGGTTCATTAAATGTTAAAAAAGACTAACAAAACAACAATTTTATTCCACAAGCAAGCTCAAGCTTTACAGATAAATAAAAAAGACAAAGGGCAAATAAAGCAAAGAACCAGAAAACTCAAGGGGTTCATCACTGCACATATCTCATCAGAGAATCATTAACAACTCTCACATCGAGTAAAAACCAGCCCAAAAACACAACTCAATCGAAGAAACCAAAACCATTAGGGGTTCATATAAGACACCATGATGTTTAGTGGTCCAAACCAATACAAACCAGCATTTTCACAACCTTAATAAGACAACTTAAGAAGCGCAAAAAAAAAAAAAAAAAAAAAGAAACAAACAAAACCGAAATTGTATCATTTGTATCACTACAAAGTCGAACAACAATCAGCAAAATCACAAGCTCCTACAAATCAATCCACAACAAAAGAAACAACTAGGCTAGCACATCAATAAATACAAATCAATCGAAAACATAGTATCAAACACCAAACATGCAACTTGCCTGCTGACGACACTTATCAAGTCGATAAAAGCACCCTAAGCAAAGCAATTAGATAACAATCAAGCACTCCAAGCAAAGCAATAAGATAACAATCAGGTATGAAGTTAAACTACCAAACAAAACATACCAAGCAAAGTTAGAATAAAGTGAAAAAAACAAGCACTCATTCACTAATCCAACTAACCAAAATCAAGTTCAACAATGCACAACACACCAACAAACTAAAATCAAATATAACAAGTGGTGTCCATCATACAACACCATCACCCACCTATTAAACACTAAATGAATCAATCAACAACACCATTCTACACTATAAATTATCTGAAAAATGAAACCATTAAAAACAGCAATTGACACACAAACACCCATCAACTTGACTCAAATACACTCCATGTCCAACAACAACTAAATCAAACACAACACAACAGAACCACAGTCAAGCTACTTTACTGCATAAAAAAGATAAAACCTTTAACACAACAAACCACACAACCTAATAAAAACCCAACATAAAACACAAAAAAATAAGAACTGGGTATTTTTATAAAAAAAGAAAAAGAAAAAAGTACCACAAATCTTGATGGGTGCTTCAAGCTCCAACAAGTTAGGCTGTTTCAAGAAAATCTCTCTGGAGACAACACAGAGTTGGCGGATCTCGGACTCGGATAACTGGACCTGCTTGCCGGGCCGGCCTTTGACCTCTAGCAATCGATTGATGATATCATCAAGAACCGCTTGCTCCATTGTTCGTTTCTCTCTCTCTCTCTCTCTCTCTCTAATAAAGTTTCAATTTTTCAAGAAGAAGAAATTGACCCAGAAGGGAAAAAGATAAAGTCAACGCGAGAAGTGGGAAGAATCGGAGAACCCAGAAGAGGAAAACGGAGGAGGAGGAGGAGACAAAAATATGGGTTTAGACCAGAAACGGAAGAGTCTGATGGTGGGGTGTCGTTTTGAGGATAAAGGGAGTCGTTTTGAAGAGAGAGAGCAGAGGAGTTGATAGTGATAATGAAGAAATATAAAAAGAGGCGGAGAGAGTTGAAAATTCTTAAGAATAGAGAGAATATAGGGGGTGGTGGGAGGGGGAGGTGGAGGTGGAGGTGGCTGTATGTGCAGAGCGGACCACAAAGGAAGAGAGAGTGGTAAATAAAATGTGTAGTTATGGAGGAGAGAAAAACAAATTGGAAAAAGGAAAAGTCATTTTCTACCGTGCTAACTTCTCCGAAAGCACTTTTCGATGAAACCGCTTCTCATGCTCGATGGAGATACCCATGCTTCCTCTTATAAATTCTTGCTTATAATCTTCTAGAAAAAGCACTTGTCAATACATCTCTTTTTCGTAATATTTTTGTTAATTTAGTTTAATAATATTTTATATTTAAAATAAAATTAAGAAAAAAAATCTATTCAGTCTAAAAGTATCTCAAATTTTATTTAAGTAGAAAAGTTCGATTTGAGGTGGAAGATGTTAGTCGGTCCGATAATCTTTGATGTCCTAAGTTGTTATATTGTAGTTGACGTTTCAAAAATAAAATGTGGTTTTACTTTTATGTGTATTTTTGAATGGTGTTATGTTTGTAATTTAGTAATTAGTAATTAGACCTTGGATGTATGAGAGGTAGAGTTATATTAAGTTGACTAAGATGGTGTCGTGAAAAAGGAAATAGGAAAAGCAAAAAAAAAAAAAAAAATTGTTTAATGAGAGAGTAAGATGTAAATTTGAGGTATGTTGGAAAATTATTAAAAAAGTATATTCAATCTAAATTCATTAGAATTTAATACATCTTAAAAAGTTGAGTGTATTCAATGTATTCCATTAAAATTTAAGTATATTGAATTTGGATTTGTATGGAAACCATTAAAATCTAAATATATTTAATTTATATTTGTATGAAATTCAATAAAATTAAGGTATATTCAGAAAGTCATTGACTTTAGAAATTTAATTTAAGTGATGAATTTGGATGAATTTTAAAGTGATATTTATAAATAATAATAATAATAACATATTTTACAATTATTCTCAAGAGTTCATTAGCTTTCTTAAAGAATTCAAACAAAATTAATATGAAATCTAAGTAATGAATTATATTGAAATTTAAGTGTATTCAATCTAAGTGTATTCATTCTATATTTAAATGAATTTAATTCAGATTTATATGTATTCAATTTAGATTTATATAAAATTCTTCAAAATCTATTATTAAAAAATTAATAATAATTCATAACACTCTGTTAAACTTTATATTGAATACACATTTATTAATTTAATAAAATTTGCGCTTGAATGATTTAGAGTGTTATGAAAGTTAATCTTACATTAATTGAACAGGGGAAGACTTTTGTTTATTGGCTGGCCAAGGAGAGATCTGTTGAATGAGAAAAACATAGAACGATAGATGAATTGACTTTGACATGCATACTAATAGGCACAGTTTTTGTTTTTTGAAATAACAATACAAAATAATAAAATAAGGTTGGTCCATACCCTTTACATCATGCAATGAGGTCATGGTTCAATCATATTTTTTATCCCAAATATCGAATTAATTGCACTACTTTTTTTTTTTTAAAAAAAAAAAGCGATAAAAAAAAGTTTTCATTTATAATTCTACTAAAATTGTTTAAAACATAATCAATAAATTCAAATTAAAAATAGGAAAACAATACAAAAATTGTCTTCCTTAAAACAATGATTTAAATATGAAGTGATAAAATATATTACTCAATTAATTTTGTTAGTTGATTGACAACTTATTGATTTTGAAGAGACATGTGGAGATTCTAGACCATTCAATGGATGTATCTAGTAAAATTATAGAACTATACTAACATCATATAGGTCTATTCAAACAATAAAAATAAACATAAACAGTAGATATTTGTAGGTCATAAAAGAATTAAAGGTTACTTAACAAAGAAACGAATGTGGGTTTTCTTTTTCCACACCCTAAACGCCACTCATCTATTTGGAATACAACACCTGTCTTTAACTTGAAACAAAAAACCTAATAAAATATTTTGACCCACGAGAACAATTGTTTAGAATCCAAGATTGGTCTATGATTAGTGGCTTTTTATTATGTGAAAATCATTGATTTTTTTTTTTTAAATAATTTATTCAAGAAATATCAACCAAAACAATACTTGAGATAATCTGAAATAAAATTAAATCAAGATTAACTAAAATTGCCATGAAAGACTAAAGTTACAGGCCTATGAGCTGCCTCCTTACTTTCTCTAGAAGTTATTTGAATGGTTTATTTTAGTTAGAGAAAATTGCAAAAGCCCTCTAAAACATTTTGAAGTTTGAATGACAAACAAGCCTCATTGTCCAGTTAAAGTTGCTTTAAAGTCGAGTTTGGGTTAGTGAATTAGTGGGCAAAAATGCTCTTAACAAAAAGTAAGTGTTGTCTAGTGGTGGGCCAACAAGGGACTGTTATTTCTTTTTTTGAAAGTGGGCATGGAAAGCTTGCTCATGACACAAACTAGAATTTTCTCAGAAACTTAATTTTAAGTACACCAATTATTTGTCTTCTTGTGTGGAATTTACCCAATTGGATTGACTGATGGATTAGGTTGAGGATTCCATTGTCTGGCAATGGACCTAAATGGTTGCTTTGTCACATGCAATGTTTAACGGAACTTTCAAACTATTTGCCTCCAAGACCTTGGATTGAAAATGGTTGGTTAAGTTTTTGGACTTAGGATATTCATTTAGTGTTTTCAATTTCCGTCTTTTTTAAATGCATGGAGACGTTAAACAAATAAATACTATTACTATTAATAAGTTCATTGTTAAATATAAAGCATCACAAATTTGCCATTTTATTTTCGTTGGGGCTCTGTCACCTTATGGAACCAAGACTAACTCTACAATTCTATGGCTACTACATATATATGTTGACTACTGGATTTATATAACAAAATGTTAAGCATTAAATAAACTAATTTTTTATGTTGGCATTGGCGTATTGTCACAATCTGTGTGGTCTAAACAGCATTTTCATAATTATAATGTCTAAAGTTTGATTGCATGATCAAAATCTCTGTGAACTATAGCTAGCATTTTCGTAATTTTAAAGTTTGATTGTGAGATCCATCATATCATCAAAGGCTGTTTCAGATAAATAATTGTATCAGTAGAGGCAAGTCTAAAATATGAGAAATTTCTTGGAGTTTCTATAATGAGAAAAAATGCTACATCAACATATATATCAATACTTGAAAACCAAGTCCCCTTTTTGACTTTCTTTGACTTGCTGTGAGAGAAACCAAGGTAGTGGAAGAAATTCGTAGTGGTAGGTCGTCTCACTTCCGTGAGTAGTTATTAATCCGTCCCGGTTCCTCACCTCCATTCTCCATGGCTGATGAGGAGCTAGTCCACCTATGTAAATCCCTCACTTTGTTTGCAGATGAAGAGAGGGAGTGTCTTATAGTAGGTAACATTAGGGCTAAGAGTATTGAAGAGGTCAAACATTTTCTTGTGGGCAAAGTTTTATCGACAAGGAGAATAAATAGAGATGCATTTAAGACGGTTATCGAAAGCCTATAGTGTCCCCTTGCTCAAGTGGAAATTGAATCTTTTGGTAATAATATATTTGTGTTCTTTTTGAACAGGTAGGATGTAATGCTCAAAATTTACTATATATTCGGATGAATAGTATTTCGGAATGGATAGTAATTTTTGGATGAATAGTGATAAATGAATAGTAATTTTTAAGAATCGGATCCTAAAAATCATTGAAAGTGAAATTTTTTATGAATAGTATTTTCGGATAAATAGTATGTTAGACTGTAAGTGTTCGTATGAATAGTAATTTTTGAAAAATGGGTCTTGTATATTAAAAGCTCTAAAAATTATATTGGAATTAACGAAAACTAAAATGGATCAAAAACAAATCAATTTGAGATAAAATAGAGTAGGTTTCGGATTCGACCGAAAATTCGAACGGATTTTCAAAAAATTTAAAAATTTAGAAAAGTATCAAAATGAATATTAAAATTGCTCAAGAAATATTTTAGTAACTCAAACGACACTTCTAAAGGAGATTCCGGTTGAAATGGAACCAATCCGAAAATCGTCAAAGACGATTTAATGAATTACGAAGAGCCGAAAAGAGGTATGAAATGATTTTTAAGGGTTACCAAAGTTACTAGGGGTATGTAGGAAGTCCGAATATGAGCCCCGGTAAATTTTGAAAGGATTCCAAAACAATCTCAGAAAAATCGAAATCGGGTGTTCCGAAAAAGTCAAAAATCAAAAAGAAAAGAAGAGATAAGCATGTGAAAAAGTAATCAATGAATGAGTGACACTTGGTATTATGGATAAACATGAGGACATGTGGCAAAATCTAATGGATGACATTTTAGTGATTTTAAAGGCATTTAAGGGGCAAAATTGTCATTTGGTGAGTATTATATAAATAAAAAGCATGAAAGGAGATGGAAACAAAAGAGAGAGTCGGTAATCAAATAGAAAAAAAAAGAGAGAAAAGCCATGAGAGAGGGAGAGGTCGAGAGAATAAAAAGAAAAAGAAAAGGAAGAGAGAAAAGGGCAAAAATTGAGTGAGAGAAAGAGTTTTAAGTCGGCAGAATAGGGGCTGGACCAGCAGCCATTTTTTTTCCATTTTCCAAACAATTCTAAGTGAATTTCAAGTCATCTAAGGGTCATTTATAAGCTTAGGAGGAGGGTTGAGCGAAAACAAGAGGGTTTTGGGTGGTAAGGATGTTATTTTGTAGACTTTTATACATGATTTTTATGTAAATTATATGTTGATTAAATTTCCAAGTGAGTTTTATGTGATTTTTATGAGATGTTTATGCATGGATTTAAGAGATTTATGCTTCAAATTTATGAGCAAGCAAAGTTAGGGTTTTATAGAAAAGGATGGAGCTTACTAGTCTTTGTGAAATCTTGAATCAATTTCAATTGAAATATGTGCAGTAATTTAGTTTTATTTTCATGGGAATTCATGTGATTCAAGTGTGGTTTTACATGGAAAACTTGAAGAAAATTTTGTATGGATGTGTTGTTGTTCACGGCCAAAATGAATATTATAGGATATAAATTAAATTTGAATTATTCAAGTGATAACATGCATGTAAAAACTAGTAAAATTATCAATTTTGAAGGTGGTAATGAAAAGCAAAAGTGAATGAAGGGTTATGTTTGTATTCGGCTAGAAGGAGTATGGATTGATGGATAATTGTTTTTGATTGGTTTGGAGAATTAGATGGGTCATGTTGATGATACAAATGACACGAAAATTTGAAAGATGTCTATTAAATGTCAAGTAGCACAATTCATGACCAAAATGCATACTAGTTTGTTAGAAATTTAAACATGTTAAGAGATAACTTGATTACTACTAAAATCCATATATTTGAGCATAGTTTGGTGAGAGAATTTGATGAAATGGATTGTGTAAAAGCATGCTTAAGTTTCGGCTAATGTGGCATTAGAAAGGTTTAAGATTTCGAATTAAGGTTTAAATGCAAATCAAAGCATTAGTTGAAGGGTTTTATATGCTTAATGTTAAAGATATTTAATAGTAGATTTATACAAATAATTTTGGTTATAATATCGCCTAAAGTAGAATATAATCATGTGTAGGGATTTCGATAACGGAAATCGGAATTGAAAACTTTTGTGAGCTAATATTAGGTGTGGGTGTGGAGCAAGATGCTCAAGAGAAGAGTAGGGAAAAATTATAAGCTCTAAATTGGTGGTGTGGAAAAACTATTACTAAGCCCAAAAATATTGGTGTACACTTCCTTTGAAAATCTAATTGTATTCGTAAAAGTTTAGTATTTACGAGTTTTTTTTTTTTAATAATATAAACTCGATTAAATTGATGTAGTAATTATGTTTGAATATTGATTTTATGTAAAATTGGATATGATTTAAATGATGTTTGAGTAGAGTTTAAGTTGAAAACTAAATTTTAAAAGAAAAATGGGTGTTTGATCGAATATATGTTTGAAAGGAAAAGAATGAATTTTATTAAATTTTGATACTGAAATTAGGGGTAAAATGATAATTTGAAATGATCAAGATTTACATTTGGAAAGATTTCGCAAAATTGATACAAATATGTGATTAAATATTTACAAGATTTACAATTATGTTTGATTTTAAAATCCACAAAATTATTTTTGTAAATTGTCCCAAAGGATTGTTTAAATATGATTTTAAGCAATTTCGAACGGAAACGCGAAAGAAATGGAAGGAAACGGACAAGTTCAGTACCTTGACCGAGTGTATATCGGAAGAAGGGCACGAACATTTTAGAAAAGATTTAATAAGTTAATTAAATGTAAAATAGAGTTTTGTGATGTCTTTAATAATAATTTGAATGTATGGAAAAAAAGTGTGACTGGAATTGTATTTATTACTTTCCGAATGAAATTTTTATTAAAAAAATAAAAGTTACACAAAATGTGAAATTTTTGGTAAATAATAAAATTTAAAAAATGTCCCAGTAAACCTGAACATTGGTAGGTGGGGATTGGAAATTGGCTAGCCAATAGGATGATATTAGCAGTACTGCGCTATTACACCGACACACAGTTTTCGATGGATAGATTATAAGAGGCACTAGGTGCCCGGTCTTGAAGTCGAAACCAATTGTGATATGCGACATAACGAGTAGCCATTGAGTGGTTGATGCCGATGACGCCGTTTATTCTAGTGGGTAGCCACCGAGTGGCCGATGCTAGGAGACCCGAATCCAATTCATAGTATCGTGTCAGAGTTTACGAATGACACTGAAAAACATAAAAAAAAAAAAACTGTGTTAAAATGATTGAAAATAAAAATTATTGTGTGTTAGGTATGCATCAAATGGTAATTTGAGATCGTTGTAATTCATTTGTTAATGTGAAAATATGTGAAATATTAATTTATGACTAGTATTTTGAGAAATGAAAAATATTTGGTGAAAATCGTGAGGTTACAATGGGAAAGAGAGGATTTATATATTTTGTATGTGTAATTGTTAATAAATTGATCAATTATTGAATTTGATACAAAAGTCAAGAATAACCGATAAAAGTGATCTTTATGTTTATATGTATTTATCAATTAATAAATTTTAACGTGTTATGTTATGAATATTTAAAAATGATAAAATTGGGTTTTGTAAAGTCATACTTGAACAATGACGTTTATACACTTCATAGGTGTGTTTATTAGTAAATTGATATCTTTATGATTTATTATAAAAATTTGAGAACTGTGAAATCTTTCGTTACAATCTTGTAATTTGGAAAATGGTGAATTTAAAAGTAAGTGTACACCCACTAAGTAGAAATACTTAACGCGTTAGATTTTTCGCGCGTAGGTTAAAGATTGGGTTGTGGATTGTGTCAGACGAGAAGATAGCTGTTGTATTTCCGGCAAGTCACAATCCTTCCACATTTGATAGTTATTCTTTTGGGTATTATATAGTGATGTTAACATATATAAAGATGCATTGTACATGTATATGGAGTCGTGAGATTTTGGAAATGATAATATATATCAATTGTAGAAAAAGCTTTTGGGTTGTAAAGTGAATTGTAAATGAGTATCTTTTAATTAGTGTTTCATTTGGATTAAATTGATTTTTTTTAAATGTATATTTATAAATATTTGTATAGTAAAGTGACTTTGAGAGTCGGATGGAAAGTCTGAAATGAAAGTTGAGAAAGTGAATGAAAATTTAAGAAGTGTTATCGTTTTTGTTATAGGTTTTAAAATTTGGGTTTTTAGAAAAATGGAGAAAACTCTATCGGATTTTATATAAAATAAAATAATTGAATAAAATAATAAATGTATTTTTGTAAATAGTTTAAATGAATTTTAAATAAAGTTTCCAAACAAAAGATTAATAAGGTAACATCCTCCGTCTAGATTCCTTGTTCCGACGGGAGTCGGGCGGAAGGTATTACACAGGAGGACAAAGCCCTAATTTGGAACAGAGGACCTTGGCACTTTGAAAACAACCTTATAGCTTTGGAAATGCCAAAGGGAGTATGACATATTTCCAAGCTAGGATTTAAGCGGATTGATACTTGGGTCTAGATTCACAATCCCTTCTTGATGTGTATAAACTGTCGAGCGATATGGGCTATGGCAAAGCGAATAACGGGTATCGTGCAAACTCCAGCTAAGGATAAAGAGTGTCGAGGTAAATTTATTAGAGTTAGAGTAACGATAGATATAAACAAACCCCTTATGCAGGTTCTAAAGTTGAATCTACAAAAGGGAGAAGATGTAGTTGTGGTCAATCTTAAATATGAGAGGCTTCCGGAGTTTTGTTTCACGTATGGTAGAGTAGGTCATATCAGTAAGGGTTGCTGGGATGAGGTAGCAAAAAAGGAGATTCAACAAGGAGCCCCTATTCAGTATAGCCTATGGCTTCGAGCTAACCACCTTAAGGGGGATGATCCTAATCCAAGGAAAAGTAGGGATGATGAGCTAAGGGGGGCAGGTGGAGGAAAAGGCTCTCCCTAGAAGCCAACAAGTAGTGGGTTGGTAGATCTAAAGGCAAAAAAGGAGTAGGAAAGTCAACAGGGAAAGAGATAGTTGCAAACTTTAAAGCACTTGTGGTAGGTACCAAAGAACCCAATATCTCTAAACTTAAAGAAGTAGAGGGACCAATTTATATTAGAAGTATGAAGGTGGTCCCCCAAACTGAACCAAGTGGAGAATCTAGTGGAACCTAAATGGAAATTCAGATTCCAACGATAATGGGAGGGGGCAATTTCATCCTTGGAAACAGTCCGTAAGGCAAACTCTGAGCAATTAATCAATGGGTCTCTCTAAGATTCGCTGAAGCCTCAAAAGACATTAAGTGGAAGTTCACAAAAAGAGGCAGATAATGATACAAATGCAGTAAATATGACCAGTAGTCCTTGTAAGACAACTTTTAAAAAATTCAAAAGGGCAGCTCGGGAAGGAAAAATGATGGGAAAAGCAAGAAGTCCCCTTCGAAAGTTGTTGTCTTTAAAGTAGTTCAAGAAGAAAGCTATTAAAGGGGGAAGCTTATCTCCCGGAGTGAAAAATTCACCCAAGGAGGGGCCATGAAATGTAGTATCTTCCACATCAAAGGAAAGGAAAAGAAAGGAATCAATCAGACCCCTCGGAGCAAACTCCAAGAGGAAGAAATTGATTTTCAAAAAGGAAGAGGAAAAAAGTAGTAAGAAAGCCAAAATTAGCGAGCTAGTCCAAATGGAAACCTCGGATATAGCGGCGGAGCCTAAGCTTCAGGCCCGCCGATCATAATGATTGTCTAAGTTGGAACGTATGGGGACTGAGGAATCCTTGTATGTTCAAAGCCATGACAAGGGTAGTGAGAAAACATTCCCTATCTCTAGTCTTCCTAGTGGAGGCTAAGTTATGCGGGCATGCATGCGAAAAATTGAAGAAGAGCTTGGATTTTTATGGTGGCTTTTTTGTTGATTGCAAAGGAAAAATCAAGGGTATTGGCTTGTTATGGAAAGACGAGCTTGAGGTTTCAGTGCTTTCTTTCTCAGTTGGGCACATTGATGCAAAGATTTCTTTTGAAGAGGAACCGAGTTGGAGATTTATAGGTTTTTATGGTTATCCCAACCAAGCAAATAGGCTTAACTCTTGGAAACTTCTAAGAAATCTTAAACAGGTTAATGATCTTCCCTAGGTGGTTGGAGGAGACTTCAATCTATCTTAAAATTGAGTGAAAAATAGTGTAGGTTAGATGATTAGCTTTAGAAGAGCACTTGATGACTATGAGTTAGGCGACTTAGGGAATGTTAGTCCTTACTTCACGTGGAACAATCGGAGAGATGGAGTAGCTAATATCCAAGAGTGTCTGGATCGTTTTGTGGCGGATCAGAGTCGGAGGAATTTATTTCCACAAGTCGTTGTGAAGAATCTTAGCTATAATGGTTCTAACTATAGGGTTGTGCTTTTAAGAACAAAACATAGGTTCAAGCTTGCAACTTTTCAATAAAAGAGTTTTATGTTTGAACCCTTTTGGCTCCATGAGGATGATTGCAAGGATCTAGTAAAGTCTAGTTGGATAACTATTGGTACTTCCTCTAATGCTGATAGCCTAAGAGCTAACCTAAATAAGTGTGCTATTGCCCTTATTAATTGGAGCAGAGAAAGGTTTGGATCTTTAAAGAAGAAGATTGAAGCTAAATCCAAAATTCTTGAAGCTCTCTGTAAAGACACTTCAAAGCCTGTAGCAATAGAAGATGTTAAGCAGATTAGAGTTGGAACTTGAACAACTATTATCTAGAGAGGAGAAACATTGGAGACAACGAGCACGAACAGATTGGTTGTTCGATGAAGACCGTAACACGAAATTCTTCCATACAAAAGCAACTGTTAGGAAAAAGAAGGACGCGGTCACAAAACTTATTGGAGATGATGGTAGCATGGCTGAGACAATAAAGAAGATGTCGTACCTGGTATGTAATTACTTCAGTAATATGTTTAATTCATCTAACGCCTCTCATTTAGACATAGACGCTGCTTGTTGTCACATTGAGTCCAAACTGTCAATGGTAATGAAAGAGGAGATTGTCAAACCCTTTGTGGAGGAAGAAACCAAATCAGCAACATTTGAGTTGGGCCCCACCAAAGCCCCATGCCCTGATGGTTTCCACGCTATCTTTTTTCAAAATATGTGAGAAATAGTGGGGAAAGATGTAACCAGTACCTGTCTTGGCATTCTCAATGATCATTGTCTAATTCAGCACTTCAACATGACTAGTGTGGTGCTTATCCCCAAAAAGAAGATTGTTGATCGGTTTAGAGATTTCAGACATATTGCTTTGACTAATGTAATTTATAAAATTGTAACAAAATGCATGGCTAATAGGTTGAAACCAATGCTGCAATCTCTTATTGCTTCAAATTAATTAGCTTTCGTTCCTGGACGTAAAATTTTTGATAATGTCCTCATCTCTTTTTAGTTACTCTATTCCATCAATAGAGGAAAGCGGGAAAGGCATAACATGATTGCTATTAAGCTAGATCTTAGTAAGGCATATGATAGGGTAGAATGGAGTTTTTTGCATACCATTCTCTAAGATGGAGTTCCTAGATGTGTGCATTAATTTGGTGTTAGATTGTATTTCTACCTCGCAGATGTCTTTCGTCCTTAATGGCAGCAATGTTGGTTGTATCTCTTCTTCTAGAGACATCAGACAGGGGTGTCCTTTCTCCTTCTATCTGTTTTTGTTTTGTGCAGGGGCCCTCTCGAGCAATCTAAAGCATGCCGAAAAGGGAGGTAGGGGCTAGGCCTAAAATGCACTAGAAATGCTCCTCTTGTAAGCCACCTTTTCTTTACAGACGACTTGATTCTATTTTGCAGGGCTTCTGAAAGTTGCTATCACTTAATAAAGGATATTTTAAGCTCTTCAGCAAGGGGTTAAGCCGACTTGTGAATTTCAACAAATTTTCTATCTCTTTTAGCCCTAACACTACTTAGAGTACTAAATCAAAGGTGAAGGAGCTGCTTGGGGTTGATAATGATCACACACACAACAAATATCTCGGTCTACCGGTGTTGGTGGGACGTAACAGGATGAGAACCTTTCATTCTATCAAGGAGAGAATCAGGAACAGGCTACGTAGCTAGAAGAGCTCCTTATTTTCTCAAGGAGGAAAGGAGATTATGATAAAAACGGTCTCTCAAGCTATTCCCACTTTTATCATGAGTGTCTTTCAACTCCTGAAAGGGCTTTGTCAGGAGTTAGGTGCTTTAACTTCTAAATTTTGGTGGGGAGAGAAGGATGGCTTCAGGAAAGTTAGTTAGGTTAGTTGGGAGAAGATGTGTCTTTCAAAGGCATTAAGGGGTCTTGGTTTAAGAGACTTAAGCTCCTTTAATGAAGCCTTACTAGCTAAATAGGCTTGGTGTATAGTGGAAGTCCCTAACTTCTTAGTTGCTAGAAACTTCAAAACTAAATATCATCTAACTTCTGACTTTTTACAGGTGCCTCCTAAATTGGAAATCTCCTATGTGTGGCAAAGTATTCTTTGGTGTAGAGAGCTTTTATCTAAGCGTATAAAGTGGCAAGTTGGTGATGGTTGTGACATCAGAGCTTTCAAGAACCCCTGGATCTCAAGACCGTTCTCTTTCAAACTTATTACTCATTCTTCAAATGATGAGCTTCAAGTTGCTGACCTTATTGATCAAGAGTCAAAAAGGTGGAATTTGCAGCTAATCAATCAGGTTTGCCTTCCTATTGATAGAGATTTCATTCTCTCTGTTCCTCTGAGTTATAGGAGAGTAAAAGACAGAAGGAAATGGCACTATGATAAAAAAGGTCGTTGTACTGTCAAGAGTGGTTACAAAGTTGAAGTGACTGAGCTATCCAAAGCTTCACCCTCTTCTCTGTCATCTATGCACAAATGGTAGATGACTCTTTGGAATTTGGCTATTCCCCCAAAAGTTAAACATTTCATATGGCGCGCTTGTTTGGATGTGCTTCCCGTTAAAGCCAACCTTCTGTGTAGGGGAATTCTGTTGCAAGGTGACTGACCTAGTTATAGTGAAGTGCTAGAGACAGGCTGTCACGCTTTACTTCATTGTACGATGGCTCAAAAAGCCAGGTTTTGTTTTGATGGTTTTCACAAATTTTCTGCCAGGATTCCCTCTTCTATCTTGAATCCTTTTACAGGTGTTTTGAAGAATGATTCTCGGGATTTTTTAGCGAGAGTGTGCTTCATCTGTAGGGCTTATGGATCAACAGAAATGCTCACCTTTTTGCTGGGTTTGTCAGGGACCAGGAGACTATTGTGCCTTGAGCTATTAACTTTTTGAAGGAATTTCAAAAGGCTATGTTTGTGTCTTCTTTTAAGAATCA
This sequence comes from Dimocarpus longan, assembly GCA_022984855.1. Classification (NCBI taxonomy): domain Eukaryota; kingdom Viridiplantae; phylum Streptophyta; class Magnoliopsida; order Sapindales; family Sapindaceae; genus Dimocarpus; species Dimocarpus longan. Next base: position 7,107,632 of record CM041016.1, on the reverse strand, counting down.
GGTCTCCAGGTTTGTCCCTCCTATTCATTGGTGTCTCCTGATATCGATAGTCTGAAGTTGAACACTAATGTGTCGGTTAGGAAGGATGTTTTCGGGGTTGGCATTAGGGTGGCAATCCGGGGCCAGCTGCGTCCAAGTTTCTAAAGGGCTATTTCAATCCTGAATTGGGGGAATTTCTGGCTCTGTGCGAAGGCCTTCTACTCGCTCAGGCCTGCAATCTTTTGGTGCCAGTCATTGAGGTTGATGCTGCAAACGTAGGTTCTGAGATTAACTCTTCTTCTCCTTCTTTTAGTGAAGCTAGTTGGTTAGTTGATGATATTATGGCTTTGTGTAAGAAGGTGGGTGTTATCAAGTTTTTAGCCTTAGCACACAGACTCGCCTCCCTAGCCATGTCATCTCGTGAGGATCTTCACTAGCAGCATGTCAGTGTGTCTTGTATTTTGCCTATTGCCCTCGATTTATAGGGTGGTTGTTTATGAAATTATCTTATTTCAAAAAATAAAATAAAAATACTTGAGAATCAGGATAACTGAGCTCAAATTAATATAAAATATCACAACAGTTGCCATTGGCACTTCAAAAAAAAAAAAAAAAAAAACCTAAAAAACAATATCAACGAACAAATTAATAAAGTACCCAACACTGTTCAACTCTTAATGACCATGTCGAAGTCTCCTTTTAAATCAATAAATTTGCCACTCAACATGTCACATCCCACCTCTAATTTGTATATAAATTTTGGTTTTCTATTAAAGTAGGTATATTTTGATGTATGAGTAAAACTCGTTATTTGAAGTAAATTTGTGAAGGTAAAAAAGTTATCTGTGAAGTCCCAAACAGTCCTTATCTATTTAGTACCTAACCTATTACATTACAAATATGATGTATACACATCGTTGGTTGACAATTAATTGCTTGATTAAATAAATAAGTGAAAAATACCAAAACTAACAAATATAAAATCTGAAAACTTGTTTATAGCCACTCAATTTTAAAAATTCATTTCTAGCCTCTCAAAGAAACTAATTCCCTGAAATACCCAAATTGTCTATTTTACCCCTAAGTAAAACTTTACTCATATACCCTTAAAGCCTCAAGCACAAAAATACCAAAATGCCCTCCTATAAAATCACGCCACAAAAAACGATCACCGACCCAAATCAATTTTCCACCGTTTTTTTTGACCCCTCGCGAACCGGTTTGACTTCCGAGAGAAGTCGCGGCCGACCACTAAGCTCCGGGCTTGTCGCACCTTCGTCGACCTCCTCAGACCGCCGATCAGTTTGTTCCCCACCTCCATTGTCGAAGGTACGCAACTTACATGGCCCATAGATTGGAACTTTGATAACTGTTAGATTTTAGAGTTTCGAATTTGTTTTGTTGTGTTTGGATGTTGGAATAGTAAAAATGATTGTTTAGGTTGTATTTGGATGGATTGGATTGAGAATGCATGTTTGTGGTGATGTTGTAGTCGAGGAAGACGAAGAAGTGGGAACCAGGTCTTTTGGTTCCAGAAGGAAAAATCGGGTTTTGTGAGGCCACAAAACACGGTTTTGTTATTTAAATGAATTACCGTGTTTTGTGGACTACTAAAACACGGTTTATAATCAAAATCGTGTTATAGTTTGCCATAAAACACGATTTTTTGGCAAGTAACCGTGTTTTGAAGGCGAATAAAAACAGGTTTTTAGTTTAATTTAAACCGTGTTTTGTGGACCAATGAAACACGGTTTATGATTATAAACCGTGTTTTATGGATGCACAAAAAACGGTTTCTGAAATGAACCGTTTTGTCACTGGCACAGGCAGTCTAAAACCGGGTTTTAGTATAACATAAAACAAGGTTTTTCAAAGGACCGTGTTTAATGTACCCTTAAAACCCGGTTTGAAGAGTGACCGTGTTTTCAAAGGCATTAAAACACGGTTTTCATCCGAAACCGTGTTTTATGGATCCACAAAACCCGGTTCTGTTGAAATTATTTAAGTTTAATTTTAAATTGTAATTAAGTTAGAAAAAATAAATTTTATTGCAAAAAATAAAAAATATTAAATGAATGTGATTAAAATAATAAATTCAAAATAAATGAAATTTAAATTGAAAGTTAAAAATAACATGAAATTAATCAAATAAATTTGAAATTGGATTTAATGTAATTGTATTATGTTAGTATAATTTCTTAAATAAAATGAGTTTTATATATTAATGAAAATATTTAATATTTTTAATATTAATTTTATATCAATTAAATTAATGTTGTTATTCTAATTATTTTGGTTGGTTTTGTACAGATGCAGGTTAATTATAAGTGGAGTACACAGGTTACTCCCCCTGAGATGACGTTAAGCACACACTGTAGTTTCAAAGAGATTGCTGGTGTAAAACAAGCTCTTGAGAAAAGAGAACTCCTTAAGCAGTTTTTAGGCATGATGCCATTCAGACATTTCATGGACATAGCCCACAATCAGTTACTGGTTTGCCCCTTGATTGTAACTATTCTTGCAAGAGAGTTGGAAATTCCTCGTGCTAGGGCCGATGAAATGTGGTTTGAAATCGGAGGGCAACCATATAGGTTTGGAAAGCAGGAGTTCCTATTGGTAACAGGGTTGCCATTCGGGCATATTGATGTAAATACCATTAAAGCGCGATAGAATGACAAGAATAGCCTTCTATGGCGACTTTTTAAAGGAGTTCCACCAATAGTGAAAGCTATTGTTCTGATGATGAAGTCACGGGCAAATCTAAATGTCGACGACACCTTCAAGTTGGCTAATTTAGTAATAGCTTATCAACTTTTTTACGGCCTAGATGAGCGCCAAGGGATAGATAAGGCGTTGTGGGTCATGATAGAGGATACAGAAGCATGGAATGCATTTCCTTGGGGTACAATGTCATATAGCATACTTCTGAACCACCTTCGACAAGTGATTACTGAGAAAAGACTTATAAATGGAAGGACAGTTAATGTGTATGAGTTTGTTTGGGCATTCCAGGTATAGCCCTTACGTTATGCTCTTTATTATTAAGGAAAATTGTTTAATTTAAATATAAAAATATTTATTTATTTATATTTGAATGATATGTTTGGTTTTTGTTTGATTTGCATTACAGTGGTGGCTTGTTGAAATGTTCCCATATTTGGACGACAAAGTAGGGATCAGAATAGCAGGTGATGTTGATATGCCAAGGTTTAGGAATTGGTATTGTAATAAGAGGATAAGAAGGAATTCAGAAAGATGGAGGAGTGAGCTTCACCTTGTTAGTGTCGATTCTACCCTAACTTAAATTTGTTTTAATTTATTTGCTATCTTTGGGTGCAATTTATTAACCATATATATATATATATGTATTTTAGTGTATTGCATCGAGGAGGATTCTTACGCCGACTACGCCGACTGACAATGAGAGAGAGACAGATTATTGGAGGTCTTTCAACCCCCGAGATTTGGTTGGAGAGAAAGTGTGGAAATACGGCGACGGAGGAGGTAAAGATGATGATAATAATGATGATCATGATGGTAATGATGATGTTTCAGGTGATGCTGGTGTAAAGGGTGATGCCGTTGATGATGAACAAACAGTGAGTGAGAGAGAGTCGAATAGAGAGGAAGAGGAAGGGGAGGATAAGGATGAAGAGAGAGAGCCAAGGACAAAAAGTGCGCATGATGTACAATCGTCTCCTAGATCGTCTCGCCCTCAGGTAGAAAGATTATATTATGTTTTTAATTATACAAAATTTGTTATTTTAATTTGTTATAATTTAAATATAATTAATTTATATTAATGTATATGTATATTGATTTAATTATTTGCAGGAGCCTCAGACGAATGCTGGTAAAATAATAAAGCTATTGAAGAATATTATCGGCATGCAGCAAACACAAGAAAGGTTGCTGCGTAATATGGATAAGCGATTGAAAAGAGTTGAAGAGCATCTGAAAATTAGTGGGCCCGTGGATGATGATGTTGATGAGAGCTATACTCAGGATCAGGGTGATGACAGAATATGGAGTGATAATCGCATTTTCCAACAAAACAAGGAGCAGGTCCACGACGAACACATGCATGAGGTTGATCATGATATTGCTAAGCAGGGTAAGGACTCACCCATCCATATCCATGACTCAGTAGTAGGGAAGGAGCATGACATTACTGACCCGGAGCAGGACCCGGCCATCCCTGTCCAAGAGTCGGAGGGGGACACTGACATTGGTGATGTTCAGGTAAAAGTTGTATTTATTTGATGTCTTACTCTTACGCAATGATTTACAAATGTAATTTAAAACTATTGTCGAGCAGGGTAAGGACCCATCCATCCATATCCATGACTCAGTAGTAAAGAAGGAGCATGACATTGCTGACCCGGAGCAGGACCCGGCCATCCATGTCCAAGAGTCGGAGGGGGATAGTGCCATTGGTGATATTCAGGTAAAAGTTGTATTTATTTGAGCAAAAAATTGATTACGTTTTTTAATCCAATTACTAATTTAATAAAATATAATTTACAACTATTAATTTCTTTAAATTTCAGGGAAAAACTATCCATGAAAGAGGTAAGCGAAAGATTAAGCCATCGGTATCTTGTAGGACGCCATACACTGATCCTCTACAGCCGAAAAAAAAAAAGAAAAGAGTCAAAGAAAGTGGTGGAGCTGGGGGCGGAGACTGTACCTGATGTGTACACGCTGTACAGAGATAGTTCTTTATATCTTCGGTAATATTGAGCAAACAATTGATTACGTTTTTTAATCCAATTACTAATTTAATAAAATATATTATAATTCTTTTTTCTTTTGAAGGCGTATTATTGATGGTTATCTGATACCATGCACTCCGGATATGGTTCGTAGCATTGAAGATATTAAAGAGTGGTTGACGGGGATTCATATTGATGGATACTTGAGTTGCGTGAGGAAAAAAAGGGAAAGTTTACGGGTGGTGGGACGAGGTTAATGATTTTAGATACGCAGTCCACGGGACAAACTTTTTTGTAAGTGTTTACCTTTCTATTTTATATCCATTGTTTGTATATTTATTTAAATTGTTGTAGTATAACATGTTTCATTTATTTGTTATTTCAGGCAGAGATAGTGCGTGTTTTCACTGATACATACACGACACCGAACATTGAGTTTGATCCGTCTACAGCTGTTGTATCAGATGCTTTGAAGAACTGTGCGACCGGTAAAGGAGACGCAAAAATGCCTTGGAAATCCACGCAAAATGTAAGTTTCAAAGCCTAATTAATAATTTTTTTTTTTTGTATTGAGCATTAACATTATAGCAATAACGTTTCCAATTTGCAGGTGCTGGTCCCCTGTTCTTTGTCTTAGATGCATTGGGTCCTTTGTAAGGTGTGCCTGACAGAGGAGAAGATAGTGGTGTATGATTCCATGAAATCATTAGACTTCAATAAGTGGAAACAGATCATTCAGCCGCTTGCATGTTTTATACCGATTATCTTGCGGTCGATTGAATTTTATGAGCAAAGCGAAGCATCTACACCACCCGTGCAGAAAATATGGGACGTAAAGCGTGTCAATATGGCAAATGTACCTCAGCAAGCTGATGGATACATGTCACATTTGCTTGAAGCATCAAATTCCTTACATTAAAATATATTTGTAATCATCTAACTTCTTTTCTTATTAACACAGGAATAGTTGTGGAGCGTATTGCGCGATGTTTATCCACGATATTTTGCAATCGCAGGACCATGCATGGAAGTCTCACCATAGTTTAGAAGACACTCGCAAAGTAAGAAGAGATATGGCGTACGATATGTATATGTTTTCTACACCTGAATATAGAACAGATGATTTTGGTCGATGGACATTAGACAAAGATGGCAATGTAATATATGATTGAAATGCAAGTATTTATTCCATTATGAATTGAAATGAAAGAATTTACTCTATGTAGGTAAAAAAATTTGGTGTTATATGCCCTAAAAAATCAGAAATCGTGTTTTAATTGATGAAGAAAAGGAAGTACAATTTTAACCGGGTTTAACAGTAATATCATTAAAAAAAAAAAGCCAACATGTAAAAGTTAAGAAAAAAAAATATATATTTTTCCATTTAAGTACAAAAACCGGATTTTGTGGAGTAATAAAGCCCGAAACCGTGTTTTATCACATAAAAAAACGAGGTGGTCCGAAAATTAAAAAACCGGTTTATATCATATAATACAACACGGTTTCGTGTTTAATGATATAATTAAACACGATTTTTTTATAATTCAAAACCAAATTTTAATGACCAATTAAACACGGTTTCGGGTTTAATAGTATCATTGAACACGATTTTTTTATAAATGTAACCCACATTTTAATAACCACTTAAACACGGTTTCGGGTTTTATTGGGGTACAAAACCCGGTTTAAATGTTTGCAAAGGAATTCTCATTTAATTTCAAAGCTTTTTTGTTTTGGTTGTTCAAAACGTTTCTTCACTTGGGTTTTATGCCATATTCTTTAGTCTTGTACTTGCTTAAAATTGTTAATCTAACTAATGTGTGATTTCATTTTCAACATTCATACTTATATCATGTGATCATACATCTCAATGCAATAGTATGAGACATTTGACAAATTGATAATATGATCACACATCTTGAATTGTTAAAAATAAATTAGAAGTACTAAAATTTACTCTATGTACAATTTTACTACAACATTATTCAACACTTTAATTATGCATAAAAGAATATTGTGTAATCTCATCTTAAATATTTATATTAATCTCAACCCCATGCAATAACTATGAGATATGTTAAGCTTTATGATCAAGTATATTAAATTAACTATAATTGAAAACATTTCAATGTCATAAGTAAACAATACAAACCATCAAATTATGAGAAACAGAAAAATAATTAGAAAAATCGGGTTATATTTAACTATAAAATACGAATCCGTGTTTTAATGGAGCATTAAATTTGGTTTCCGAATAAATAAACCGGGTTATATAAGTATAATAAACCCGGTACCGTATTTAAATATAATATAGAAACCGGTTTTCGGGTTGGGTGACTGGCAATTTGGTAAACCGGGTTATATGTAGTCATTAAACACGAGTTCGTGTTTAATTGATATATAAAACACGGTTTTTTGACTTTACAAAAAATCCTATTTCACCATAACCGGGTTATATGTAGTAATTAAACACGGGTTTTTGTTTAATTGTCATATAAAACACGGTTTTTTGACGTTAAAAAAAATCCTATTAATGGACAACCGGGTTATATGTAGTCATTAAACACGGGTTCTTGTTTTATTGCCATATAAAACACGGTTTTTTGACTTTTAAAAAAATCCTATTTCTGGAATAACCGGGTTATATGGAGTCATTAAACACGGGTTCGGGTTTAATTGCCATATAAAACACGGTTTTTTAACTTTAAAAAAATCCTACTTCTGGCATAACCGGGTTATATGTTGTCATTAAACACGGGTTCGAGTTTAATTGTTATATAAAACATGGTTTTGTGACTTAATAAAAAATCCTACTCTGGAACAACCGGGTTTTATAGTACTATATAATATAAAACCGGGTTATAAGATACCATATAACCCGGTTTCTGGAGTTACCGATGTTATCCTGAAATTTGTTTTTCTGGATCCTTATTTATACATTCCATGAAACCAATAACAAATCCACCACCACAAAATAGCCACTTGGTCAACCAATAACATCCATCACCACAAAATAGCCACTTGGTCAACCAATAACATTTTCACAACCACAAACTAATAACAAAGCACTACCAACCAATAACATTTCCACCCAAATAGCCACTTGGTCAACCAATAACATTTTCATAACCACAAACTAATAACAAAGCACTACCAACCAATAACATTTCCACCATTGGGTATAAGAAAGTACTTAAACATAACACAAAATAATAACAAAGTACTTAAACATAGCACAAGCTAAGATTGAGTTTGGAAATACTTTATTCATTGTTGATCATCACCGTTTTCACCATCAGCTGATGGTGGAATAGGGAACCGTTGATTACAGCGACGACGTGTGTGTCCGGTGGCTCCACAAAGACGGCATTTTCTCGATGTCCTGACACGTCCAACACTTGCTCCAGTAGCTTCAACGTTGTTTCCAGCACCTCCTCCAACGACTTCTGTGTCGATCCCAATACCTCCATCAGTACCTGTGTTATTCCCTCCATAGGTTGATGTAGAGGGGTTTGGGCAACGAAGACGGTTGTGTCCCATTTCACCACATTTGCTACACTTTTTCCTACGACGACTTTCCCCAGCTGAAGGAATCTGTGCCTCTTTGGGTCTACCAGCTTGTCTTTTTCCTTCGGGTGGTAGCACAATCATGTTTTTAACTTCTGTGGGAACAAACCACTCTTGTGGGCCAGGGACAGGATTAATCGGACTTGCATATGCACCTTTGAGCCATTCTTTGCTATAATAATCATCACAAAGTGTGTAATAGTGAACACCATTGAACCTGATGTGTATGACAAAGGTAGAATGTTATATAATAATATAACATTAAAAATAACAAAAATTAGCAAAATACAATAATGATACCTTGCAACAGCAATTGCATGATGACATGATAATTGATCTAGGTCCCAATGTTGACAACTGCATGACCGCGCAAATGGTTGAACGAATCCATAGCCTAATTCATGTTCGACTCCGAACTTGATCGGTTGTTGGATGGCAGATACCGTTGCACTTGTCGATTCATTAGCCATTGAGTTCACATGATCCTCCACTGTTTTGGTAACCGAAGATCTGAGTTTCTCAGCATAGCAACGTCTATCGTTATACCAGTTCTGAAGCATATGTCTTAAAAATTCATGTGCAGTTGTTATTGGAAACCGACGTGCTTTCATCATACATTTGTTGAGTGACTCTGCAATATTAGTGGTCATCATGCCATATCTTCTTTTTGGAGAATATGCACGTGACCACTTTGTCACCCCAATATTAACCAATTTCTCATGCATATTCGGACATGTCACACGAATTTGTTCTAAATATTTATCACATTCGTCCCTTGTATAACAATATGCTGCAAGGTAAAACATTTTCATCACATCTGGTTGCTTTCTACAACTTTGCTTCAAGTTTTGCTTTAAGTGGAAGAAACAGAAGACGTGTGGGATTTCAGGAAAAACAGATCTCACCGCATTCGCAATGCTTTTATGACGGTAGGATATGATAATCAAATCCGATGGCAAATGCTGTATCCCACCAATACTCTCTCGCAATCTACTTAAAAACCATGTCCATGAATTGTCCGACTCTCCGTCACCAAATCCAAAAGCAATGGGATAAATCATCTCCTCTCCATCTTTGCATGCAGCAACAAAAATCACCCCTTTATATTCACCTTTCAAATGGGTGGCATCAACAGCAAGAACCGGTCTGATGTAGGATCGAAAACCTTCAATGGAGGCTCCAAGTGCAAAAAACGAATATAGAAATCGGTTGTTTTCATCAGTCATGATTGCCGTCACCGTATTGGGGTTTGTTTCTTTTAACATGTGCAAATATGACGGAAGCTGCTGGAATGATTAATCCGCTTTCCCATATGCTAGTTTCTTAGCATATTGCAAAGACCTCCAAGTTTTGTTGTACATAATTTGCACGCCATACTGCTTCAACATTTTCGCAATCAAAAGCTGAGGTGTTATACAATCAAGCCCTACCTTTTTCTGATATAGTGTTGCTATGACAATAGTCTTCACACTCCGCCTATGTGACTCAAAGGCATCTTGACAACATGTGTGTTCCGACACATACTTGTACACGTACCACATCGTACCACCCTTTCTGCATCTAACACGAACCTCAAAACTGCAAGTCAAGTCTTTACAACCAGCTTCATATCGAACCGTGCAGGAACGTCTAACCTTATGTTGATACTTGGAATTAAGAACATATCTTCCAACAGCCACATTCAATTCATGTTTACTATTAAAAAATGCACCTTTATACAATGTATCACGTCGGATGAAAGTCGACATGGCCGTTGAAGTTGTCTCAATTTCGCACTGATCTACACCCGGAACAATCCAATATGGCTGTGAGGGATTGGTGTCAAATTGTGAACCCGAAAATCTTATTTCTGGACACTCCATGTTCTCTCTATTATCATCATCTGCTCCAGTTTCAATATCATCATCTCTACTTTCCTCATCATCATTTTCACTTTCCGATGTTTCATCATCATTAATATGTATGTCCTCATCTTCATCATAACGATCATTACAACCATAATCAATGTCACGTATTGGACTTGTTGCGGATGTAAATGCGACGACAGGAGTTGAAACTTGATTACTACCACCATAGGAAGCTAAACAATTTTGACCATCACGCACAGCTGAACCTACAAGTCTATCCACATCTATCCTTACAGGCCCTGGCTCTGGTATTGAGGTGGATGTATTTGGACGGACGATAGGGACATTAATCTCTCTGTAATCAACTTCAGAATCTCTTACATATTTATCAACATAAATCTCTCTGTAATCAACATTTTTGTCCGAAATCACGCCACGAACACTAAGATCATTCGAGATAGGTATCTTAACTGCGGGCATTCCCCTAGCTCGGACTAAATAATGCAAATGGATGTCCCATATTCTTCTATCGATGCCAGTCACTGTGTAAATGAAGTCCATCAATCGAGATAAATTGACATCCTTAGGGGCTCCTATCATGAACGCCTCACCTCCAATATAATTATTTCCATTCCACTCTCCGTTGCATTTGATTATTATTGTCACCTCAGTCATTCCTGTAAAATTAAAGCAAAATAATTTATTCTTATCCTTACTCTCATAATGTTCATTAACCAATTGCAATGCATTAATTTAACAACCATAAACATTATCAAGGATCCGCATTTTAATGCCCAATAAAACCTGGTTTAATGCCCTAAAATCTTTTCTTAAAGAAATACATAAATAAAAATCTATATCTTCAATAACAAACCAACCAAATCCAACAAATACAATCAAATTTAACCTCATATGATCTAAATTAATATGAAACTTCAAAATAAAAACACAAATAGTGCTGCCCATTCAAACCGGATTTTAATGCCCCATAAAACCCGAAACCGGGTTTAAATACCCAATTAAACCCGAAACCGTGATATATTGCTACTTATAACCCGAAACCGTTTTTTAATGCCTCACAACCCGAAACCGGGATTTAAACACAAAACCGTGATTTAATGCCCCTCATAACCCGAAACCGGGTTTTAACGCACCACTAAACCCGAAACAGTGTTAATCCCCCACAAGACTAGAAACCGTGATTTATTAGCCTATGTAACCCGAAACCGTGTTTTAATATCCTATTAAACCCGATACCGTGTTTTATTACCCCATATAACCCGAAACCGGGTTTTAATATACCACAAAACCCGGTTTCTGCAGAATATTGCCCATTTTTTGATTTCTTTCGTTTTTTGCCAATCGGATCTTATATTATGTCAAATCACAACCAAAATCACTCCTAAAGCAATTACTAAGGCAGTTTCTACAACAAATTTACAAACGAATCAATAACATTCACATACCTTTAAGTTTGGAAGAAAAATTTGAGTGTGAGGCTTCTTGGAGAGTAATAAGCTTCACTGTGAGCTTTTTGGACTGAAAGAGCCGTCAATGTGTGCGCAAAACAAGCTTCAATGGATGAGAAAGTTGAAGAGAGTGGACAAATTGTTGTAAGATCGTATGGAGGAGGAGGATGAGGCAGTGTGAACAATGAGCAGAATAAGAGGTGAAGGGCACTTTCGTGAATTTACTTTGGTTGAAGCAAGGGCACTTTCGTCATTTCATTGTTGCTTGCAGAGAATCTTTCACTTAAGGGTAAAATTGACCATTTGGGTATAATATGTTAATAGTTTGTTTGAAAGGTTGAAAAAAATTTAATACAAAAAGAGGGTCAAAAATAATATTTTTCTTTTAATTTTGTCTTAATGTGAAAAGCTCCCAATAAATAATCCGAATATATAAGAGCAACTCCAACTATATGCTAAATTAGAGTTTTTACTCTATTTTGGAGTTCGTTCTCCAACCACGCTTTTGATTTATGTTTTCAAGCAAAAAAATAGAGTTTTGTGTTTCGGTTCTCCAAATTTGAAAAACCAAAACCAAGACTTTAAATCAACTTTTTGAGATTTTAAAATTTCATATTTACCCTTCTCCACATGTTATGAAACATTTTTTTTCTTCCATTTATGTCTAATTTTACTTCTAATTAAATCTAATTTAATTTATTCTTATTATTTTTTATGTTAAACTATATGCTAAAAAATTTTAACACTATAATAGAAATAAAAACAAACATACTAATATTAAAAACTTCTAAATGAAAATTGCAAATGACGAGCACACATTAAAATAAGGCTTAAAAAAAAACTATAAAACTTACATAACAACAATATTCAACATAACTTAAAGATGGAATATTATGGAAAATCATCCAAATTGCTTCTATATTCACCAAAAAATTGACTTGGAGATCCACCTAGAGACATCCAAATATATATATATATATTTTTTTTTTCTTTTTAAGAATTCACGTTTATTGAAACTTCAATAGAATCCAAATCACGTAGAATCTCTAATTTTTTTTTTGCCTCCATGTGGACCTATAGCACTAGGAGTTTGCCATACTTTTCCGACTCTCCTTTCTTCTCCTTTTTGGGCCTATCATCATGATTTTGACACACTAACAATACAAAGGAACAAATTTCGTCCCATTCGGAATCTTCTATGAAGCAATTTATCATTACATTGTGGATTCTCCGAAAAATAGTCATTCCACAAATTACGTTGAGCAATTGATTATGATTAATGATTTATGGCCACTAATCGAGCTACCTTGACGCCTTGGTTGATTGTTTTGTTCGTTGAGATTTTGAGCAATGAGGAGGTAGTTATTGGTATGTAATCGAAATAATAAAGTTTCCTCCTCATCCATCTCTTCTAGTCTTGCTTCCATATTTGCTACATAATTGGATTATTTAAGATCACCACTATAAGTTGAAGACGAAGAAGACGATATATAAGATGAACAACCATCATGGTAACTCACTTTTTGAAATTAATTTTGGTGATTTCAAGCAAACTTGGGTGGTGAAGTGAGGGATGTTGTGTAGACATATGTTGGCGTGAGAGAGCGAGGAATAAGTAGTACTATCAACAACGGAGAAAGTTTGATAGAAAAATTTAGGTAAGAATAAAACGTGTGAAAATTTGATTATGTCAAATTTTGAGAACGGAAGATTATGTGAAAAAATTAATCTTAAATTTAATTGAAAAAAGCATATTACGTATATGTAACAAAGTCATGAAAGATGACAAATTATATATTTTTTGAAAATTAAAATGAAATTAAAAATAAAACTTGTATTAAAATAATATTTGTAAAAATATAATTAAAAAGTAAAATTACGATGAGTAATTGATTGGATGAAAGTAAGAACCAATAATAAAAGCAGAAATTATTGGAAGATAAAGATAGAATGTGTGGTTGGAGTTGCTCTAAATAGAGAGTATATATAACCAATATTAAACAAAGGCATTATCAGTATACGTATAAAGTCATTACATATTAATTCTTGTTGATGGACCACTACTTTCTTCTTTGATGATCACTTTCTGGTGGGCGTTCTTTCTCAGCTGAAGGTGGTAGTGCCCAACAGACTCGATGGCTCCGCCTTCCACTACCAACACCTACGCAATCCACCACGTGCAATTATATATTGGTCTACTGCCATTATTGTTTAAGCGTTTATGATCTGCAGTTTTACTTCTTTTAATTGTAGTATGATGAGTGTTTGGGTTGCCATAACCATCAATGACTTATTTTCATGGTACCAGAAGATGTTACCAAATTCTAAAGCAAAATAATTGTTTCTGAACCTAGCAATTTTTGTCGTTAATGTTTAGAGAGATTTAATTTTTGTGACAATTCATCTAATTGAACTCATGAATTCACGATTGAATTTGTATTTGTGGCATTTATGGTCATTTAGAATTTTTTTTTTGTTCCTTTTGAAATACTTGAAAATATTAAAATACTGTCTACTATAGCTTGAACACATTGTTCATATATATATATATTGTTTATATTTATTTGAAAAAAGTTACACGTTGTGAATTTGAATGACCAAAAATAGAGAGTACATAAGAACAAATTTTATTTTATTTTTAAATATTCTAATTAAATCAGGATTAAGCAATGGAAACATGAGGTATGAAGAACATACGACTAGAACAAAATGAGATTATTTTAGTTTTATTTACTAATTTATTAGAACAACAAGAAAAAAAAAGAAGGTTAAATAAATATGATATGTCCAATGAGTCTAGAATTAGATAGCAAAATCAGAACATCTTTAAATTATGAATTGTCGTGGTTTGATTCTGCATATATTAGGTACAAACCTTACAACTCTTGATGCATTGAATTTCATATAATTTTATATTAAATTATGTAGATTGTTATGTTGATGCATTATTATATGTACGCACATACTAATTCATTAGTTGTACAGTTAAATATATAATTTTTTTTTGACATATTATATTACAAATTCGGATACAAGTAACATGATTGGATCCTTTTGATCAAGCTACTGAGGTATAATCTGGAATTGGAGGCTCCTACTGACAGGAGGAAGGCTCCCTTAGAGGAGGGCGAAAAGGCAACATAAACAAGAAAAACTAACCACTTTTTTTGGTAGTAAGGTGTCGAACTCGAGACCTTAAAAAGACACGAGTGGTGTGATTACTATTGCAGATACACATCTAAAGACTAAACATATATAATTGAACATTAAATTTATGCAAAATATATGTAGCTTTTACATAAATTTTGTAATATTTTAACATGTGTATATGAAAAGATGCCAGGTAAAACAATGGCTATTTAAATATATTTTCTTTTTCAATTCAATGAGATTAATCTAACAAAACATTATAAAATTTTTTAAAATATTAAAGGTAACATCCATCATCTTCAAAATGCGTATTGATCTTAATAAAGGGTTTTTCTTTTTTTATTTTTTATTTTTTGAGTCTTGGGTCGGTAAAGGATTTTTTATTGAGTCTTGGGTACGTGGACCCCAAGAATACCTGTAGCTTTTATCCAAGTAAGTTGAATCTCATCCAATTGCACCTCCAACGACCCCGAAATCAACCAAACAACAAATTAGTCAATTACTAAGCCTTATCCAATACTGACAATGTCAAAGTCTCTCGTTGAAGCTTCGTCGAATGATAGACTTGCGTATTACAAATTGAATTCTACTAGGCATAAAATATATGTTCGACAAGTAACCTAATAATAATGACAAAAAAAGGTCATTCATACACATATAAATACAAAGGAGAACATAATGTAATCCGACAACAGTCTTCTATCATCAACATGATTAATATTTGTACACTTTCTTCTCCATCCATGAACAACAGCTTTGTTCTTCAATTTCTCCTTTCTCTTCTTTTAGTTCAATGTGTTCTCATCATTTGTATCCTTTGACAAAAGGTGATAGTGTTGCGCTTTCAAAGTCGACCACCATCACCTTAGAAGGCTAATATGATCCTCCATCACCACCAGCCACCACCGGTCCACCTTTATCTTTGAAGTGTTTATCTACCGAGTTTCCTCCTTAATTTTATCTGATATGTGCCACTAGCTACATATTTTCATTGTAAGTATACAACACAAACAAAACAATTGTTTGTAGTCCTATTTTGTAGTTTTTATTTTAGAGAGATCTCTTGCTTTTTGGGAGCTTCTAAGTCATTTTCCCATGAATAATATGATGTTTGTGTGCTTTTTGCTTGTATAAGGTAATTATCGTCTAATGTCAAAAAAAGAAAAATAAATGCCATCTAAACACTTTTCTTTCTTTTCCTTTCTCCTTTTTTAATTTATTCTAATATTATTTGACTGATATTGATTGACCTAACAAAATGTTGGTAAAAAAAATTGGGCATAAATATATTTTCCGAAAGACTAATGTTGTATTAATATAACTAAAAATTTTATCCCAAAAGTTGGGTAGAATAGTAAGCAATATTATCTAAATCATGGAATGATGTGGTAAATGATTAAAGATGGAATATAATGGAAAATCATCCAAATTGCTTCCATATTTACCAGAAAATTGACCTGGAGATCCACCTAATTGAGACATCCAAGTATTTTTATTTTTTATTTTTTTTAAGAATTCACGTGGAATCCAAATCATGTAGAATCTCTAATTTTTTTTTTTTTTTTGCCTCAATGTGGACCTATAGCACTAGGAGTTTGCCATACTTTTTCCGACTCTCCTTTCTTCTCCATTTTGGGCTTGTGATCATGATTTTTGACACACTAACAATACGAAGGAACTAATTTTGCCCCATTCGGAATCTTATATGAAATAGTTTATCATTACATTGTGGATTCTCCAAAAAATAGTCATTCCACAAATTACGTTGAGCAATTTCTTGATTATGATTAATGATTTATGGCCACTAACTGAGCCATCTTGACGGCTTGGTTGATTGTTTTGTTCGTTGAGATATTGAGCAATGAGGAGGCAGTTATTTGTATGTAATCGAAATAATAAAGGTTCCTCCTCATCCATTTCTTCTAGTCTTGTTTCCATATTTGCTACATAATTGGATGATTTAAGATCACCACTGTAATTTGAAGATGAAGAAGACGATATATAAGATGAACAACCATCATAGTAACTCATTTTTTGAAATTAATTTTGTTGATTTCAAGCAAACTTGGGTGGTGAAGTGAGGGATGCTGCGTAGACATATGTTGGCGTGCGAGAGCGAGGAATAAGTAGTACTATCAACACGGAGAAAGTTTGATTGAAAAATTTAGGTAAGAATAAAACATGTGTGAAAATTTAATTATGTCAAATTTAGAGAAATAAAGATTATGCGAAAAAGTTAATCTTAAATTTAATTGAAAAAAACATATTACGTATATGTAACAAAGTCATGAAAGATGACAAATTATATATTTTTTGAAAATTAAAATGAAATTAAAAATAAAACTGGTATTAAAATAATATTTGTAAAAATATAATTAAAAAGTAAAATTACGGTGAATAATTGATTGGATGAAAGTAAGAACCAATAATAAAGGCAGATATTATTGGAAGATAGAGATAGAATGTGTAGTAGGGGTTGCTCTAAATAGAGAGTATATATAACCAATAATGCTATTAATATTGTTTCATAACAAAGGCATTATCAGTATACGTATAAGGTAAATACATATTTGCTCACTTTAATTCTTGTTGATCCGTGGGCTGCTACTTTCTTCTTTGATGATCACTTTCTGGTGTCAGCTGAAGGTGGTGGTGCCCAACGGACTCGATGGCGCCGCCTTCCACCACCAAGCCCTACGCAATCCACCACGTGCAATTATATATTGGTCTACTGCCATTATTGTTGAAGCGTTTATGTTCTGCAGTTTTACTTCTTTTAATTGTAGTATGATGAGTGTTTCGGTTGCCATAACCATCAATGACTTATTTTCATAGTATCAGAAGATGTTACCAAAATCTAAAACAAAATAATTGTTTCTGAACCTAGCAATTTTTGTCGTTAATGTTTAGAGAGATTTAATTTTTGTGACAATTCATCCAATTGAATTTGTATTTGTGGCGTTTCTTGATGGCCCCATCCTTATACACTATTTTTGTGCACTCAGCAGCCCATCGGTAATCCCACGGTAGTCTTCATTGGATATCCGATCCGATTGAAAGATTTTTGTGAAGTTAAATTATTTATTTTTACTGAAAATCCTTTTATAACTTTTTATAAATCTCTTTTTTAATTAAGATGATTAGAAACTTTTTCTTTTTAGTGTACATCCGCAAAATAGGGTTATATAAAAAAATTTTGATAGCATAACGACTGTTTTTCTAAAAATTACACTCTGCAAAAATTTATAAAAAGCCTTTACACTTTCATAACAATTAAATTCTCAACTTCTAAGTTTTAAACCGTCTTTTTCTTTATCTACAATCAACCACAACCATATTTTCAGTTTAAAAGACAACGTGAAAATCATTTACATGTCACACATAATTACATTTGCACATTTCTAAAAACTACATATAAAAGTTATTATATAAATTTTCAAAAGCATATGTAACAAACATGCATAAACACAGTTGCACATGACTAAATCCTTCTACTTTTGGGTCTGAGTCCCTGCTACTAACACACCTATATTTGCACCTGTCCCCGGGGAGGTTTCATTTATAAAACATCAAAATAATGAGTAAGCTAAACGAGTTCAGTGAGTGTCATATATTTCTTTTCAAATCATACTTTCGAAATTAAACCTCCCTAAAGTTTAAAAATGTTTCATAAATGCTTTAATACTAAAAACCACATCTGATCTAACTATATGAATAAAGATTTCTAATAATTATAAATCATGCATCATAAAACTGAATTTCAGTAATATATTGAAAAACGAGTTTTTTTATTTCGAAAAAGTATTTTGAAACATTTTTCAAATCTAAATTATATAAAATAGCATTTTGCATAATTTTATTTTTCTGCTGTAAAATATAAACAGTGATTACAATAAAACTTTCAGAAAGCCTCTGAATGAAATAAGTCAACCATTGATAGTCTATACGATATAATACTTTAGATATAGAGCGGAATTTACCATCGTTCAGGTCTCCACGGAACTTACCATCTCTTCGGCCACCTATTCGGTTCTGCGTAGCGAAATTTATTAACACTCACGTAGGAGCTAGTCATTATATATCTAGTTCGTGCATGGACTACACACTAGATTAAACTAATAGACACAGTCTCTGCCTCCATTAGTGACAAACACTTTTGACACTGTCATGCACACGTTGGGTACTCTGATCGAAAATATCTGAGATACCTATAGGTCGTACCATAGGTTTACAAAACATGTTATTTTTCATCATACCATCCATTTCTCATATGAAATTTCCAAAATCCATGTACGAGGTTTTCATATTTAAATCATTTACTATAAAAATCAACTTTTATTTTTACAAAACATGAATTTAAACATAACAAATAATTTTATTATGAATAGAAAATAATTATATCAAAATACTTTGAAAGGACACTCATCGTTTTCCTAACTCGTTATAACGCATAATTTAAGATTCTCTTGTTTCCACTTTACCTATACATGATCACATTCTACTTTTAGGCAACGTCACAACCGAGTTTATTTGTATATGTTCCCTATTCAAAATTCCTAACATTTAAGCATGTAAAACACCTCATTGGAAGTCTAAATTCACATCAATGTATTCAACGAAAATTTGAATCATTCTAACTCATGTTGGCCAAACCATGACCACACATTTACACCATCAATCTCATTCAATTTTCTCATCATAATCTTACTCAAACACATACAAAAGTAATGCCAAATCAATTCAATTTCATAAAACTCACACTTGAGCAATATAGCATAATTTTGGTCGTGAGTTGTATCATTCAACATCTAATAGATTTATTTTCAATTTCATGTTAATTTCATCATCAACATAATCCGTAAAATCATCCAAAACAACCAAAAACATTTGTCCATGACGTGAAGGTACCTATGGCCAAAACATAGCAATTCTATACACCATACTTTTGCTTCTCATTTTAACATCCTAACTTGACATTTTAGCACATCTACATGCATAAAATTACTCAAATAAATTAAACACAACTTGAACATTGTAATCCCATCCTTGGTCGTGAATCATAGCCAAACACAACATCAAAATTTCTTCAAGTTTCCACTTGAAATCACATTAAAATCACACAAAATCTCATGGTAAGGAAATTAGTATCTTAAACAACATCAACTTAAATTTCAATTAACCAGTCATCTTTACTAGTAAGCTTACCAACTTATCTTGGATCACTAGCCTTACTTTCCCACAAGTTTGAGGTCTCAAAGCTTTAAATTATTTATACATAAAGAAAATCACATTAAATTCACATATAACTCATTAGGAACCATTGATTCAAATATTTACACATACAAGTCATGAATACTTAAATTTTACTACTTGAAAACAACTTGATCTTGTTGGATATCACTCTTAAGTTTGTACACACCCTTTTTATGGCTAGAAAATCACTCAAAAATGGTCTAAGAATTACAAAGTGCAGCTGCTGTCCCTGCTCTCTTCTTCTAGCCGAAGCCCCCTCCAACACTTTCAAGTTTCTTCTTTGTTTTTCTATTTGATTTCAACTTTATATAGTCTTCAATTGCCCTAACAATTGTTTCCAAACTAAGTTTATATTTATAAGTTTGTCATTGGTTTGGTTTAGAGACCTTTGATTGGTTGAAACCTAAAAACTATTTCAATTCTAACCAATTCCATTATAATGCAACCAAATGCTAACTAGTTAGTTATTTTATCTTTAAAATTACCATATGCCATCTTTATCTGTACATTCACATGCCACTCACATGCATTCTCTCATATTTTTAAATTTTCGAAAATGCCCTTATGCATATCGTAAACTAATTTATTTAATCATGTCTCTTTTTTGGTAATTCTTTTGACACCAATTTCATGTTAAACCTTAATCAATCACCATACCACTTCTTATATTCGAATTTATCTTTGATCTATCAAGAAATTCTACTAGAATTCAGTTACGCATTTGGACACTTTAAATTACTTTATTATTTCATAAATAAGGGTATACTTTTTATAGTAGTGTACGCACAGTGCTAGAATCGAAAATGTATATTACATTTCTGGTCATATTATATTACATTTCATAAAAAAAAAAAAAAAATTAAATAAATATGATATGTCCAATGAGTCTAGAATTAGATTTCAAAATGAGAAAATCTTTAAATTAAGAATTGTCGTGTTTTGATTCTGCATATATTGGGTACAAACCTTACAACTCTTGCATGCATTGAATTTCATATAATTTGATGTTAAATTACGTAGATTGTTATGTTGATGCATTATTATATGTACGCACGTACTAATTCATTAGTTGAATAGTTAAATATATATAATTTTTTTTGACATATTATATTTCAAATTCGGATACAAGTAACATGATCGAGTCCTTTTGATCAAGCTATTGAGGTATAATTTGGAACCAGAGGCTCCTATTAACAGGAGGAAGGCTTTCTTAGAGGAGGGTGAGAATGCAACACAAACAAGAAAAACTAACCACGTTTTTTAGTGGTAAGGTGTTGAACTCGAGACCTTGAAAAGACACGAGTGATGTGATTGCTATTGCAGCTACACACCTAAAGAATAAACATATATAATTGAACATTAAATTTATGCAAAATATATGTAGCTTTTACATAAATTTTGTAATATTTTAACATGTGTATAAGAAAAAATGCCAGTAAAACAATGGCTATTTAAATATATTTTCTTTTTTCAATTCAATGAGATTAATCTAACAAAACATTTAAAATTTTTTTAAAATATTAAAGGTAACATCCATCAAATTCAAAATGCGCATTAATCTTAATCTCATCGAATTAAAAAAGAAAGGATATGTTTTTTTGAGTCTTGGGTTGGTGAAGGATTTGTTTTTGAGTCTTGGGTACGTGGACGTCAAGAATACCTGGAGCTTTTATTCAATTTGAATCCAACTACACCTCCAGCAGCCCCGAAGTCAACCAAACAACCAATTACTAAGCCTTATCCAATACTGACTGCGTCAAAGTCTCAACGACCAATTACTAAGCCTTATCCAATACTGACAGTGTCAAAGTCTTTTGTTGAAGCTTCGTCGAATGATAGACTTGCGTATTAATTACAAATTGAATTCTACTTGCTAACCTAATAATGACAATAAAAGGTCATTCATAGACATATAAATACAAAGGAGAACATAATGTAATCCGACAAATTATCAACATGATTAATATTTGTTCACTTTCTTCTCCATCCATGAACAACGGCTTTGTTCTTCAGTTTCTTCTTTCTCTTCTTTTAGTTCAATATGTTCTCATCATTTGTATCCTTTGACAAAAGGTGATAGTGTTGCACTTTCAAAGTCGACCACCATCACCTTAGAAGGCTAATATGATCCTCCATCACCACCAGCCACCGCCGGTCCACCTTTATCTTTGAAGTGTTTATCTACCGAGTTTCCTCTTTAATTTTATCTGATATGTTCCACTAGCTACATATTTTCATTGTAAGTATACAACACAAACAAAACAATTGTTTGTAGTCCTATTTTGTAGTTTTTATTTTGGAGAGATCTCTAACTTTTTGGGAGCTTCTAAGTCATTTTTCCATGAATTATTTGATGTTTGTGTGCTTTTTGCTTGTATAAGGTAATTATCATCTAATGTCAAAAAAAGAAAAATTAAATGCCAACTAAACACATTTCTTTCTTCTCCTTTCTCCTTTTTTTAATATTATTTGACTGATATTGATTGACCTAACAAAATCTTGGTAAAAAAAAAAAAAATTGGGCATAAATATATTTTCCGAAAGAGTACTGTTATATTAATATAACTAAAAATTTTAGATCAAAAGTTGGGTAGAATAGTATGTAGAATTATCTAAATCATGGAATGACGTGGTAAATGATTAAATAAGAACAAATCATTTACCACCACATTTTGCTTGATTTTTGGGTTACCATAAAATTTTGATTAATTTTTTGGATTACTTTATTGGGTTGAATAACTTTATTATTTCTGAAAACATCTAAATTTTGTCGGTTAAGTATATAATACTCTATCGTAGATATAATATGGTTGGTAACCACTAAGAGTTCCAAGTTCAATTCTCTCTTCCCAAATATACGTACATTAATTCTTAAATTGATTGCTAGAGTTGGACCAAATATAATGGCATATAAAACCCATTAATGAAGAAAATCGGAAGCCCACTTAGGCCCAAACAAGCTACTTGGGTATTGTAATTTTCAAGTGGAATAATCAGTGCTACTGAGTGATCCTGATTTCTGATCCGATTCTCTGTTTTATACAGTTGAACGCCAATTCAGCCAAATTTTCCAGTTGTTCCAATTCAATCATTTGTTCAACCAAATTTTCCAGTTGTTCCAGGTCAATCATTTGATAACATTAGGATACAGATATTGTTTGGTTGGTAACCTCCGAAAAAAAACCATTTGATAACATTAAAATTAAAATAGAGCCTGACATCCACTACTAAAAAGTTGATATGTCTAGTTCAATAAAATCATTCAATCACACTTTCCACTTACCTTCCAACTAAAAGGCATCAACTTCAGTATCTGTCAGATTTAATCTTATCTTAAATCAGTCTATAATTTTAGTTCATCAATAAGGTGTTATATCATATCATCTGTGAATGTATAACAAGTCTATTATGTTATTCAGTGGCTTGATTCCTCTCCTCGAATATACGTGCATAGTATGAATTGTTCAATTAATCAAGCATTCACAAATTATATGGCTAGGACTTAATTAATTGTTTTACAGTGCTCTTTTTCGAATTACATAGTCCCATCAACGAGTGCTTGTTACATGAACGTGCACAATTTTCACAACTCGAGTTTGGTTTTGATGAATTTCTGAAAAGAAAAATCTAGGAAATGAGAAATACAAAAGAGAATGTATTTTTGTGTCTTTTTTCAATGTTTTACATATGAATAATATTAGACTTTAGCTAAATTTGCTTAAAATTTTTATTCAAATAATGTGATAAGTTAATTTATAATAATACATTAATGATGAAATAATATATTAATGATGTGGTAGTTAGAAATAAGATTGTCACACTATTTAAACAATAAATTTTAGTAAAATTTTAGATAGTTTAACATTATTCTTTAATTATTTGTGTGTGAGGCTTGTAATTTCGGATAAAATTCTCTTTTCACTTTTTACCTTTCATTTTTACTTTAGAATTATTATATTTTTTTCTTTCTCAAACTTAAACACCTCTCGTACAAATTTTAACAAAAGCAGAGTCCTTATCGAAAACTGTAGAGTTACAGAAAAGCTAGCGAGTCATGATAGGAAAAGCCATTTGTGTCTGTTAACTTTTGTGCCATTTTCCGTTCCAAGCAATTTCCAAAACTCAATAAATTCCCTTCCCAAAGAAACCACCAATACGAAACTTCATAGCACCTAACTGGTGAAGTTCACTAAACCGTTCCTTGAATATGAGTCCAAGTACCAAACCCCTTATAGATGTAATAAACATATGAAATTTGATGTTTCTTCTCATCACTTCAAAAAAGATAAGACTAGTCTCATTATTCATCAAAAAGGTTATGAAAATGTGTCACACACACATGCTTAATTTCTTCGCAGCTTCCCTCCAAAGACTTTTGACATACCGCCAGCCAAGAAGTATGACCATGCGCGCCTATCAGTTTGAACAAGTCTTTGTTACTTTCTATATGTTTATCTCGTAGTTCATACTTCATTGATAGGAACAAAAAAAAAAAAAAATGCATTCCAGTTCACAATTGCTTGTTTTCATTTTGGTCCACGGCCTGCTGCTCTCGCATGTCACTGAAGCTACACATGTTTCTGGGTCTTCTCTTGATGGATTTTCTCACAAGTTGAAAGTAGTCAACAAGAGGATACCTAGACCATCACCACCACCGCCTAGGGTCAATTCTTCTCCTCACTACAAACCTCCTATTCGTGCATCACCACCACCGCCTAGGGTCAATTCTTCTCCTCACCACAAACCTCCTCTTCGTGCACCACCACCACCGCAGTTTGTGGCATCTCCTCCTCCTCCTCCGCCTGCTTACTAGTTACAAACTATTTACTATGTAAAACGTGTACTAGCCGGGATGCTACTCTGCCTTTTTTCTTGTATGAATTTTAATATTGCTTAATAATAAGATTCCCATCACTCGGTCAATTTCTCTGAATTTGATTTCATGTCAAGACCATGTTCCCACTAGAGGGTTGAAGCCGTATTATGGTTGTAATTGTTGGAAACACATTGTTCATGCCATAATATAAAGGTAATGCAATTGTCATGCTAGTCAGTCCTATTACAGTGTCACCATCACCCACCTTTGGTAATTATATATTCATACTCAAAATTCAAAAAGGATATTTCTCAGACACATGAATTTTTTATTTGTATATGTAATCATTGCATAGACTTTCCATTAGTTTTAAGGCCAACAAACTATGACAAAATTGGTTTGAAAGTCATGGTACATCAAACATCTATAGCCACTTAATTCATGTATAAAAGGCCAATATCTGGTTGTAATATTCACGTAGGAATTAATTAGCAATGAGTGCCAATTCATACTTGCTTATTTTTATTTTGGTCCATGGCATGCTACTCTCGGTACATGCCACTACTGAGGCTGTTTCTGGGTTCTCTCATGATGATTTTTCTTATAATAAGTTGGAGGTAGAGCCTCGGAAGAGTACTAGTAGGTCACCACCACCTCCACCGATGCCTAGTGATTCTCCTAATCATGGCTGACGTCAAAGGTCCTCTTCTTCCAGTGGCACCACCAGCACCAGGCCATCAAGGTCACCACCTCCACCAATATCATATTCTTAGCTTGATACCCTTTTATTGATTTATTTAAACAATGTAATAAGTTACAAGTGTTTGTTTGTTGTCTGCTGTTTTTGTACTTTGCTGTTGTTGTATGATTTTCATCATTGCGTATCATTGTTAATAATTTACATGGATGATCTGAAAAGATTTGATTTCTATTTGTGTATTTATATGTGATTTTTGAGATGAAATTGTTTCCATCAATTGGTCAATTTCTGTGAACTTGATTTCAGATAATTGTTAACATAATCAAGCTCCTATTAAATGCTTTGAGACTTGCATATGGATGTTTACAGTGGTTGGGAAAACTTGGTTAAGACATGATTTTAGAATGTAATAATTCAATAAAATTTTATATGATTTGTGTACTCATAATCAATGCCGACCTCTGATAATAAATTGATTAGAAAAGAATTTAGTAGCATCTTTAGATAATAGTAATAAAAATTTAAACAAATTATATAGAGAAGATAATCACGTATCACGAGATCTTTAAAAACTTGAAAAAACTTAATTTAATAGAAGATCATTACTAGACACAAAAACAATCAACCCTGGTGCCTGATAATGACCCTACTCATTTCAAAAGCCATCCTCCTTCTCCTCTTGCGGCACCGCCACCTGCACCTCGGCTAATATGATCATATTAGTTTTCTACCATTTATTGATACTGCATAGATGCTTGTTTTGTGATTATAGTTTATACACACGATCATTAATCATCAAGAACTTAGTATTATGCTTTTTCTTGTATGAATTTCGTTTATGCATATCACATTACTGATTAGTTAAAATTATTATTTCCATCAATAGGTCATCATATCTGGTTAGCTTGATTCCAAGCAATTGTCGAGCTCATGCTCCAACAAAGCCTCTAGCAATTTTGTATACAAAGGAGTGATTGTTGAAATACTTTTCACTGCCTTAGAATCCGAATCTTATTCATATGTTTAATTACGAATACGCAAATTCATTTATTGCATTATAATCATCCTACTCTGATACTTGTGGTCAGTAGTTACGAGTTATAACAAGAACTATTCTCATATATTTAAAAAAAGAAAGAAGAACTATTATATTATATCTACAGGCCAAGATCTGTTTACATACTTCCAAATAGTTGGGCTTCATCCAACTGAGAGGTTAATTTATGGCCCAAATATATAACGGAGACTTTGGTCATTTTGGGCCACTCTAAAATACTTGATATAAAAGAAGCATTATTTGACAATTTTTTGAGGAGTGTAAGGAAGCAGTATTGGCTTTAGCAAGAATGATGAGAATCTGATTTATTGATTGAAGGAAATTCTCCAAGCTAGCCATTCGGCTACGTCCTTTCTAATTTTATCCAAACTTAATGATATATTTTACCAGCACTAGCAATTATAGGGACAATAATACTTTTTCAATTTTTTTTTTTTATTGACTTTCGATTGTTAATTTCAAATCTTAAATACTATAGTTGAGTTCATTCCTATTAGCTTAAATTTTTTAGTCTGACGGTAACAAATATGGTATCAAAGTTTGAAGGTCTCTAGTTCAAACTTTCTTTTCGTCTTTTATCTAAAAATATTTTTATTATACATATTATAAGGTACGAAATATTTAGTATATATTCGTCATTTATTTACGTTATACGTTAGGGGACATGTCATATCAACCTCAAATCTTAAATATTATAGTTGTGTTAGTTTCTATAAACTTAAGGTTTTGAATCTGGAGGAACATGTTATATATTAATTTCAAATCTTAAATATTATAATTAAAACTCTTTCTATCGGTTTAATTTTTTAGATCTAATGATACGTGGCATGTATTATACATTTTTAACCTGTTTTATAAAATGTACTTTCCTTTGTAGAATTTTCTAGTTTTCTAGAACGAGTCCACCGCCCATTTCTATTGACTTCTGAGAATCTACAGGCCTCTCATATTTTCATGAAGTGGAGCACTTCATCGAGTCTCTACACAGTAGGCTTTTCAACAAATTGACTTACGGATTCAAAAGGTTGGTAGAAACCACTAAAATAAGGTATATTTAATTACTTGACAAACATCAAATTAATTCACATAAACAATTAATTATTACACTTAGTTCATAAACATTAGTCTACAAATAACATGAAATTGTACTAGGGGTCATGTAATTATGCATATTTCAAACTCAACCAGACAATCAACAAGCCAATTACTATGTAATCCATGTTGTGATATTCATATTACAGAGTTTCCACTCAGGCATGGAAAGCATTGCAGTAATGGGTGCAGAGACAGAAATTCACTTCCTGCCTCACTTCTTCTAGCCTTAACTGCAAAACTAATTATCAAATGCGAGATACATTTATAACGACAACAAACTGATCTGCTAGAAGATTATGCAAAGTTATAAAATTCATTCATTTCCTCTTAAATTAAAAAAAAAATGTTAAATATTTAATAAATTTTGGTCAGGATTACTTATATATAGATATTTTATATATCATTATTTAAAATACGAAAGATATAAAAAAAAATATATGAGTTATAGGAACAATATTCACTTCCTTGCAGCAGCCAAAAAGAAAAGCGAGAAAAGACAGTTGGCAGCTAGTGAAGTTAAAAAGGTTGAGAAGAATAAAATAATGAGAGAAAAGAGGAAATCTTGGGTGTATTACTGCATTGCCAAGATAATTCAATCCTGCCTTTTCTCAATTAAAAGATCTCCGATTTTGAATCAATTTGAAGTGTATAGGCCCCTGGATTTATGTTTACCTCATTCTACAAAGTTTGAGGGTTCATTTTTTTGTAGTGAGATAATTGTTGTGGATTTTATTCACTTTGTTATTATTGTATTTTAAATTGTAGTCTATCATACTTTGTATACTTATTACCGGTGACATTAGTGAAGAAATTATTTAGAGTTTGATTGTAATGGTAAAAAATTCTTAGACCCAAAATAAAGCTCAAAACTTATTGTGATAGATTGGCACAGCATGTCGACCTATCTAAACTAACGGTCCAATGCATGGTATAAAAGAATAGTCCAGAAACTTAATTGATTTAGCCCAAATAAGATCTATTTCGTTAAGTGAGAATTGATTGCTCTTAATGCATGAGATTTAAATAAATTATAATAGAAGTTGTATTAACTATATAATTGACATGTCATTAACCATAACATTTATGGTATGTTTACTTAGAGGAATCAAAATAATTTGGAATCAGAATGATCTGGAATTGGAATGACTTGGAATCAAAATAAGTTGTTACTTCAATTATACGAATCGGAATCAGAATCATCAGTATTCCTATTGAGTTGTTTACTTTGCTTTAGTATCGGAATGAATTAATTATAAATTATAAAAATAACTTTAATTAAATGAATTAATTATAATAGTATGTAGTTTTTTTATTATAATATAAAGTTTTTTTTTTTAATATCAAATAAAAAACTGTACATTACAATTAAAAAAAAAAAATTCATATTATTTTAATAGTCCACTATGATAATTAAGAAATTTGTGATGAAAAATAAATGATGTACAGTTTTTTATTATAACATATAATTTTTTTTTTTTTTTTTTTTTTTATAAGCCCCTGGATTTATGTTTACCTCATTCTACAAAGTTTGAGGGTTCATTTTTTTGTAGTGAGATAATTGTTGTGGATTTTATTCACTTTGTTATTATTGTATTTTAAATTGTAGTCTATCATACTTTGTATACTTATTACCGGTGACATTAGTGAAGAAATTATTTAGAGTTTGATTGTAATGGTAAAAAATTCTTAGACCCAAAATAAAGCTCAAAACTTATTGTGATAGATTGGCACAGCATGTCGACCTATCTAAACTAACGGTCCAATGCATGGTATAAAAGAATAGTCCAAAAACTTAATTGATTTAGCCCAAATAAGATATATTTCGTTAAGTGAGAATTGATTGCTCTTAATGCATGAGATTTAAATAAATTATAATAGAAGTTGTATTAACTATATAATTGACATGTCATTAACCATAACATTTATGGTATGTTTACTTAGAGGAATCAAAATAATTTGGAATCAGAATGATCTGGAATTGGAATGACTTGGAATCAAAATAAGTTGTTACTTCAATTATACGAATCGGAATCAGAATCATCAGTATTCCTATTGAGTTGTTTACTTTGCTTTAGTATCGGAATGAATTAATTATAAATTATAAAAATAACCTTAATTAAATGAATTAATTATAATAGTATGTAGTTTTTTTATTATAATATAAAGTTTTTTTTTTTAATATCAAATAAAAAACTGTACATTACAATTAAAAAAAAAAATTTCATATTATTTTAATAGTCTACTATGATAATTAAGAAATTTGTGATGAAAAATAAATGATGTACAGTTTTTTATTATAACATATAGTTTTTTTTTTTTTTTTTTTTTTTTAGAGGCCCCTGGATTTATGTTTACCTCATTCTACAAAGTTTGAGGGTTCATTTTTTTGTAGTGAGATAATTGTTGTGGATTTTATTCACTTTGTTATTATTGTATTTTAAATTGTAGTCTATCATACTTTGTATACTTATTACCGGTGACATCAGTGAAGAAATTATTTAGAGTTTGATTGTAATGGCAAAAAATTCTTAGACCCAAAATAAAGCTCAAAACTTATTGTGATAGATTGGCACAGCATGTCGACCTATCTAAACTAACGGTCTAATGCATGGTATAAAAGAATAGTCCAGAAACTTAATTGATTTAGCCCAAATAAGATCTATTTCGTTAAGTGAGAATTGATTGCTTTTAATGCATGAGATTTAAATAAATTATAATAGAAGTTGTATTAACTATATAATTGACATGTCATTAACCATAACATTTATGGTATGTTTACTTAGAGGAATCAAAATAATTTGGAATCAGAATGATCTGGAATTGGAATGACTTGGAATCAAAATAAGTTGTTACTTCAATTATACGAATCGGAATCAGAATCATCAGTATTCCTATTGAGTTGTTTACTTTGCTTTAGTATCAGAATGAATTAATTATAAATTATAAAAATAACCTTAATTAAATGAATTAATTATAATAGTATGTAGTTTTTTTATTATAATATAAAGTTTTTTTGTTTAATATCAAATAAAAAACTGTACATTACAATTAAAAAAAAATTTTCATATTATTTTAATAGTCCACTATGATAATTAAGAAATTTGTGATGAAAAATAAATGATGTACAGTTTTTTATTATAACATATAGTTTTTTTTTTTTAATATCAAATAAAAAATTATACATTACAATTAAAAAAAAAAATTGCATATTATTTTAATAGTCCACTATGATAATTAAGAAATTAGTGATGAAAAACAAATGATGTACGGTTTTTTATTATAATATATAGTTTTTTTTTTTTTTAAATATAAAATAAAATTGGTTTTTCTTTATTTTGTTAAGAAGGGTATAAGAAACTTTTCGTCTTAGCAAAAGGAATAGGAATGAGAACGAGATTCCTAAGTAGGTTGGGGGGAATGAGATTCCTATTTCATTACCTATACTTTCATTCCCAATACGGAATGAATTTTAAACAAGTAAATATTATCAATCAATCTCATTCTCTATTCTCATTCCCTAATCCGTGAAGTAAACGCACTCTTACTCTGTAACTGACATTATACATAGCATTTGCTCTATAACCGATATGTCATTAACCATAACATTTACTCTACAATAAATTGATATCTTTTCCACCTATAAATAAAGGCTTCATCAAAGGATAAAAGTATCCTACTTCTCTTGCAAGTCACTTGAGATTTCTCTTTTTTCTTTCTTGTGTTCTTATTTTTCTACTCTAGATTTAAAATTCCTCTGTGATAGATTCAATGTAGTGGTGTGGAAATGTATGTCTAGGGAAGGTATGTCTAGGGAAGGTTCTAGCTAGAAAAAAATTGGTATTTAACTGTATCTATTATAATCGATTTCTCCTTCCTAGAAACTTACCTGATATACTATTTATTGTCTACTTGTACTGTTCTATTCTATGGGATTTTGCTCATTGATACTCAATATCTTAATGTTCCAACTCTGTCTAATCTTCAAGTCAAGATGGTCAAGACTCTGATAGTCTTTCATCATTCATTTTCTCTGACACACTTCCTTCAATCTGATGACGCTTTACAATTATCATATTCTTTTACAATACGATCGGTTTATTTACTTGAGCATCAAAGTATCTGCGGCTGACATCTCACTGATGTCAAGATCACCCGTGTTCTTTTTGTTTGATTTATGCATGACATTAGTTGCTATGTTCTAAGAAAATTGACTGACGAGATCCGTTCAAAGTCAACATACTGTAGAATTTACTCACTACATTAATCATTAGAAATAAACTTAATTATATGGAATCATGTAAAAGTTATGGTCGTTTTTTTTCTTTTACGATATATTTATTTGTTTTGCTTGGTTGGCTTTTGATTAACCATTGATTGAGTTTGCTTTTGTATTCTACATTCTACACAACGAGCCATAATTGGATTCCAATATGACATAATAAATAGTTCCAAAATCCAATACAGTACATACCATCACGGCCACCACCAATCCCTGCAAATAATTTACATGACATTCAATGTTCCAGCCGACTTCAAAACGAAAACCACATGTCATTATACAAGGTGTTCAGTTCACTGCCTGGACTTTCATGTAGTGGCGGCCAACAACACTACGATTTAAGGTTGAACAAGTCTGAACTGGTTTATTATATAAGTTAAGCCCCATATACAAATATAAAATACCATTCATTGATTATCTTGTAATCCAGTGATTGGTATACAAGCAATGGATGCCAAATCATTCTTGATCATTTTTATTTTGGTTAATAGCCTTCTACTCGCACATTTTGTCACTGAAGCTGTACATGTTTCTAGGTCTTCGGCTGATGAATATTATTATAAGTTGAAGGTAGTGTCCAGGAGGAGGTCTATTAAACGGCAGCCACCATCTCCCAAGGACGATTCTAATGCTCACTTCAGAAGGCCTCCTCCTGAGGCACCACCACCTTTGTGATTGCCACCACCACCTCGTTCTTTTATCTTTTATTTGAAAAAATAAATCAGAAAAGTGACGTTCCACAAAGTCTTTTTTTGTTTTTTATTTTTTTAAAGCTGAAACTAGAAAAGTCGAAGTTCTGTTGAAAGTTGCTGAAATTAATAATTATTTATGCAATCTATTTACAAAGTATTTTCCAATTTGTTGAATTTGTATTATTTGATCATGAAAATTTACATAGCATTTAAAAGGAAAATCCTGCTTTTGCTTGTACAATTATTGTATTGCATATCTCAATATGCAGAATTCTATGAATGATTAGAAAAAAAAAAAAAAAAAATTCATATTTCTCCCTTTCAACATAATAAATAAAATTATTCCCATCAATAGGTCAAATTTCTCTTAAGCTGATTTTTGGGTATGTTGTTAAGTACTATCTAGCGGCAGAGCCAGGACAATTGATTTGGGGGGCTATATTAAAAATAAACATTCAAATTCATACAAAATAAATATAGTAAAATTCGAAAACTAAATGTAACTCGATCCATTTAGTTTTATTATAAAATTAAAAAGACTCTAGATTTATTAATCAAAATGAGACTTGTCCCTCTTTTAAATTTCAAAATCATTTATAATTGAGTTTACACTAATTTATAATTGAGTATTTTTTTTTTTTTTTTGTTAATCATATCAACAATTATTTTGATTCTAGGATAGAATATACATCAACGGTTTAAAGTGGAAATCAATTATTAAAGTCAATTTTAAGTTTTTTGGCTTGATCATCCAGATATATATATATATATATATTCTTAAAAAAAAACTATAAAACTTACATAACAACAATATTCAACATAACTTAAAGATGGAATATTATGGAAAATCATCCAAATTGCTTCCATATTCACCAAAAAATTGACTTGGAGATCCACCTTGAGACATCCAAATATATATATATATTTTTCTTTTTAAGAATTCACGTTCATTGAAATTTCAATGGAATCCAAATCATGTAGAATCTCATTTTTTTTTTTTTTTTGCCTCAATGTGGACCTATAGCACCAGGAGTTTGCCATACTTTTCCGACTCTCCTTTCTTCTCCTTTTTGGGCCTGTGATCATGATTTTTCACACACTAACAATACAAAGGAACTAATTTTGCCCCATTCGGAATCTTATATGAAGCAGTTTATCATTACATTGTGGATTCTCCAAAAAATAGCCGTTCCACAAATTAGGTTGAGCAATTTCTTGATTATGATTAATGATTTATGGCCACTAATCGAGCCATCTTGACGCCTTGGTTGATTGTTTTGTTCATTGAGATATTGAGCAATGAGGAGGTAGTCATTGGTATGTAATCGAAATAATAAAGGTTCCTCCTCATCCATCTCTTCTAGTCTTGCTTCCATATTTGCTACATAATTGGATTATTTAAGATCACCACTATAAGTTGAAGACCAAGAAGACGATATATAAGATGAACAACCATCATAGTAACTCATTTTTTGAAATTAATTTTGGTGATTTCAAGCAAACTTGGGTGGTGAAGTGAGGGATGTTGTGTAGACATATGTTGGCATGAGAGACCGAGGAATAAGTAGTACTATCAACAACGGAGAAAGTTTGATAGAAAAATTTAGGTAACAATAAAATATGTGTGAAAATTTGATTATGTCAAATTTAGAGAATGGAAGATTATGTGAAAAAGTTAATCTTAAATTTAATTGAAAAAAAACATATTACGTGTATGTAACAAAGTCATGAAAGATGACAAATTATATATTTTTTGAAAATTAAAATGAAATTAAAAATAAAACTGGTATTAAAATAATATTTGTAAAAATATAATTAAAAAGTAAAATTATGGTGAATAATTGATTGGATGAAAGTAAGAACCAATAATAAGAGCAGATATTATTGGAAGATAGAGATAGAATGTGTAGTAGGGGTTGCTCTAAATAGAGAGTATATATAACCAATAATGCTATTAATATTGTTTCATAACAAAGGCATTATCAGTATACGTATAAAGTAATTACATATTTGCTCACTTTAATTCTTGTCGATCCATGGGCTGCTACTTTCTTCTTTGATGATCACTTTCTGGTGGGCCTTCTTTCTCAGCTGAAGGTGGTGGTGCCCAACGGACTCGATGGCGCCGCCTTCCACCACCAAGCCCTACGCAATCCACCACGTGCAATTATATATTGGTCTACTGCCATTATTGTTGAAGCGTTTATGTTCTGCAGTTTTACTTCTTTTAATTGTAGTATGATGAGTGTTTCGGTTGCCATAACCATCAATGACTTATTTTCATAGTATCAGAAGATGTTACCCAAATCTAAAACAAAATAATTGTTTCTGAACCTAGCAATTTTTGTCCTTAATGTTTAGAGAGATTTAATTTTTGTGACAATTCATCCAATTGAATTTGTATTTGTGGCGTTTTTTGATGGGCCCATCCTTATACACTATTTTTGTGCACTCAACAGCCCATCGGTAATCCCACGATAGTCTTCCAATGGATATCTGATCTGACTAAAAAATTTCTGTGAAGTTAAACCGTTTATTTTTACTGAAAATCCTTTTATAACTTTTTTGAAATCTCTTTTCTAATGAAGATGATTAGAGACTTTTTCTTTTTAGTGTACATCGACAAAATAGGGTTATATAAAAATTTTTGATAGCATAACGGCTGTTTTTCTAAAAATTTCACTCTGCAAAAATTTATAGAAAGCATGTACGCTTTCATAACAATTAAATTCTCAACTTCTGAGTTTTAAACCGTCTTTTTCTTTATCTACAATCAACCACAATCATATTTTTAGTTTAAAAGACAACGTGAAAATAATTTATATGTCACACATAATTACATTTACACATTTCTAAAAACTACATATAAAAGTTATTATACAAGTTTTCAAAAGCATATATAACAAACATGCATAAACATAGCTGCACATGACTAAATCTATCTACTCTTGGGTTTGAGTCCCTGCTACTAACACACCTATATTTGCACCTATCCCTGGGAAGGTTTCATTTATGAAACATAAAAATAATGGGTAAGTTAAACGAGCTCAGTAAGTGTCATATATTTCTATTCAAATTACATTTTCGAAATTAAATCTCTCTAAAGTTTAAAAATGTTTCATAGATGCTTTAATACTGAAAACCACATTTGATCTAACTATATGAATAAACATTTCTAATAATTATAAATCATGCATCGTAAAACTCAATCTCAATAATATATTGAAAAACGAGTTTTTTTATTTCGAAAAACTATTTTGAAACACTTTTCAAATCTAAATTATATAAAATAGCATTTTGCATAATTTTATTTTTCTGCTGTAAAATATAAACAGTGATGACAATAAAACTTTCAGAAAGCCTCTCAGTGAAATAAGTCAACCATTGATAGTCTGTACCATATAGTACTCTAGATATGAAACGGAATTTACCATCGTTCAAGTCTCCACGAAATTTACCATCTCTTCGCCCACCTACCTAGTTCTACGTAGCGAAATTTATCAGCACTCACGTGGGAGCTAGCCATTATATATCTAGTTTGTGCATGGACTACACACTAGACTAAACTAATAGACACAGTCTCTGCCTTCGTTAGTGATAGACACCTTTGACACTGTCATGCACACATTGGGGTACTCTGATCGGAAATATCTGAGATACCTATAG
Organism: Dimocarpus longan; assembly: GCA_022984855.1. Taxonomy (NCBI): domain Eukaryota; kingdom Viridiplantae; phylum Streptophyta; class Magnoliopsida; order Sapindales; family Sapindaceae; genus Dimocarpus; species Dimocarpus longan. Next base: position 7,071,347 of record CM041016.1, on the reverse strand, counting down.
GTCGTACCATAGGTTTACAAAACATGCTATTTTTCATCATATCATCCATTTCTCATATGAAATTTCCAAAATTCATATAGGAGATTTTCATATTTAAATCATTTACTATAAAAATCAACTTTTATTCTTACAAAACATGAATTTAAACATAATATATAATTTTATTGTGAATAGAAAATAATCATATCAAAATATTTTGAAAGGACACTCACCGTTTTCCTAACTCGCTATAACGCACAATTTAAGATTCCTTTGTTTCCACTTTACCTATACATGATCACATTCTACTTTTAGGCGACGTCACAACCGAGTTTATTTGTATATGTTCCCTATTCAAAATTCCTAACATTTAAGCGTGTAAAACACCTCACTGAAAGTCTAAATTCACATCAATGTATTAAACGAAAATTTGAATCATTCTAACTCATGTTGGCCAAACCATGACCACACATTTACACCATCAATCTCATTTAATTTTCTCATCATAATCTTACTCAAACACATGCAAAAGTAATGCCAAATCAATTCAATTTCATAAAACTCACACTTGAGCAATATAGCATAGTTTTGGTCGTGAGATGTATCATTCAACATCTAATATATTTCTTTTCAATTTCATGTTAATTTCGTCATCAACATAATCCGTAAAATCATCCAAAATAACCAAAAACATTTGTCCATGACTTGAAAGTACCTATGGCCGAAACATAGCAATTCTATACACCATACTTTTGCTTCTCATTTTAACATCCTAACTTGACATTTTAGCACATCTACATGCATAAAATAACTCAAATAAATTAAACACAACTTGAACCTTGTAATCCCATCCTTGGTTGTGAATCATAGCCAAACACAACATCAAGATTTCTTCAAGTTTCCACTTAAATCACAGTAAAATCACACAAAATCTCATGGTAAGGAAATTAGTATCTTAAACAACATCAACTTAAATTTCAATCAACTAGTCATCTTTACTGGTAAGCTTACCAACTTCTCTTAGATCACTAGCCTTACTTTCCCACAGGTTTGAGGTCTCAAAGCTTTAAATTATTTATACATAAAAAAATCACATTAAATTCAGATATAACTCATTAAGAACAATTGATTCAAATATTTACACATACAAGTCATGAATACTTAAATTTTACCACTTGAAAATAACTTGATCTTGTTGGATATCACTCTTAAGCTTGTACACACTCTTTTTATGGCTAGAAAATCACTCAAAAATGGTCTAAGAATTATAAAGTGTAGCTGTTGTCCCTGCTCTCTTCTTCTAGCCGAAACCCCCTCCAACACTTTCAAGTTTCTTCTTTGTTTTTCTATTTGATTTCAACTTTATATAATCTTTAATTGCCTCCAAACTAAGATTATATTTATAAGTTTATCATTGGTTTGGTTTGGAGACCTTTGATTTGTTGAAAACTAAAAACCATTTCAATTCTAACCAATTCCATTATAATGCAACTAATGCTAACTAGTTAGTTATTTTATCTTTAAAATTACCATATGCCATCTTTATCTCTACATTCACATGCCACTCACAAGCATTCTCTCATATTTTTAAATTTTAGAAAATGCCGTTATACATATCTTAAACTAATTTATTTAATCATGTCCCCTTTTTTGGTAATTCTTTTGACATCAATTTCATGTTAAACCTTAATCAATCACTATACCACTTATTGTATTCGAATATATCTCCGATCTATCAGGAAATTCTACTAGAATTTAGTTACACATTTGGACACTTTAAATTACTTTATTATTTCATAAATAAGGGCATACTTTTTATAGTAGTGTACACACAGTGCTAGAATCGGAAATGTATATTACATTTCTGGTCATATTATATTACATTTCATAAAAAAAATAAATAAATAAATAAATATGGTATGTCCAATGAGTCTAGAATTAGATATGAAAATGAGAAAATCTTTAAATTAAGAATTGTCGTGTTTTGATTATGCATATATTAGGTACAAACCTTACAACTCTTGCATGCATTGAATTTCATATAATTTGATGTTAAATTACGTAGATTGTTATGTTGATGCATTATTATATGTATATACTAATTCATTAGTTGTACAGTTAAATATATATAATTTTTTTTTGACATATTATATTACAAATTCGGATACAAGTAACATGATCGGGTCCTTTTGATCAAGCTATTGAGGTATAATTTGGAACTAGAGGCTCCTATTAACAAGAGGAATGCTCTCTTAGAGGAGGGCGAAAATGCAACACAAACAAGAAAAACTAGCCACGTTTTTTGGTGGTAAGGTGTAGAACTCGAGACCTTGAAAAGACACGAGTGGTGTGATTGCTATTGTAGCTACACATCTAAAGATTTATAAACATATATAATTGAACATTAAATTTATGTAAAATATATGTAGCCCTTACATAAATTTTGTAATATTTTAACAGGTATATGAAAAAATGCCAGGTAAAACAATGGCTATTTAAATATATTTTCTTTTTTCAATTCAATGAGATTAATCTAACAAAACATTTAATTTTTTTTTAAAATATTAAAGGTAACTTCCATCAAATTCAAAATGCGCATTAATCTTTATCTCATCGAATTAAAAAAGAAAGGATATTTTTTTTGAGTCTTGGGTTGGTGAAGGATTTGTTTTTGAGTCTTGGGTACGTGGACGTCAAGAATACGTGTAGCTTTTATCCAAGTTGAATCCAATTACACCTCCAGCAGCCCCGAAATCAACCAAACAACCAATTACTAAGCCTTATCCAATACTGACTGCGTCAAAGTCTCAACGACCAATTACTAAGCCTTATCCCAATACTGACAGTGTCAAAGTCTTTTGTTGAAGCTTCGTCGAATGATAGACTTGCGTATTACAAATGGAATTCTACTAGTTAACCTAATAATGACAATAAAAGGTCATTCATAGACATATAAATACAAAGGAGAACATAATGTAATCCGACAACAGTCTTCTATGATCAACATGATTAATATTTGTTCACTTTCTTCTCCATCCTTGAACAGCGGCTTTGTTCTCCAGTTTCTCCTTTCTCTTCTTTTAGTTCAATATGTTCTCATCATTTGTATCCTTTGACTAAAGGTGATAGTGTTGCGCTTTTAAAGTCGACCACCATCATCTTAGAAGGCTTATATGATCCTCCATCACCACCAGCCACCACCGGTCCACCTTTATCTTTGAAGTGTTTATCTACCGAGTTTCCTCTTTAATTTTATTCGATATGTGCCACTAGCTACATATTTTCATTGTAAGTATACAACACAAACAAAACAATTGTTTGTAGTCCTATTTCGTAGTTTTTATTTTGGAGAGATCTCTAACTTTTTGGGAGCTTCTAAGTCATTTTCCCATGAATAATATGATGTTTGTGTGCTTTTTGCTTGTATAAGGTAATTATCATCTAATGTCAAAAAAAGAAAAATTAAATGCCATATAAACACTTTTCTTTCTTTTCCTTTATCCTTTTTTTATTTATTTTAATATTATTTGACTGATATTGATTGACCTAACAAAATCTTGGTAAAAAAAAATTGGGCATAAATATATTTTCCGAAAGAGTAATGTTATATTAATATAACTAAAAATTTTAGCCCAAAAGTTGGGTAGAATAGTATGTAGTATTATCTAAATCATGGAATGATGTGGTAATCGATTAAATAAGAACAAATCATTTACCACCATATTTTGCTTGATTTTTGGGTTACCATAAAATTTTGATTAATTTTTTGATTACTTTATTAGGTTGAATAGCTTTATTATTTCTGAAAACATCTAAATTTTGTCGATTAAGTATATAATTCTTTATCGTAGATATAATATGGTTGGTAACCACTAAGAGTTCCAAGTTCAATTCTCTCTTCCCAATATACGTACATAAATTCTTAAATTGATTCGTTCTAAAAAATAAATCTTAAATTGATTGCTAGAGTTGGACCAAATATAATGGCATATAAAACCCATTAATGAAGAAAATCGGAAGCCCACTTAGGCCCAAACAAGCTACTTGGGTTTTGTAATTTTCAAGTGGAATAATCAGTGCTACTGAGTGATCCTCATTTCTGATCCGATTCTCTGTTTTATACAGTTGAACACCAATTCAGCCAAATTTTCCAGTTGTTCCGGTTCAATCATTTGATAACATTAGGTTACAGATATTTTTTGGTTGGTAACCTCCGAAAAAAAACCATTTGATAACATTAAAATTAAAATAGAGCCTGACATCCACTACTAAAAAGTTGATATGTCTAGTTCAATAAAATCATTCAATCACACTTTCCACTTACCTTCCAACTAAATGGCATCAACTTCTGTATCTGTCAGATTTAATCTTATCTTAAATCAGTCTATAATTTTAGTTCATCAATAAGGTGTTATATCATATCATCTATGAATGTAGAACAAATCTATTTTGTTATTCAGTGGCTTGATTCCTCTCCTCGAATATACATGCATAGTATGAATTGTTCAATTAATCAAGCATTCACAAATTATATGGCTAGGACTTAATTAATTGTTTTACAGTGCTCTTTTTCTAATTACATAGTCCCATCAACGAGTGCTTGTTACGTGAATGTGCAAAATTTTCACAACTCAAGTTTGGTTTGGATGAATTTATGAAAGGAAAAATCTAGGAAATGAGAAAAACAAAAAAAAAAAAAAAAGTATTTTTGTGTCTTTTTTCAATATTTTAAATATGAATAATATTAGACTTCCAACTAAATTTACTTAAAATTTTTATTGAAATGATGTGATAAGTTGATTTATAATAATACATTAGTAATAAAATAATATATTGATAATGTGGTGGTTAGAAATAAGATTGTCATACTATTTAAACAATAAATTTTAATAAAATTTTAGATAGTTCAACATTATTCTTTAATTATTTGTGTGTGAGGCTTGTAATTTTGGATAAAATTCCCTTTTCACTTTTTACCTTTCATTTTTACTTTAAAATTGTTATATTTTTTTCTTTCTCAAACTTAAACACCTCTCGTACAAATTTTAACAAAAGCAGAGTCCTTACCGAAAAGTGTAGAGTTACCGAAAAGCTAGCGAGTCATGATAAGAAAAGCCATTTGTGTCTGTTAACTTTTGTGCCATTTTTTGTTCCAAGCAATTTCCAAAACTCAATAAATTCCCGAAGAAACCACCATTACGAAACTTCATAGCACCTAACTGGTGAAGTTCACTAAACCGTTCCTCGAATATGAGTCCAAATACCAAACCCCTTATAGATGTAATAAACATATGGAATTTGATGTTTCTTCTCATCACTTCAAAAAAGATAAGACTCGGTCTCATTATTCATCAAAAAGATTATAAAAATGTGTCACACACACATGCTTAATTTCTTCGTAGCTTCCCTCCAAAGACTTTTGACATACCGCCAGCCAAGAAGTATGATCATGCGCGCCCATCAGTTTGAACAAGTCTTTGTTACTTTCGATATGTTTATCCCGTTATTAATGTATAAAAGGTCAATACCTTGTAGTTCATACTTCATTGATAGGAACAAAAAAAAAAAAAAAAATGCATTCCAGTTCACAATTGCTTGTTTTCATTTTGGTCCACGGCCTGCTGCTCTCGCATGTCACTGAAGCTACACATGTTTCTGGGTCTTCTCTTGATGGATTTTCTCACAAGTTGAAAGTAGTCAACAAGAGGATACCTAGACCATCACCACCACCGCCTAGGGTCAATTATCCTCCTCACTACAGCCCTCCTCCTCCTCGTGCACCACCACCACCGCAGTTTGTGCCACCTCCTCCGCCTGCTTACTAGTTACAAACTATTTACTATGTAAAACGTGTACTAGCCGGGATGCTACTCTGCCTTTTTTTCTTGTATGAATTTTAATATTGCTTAATAATAAGATTTCCATCACTCGCTCAATTTCTCTGAATTTGATTTCATGTCAAGACCATGTTCCCACAAGAGGGTTGAAGCCGTATTATGGTTGTAATTGTTGGAAACACATTGTTCATGCCATAATATAAAGGTCATGCAATTGTCATGCTAGTTAATACTATTACAGTATCACCATCACCCACCTTTGGTAATTATATATTCATACTCAAAATTCAAAAATGCTATTACTCAGACACATGAATTTTTTCTTTGTGTATATAATCATTGCATAGACTTTCCATTAGCTTTAAGGCCAACAAACTATGACAAAATTGGTTTGAAAGTCATGGTACATCAAACATCTATAGCCACTTAATTCATGTACAAAAGGCCAATATCTTGTTGTAATATTCACGTAGGAATTAATTAGCAATGAGTGCCAATTCATACTTGCTTATTTTTATTTTGGTCCATGGCATGCTACTCTCGGTACATGCCACTACTGAGGCTGTTTCTGGGCTCTCTCATGATGATTTTTCTTATAATAAGTTGGAGGTAGAGCCTCGGAAGAGTACTAGTAGGTCACCACCACCTCCACCGATGCCTAGTGATTCTCCTAATAATGGCTTTTAAGTCAAATGTCCTCTTCTTCCAGTGGCTGCACCACCAACAGGCCATCAAGGTCACCACCTCCACCAACATCATATTCTTAGCTTGATACCCTTTTATTGATTTATTTAAACAATGTAATAAGTTACAAGTGTTTGTTTGTTGTTTGCTGTTTTTGTACTTTGCTGTTGGTGTATGATTTTTATCATTGCGTATCATTGTTAATAATTTACATGAATGATCTGAAAAGATTTGATTTCTATTTGTGTATTTATATGTGTTTTTTGAGATGAAATTGTTTCCGGCCATCAATTGGTCAATTTCTGTGTACTTGATTTCAGATAATTGTTAACATAATCAAGCTCCTATTAAATCCTTTGAGACTTGCATATGGATATTTATAGTGGTTGGGAAAACTTGGTTAAGACATGATTTTAGAATGTAATAATTTAATAAAATTTTATATGATTTGTGTACTCATAATCAATGCTGACCTCTGATAGTAAACTGATTAAAAAGAATTTAGTAGCATCTTTAGATAATAGTAATAAAAATTTAAACGAATTATATATAGAAGATAATCACGTATCACGAGATCTTTAAAAATTTAAAAAAATTAAATTTAATAAAAGATCATACTAGACACAAATACAATCATGGTCTAATAATGACCCTACTCGTTTCAAAAGCCATCCTTCTCCTCCTCTTGCGGCTCCGCCACCTGCACCTCGGCTAATATGATCATATTAGTTTTCTACCCTTTATTGATACTGCATAGATGCTTGTTTTGTGATTATAGTTTATACACACGATCATTAATCATCAAGAACTTAGTATTATGTTTTTTCTTGTATGAATTTCGTTTATGCATATCACATTACTGATTAGTTAAAATTATTATTTCCATCAATAGGTCATCATATCTGGTTAGCTTGATTGCAAGCAATTGTTGAGCTCATGCTCCAACAAAGCCTCTAGCAATTTTGTATACAAACGAGTGATTGTTGAAATACTTTTCAATGCCTTAGAATCCGAATCTTATTCATATGTTTATTTATGAATATACAAATTCATTTATTGCATTATAATCATCCTACTGTGATACTTGTGGTGGGTAGTTACGAGTTATAGCAAGAACTATTCTAATATATTTAAAAAAAGAAAAGAAAAAAGAACTATTATAATATATCTACAGGCCAAGGTCTGTTTACATACTTCCAAATAGTTGGGCTTAATCCAACTGAGAGGTTAATTTATGGCCCAAATATATAACGGAGACTTTGGTCATTTTGGGCCACTCTAAAATAGTTGATATAAAAGAAGCATTATTTAACAATTTTTTGAGAAGTGTAAGGAAGCAGTATTGGTTTTAGCAAGAATGGTGAGAATCTGATTTATTGATTGAAGGAAATTCTCCAAACTAGCCATTCGGCTATGTCCTTTCTAATTTTATCCAAACTTAATGATATATTTTACCAGCACTAGCAATTATAGAGACAAGAATACTTTTTCAAATCTTTTTTGATTGGTTTTTTGAGTATTAATTTCAAATCTTAAATACTATAGTTGAATTCCTTCCTATTAACTTAAGTTTTTTGGTCTGACAGTAACTAACATGGTATCAAAATTTGAAGATCTCTAATTCAAACTCTTTTTTTTTTTTTATCTAAAATATTTTTATTATACACATTATAAGATACGAAATGTTTAGTATATGTCTGTCATTTGTTTACGTTATATGTGAGAGGACATGTCATGTCAACCTCAAATCTTAAATACTATAGTTGTGTCTCTTCCTATAAGCTTAAACTTTTGAGTCTAGAGAGACAAGTCATATATTAAACTCAAATCTTAAATGTTATAATTAAAGCTCTTTCTATCGGATTAAATTTTTTAAGTCTAGTGATAACTAGCATGTATTATAAATTTTTAACCTGTTTTATAAAATGTACTTTCCTTTGTAGAATTTTCTAGTTTTCTACAACGAGTCCACCGCCCATTTCTATTGACTTCTGAGAATCTACAGGCCTCTCATATTTTCATGAAGTGGAGCACTTCATCGAGTCTCTACACAGTAGGCTTTTCAACAAATTGACTTACGGATTCAAAAGGTTGGCAGAAACCACTAAAATAAGGTATATTTAATTACTTGACAAACATCAAATTAATTCACATAAACAATTAATTATTACACTTAGTTCATAAACATTAGTCTACAAGTAACAGGAAATTGTACTAGGGGTCATGTAATTATGCATATTTCAAACTCAACCAGACAATCAACAAGCCAATTACTATGTAATCCATGTTGTGATATTCATATTACAGAGTTTCCACTCAGGCATGGAAAGCATTGCAGCAATGGGTGCAGAGACAGAAATTCACTTCCTGCCTCACTTCTTCTAGCCTTAACTGCAAAACTAATTATCAAATGCGAGATAGATTTATAACGACAACAAACTGATCTGCTAGAAGGTTATGTAAAGTTATAAAATTCATTCATTTCCTCTTAAATTAAAAAAAAATGTTAAATATTTAATAAATTTTGGTCAGGATTACTTATATAAAGATATTTTATATATCATTATTTAAAATATGAAAAAAAAAAAAAAATGAGTTATAGGAACAATATTCACTTCCTTGCAGCAGCCAAAAAGAAAAGCGAGAAAAGCCAGTTGGCTGCTAGACAAGTTAAAAAGGTTGAGAAGAATAAAATGATGAGAGAAAAGAGGAAATCTTGGATGTATTGCTGCATTGCCAAGATAATTCAATCCTGCCTTTTCTCAATTAAAAGATCTCCGATTTTGAATCAATTTGAAGTGTATAGGCCTCTGGATTTATGTTTACCTCTTTCTACAAAGTTTGAGGGTTCATTTTTTTGTAGTGAGATAATTGTTGTGGATTTTATTCACTTTGTTATTATTGTATTTTAAATTGTAGTCTATCAGACTTTGTATACTTATTACCGGTGACATTAGTGAAGAAATTATTTAGAGTTTGATTGTAATGGTAAAAAATTCTTAAACCCAAAATAAAACCCAAAACTTATTGTGATAGATTGGCACAGCATGTCGACCAATCTAAACTAACGGTCCACTACATGTTACAAAAGAATAGTCCAGAAACTTAATTGATTTAGCCCAAATAAGATCTATTTCGTTAAGTGAGAATTGATTGCTCTTAACGCATGAGATTTAAATAAATTATAATAGAAGATACATTAACTCTATAACTGATATATCATTAACCATGACATTTATGATGCGTTTACTTAGAGGAATCAGAATAATTTGGAATCGGAATAAAGTATCGGAATCGAAATAAGTTGTTTACTTTAATTATAGGAATCAGAATCAGAATCAGAATCATCAGTATTCCCATTGAGTTGTTTACTTTGCTTTAGAATCGGAATGGATTAATTATAAATTACAAAAATAACCTTAATTAAATGGATTAATTATAATAGTGTATAGTTTTTTTTTATTATAATATACAGTTTTTTTTTAATATCAAATAAAAAACTGTACATTACAATTAAAAAAAAAATTTGCATATTATTTTAATAGTCCACTATGATAATTAAGAAATTTGTGATGAAAAACAAATGGTGTACAGTTTTTTATTATAACATATAGTTTTTTTTTAATATAAACAAAAAATTGTACATTACAATTAAAAAAAAAACTGCATATTATTTTAATAGTCCACTATGATAATTAAGAAATTAGTGATGAAAAACAAATAATGTACAGTTTTTTATTATAATATGTAGTTTTTTTTTTTTTTTTTTTAAATATCAAATAAAATTGGTTTTTCTTTATTTTGTTAAAAAGGGTATACGAGACTTTTCGTCTTAGTAAAAGGAATGAGAATAAGAATGAAAATGAGATTCCCAAGTAGGTTGAGAGGAATGAGATTCTCATTCCACAACCCCAAATTGATGCGGGACCCACACTTTCATTCTCATTACAGAATGAATTTTAAACAAGTAAATATTATCAATCAATCTCATTCCCTATTCACATTCCCCAATCCGTGAAGTAAACGCACATGTATTCTGTAACTGACATTATACATGGCATTTGCTCTATAACAGACATATCATTAACCATAACATTTACTCTACAATAAATTGATATCTTTTCCACCTATAAATAAAGGCTTCATCAAAGGATAGAAGTATCCCACTTCTCTTGCTCAGCTCTTGCAAGTCACTTGAGGTTTTTTTTTTTTCTTGTGTTCTTATTTTTCTGCTCTAGATTTAGAATTCCTCTGTGATAGATTCAGTGTAGTGGTGTGGAAGTGTATGTCCAGGGAAGGTTCTAGCTAGAAAAGAATTGTTATTTAACTGTATATATTATAATCGATTTATCTTTTCTAAAAACTTACCTGATATACTATTTACGGTCTATTTGTACTGTTCTATTATATGGGATTTTGCTTATTGATACTTAATATCTTAATGTTCCAACTCCGTCTAATCTTCAGGTCAAGATGGTCAAGACTTTGATAATCTTCCATCATTCTTTTTCTCTTACACACTTCCTTCAGTTTGATGACGCTTTACAATTATCACATTCTTTTACAATAAGATCAGTTTACTTACTTAAGTATCAGAGTGTCTTCGGCTGACATCTCACTGATGTCAAGATCACCCGTGTTCTCTTTGTTTGATTTATGCATTACATTGGTTGCTATGTTTTAAGAAAATTGACTGATGAGACCCGTTCAAAGTCAACATACTGTAGAATTTACCCACTACATTGATCATTAGAAATAAACTTAATTATATGGAATTATGTAAAAGTTATGGTCGTTTTTTTTTCTTTTACGATATATTTATTTGTTTTGCTTGGTTGGCTTTTGATTAACCATTGATTAAGTTTGTTTTTTATTCTACATTCTACACAACCAGCCATTATTGGATTCCAATATGACATAATAAATAGTTCCAAAATCCAATACAGTACATACCATCACGGCCACCACCAATCCCTGCAAATAATTTACATGACATTCAATGTTCCAGCCGACTTCAAAACGAAAACCACATGTCATTATACAAGGTGTTCAGTTCACTGCCTGGACTTTCATGTAGTGGCGGCCAACAACACTACGATTTAAGGTTGAACAAGTCTGAACTGGCCGGTTTATTATATAAGTTAAGCCCCATATACAAATATAAAATACCATTCATTGATTATCTTGTAATCCAGTGATTGATATACAAGCAATGGATGCCAAATCATTCTTGATCATTTTTATTTTGATTAATAGCCTTCTACTCGCACATTTTGTCACTGAAGCTGTACATGTTTCTAGGTCTTCGGCTGATGAATATTATTATAAGTTGAAGGTAGTGTCCAGGAGGAGGTCTATTAAACGGCAGCCACCATCTCCCAAGGACGATTCTAATGCTCACTTCAAAAGGCCTCCTCCTGAGGCACCACCACCTTTGTGATTGCCACCACCACCTCGTTCTTTTATCTTTTATTTGAAAAAATAAATCAGAAAAGTGACGTTCCACAAAGTCTTTTTTTGTTTTTTGTTTTTTTAAAGCTGAAACTAGATAAGTCGAAGTTCTGTTGAATGCTGCTGAAATTAATAATTATTTATGCAATCTATTTACAAAGTATTTGCCAATTTGTTGTATTTGTATTATTTGATCATGAAAATTTACAAAGCATTTAAAAGGAAAATCCTGCTTTTGCTTGTGCAATTATTGTATTGCATATCTCAATATGCAGAATTCTATGAATGATTAGAAGAAAAAAAAAATATTCATATTTCTCCCTTTCAGTATAATAAATAAAATTATTCCCATCAATAGGTCAAATTTCTCTTAAGCTGATTTTTGGGTATGTTGTTAAGTACTATCTAGCGGCAGAGCCAGGATTATTGATTCGGGGGGCTATATTAAAAATAAACATTCAAATTCATACAAAATAAATATAGTAAAATTCGAAAACTAAATGTAACTCGATCTATTTAGTTTTATTATAAAATTAAATAGACTCTAGATTTATTAATCAAAATGAGACTTGTCCCTCTTTTAAATTTCAAAATCATTTATAATTTGAGTTTACACTAATTTATAATTGAGTTTTTTTTTTAATCATATCAACAATTATTTTGATTCTAGGATAGAAAATACATCAACGGTTTAAAGTGGAAATCAATTATTAAAGTCAATTTTTAAGTTTTTTGGCTTGATCATCCAGATATATATATATTTTAATCGTAATGTTGACATTTTTATTGTTTTCCTTGTAAATTTTCTTTGTTTTCGACTACCACTTGTAGCGAGATTGACTTTTGAGTGTCTCTAAGCCTCTCATATGCTCATGAAGTGGGGTGCACTTGTTCATCGGATCCCTAGGCAGTAGACTTTTCAACAAATTGACTTGGAGATTCGAAAACTTGGTAGAAAAAACCACTAAAATAAGATATATTTAATTACTTGACAAATGTCAAATTAATTCATATGGACAACTAGAGAACTTAATTACCATACAAAGTTCGTAAACACTTCAGTCTATAAATAACGCGAAATAGTACTACGGTGTTCATGTAATTATACATATTCCAACCTCAACCAGACAACCAACAAGCCAATTAATTACTATGGAGTTGGCAGCTCACTTGTTTCTAATAATGTTAATCAATGTTGTGATACTACAAAGTTTCCACTCAGGCACAGAAATCACTGCAGTAATGGCTGAAGAGATAGACGTTCATGAAATGGATGTGGTTGAAGCTGATTCTCATAGTGATTTATCTACTCAAATTATGGTAGATCTACGTAGAGCAGCTAGGAGGCGATCGAGGTCTCTGAAAAGGCCTCCCCCACCGGCTGCCAACAGAGCTCAGCATATGCATTTCCCTCCAGCGGCGCCGCCTCATGGTCCTGGCTTTTTGCGGTTTCCACCACCACCGCCGCTAGCACGCCCATTGCCGCCATCATCACCCGTGCCACCACCGTCTAGCTTTTAGGTGGCCATGAATTAATTTCCATGTAAACTGTTCTCAAGCATTATGATTTAGCTTTAATTTGATTTTTTTTTTCTTTTTTTGATCTACGCTTTAATTTGATTTGTCAGTACGTAGGATTGTCTCTTCTTGTCTCAACTTAAAAGTAAAATTTAATGCAGTGATTTATAAAAATAACCAGTGTAAAATAGATGTCATCTTTGTGACAACTTTTTTTGAGTGTGATGTCATTTCTATAAATAGTTTGCAAATAATTATATATTTTAAAAATATTTCTGGTTAAAGCTTTAAGCATCCTCAACCCAGAGAATCTAATAATAATAAAAACCTAACCTTTGTCAGCTTCTTGAAATAGTAATCCGGACTGGAAAATAAAATTTTATCACAGTTGCATCTGGACAGGTAGCTAACCTAGCATCAGAAAATTAAAAATTCTATATATCTGAAGCTTGGCAATTAAAAAATTCGAAGACCTTCATGCATCTTCTGACTTTGTGCCTGAGTGATATATGTATATATATTATCTTTTGGGTTGAATATATGTATAATTTTATATAGGGATAATCTCAAAAAACTCATTCTAATTTGTAAAAAAATTTATTTTACCATCTATGGTTTCATTTTTATCCAAAATCTCCTCTGACATTAATAAAAATACTCAAAATACCCCTTAAAGGTGTATGAGGAGATGATAGTCACAAATTGATGATAAAATTGTAATGAGTAAAATGATTATCTTCTGTTAATTTTTTAACATCAAGAGATATTTTGAATAAAAATAAAACTATAATAGTAAAATGAATATTTTTGTAAATTCGAATGAATTTTTTGAGATTCTCTCTTTTATGTAAGGTCTGGATTTTGCATAGCAAAAAACTGTGAGGAGAAGCTTTTTATTTTGTGTGAAATTCTAGTTTTGTATTGTTACAAAACAATTTGTAATGATACCAACCATTGAATTGTTATTGATAATCACTCATACAATCAATTTAATGATTATTATTAATAAACAATCTTACCAAATAATTACAAACAACAGCAAATACATACAAAATTTAACAACCACTAAATTAAGAAAAAAATAGATAAATAACCTTAAAATCAATGTTTAATCAAAATTTTAAACTAATATTACTCTAATTCATGTTTAGAAATCATAGTGTTTAGAAAGTTGAGGCTTTAAATTAAATTTTAGGCTTCACCAACTTCATATATATCTTTTGACTTTTCGGTTTCTTTAGGCAGCTCATGAAATTTCCTTGAATGGAACTTCACTAAACCAACCGATACAGCAGTTGACTTCAATATTTCACGCGGACTGGGTTGAAATCAAGGTCATGGAATCTGAAATCAGAGCCACATAACCAAAACCTTATCAGTTGACCAACCGCAATTTCATGTACACTTGGAGTGATATGGTCTAGAAGTTCAGATTTTAACAAAAGTCTACGTACGAAATTTCAATAATCAGATACATTCAGAAAATAAGGTAAATTTATTATTAAAACATTGGCTATAAATAGGGCAAAATATAGTAGTGTTTGTAAATCATATCAAACAAGTTATTTAAACATGGGTAGACAATCATACTTGCTGCTTCTCATGCTAGTCCATGCAGTGATAATATTAGAGAATTCCCACTTGGGCAGAAGCAACAGAGTGATTGATATTCATGATTTTGATAAGGTAATGTTAGGCAGGAGACTCAGGAGGACATTGCCAACTCCATCAAGGCCTTCTCCAATGCCCAACAAGGCTGTTCATATGATAGATCCTCCATCCCCTACAAACCCTCGCGTCTTCCTGCTTCCACCACAGCTGCCTGGTCCACCACCGTCACCACTTCCACCACCACCACCTTATCAGGCTTGAATACATATTACCGTATCAATAAGTATCATCATATATGTGGTGTATATATATATATGATTAATTTTTCGATTATGTCTTTGCTGTGTATTGAATGTAACCTTGATATGATGATGATAAGGTGATCAATGTAAGCCTTAACTTCTCCTCAAACAATCAATGCATTGAGTTATAATCAAATCAAAGACAAGGAAATTAATGATTCAAAAGAACTCGCTTCATCTAATACAATTGTGTTGTGTTATATATTTTCACCTTGTTTTTCTTCTTGTTTTCAGCAAATAAATAAATAAATGAAAGAATAATTATAATTTTCAATTCTTAGATCTTATCTCAACTCTATCATATATGTTAATGTATCATAATCTCAAATCTTAAATACTATAATTGAGTCATTTTTTATCAGTTTAAATTTTTGAGTCTTTTAATAATTAATATAGTATTAGAGCCTGGAGGTCCTGGTTCAAATTCTTTCTTCTCCTTTTATCTGAAATTTTTCTTGCTACACATATTATACAGTAGAGAGTGTTTAACGTATATCTATTATTTGTTCATATTGCACGTAAAAGAATGTGTTGACGTATCTTAATTTCAAATATTAAGATTTTGAATTTGATAATAGCTAGCAACATATATTGTAATGCTTTTAGATTCAACCCAACGTGTATAAACATGAGGTCGTGTAATGTTATTAGTTGTACAATGAAATAAAAAATTATGTTTTCATATACGCGTATCAACGTTGAAAGAAAAAAACCTTCTCATATTATTTCGTGAAAGTGTAATTGAATGACGCCTGAAAATATAAAATTGAGAAATTTAACGAAAGTTAACTTAACAATGGTCTGATCTAACTCAACCAATTTGAGTTAGCTAGCTGTATAGACTTATTTTTCTTTGCCGTACCTTAAAAGTCTTATTTTAATGAATTAATATTAATTTTACTCCTCTTTCTTACGTACGGTTTCGATTTACTACTGTTAAAATACCCACAAGACGACAAGATAGTCAACTTGGCCAGCTCTTAAGTGGTTTGACTTCAATTTTATAAAACAGCCAAATTGGCAATTGTTTTGATTAATTTTGAAAAAGTATGTTGAAATATGCTTGATCGGCAAGGTGAGTTAGAGACATTTAACAATGTGGAAGAAATGATATTTAACTAAATTATATCACTAAACAACTTGATTTGCATTAATCATTATTTTTCGTTTTTCATGTGCTCAGAGAGTAAATCATGAACTAGAACTTGATCTTAATTAAATATAGTCTCCAAAGTCAAACGCCACCTCTAAATATATATAATATGGAGAGACTAAAATCTTTCTTGAATAAGTTGGGATTTAGATGTGAGTAATTATTTGTTTCAACAAATTAATATATTAGATAGGTTGCAAAATTGATATATATATATATATATATATATATGTGTGTGTGTGTGTGTAATTTCTACGTTAGCTTATGCTTATGCAAAAAAAAGTAGCCAAATTATTTTGTATGTACTTAGCCAAATTTCAACCAAACGTAAATATTTATTACTCAAAATAATATTGTTTAACAGTTTATTATGTAATTAAAAAAAAAATGTTAAACACGTTTGTTTTGATATATCACTTGTGGTGGGAATTATTCGAATTTAATTAGGTTATTATCAAGTTGAATGAACATTCTATACCATTGTAGATGGTCTAATTAAAAGCATTTTTATTAAGTCATTTGAACTCATATTTTAAATGTTTAGTAAGGTTCAACACAAAAGAGATTTAGTAGAACATCACAGCTTTTTTAGTTAGTTTTTACTATACGAAATTAGGTTTATGCATGGTAACATACAAATACATTGCTAAAGTCTTTGGCGACGTATGGCCGCCTGGTATTTCTTAAAAGTTTACTTCATTTAATTTTCTCCATAATTATATAAGAATCAACCATGCTCATCAACTATATATATATATAGAGGCAGGATCGGGGGACGCAAGTTTTGACATAAATTTTGATACGATTTACTGACGATTGAATAATGAAGCTTTTAATGGTATAAATATACTCATATCTTTATATATAATTTCATTTTACACTTTAATTAATATTAAAAACTTATTTCCTCTCTCTTTATTATTATATCATCTTATATTTTTTCATTAATATTAAAAGCTCATCAATTAAATTATATTTTTTATCTCTCCTCTTTCAGTCATCATACATGGCACAAAGAAAACAAAAATAATACTACTTTTTTTTTTTTTTTTATCTTTTGACCAAATAAAAATATTATAAATCAAAATTTTCATTTAATATTTTTTCTCTATTCAGTGAATTAAATCACACAAATAATATATGAATTTGAAGATCTTAACATAAACTTTCAAACGAGATTCTCATTGCATATGTTTAAATAAATATACTTATTAGAATAATCTAAAATAAGAAATCAATTTAAAAAAAAAAAAAACTTATTTTTGGTACAAGCATGATGTCTTAAAATATGATAAAAATAATAAAATTGGAAATGAATATTCTTCTCACTCAGCCTAATTTTTTGAGTCATTACTTTTTTTAAATTCATTTTCAAATTTTATTATTTTTATCATATTTTAAGACATCATATTTATACCCAAAATAAGTTTTTTTTTAATTGATTTCTTATTTTAGATTATTCTAATAAGTATGTTTATTTAAACATATACATATGGATTTTGTTTGAAAGTTTATATTAAGAGCTTCAAATTCATATATTATTTGTGTGATTTGGTTCATTGAATAGAAGGAAAAGATTAAATAAAAATTAGATTTATAATATTTTTATTTGGTCAAGAGATGATAAAAAAAATAGTTTTTTTTTCCTTTGTGCCGCATATGATGAATGAAAGAGGAGAGATGTAAAATTAATACAATTTAATTTATGAGCTTTTCATATTAGTGAGAGAAACATAATATGATATAATAATGAAGAGAAATGAGATGAATTTTTAATATTAATTTAAGTGTAAAATGAAGTTATATATAAATGTATGTGTAGATCTAAACCATCAAAATCTTCATTATCCAATGATTTGTAAATCATGTCAAAATGTGTGTCTCCCGATCCTGTCCCCCATATATATATATATATATATATATATATATATTACGTACTTGGCTCCACATGTATAGATGAGCCTGTTTAATGGAATTAAACATTAAAACCAAGCAATGGAGACTCCTTCACGACTGCTTGTGCTTGTGTCGGTGCTGTTTGGGATATTAGGATTGGCTGCTCAAATTTGTCATTGCAGGAGCACAATATTTATGAATTATTTCTTAGGATTTGAAGCCGCGAAAATGGAGTTGCAGGTGGTCAAAACATGACAATTTCAGGGTAAGGATTCCAAGGTCAGATCTCAGATATTATCACCTCAGGCTAACGTTGCTTATCATCAAGCTGCACCACCGTCTCATAATGCCTAGTTCGCTTGCTATGATCAGTTTAATCATGCTTGTTTTTGTTAGTTTGGTCCAAATATTAGTTTGTGGTACTCTTGATTTGTACTGTTTCTAAGTGGGGGTGTCGATCCACAAGTTAACTTGTATTGAATAAGAAAAATTGAATTAAGAAATTAATTGTTCATCTTTCTCCATCGTGATAATCTTTCTAATTTCTTTTTCCCTTCGTCTTAAGTTTTTAATTATTGGGATAAATAGGTACCCTAATATTCATCAAATGCTGGATCTTTAATATATAAGTTACATGTTAAACATCTTGATTGAAATATTTAACATCTTAATTATTCAAACTTTTAACCGTCATCTTTTTAGGTTGTGATGTAATCAAGACAAGTCAAGACTTTCAAAATTTTGATTGAAACTACTTTAATTGAGACTTCCCACACATACACTATATAATTAACTTAAATTCAGAGATCCCACATTTGAGAATGATTCATGACCACTGCCTCGTGGAAATTGAATGATTTTATAATTAACATTTTACATGAAAAGCTACTAAGAGATCAGGCCAATATTAACTTTAATATCTACATACAATGCTGTTATTGCTAACATTCATACGTAATTATGGGATTCTGCAATTGTAAATAATTGATCAGTTGAGAGTTTACCAATTTCTTCCTACTCTTATATCTTAATTTGTATTCTTCTAATCATTGAATTGGATTCAATGAACATTAACAACTAAAGAAGGACAAAAGACCTATATTTTTAAAATTCTTTTCTAATTTTTTAAAACAAATTAACGCTGTCCTACTACATATGTGCCCATAAAACTCGATAAGTAACTTAAAAGATGAGAATGAAAAGACAAAACGAGTGGATACGCGCGCGCGTACAAATGAACCCAATAATTATACGGTAGCTGGCGATTTGGGACCAACGGCACCATGACACCGACCCATTTACAAACGTGTTTAATTTTAATTGGGAAAACTTCACTTTAGTCCTCAAGGTTTAGAACAATATCAAAATTTTAAAGTATTTTAAAAATAACTCTTTCATCCCTAACTTTTTAAAACCCTTCAAAAAAGGTCCAAACCGTCAATTAATGGATGGTCAACTATGACTTTAGATAGTTTAAATTGTAATTTAACCACTTAAATTTGGAGGCGTTTTAAATAATTTAACTTATAAATTCATTATTTTATTTAGATAATCCAGTAATTTATGTAAAATTATTAGTAAAAATATATTTTTTAATGCATTCTGTTAATCTTGATATTTAATCTATTAACATGTTTGATCTTTTTGGAGAGTTTTGAAAAAATGAGAGATGAAAATAATTATTTTTAAATGAGCTTCAAAATCTAATATTTTTTGAAACCTCAGAAATTAAATGAAGTCTCCCCATTTTAATTTTACCTCATTAGAAGTGGTCGATCATGTGACCTGCCACTTTCTAGCCTTATTTATAACCTGCATCAAAGTTCATATGATCTCATTTTATGTATGTATGATCTCATTTTACCTATGGATTACCATGCCTGAGATTTTGTACCTTAAATTTTTTGACCAGATTCATGTTATATAAATATATAGTTTGACTCACCATTCACCAACCTCCTAGCAATGCACCATGTTCATGCATGCATGGTTGCATCATCTGTTGCTTTTGAAAAGTCTAAAGCTTTTCAGCTTTGATTGAGAATATAATTTCTTTGGTTCTCTCTTTGGCGATGGCTTTTTTCCCCTTAGAATTATTACAAATTTTAAATAGGAGAAAAATAAAATAAGAATTTACAATCTTATTCATAATTTTATTGTTTGACCACCTTAATTTTTATCATTAATTAATTTTGGTTAATGGCCTATAA
The DNA here is from genome assembly GCA_022984855.1 of Dimocarpus longan. NCBI lineage: Eukaryota > Viridiplantae > Streptophyta > Magnoliopsida > Sapindales > Sapindaceae > Dimocarpus > Dimocarpus longan. Next base: position 7,050,706 of record CM041016.1, on the reverse strand, counting down.
TTATTGTCCTAATGTTCTTTTAATGAGTATTTTGACTTTAACGAAAATTTGCATTCTCAATGATAATTGCTAGATAAATTTGATGACTAAAACTTTAACAAAATGCAAATACCCACACTTAGTTAAGAAAATTTAGGTCATGTTTGGTATATACTAAAGTGAAGGACTTGACAGAATTGTACTAGATTGTATTGTAATATATTCAACAATACTAAACCAAATTTATCCAACAGTACAAAGAGTATTACTTTTTATTTAGATTTAACTTTTATAAATATATTTCAGATAAATAATTTAAGTAATTAATTATAATTACTTAAAAGAAAATAAAAATAAAAAATAACCTTCTCTTCTAGTGGATGGGAGTCCGTGGATTTGAAAATATTTGGCTTATGTTGTAATAGATTGAATGCTATCTACAGCACTGGTCGTCATTGATCAAGGTCCAGTATAAAATGCCTTTCAGCTAGCAATAATCACAGAGAGAAATACATTAATATTAAGGACTAATTATATGGAGTAAGGATTCTCTACCATCTTTTTTTTATTAATCTTTTGATAATCTAGTGACACATCAGCATTTGAAAAAATGAATGATTAAGATTGATAGATTTTTTCTTTCTCATATATCATTCAAATTTAAATTGTTCTCATAAAAAGATTAGCACCGTGTCAACATTAACAGAGAATCCTTGTCCAATTATATGATACCCCCCGAGGTAAGGCTTTCTGCAAATGAAATCAATTTGTCGTTTTCGTAACACTTACCCCCGAGATAATAATCAACCATTGTTAAAATTGACGGTTGACCAGGATATTTTATATAATGACAAAAATACCTTCAACTTCTTAAATTTTAATTACTTTGACCAATTTGCCCATAATAAGAAAAAAAATATTAAAATTTTGAAGTAAAAAAATAAAAAAAAAATATTATTTTTATATTTTTTTATCATATTAAAAAATTTCATAACCAAATGAGACATAACAATATAACATAATCAAACATACAAGAATCTAGAAACCATAATTGAATCTCAAATAATTAACCAAATCTTTTTCTTCTTCTTCTTTTTCCTTCTCTATATGATCAACATGATGTGTTTGGAGTGTGTTTGGTGAGAGTGATGGATAGATTATTTGTGTTGATTATGAGTTAATGGAGGCGGGATTTTCTTCAAACGAACTCAGGCACCTAGGTTCATTGAACCAAATAAAGAACGTCTATGTATAAAACAAATTATATATATATATATAATTGAGATATTGGTCTGATGATGAATGGTGTGAGATGTTTGTTAAGTGATAAACTGGATGTGGGTGGAAGATGAACTGGATGGAGATTCAATTTAGATTTGATCTCTATTATCTATTCACACTGATGGTTGGTAGAGATCAAATCTAATAGATCTCCACTTTTTTTTTTCTTTATCTTTTTAGAATTTTACGATTTCTTTGATTTTTTTTTTTTTTGTAGTAATTTTTTTTTTCAAAGTAATAATCTCCATTGTCCATCAACAATGGTGGACAATGAAGATTAATCAATTTTTTTAATTTATATTTTTTTAAAAAAATCATTTTTTAGCTTTTAATTATTCTTATTTTTTAATTGTTTTTCACTAATTTATTTAATTTTTAATTTTTTAGTTTTCTTTTTAATTTTTTAACATCAATTTTTAGCATGTCAGATTGCTCAAACGATTAGATGAAAAAGCGCTTCACACCCTAACGTTGACTGATGTTGACCGTTATCTTGGGGCATCCGTTTGAATAAAGCCTTATTTAAGAGCGTATCATGCATTTATTTCTAATATTAAAACATTATTAATAGAATTATCCACTTGCCCAAGTTGACTGATACATGGCCCACTAAATTATTGAAACTTTGTACTCCATTATTCAAAGCCATTTTAATTTTTTTTTTTTTTTAAATTATCAAATCTGGAGCCACAAATATTCTATTTGATTTGTTCTTATTTATAAGAAATTGGGCTGCGTACTAATTTTTTTTTTTTTTTTAAAAAAAAATCTAGTCTATCCTAATATCTCAAATAAACAATCTAATTTACCTGGTTATATAAAATTATTTATTTTAGATTATATATTTTATATGCTTTAATATTAATGCTAATATTCAAAGGGATGAAAATATTTGGTATACGGTATAATTGATTGAATACTAACTATAGTACTGGTCGTCATCAAGGTCCAGTATAAAATGTCTTTTAGCTAGTAATAATCACATAGAGAAATATATTAATATTAAATCATTATTAATAGAATTATCCACTTGCCCAAGTTGACTGATACATGCCCTACTAAATTATTGAAACTTTATGCTCCATTATTCAAGACCACTTTAAATAAAAACAATAATAATAATTATCAAATCTGGAGCCACAAGTATTCTATTTTATTTGTATTTATTTATGAGATATTTAGTTGGGCTATGTATTAATTTTTTAATAAAAATCTAGTCTATCAAAATATCTCAAATAAACAATCTAATTTCTTTTTCCAAAAAAAAAAAAATAATAATAAACAATCTAATTTACCTGTTTATATAACATTATTTATTTTAGATAAAATATTTTATGTGCTTAATATTAATGCAGATTCTTAAATGTTTTAATTTAGAATTTGTGTAATTATTGATATTAAAAATTAAGCCACATATTTTATCAAAAAAAAAAACTGAAGCCACATATTGAGATAACCCTTTAGAGATAATATTAACTAATCCAAAAAGACATTTTCATTAATTAATTAACTAAGAATTACACATGGGGTGGCTTACAGTCACCAAACGCAAAATAAATAAGATTGTAGTTACATGTTCATCAACTTTCAAGACTTTCACGCATGAAAACTTTGATTATGATATTCTCATCTATCGCTTAACTAGGATATTACTTATATTTGTTAAAACTAAACTGAATTAACTATCTAAATACGCCCACTGAGGAGAAATGAACTACTGCACATACAACAACATCACCACAAACAGTCAGTCTGAGTCTCAGAAATAATAAGAAGCTCCTCCAAATAATCAGCACCTAAGTCCTCCAAAACCAACACCACATTGTCCTTCTCTTTGCTGCTCTTCTTCTTCCTAGTTCTATTACTCTCAACAGCTTTTCTCTTGATGGAGTGCCTCTTCTTCATCGTCAAAACGGGAGAGCAACCCTCCTCGAAATCGTACCCCATCTCTTGTAGTGACTCGCACACTCTCTCGGCAGGAAAATTAAGCACTGCCATTGACCCCCTCATCGCAAATGCGGCTTGATCATAAGCCAAGGCTGCTGCCTCCGCCGTGTCAAACGTCCCCAGCCACACTCGAACGCCGTTTCTTGTCGAGTCCCTTATCTCTGCCGCGTACTTCCCCCATGGACGCTTCCTGACACCTCTATAAGACACTTCTCTGGCTGGTGGTTCTTGATCATGATCATGACCATTGTTGTTTGATGAAGATGAGCTCACTTCATCATCTTTGTTTGAAGTAGTAGTGTGTGCATATGCAGGTGATTGGTTGAGAAGTCCAAAGAGAAACATTTCTTGGGAGTCATTTTCATTGAAGGGAAGGTGTTGGTTGTTGAAGTTAACGTTGAGTGGTAATGAGTTGCAAGGGGAGATCAAAGAATCAATGGAAGTATAAGAGGAAGAAGAATCAGGAGAGAATTCTGCATAAGGGTATTGAAACAAAGAGGAAGTAGGAGAAGAATCCATGATTACTTTTGAATTTGATATTGTATTTTGTTTCCTTAGAAGTTGAAAAGTTTAAGTGTTCGCGTTTTGAAGAGAAGGTGTTTATATAGAGGAATACTGTTAGAGCTGGTTTTTTATTTAAAAAAAAAACCAGGTCACAAAATGCATGAAAATTTTGGTGGTTGCAGGGACCCACAGAGGAAGTCGATAATGCACGTGAGTCAAATAAGACTCACATATTTGGAGTGGAGATGGCGGCCAAGGTCAGTTAATTTGAAGAGAAAGAGAAGAGAATTCAAGAGGGTGACATCACGTTGATGATTTCAGAGACTGGGTGTGGATTTTGAGGCCTCTGGCTTGTCCACCTGGTTTTCTCTACAAGCGTTCATTTGTCTTGTCTTGTCTGGCACTCGAATCTGGACGCTTAACTGATTAATCTTTAATTATATCATTGCTAATGCAAATATTATTATATTCCCATAAAATATTCCCTAGTTTGTTTGTTTGGCTTTTTAAAGGCGGTTTTGTTTTTGTTTTCAGGAAATAAATATTGAGATTGCTGCTGCAAATTAGTTTGAAGCTCAGCTATGTAATAATTTCATACGGTTTTGTGACACAGATTTTATCGTTCTAAAGGCTATAAAATGGTGTCGAAATCCGTGAAAAAAATTATGTCTAATCTATTTCTCCATTTCGTGTACATATATAATGTTTTTATAATCAAATATATCTAATTTTAAAAGTAAAGATCAATAAATTATATTTATCAATTATATTTGAATAAAATAAGAAAAATAATATAATGAGTGAATTTGATTTATTAATCTTTATTTTTTTTAAATCAAGTATACTTAATTATAATTTATTATCAATCCAAATAGAATTATGTTCCAAATAGAGAGAAACATCTCAAAATGAACTTTTGTCCAGATAGGTACTAGTTACAGTATTTTTGGCCCTATCAATATTTTTACTTAAAAATATATTTATGACATCCAAAATACTCTTATATAATTTAAAATTAAAAAACAAAAACTAGCTATCTCCAACTCATCATTGGTTTCCATCTCCGACCATCATCTCCATTTTTTTTTTCTCCTTTTCTTCTTGTTCTCTTCCGCCTCTCACTTCCTTGCCAGCTTCTTTATCTTTCTATAATATTATTTTAGATTTATCACTCCTAGTTGTTGTGGCTACTCATTGTGAGTTAAGACAATAAAACATTATAGTAAGTCATGACAATAAGTTATGCCCATGCCATGTCTCAAGGTTGAGGGACTTCCATTGATTAATGAGGTCACTAGACCTCCATTGGAGGTCATGACCTTGATTCAACAAGGTCTAGCGGCCTCCATCATAGCTTCGACACCTTCGTTGGCAGACTCCATGAACGATAGAGATCATAGAGTTTGACTTTTTTTTTTTTTTTAATTTTTTAATTACAAATGTGAAAGATATATAGGCCATTTTTGTTATAAAGATAGTTAATTTTACCAAAACCCCAATAATAATAATAATATAATGATAAGAAGAAGAAGAAGAAGAAGTCAGGAGGTGTGACAATTGTTAAGGTAATCTTTTACTAGCTAAATAATGCATTATATCCTAACTTTGAATATAACTTATAATGGGTCAAGTCATCGACATATCTCTATTTACTCAGCATCAGATTAAAAAAAAAGAAAAGAAAAAAACATATTTCTAATTGAGAGAAACGTTCAAACGAATTTGGAATATTTTAGAAGATGCTTCAACTCTTAACAGATTTCAAAACAATAACAATTCCCCTGGGGTTAAAGTAATTTCTAAGTTAAAAAAGATTAGTAAAACTTATCATATCTTGATCTAATCATTACATTCTATAAAATTAATATTATCCTAAGGAGGGATTTCCAAACACTTGACTAGAAAATCTACTTTTTCTTACAAAAAATGGTGATTTATGTTCCAATTTCAGAGACAATATGATTCCTATATTAAAAAAACAAATGTGTTCACATATCTTTGAAGAATCGGCTGCTTTTTGGACTATCTTGACCAATTATAAATACTGATTGATTTATATATATATATAAATTCTTGACAAGTGTTTTATGTTTTCTTTATTAATTATTTTATTTATAATCTTTCATTATTGTAGTTGAAAAGTGGAAACACTTTAATTAGCATAATTATTTTATCCATAAACAAAATTAATTAAGCTGATGCTCTGCACGAGTGGGTGATGATCTAGACAGTATTAAAGCTCATATGGACTGGTCCTTGCTGTTGCAAATAAAAATGTGGAGTCAATTCAACAATTCACTTTTATCAAGTGGTCATTCGTTATAGTGCCTACAATACCATATATATGGCTGCCACAAGCATCCATAGATTTGTGAGATTTTTGACTTTGTGTTAATTTCCTTTTTTCCTCTTAATTTCATTAGAACGAGATGCATGTACTAATTAATTCAACTGGTAAAAGATAATCATAAAATTAAATAAAAGATTTCAAATTCAATATCATTGGTACCGAATCTAATTTTTTGTTTAGAAATTAGGATGAACCAACAAATTGAATGTAACACGTAAGAGTTATTAGGATGGACGTTTTCAGGTTTGGTCGGATTGGGTTGAGTTGAAATCTTTCAATCCAATATTTTTCAACCCAATTCAACCCCCAACCCAACAAATTCTTCAACGCAACCCAATAATAATTGGGTTGGGTTGTCATATTGGATTTAATCAATTATAAAGATATAAAAGGTTTAGTTGATAATTTTTATAGTCTTACCAATTTGATTATAAATAAAATAAATACAAATATATTCAATGATTTAAAATAAAAGATGCTATTCTTGATTTTCATCCTTAGCAAATATTCTTCTAAAAGAATGAAAAAATCTTAGATTGAAAATTAGAAATAAGCATTTGTTGGATCGGGTAAACCCAACCAAACCTAGTTCCTCTCAATTTTTTTAAGATTTAACCTAACCTAATTCGATAAAGAGTGGTTAGGCTTTGTTCTAGATGCCCACCCCTAAGAGTGATAATGTAGGTTATTATGTGATATTTGTATTAATCCAATCAGGTCCCATTTTCTTTTTACTCAACCCAAGCACTGCTTGTTAGTATTATGGTGTTATTTGTTTAAATCCAAACACAAATTTATGAAATTAATAAGTTATTCAACAAAGTCTATTTAACTTATTAATTTTAGATAATGTCAATTAAGTGAGAAAATACAATTTAATTAATTCATTTACCTATTTATAACATTGAGATAATTTGTAACTTTTAAATTTTATTATATAACTAAACACATTTAATAAAGAAAAATGATGAAATCCGATATAATATTTATTCAAAATAAAATTTTAAATAATATGTTTGATAATTAAACATGTTAAATGGACTAGCGGTTTAGGAAGGGTACAAACCAGATATAATCCGTTTATTTAACAGGTTTCGTGTATTGATTCATTAGTAATCCGAATCTAATAAATTCTAATCAAATCCACTGAATTTTTATTGTGCCATTGGTCGTTTAAACAATTGCCACCTCTACTAGAAACACCTTAATAATTTTTTTAGAGATTTTTGTATTGTCAAAAATTCTTAACATATATTCCTACTTCTGTCTGTTAATTAATTAATTTTTTTTTTGAAAGTATTATAATTGATTTTGAGGTTTGGGAAAGGGACATGACTTGAAGCTACAATATCTCTTAGCGTTGGTGTGAGAGCATATTATTGAATCAATTTTATTTTGTTTTTTATATATTAATTTGTATATTAAAGAATTTAAATTTAATATGTGGATGGAATGCTATATATTAATTGTCAAGAATGTCGCTGCATTATTTATACATTAGTTACTTGAGCCGTCTCAAAATTGTTTCCATTCTTACATAATTCCTACAATTAATGATTTGTTCAAAATTTTTGCAAAGATTCATGAATGTGAAACTCAAATCCGTTCTTTCCCCTTCCACTGTTTGGTTGTCTAGAAAACGAGAGAGAAGAAAGCAACCCACATGCATTATAGAAATCAAATGCATACTCAATATGCCCCGTGAAAGCTCTCCCTGCCTGGACCCATCATCAACTTTTGACCAATATTATCCTATAAAATATAACCATAAAATTATGTGTTCACCCAAGCACGCATGTCATTGTATATAATAACCTACAACACTCTTTGTTGTCCAACTCATTTTATTGTTTCAATAGTTTTGTTTTCTTCCTCCTTTTAAGCAAAATCAAAAGTTCGGCCTGTACTGCTTTTAACTCTTTTCGGATGTTCATGAATCTAAAAAGTTTGAAAGGTGCTAAAAAGCCTTTTGGTATCATCGACATTAACAAATATTCTAAGGTTGCTGCAAATTAGACATTGATATAACGTGTTAAATTTACATATAATGGTTTTATGTCTAATATTGTATGAATATTGTCCGGCATAGTCAAAACTCAATTTACACCATTGGCTAGCCATCAGGGTCCCAGTATATTCTAATATTTTTGTGGCCTTGTGAAATTATTATATGTCTCATGAATTAAAAATTGAAACTGTCTGATCTCAATTTTTGGTTCATCCCACCATATATGCATCTTCATTCAGAGAATTGTACATGCATTCTGACGAGAATTAAACTAACACAAGTGTTGCTATCTAACTTTTTTTTTTTTGGATAATTTTATCATCTTTTAATCCAACTAATATTAACAATTCCATGAAATGAAATAATCTAACTTATTAAAAAAATAATAATAATCTAACTAAACACGAATCATCTTTGATTTCTTTCTTTTTTTTTTTAATTATTTTAATTTGGAACATAACTCAAATCTAAAATTTTATTGAGGTGGATGTGAAGAACATACACTAGACCGGTCTTATTGTAAATTTTGTTCTCAACAATATTCTTTTAAACATTATCCGACATTCATATTATGAAAACGGGTCACCCATGATTATTCAAGCAATAATGTATTAATTATGAAGAATAGTAAAGTAGTATTATGTTTCAAAAAGATAATATATAGTAATAAAATGATAGTCTCATGATGTACTTTCTATGGAGTTTATAATGGTTTAAGTAACTGGAACCATGAAGAAAGGCTTAAAATTACAAGGGTTCTCATATTTTTAAGTGATATAAGATTCATATGTAAAAGGGTATAAATAATTCCATTTATCTTTGCTAAGATTTGCATACATTAGATATACAAATGAAATTGTAATTGAGCTTTCTATCCATAAATATGTTATAAAGATATTTATAAAATCTAATGATTAAATTTTTTTTAAATGAAGTGTCATTTTTTTTTTTAACATTGATATTAATGTTTAAAAGTTTGTTAGAATCTGATGACATAAATCACTATATGCATGATTCTAAAAACAACTCCCATTACAAGAAAGACGTCTTTTCTTATTTTATAGACAAATTATTACAAACACGATTTGAAAAACAACACTCTCTTATGATAAAGGAGAAGTCTTTCTATATTTTAAAATTTTATAAATAAATATGAAATATGAATCCTTAATACGAATCTGAAAGGAAAATATACCAGTGATTGAATTAGGAACATGAATAAGTGAGTTTAAGAGTGTGCTCCAGTTCAATTCAAATATTCAATGTGAAATTTCGGCCAAGTTATGAAGTAATAAATAACTGGTGATAATAATTGTGCAAATAAAATAGAAGAAATGATGTGACGGTGGTGTCTCCTTAGTCCTTGCAGGCTGGTCCACCAATGAATCAAACATGCGTAACTCCAGATTGGAAATGAAGAAAAACTTCCAGAAAGTGTTTCAAAGTCTTTGGAAGGTCAAAGTTCAACAAAGTAAGTAACTTTAATTTGGTCAAAAGATTCAACATATGGGTCGTTTGAAGGAGTCAGCAAGTGTGATCTTATTTGAATACTTCCACCGAAGAAGCACTACTCCATACTTGTTTTGGGCCTTCTGCCTCATCAACTCATTAATGCTTCAAAATTAAACTATGTTATGTAGCTTCGCATTTGATTTTGTGAATTTTGTTTGTATACATGGGTTAGAGTAGAAATCAGTGTATTTTATAAGGATTATTTTCTTTAAAAATCGTATGTCAATGCAAACATTTGGAAGCTACTCTATTGACAATCGAGCCCTTATTTGCTATTTTATCCCGTGAGAATTTGAAACTGATCTAGAAAACGAGTTGGATCCATTAATTTTCCCTAACAAATAAACATAGGTAAAAAAGAGAGTAGAGCCTGCGACACTCAATTCAAAAACTTGCTTAAGCAATTAATAATATGCACTTTATCAATGAAATACACTAAATTATCAACAGGAAAATATACTACATTATAAATAGGGACAGACTCAGTTTGGGCCCAAATAGGGCAGATGCCCTCCTAAAATTTTTTAAAAATAGATTAAGTTTATGATATTAGTCATTACATATTTAAATATATAAATAAATTGCTATCTATAGTTTGCAAAGTGAATATGATTACAAATACAAAGGTGTTGGTGGCATGGGGTTTACCTTTTTTTCAACCATGGTTTTATCCTTTTCCCCCACCAAAACATATGGTTTTTTTTTTTTCAAAAATAATGCACCATGATAGAGTTCGAACCATGGTTCAAAAAGAAATGGCACACTAACTTACACTGACTTATAGAGAGGGACGGACTTAGTTTGGGCCTAGATAGGGCAGATGCCCTCCTAAATTTTTTTTAAAATAGATTAAATTTATGATATTAGTCATTAGATATTTAAATATATAAATAAATTGCTTTCTATAGTTTGCAAAGTGACTATGATTACAAACAGAAAGGTGTTGGGGGCATGGGGTTTACCTTTTTTTCCACCATGGTTTTATCCTTTTCCCCCACCAAAACATATGGTTTTTTCTCATTGTTTTTTTTTCAAAAATAGTACACCATGATGGAGTTCAAACCATGGTTCAAAAAGAAACGACACGTTGACTTACCAAACAAATTGATCTTCAAATTCTCTCTCTCTCTCTTTTCCAACATAATGTATCGTGATGGAGTTCTAGCATGGTTCAAAAAGAGATGGCACATTGACTTACCAAACGAACTGATCTTCAAATTTAAAGCACATTTAACTTCACAATTAGTATACTTATCACGAACTATGAACAGTTATCAACACGAACTATTGTCTAATTTTCCTTTAATTTTTCGATATTTTGGGTCTCTTATATCTCGTTCATAATTTACTGAATATTGTAAATTTATTTAAAAAAGTTATCAAGTGTTTATATTCTTTGAAACTGGATTAAAGTTATTTTAAAAAAACATTTTGGAAATTATTTTATTCTTCTGTTCATATTGTTTAAATGAGAATCTATAAAGTTTGAGTGAATAACGAGTGAGCTTGTGAGGAAAAAGCTTTGAAGATTTGTAAAAAAAAAAATGAGACACGTGAGTAACTAAAAAGAATGAAGAAATAAAGAAGGAAAGAAAGAAAAAGTACAATGAATTGAAATATGAGAAAAAATGCAGATAAAGTGCAAGAGAGTATAGAAGACAACAAAAGTCAAGTTTAAACTCTATTAATGATGGACAAAATAAGAAGTTCACCTGGGTAGATACTATTAAAACTCATTTAATTTCTTTAGTGTTAGTGAATAAATTCATAAAGTGCTATTTGATAGGATTTACTCATTAAATCAATAGAGATTATCATGACCAAATTTTAAAAATTAAAACATGTTTAATTAAGTGTGAATTGTACTTATATTTATAATTTAAATAACTGGTATACTTTTCTTTTACATTCGTGATATGAATTTGAGTTCCATAATGTATATTTGTCAGTATATATAGAAAATTCTTTTTCTTTTTATTGTGGGAATAGATATATCAGTATTATGAGAATTAGACATATAATGTTATTTAATCTTAATAACAGATTTTGGTTTATTCATGATTATTGATATGAACTATTTTTATTTTATATAAACTATTTTACATGTTAAAATTTATATAAAAAAAAAAAAACCTCATATAAACTATATTTTAATTTTTATAAATGATATGGTCAAACTCTCTACTCCTACCCCAGATCACCTACGACATTAACAATTCTCCTTTGTTGATTAGATATCTCCTTCTAGTTACATCCTTGTGGTTTACTTTTTCAATCTTGATAAAAAACTTGGCAAACATTACATTTCCATTCACCTGAAAACATCATTATCCTAGGTACTAACACATTACTACCCATTATTAGCCGGTCACCTTAAGGACAACTACTATGCAGACTGCAATGATGTGGTGTTCTTTTCTTGGAGGTCCAAGTCAGCTACCAACTCTCACAAATCCTCTAAAAATCTTTTCCAAGCAAGCTCAACCAATTCCTCCCAGATGATGTCAATGATGTTTGCCTTGCCGTCCAAGTTAACTTCTTTACATGTGGCAACTTCGCGATTGGTGCACGCATTTCCCACAGGATTGTAGATGGTTCACGTTCATACGGAATTGGGTTGCAACTACTCGTGGTGATATCGAGAATATTTGTGCAGAATTATTGGCTGCAAAACTCTTTCCACCCCTGGATGGGTTTTACACAAATATTGAGAAGAATGTTGTGTGAAAGAGGTTTGTGTTTAGTAACTTTATGATAACTACTCTTCGAGAAAAATTTGCTTATAAAAGTAGCATAGAGAATCATATCTATCCAACGCGTGTTAAGGCCTTGTCTATTTTTATATGAAGTCGTTTTCGGGCTTCAACTCAAAGAGAGATAGGGCCTGAAAAGTCTCTAATGTTAATTCATGCAGTGAATTTGTGTAAGAGGATGAAACCACCATTTCGGAAATATTTTCTGCTTGCAAGAACCATATCTTCACATGAAACTACAGGTGATAATATGGGTCATGACACGACAAGTCGACATGAATTTATAAAAATAAATGAGTATGGGTTGGAGTTAAGCGAGATCATTACACACTGAACGTATAACCCGGAAAGCGACTCCCAGATAAGAAGAAATGACTTACACATAGATGGGGGACTACCCTAATATAGGAGGAAAAGAGAAAATCCTATTTTTATTTTTTATTTTTTTATTTTTATTTTTATTTTGGATGTGAGAGTAAGGGTGGAGTGCACTTTGTAGAACCCATGACTGGACATGAGAGGGGTGTGGCGTTTTTCCACTCAACTGATACCCCGAGCGTGTTATTCACACATTTAACCATACAAGTTTTATTAATTTGTTTAGATCTGTATTCTATTGTAGTTAAATCTTCTTACAAACGCTTGTATTTCTACAAAGAACTAATTAGTTCCACATCAACTCCTAAATCCTAACACAGATTACTGTACATCTCTTCATCCATTTTATTAGTGGGAATATTAATCTCACTCAGTGTATTTTATAAGCTTTATGTGAGAAGTTTTTTTTTTTTTATTCTGATGACAGATCTTCTCTGTAATGAGAATATATATCTAGACGGTATAAGTAATGACTGATATTGATCCATTCAATGTCAACTTTCAAATGAAAAAGAAAAGAAGGATAAGTAGTTTAATTCATAAGATTTCATTTGATAATCTTTTCTTATTTTGACAATAAAAAATGTTCATATTATATGGATAAGATGAAAAATAACATATTCCTCACATTTATATCTAAAAAGTTGTGAATTCGAGTTATCATTTATCTCTAAACCCCAAATTTACTAGAACATATACATATATATATAAACTAAATTTTCAATATACACATTAAAAACTAAATTTGTAAATAGCAATCAAATTCTAACACTTGAGCCACAAACGTCTCCTTGCATCCTCATATTATGAAAGGAGAAAATTTTTTAAGGAATTGTTTTACAGTTGATATGGTGAAGCAGACTAATGAAACAATATCATTTTTTTTTTTGTACCTTTTTAATTAATCTGTCCTACTGTATCAGTTACGAGACAGTTCTATAATTTTTTTTTTCATATAAATGTAAATGCAATATATATGAGAGTAAATATCCAACCTGTGTATATATATGTAATTATTTCTTGTCAATCCCAGCAAACTGCCAACTCATTTAAAATTATTCTTTAAAAAAAGTTTAATATGCTATGGGCTTTTTCCTGACCATTAAAACTTGAGAAGGCCCAAGAACAACCCAAGAAGCCCATCTAAAAACTTCTCTCCCTCCTTCAAAAGTATCAAAAGAAACATTCCCAAGTTTGAAGATAAGGCGCAAAACCTCCTCTTCTTGCTCGCCAACAAACAAAACTACCGAGCCATCTTCTTCTTCAACGACAACATGCTCTCTGTAACTTCAAACACTCTCAATCTCAAACCCACATCTCTCTTCTCTCTAAATACCCTTTTCCTCACAAACCCACCTTCCTTCTCCATCTCCAAACCCCTCCTCAAACCCATCTCCGCTACCCTCCTCCCCTCCTCCAACCCCCAACAACAACAGCAACTCTACCAGCCGTTCCGCCCTCCTCCATCTCCGCTACCCTCCAAGTTCCGCTCCCTCGACATCGCCGGCCGCCTCGACGTCCTCGCCAACCGCCTCGGCCTCTGGTTCGAGTATGCCCCCCTCATCCCCTCCCTCTACCAGGAAGGTTTCCTGGCTCCCACCATCGAGCAGGCCACCGGCATTTCCGCGGTGGAGCAGAACCGCCTTGTGGTGGCTTCCCAGGTGAGAGACTCTCTTGTGCAGTCCAACACTGACCCAGATGTCCTCTCCTTTTTCGACACAGGTGGGGCTGAGTTGTTGTATGAGATCAGGCTGCTAAGCGCCTCACAACGGGCTGCCGCGGCGCGGTATGCTGTGGAGAACAAACTTGATGCTAAAGGAGCTCAGGACGTGGCTAGAGCAATAAAGGATTTTCCAAGAAGAAAGGGCGAGATAGGTTGGGAGAAGTTCAATTATGTTCTTCCAGGTGATTGCTTGTCTTTTATGTATTATAGGCAATCTAGGGAACATAAGAATCCATCAGAAGAAAGGACTAGTGCTTTACAACTTGCATTAGATGTAGCAGAGTCTGAGGATGCTCGGAATGTTATTGTGAAAGAGTTGGAGGTTGATGATGGAGTGGAGGGTGGTAGAGATGGGGATGTAGGTGGGGTTCGTGTTCCGGTTGTGAGGTTGAAGATAGGAGAGGTCAGTGAGGCTAGTAGTGTGGCGGTTTTGCCTGTGTGTAGAGGAGAGGAGATGGAGAAAGGGGTTTTGGAGGCGCCATGGGAGTGTAGAAGTGAGGGGGAGTTCGGGGTGGTGGTGGCAGAGAAAGGGTGGAAGAGGTGGGTGGTGTTGCCTAGGTGGGAGCCGGTTTATGAGTTGAGGGAAGGTGGGGGTGTGGTTGTTTCGTTTGGTGATGCTAGGGTGTTGCCTTGGAAGGTGAATAGGTGGTATAAGGAGGAGGCCATTTTGGTTGTTGCTGATCGGGGGAGGAAGGAAGTGGCGGTGGATGAAGGGTTTTATTTGGTGGTGGTTGAGGGTGAAGGGTTGAGGGTGGAGAGAGGGTCCACATTGATGGAAAGAGGGGTGGAGGAGTGTTTAGGGACGGTGGTTTTGGTGGTTAGGCCACCGAGAGAAGAGATTGATGATCAGTTGAGTGATGAAGATTGGGAGTGATTGAATCAGAGAGGGAAAGGATGGGGTTATTTATTTAAAAAATTTTAAATGTGAACGGAGATTTTTAAGAGTTTGGATGTTTAATAATGGTGGTGGAACCTAGACGATTAGAATCATATGTACTTCATTCAATGCTTTGTGTTTGGCATTTTGCAACCTGTTTTACTGCTTAAGGGTGATTCTTGTTAGGCTAGTGACATTGTTGTTATACACTACTCTGTTTAGCAGGAGGCAACTGAATTTTTGTTCTATATGTAATTTATAATTCATGAATGAGAAATATTTTTGTATCCGATGTTTCATATGATATCTCTAGTTCTTATGACGAAATTCCTTCAAAATTGGAACATAGTGTATGTTCTCTACGTGGAGTCTGTTGTGCAAATTTGTTCCTGCAGTCATTATTATCCTTTCAGAGGAGGGACCAGTGGAAAATGCAAACATTGTTGTTCTTATTCACATATAGGTTGAAATTAGAATGTTGCAAGCATTACTATAATGCTTAGTCTCTTTTAGTAGAATTTCTTCTTTTCTTCCTTATAGTAAAATGGAGGAAACAAGTCCAACTCGTCAGAACATTACAAAATCAATTCTGTGTAAAATCAATTCTGTGTGATAGACCGGAATCACTTCTAACAAAAAAAGATTTGAACATTTTTAACATCATTATTCTAAATATTTTATGTTAACTACCTATTTTAGTTAACCTGGCAAAAGTAAGTTTCCTTATCTTTGGAAACATTGATTTCAATACTGGTTTGAGCTGAGAGCCTGAATGGCCTCCAATCTGCAACGAGTTTCAGCTTCACCAGGAAATGAAGAGGACTCTTTCTTGATTTCCAGCAGATATCCCAAGCTACATCAAGATGATAAAGAATCTGGGCAAGGCATTATTTCGTGATACATTATAAATTTAACATCAACTACAGAAAAAATTTTTCTTAATAGCACAGGAAATAAAGAAACAGACAAGCAATTTACATGTCCTTGATCTATGATTCTAAACGTTGAATTGCAAGCCTGTAAAACTGTATAATCACTAACGTATATGATAACATATCATGGCAACCTCCAAAATTTGTCACCTGTTTTATTTGGGAAATCTTTAGTTTCTTGTTTTGTTTACGAATGACAGATTCCTCTCTTGACCCAAGGGTTTTTCAAATTAATTTCTTACAGTAAGATTTTGCGAGTATAAGACAAGAAAGTGAGAAAACCAAGTTGAATGATTGTAATAGCCATTTGTTAGTGGAAATTAACAATTGGTGCGCGTCTACATTACATTGATAGATAAAGCCATAGTGTAGACAAACTATAGAGGATAACACAATGAAACTTATGCAAGACCAAGTAGACAAAGCCACTAAGTTTCTAATCCAAGTAAGATGCAAACAATATTGACAGAATCCATAGGGCATTGGAGCACTGCCTTACAGGAGGTTTTGTCTCTGAATTTTGAATGGGATCGTCTTTTTCTGGGTATCTCTTGTTTTGGCTTACAGGAGGGTTTGTCTCTGAATTTTGAATTGGATCGTCTGTTTCTGGGTATCTCTTGTTTTTAACTTTTTTTTTTTATAATTATTGTTGTGTTTTGTGATCATATGGTTTTTGATTCTAGTGGGTGTGTGTAGTTTTGTTTAGCTGGAGTCAACCCACATGGGTTTTTTGATTGATGTAGTGATGTCCATTGTTTGTTTAGTATGTCATCTATTTGGGTTCTGTTTGGTTCACGGGAAAATTGTGTTTGGGATGTTTTTTCCTAGGCCAAGAAATTGGTTTTGTGTTTTGGTTATGCAAAGTTGAAGAAGTCGAAAAGTTTCAAATGTCAATTTATTTATTTATTTTTTGACTGAGTTGATTTGATTGTTTAACAAGTATTCTGACGGTTTGAAGTGAAAATTTTGGAATGTTTATTGATATAAGAAAGTTTTGTGGTCTAAAAAAACAAGAACATACCTCATCAAAGTGTGTATTTTAGATGGAAGGATTGGAGAACAATTTTTCATATGATTTATCTATTTGTGCCATGTAGAATGTAAGTTCTTTGATATTGATAACATATCACTTTTTTTTCGAAAGACAATCCATTAGAGCAAGATGCTTTACACAAATGTAAATTAGTGTCTTCCAATCCTTATATTTCTTCCAAGTAGTATAGAGCAGAGTGACAAACTGACAATGCAAAAATATAAAAGCTAAACAAAGTAAACAAGTAAAGGTTCATTACTAAATAATCTGAGAAGCACCAAAGGTAATAGATCTTGCCTAGTGTCATTTACAACGTATAAACAACATCCAAGTGCACAATCCTTTCAAAAATAGGAAACGAAAAAACAAAACACAACAAAAAGAAAATAGTGAAAAAAAAAGGTTAACTAGTCCGTATAAGCAAAAGAATATAACAAATAACCATTCCAACTTACCCATCAACTGTGTATCATATGGCATGCTAAACACTTGTTTATGGACCATATATATATATAACAGTTACAAGTTCTAACCGTCGAAGACTGCGAATTTCTCTTGTTAATGTAATCCTTCTATTGATATATCCTACTGTACGTACAATGCAGTACTTATTAGTTTAAATTTTAGGTCTAACAAATTTAAACACTATCATTCCCTTTAATCAATTTGATTGTCTCATATTTTTTCATGAAAACCACTGGGTTGAAATCTCTCCCATTCTAAATTCAAAACTATTGTCGGACTCTTAGTAGTCCAAGTTTTTACAACTAACAAATTGAAATCTCTCCTATTCTAAAATCAAAACTATGGTCCGACTCTTACTAGTAGTGTAAGTTTAATATTGTGGACCTTGTGCTGGCACAACTGAAGTATGCAGAATAACGTCACTACTTTATCTAGAGGCGCCAATGGAGCGGGGGTTCAGGGTAAGGTTAGGAATTACCAACCTCCAAACCTCATAGTAAAAAACGGCGTGGGGGCAAGCACTTTTCGGAAGGTGGGGTACAGTCCTGAAGTCAAACTGTGTAAAGAGTCACAATCAGAGGAACTTGGCCTCAACTCTAATATGGCTTACTGTGTTGGACGTGTACACACCAAATACAGAGGTGTCTCTTAATCTCTAGCAGGAGCTTCCTATTCGGTATTCTGGACCTGTTACTGGAATGTTTGAAGTATGCAGAATAGTTTCACAGCTTTTAACCTTAGCTGGCATTCAGGAACATAAAAGAAAAGAGTAGGTCTACTAATAATTTCATTGCATTTATGCTACGGGCAGACAAATAGGAATTTTAGAGCCAAACTGTATTTACATAAATAAAGAAAAATAAAATGAAAAGAGTTTAGAATTCATCGGATAATATCTCCACTATTATCATCAATAATGACAATAATGGGTACACAAATATCACCTTTCAAAAACAATAATATGAAGAATATAGAGACGAGAAATCATGGCAGTCTCACCACAACAAAATCTCTCAAACTGGATAGTACGAGACAGGTACAAATCCCAAGAGCTCACTGCTTTAAATGAATTCGAAACCTAAAACTCTTTGGAGATAGTTTGTTTTTTTGTCCGAAGACTGAATAATGCAGCTAAAGATCGAAGATTGAATAGTGACTCAAACTTGAAATTTAAATAATATGTTTTTTTTTTCCTTATGTATAAGAATTTTGTTAGTTTTTTAAAATTAAAATTATTTGAAAACTAAATAACTTGACATTTATATCCTTTTACTATTAATTGTTATATAACTTCATTTAATATAATGTAAACAATTATAATAATTTTTTTTTTAACAAATACTATAACACTTATATATATTATTCATAATTAAAATATGATCAATTATTATCGTAAAGTAATTTTTTTGAAAATTTATGTATACATAAATAAATTATTATAGTAAAGTCAATTAAATTTATATATTTAAATAAAAATAAATAAAATATTCTTAAGTTGAATTATTATTGCTACAAAAGATAAAGTTGTAAAGTAATATATTTTAGTCATTACAATATTTCATTAATTACATTTAAAGGAATCTATATAATATAAAATTATGATAAATTTAGACATATATTATTTTGGGAATAATAAATTTGGAATAATATATTTAAAAAACTATTAAAGTGATTTGATATTAAGATAAAAGTTATAAAATTATAGTTTTTTCTTTTAGTGATTTTTGGGTGATTTTAAGTGGTTTGACTATTTTTTTTTAAAAAAATAAAAATCACTTAATAGGTGTAATTCAAACTCATTAAGTGAAAAATGATAAAAATAAATTATCCTCCGTACACTGAAAAGACACCCACAATTTCTTTTTTCTCTTTTTTCTTTTCTTTTCTTTCCTTCCTCTCACTTTCTCTCTCGTTTCTTTGGTTTCTTGGCTGCTGAAAACTTATCGAGAAAACAAGTCAAACGTTGCTTTTATAACAAGCTTTTACCTTAGAAATTGCCCTTCGAATTTGGGCACAAATCATTGGATTGGAATACTTGGGCATACAAGCCCAACAAAAAGAAGGGGATCTTTTATATTTGCAGAAAAGTATACAATAGTTTTGCTTCTAATAGTGTTATGGGTATTTTCAGGTTATTTAAATGGGCTGGTAAAAACCCAAGATTGTTTCATTCAGATTGCTCAAATGGGCTAAGACCCAAAAAAATATATATAACTTTGCCTGATGAATCCATTCAAGCTCATAGTAATAAATAGTTAGTGAATGAGTTAAGGGTAGTGGTAGAACCAAAAATTTATATGAGATGAGTCATTAGAGTAAGTATATGTTTGATACGGTTTATCTACTAGTTAAAAGTACTGTTATGGGTATTTTTTAGATAACCCAGATGGACTAGTAAAAATCCAATAAACTAGCCCAAAAGGTCAGACCCAATTTGCCAGTTCGGAAAAGCCAGCTCCTAATTGGTGCGTATCATGACTCCAGCGACATCAAGCTCACTTAGCAGTCACCATTGGCTGAGATCGCCAGTCATCCTCACGAGCTCTAGCTCGCCTAGAATAAAACCAGTCCCCAGTTCGCAATGTGTGAGATCGAATCCAGTTGGCAGCATGCCTTGCACGTCAAGAAATCTACTTCAGACTAATTGCAACATGATTTGGGGAAATCTCACCTAACTTGTATGAGTTTAGCTTCTAAACTCATGCTTTGACAGAGTTGACCTGACGGATGTCAGGTGCATTAAATGTAATTCAGGTGCATTAAATATAAACTATCATGCTATTTTGTCTTATTATATTGTACTGTAACACCTCCTCCTCTATAAATAGGGAAAGATTTTCATTGTAAAATTAAAAAAGAAACACTAAGTGTAAATTGACCGTTACTCTACCCAGATAGTGAGAAAAGAACAGTGGATGTAGGCAAAATTTGGCCGAACCACTTTAAAAATTTCTTGTTTTGTGTTCTTCTTTTGCTTTATTCTTTATCCTATATCTATTTCTTATATTGTTTTGATCATATTGCAGCATTGGGCATAGAAGAATCTCGTTGACTAAAATCGAATGTCAACAAGTACTTTTTTAATCCCTAAAGCATTTTTTAAGTTTTTTTATGTTGTTTGATTGTCATTCAAATAAAGCTTTTAAACAATTAAAAAAAAATTAAAATATGTCCACTTTGAGAAACTAAAATTTTGAGTTTTCTAAGTAAATTTTTTCGCGCCTTTTTAAAACAATTGAAATGTCTAATATAACTCTATTATAGTTTATTAATATCAACATAACCTTAAAAACCTATTACACTTTTTTAACATATAAACACTCTAACCTCCATTTTCATATACAATTTTGAATCCAATTATTGTAGGTTCTATTAGGGGGAGAAAATTGATCATGTGAATGGACAAAAATGTTTGTAGTGTCTGGGTTTTTCGTTTTTTTTTTGGCCTTGATTTTTAAACCTAAAAAGCTTTTAATTCATGTGGTTGGGCAAATAAAATTGTGGATAAAGGGCAATTATACTGGTGTGTTAAAAATGATAAATTGTCATGACAAGCATCTTGGTTCGTAGCCGAACCCAGTGCATATTCCTACGCTAGAAAAGAGAAACAAGAAGCTAACTTTCAACTGTGATAAGTGAATCAATAATTCATGAGGCGAAATCCTTTATGCGGATACTGGCCTTTGAGTAGCATGCAAACTTTGCCCATTTCATGATACGCTAATATTGAGAGGGTAACATTTTTTTCTCTTAATCAGTTGTCCAATGTTAAGTTTGATAAACCTATTTGAAATAACAAAATTTATTTTTTCTGATTTTTGTCCTCTCACATGCCAAAGGCTTTGGCTATGCAATTAACACATCTGAGGAACTTAAATTTGTTAAGAAGATTGCTGCAACAACTAGAGTTGTTCTTGACCCAGTTTATAGGTGACAACAGTCTCATCCTTTATATATATAATAAGATCCAATCTTGAATTACTCTTTGCATTTGTGTATTAATTATAAAGGTAGTTGTTGCGGATATTTTCGGGTCACCCTTGAAAGACTAATAAAAAGCCCAAGATTCTCATGGAAGGCCCAAAATAACACATGGCCCAAAGCCGTCCAAGAGAGGAAGGACCCCTCATTTTTGCTAAGGCACAGCTCGCCGAGGATTCAACAAAATCAACCGACAGTTTATTCAACAAACCAGCTCGCGACGATACACCGATCCATCAAACAAAGTAGTAGAAAGCTCACTCAGAGGATAAACATAGAGTCCGCTAGAAAAAGTCGGTCCAGTAGACGCTAAACCCTCTAAAACACAGCCCGTCGGCACTACGAAACAAACTCAATACTGGAGGACCCAGCTCGTCGTCAGCAATGCAGCAAACCAAGTACTCTGTTCATCCATTACATCGTGCATCAGAACAAAAAGATCGCCAGGTTGTCGAGCCACGATACAGAATCAGTATACAGAGACAGAATTATGGATTTCAGCTCGCTCAAACGAACTATTGACTAATCCAGCTCGCCTGGAGCAGATTAGATATTATCAGAACAAAAGTCAGCAAGTCGTGCTGCCCACGCCGTTCCGTACCGACTACGCCATTCCTGTCAACAATTACAACATGTATTACGACAGTCTTACCTAATCCATGTTGATTATCTACCTAATGAAGACGTTAACCCACTTGACCTGACACATGTCAGGCGCATTGAATACACGCATTAAATGTAACTCATGATTACAGATTAAATAATTGCATATTATTGTAACATCTCTCCACCCTATAAATAGGAGAGGATCCTTATTTATAAAAACACACAATATTCTCTGAAGAGTACACTTACTCGGCAGATTTAGTAAAAATTACAGTGAACGTAAGCAACAACATTTTGGACCGAACCACTCTAAAAACCTCTTATCTAGTGTTTTTCCTCTCTCCCTTTCTATCGTTTTTTCTATGCTCACATCACTTTCAACATAAACCAGAGTTTGAGCCGAAAGAATCTCGTCGGCTAATTCCCAACGTCGACAATAATATTTTCTCAAATTTGTTCTATAACACTTCACTTTCTTTTGCATATCTTTGTTAATAAATTGATAATCTAAAATAACTTATAAAAGTAATACAATCAAACAGTCTACAATATAAAAAAACTTTTTAATTAATAACCAAATAACTAACAGTTTATTTTTAAAAGTTCTACTTGTAAAATATCTATTTCTAAAATATTTACTTGGAAAAGATATACTAAACAAAACCTAAAACATATTATATACAATAATGCAAAAATCCAACTGATGCAAATATTATTAATTGACATACCAATACTTATCAAGTATATACATATATATAATTCTAAGTTAATTATACTAAATATCTGTTAAAACCTATCAAGCATAAACACTATATATATGATTCTAAATTAACACATATAGCACTATGAGACTCCCAAAGTAAATGGAGAAAATTCCTCATACATGCTCGTAAATACGTAAGATGAGATTTAAACACTTATATCATATATATGAATGAGAAGTGCACTAATTATTTGAACTATAAATGAATATAAGTTTGAAACAATTGAATCAATAATATCATCATTAAGTGTCATAGTATTACTATCTATTACAAATAGTAAATATAATGTTAAAAAAAAAATTAATAACGTAACATAGTATATGATTTTATAAAAAAATTATTGAATAAAAGAGTTCATATCAAGTTGAAATAGCACACCTAATAAATGAAGATGGATAATATCACACTTACATAAAATATTTTTAAAAAACAAATTAATAAAATAATAAAATCATCATTATCTTGCAACAACAACAACAACAACAACAACAAAAATGAAAGATAACAAAAATAATTGAAGTATCCTGATCTATTGGCAATTTTGATATTACAAATTTAGACAGGGAAAATTCGGAAATTAGATGTTGATTAAGTTGAAAAATCATACAATTTATGAAACAAAAAATTCAAAAAAAAAAAATAGAGTGTAAAAAGTTAATAAAAAAAATTTAAGAATTCACTAATTAGTCTCATAAAAATATAAATACATTATTATAAGGACGAAAATAGAGAATGAAAATTTAAATACATACATACATATATAATTATAAAAAAAAAAAGTTAAAAAACATTACTATATATTAAATTTTATTTTTTAAAAATAAGTATAATATTAATTTTTTTTTTAATATTATGTGCCCCGCCTAGACCAACATTGCGTCCACCCCAAATTAAGCGAATATAAATATAATTAAGTCAAGAATGTGAGATTGAGTGCACTTGTAGATAAAGTCATGAGAAATTAGTATAATTTGCCTCAACTTCTATCGACATTGCTGGAACATTCTTAGATGATTTGGACTTGATTTCCTTGCTGGAAATGTATGGAAATTGTACAAGGTAAGAAGTGTTAAATGAAAGCTTGGAAAAGCTGCTAATGCGGAATAAATCAAATAACTTTTCTAGAAAAAGCCAGGGTGTTTAATAAGTACTAATTAATTAATACTTTGATTAATTATAAAGCAATGAATAGATGCAAAGATGAAAAACGTATATAAGATGGTTACTTTAGTTAATTTAATGAGTACTTTAGTTAAATTAATTAGTACTTAGATTGGTGACAAAGAAATGAATAGATGCAAAGAAGAAAAGAGTACATGAGATAGGTACTGCTCGAAGTACTCATTAATTAAGGCTTTAACTATTTTATCCAACTACTAATTTTACTCATCAATTGGAGCCTTTGGATTGATTTTAATAACCACCGTTATAACTAATTTAATGACTTTGATTGATGAGTAAGATCAGTTATTGGGTAAGGTAGTCAAACTCATTAATTAAAGAATACATAGATGCAAATTATAGTGGAAGATTCCTTAACCATGAGGAACAGTGAATAATGACATAAGCATGTGCCGTTTGAATGTCTATGGCTCTATGCTGATAATTAATAATTTACTTTAGCTCCAACTACTAGAAAATTGATGCAATTATATGTTAAATGTAAATGACTTGTATACAACCAGTAATTTGAATATTCAAACACCAGGTTCGAGACTTCTTAGATGAGATGAAGTGTATAAGGTAAGTACAAAGTATGAAAATCCATCATCATTTGGTCGAGAATTATACACATGATCAACTCAGGGAGCTAAAAAAAATAAATATTGAAGTTGAATTTTCAATAAATCCCCAACAAGAAAGTCTTGTTTGTTTTGTTATGAATTTTTATAAAAGATTTTATTAAAAAAATTACTTTTTTTTGAGAGAATAAAAAAAATTACTTTATATTATTTATAAATATATGTGTACCGTGACTATTTGTGATTGGATAAAATAATTTTGATAATAAAAAACTATTTTACATTTGATGTCTTAATTATTTTCATTATGTTTTCGTTAGATAAGGGTATTATAATCATTTTACATTAAAATGGTGATCAATGGTTTGAGTTTGTGAAGGTCAATTGATGATAGGGAATGTTTAGGTAATTACAATTAAAATTTTCAATTAGTTGCAATTACAACTAAACTTGAAAGTATTTATGTAATTTTCTTTTATAATTATGACTCATTCAATAAAATTGGGTGAACATATAAAAGGGTGTAGAAACAATTATGGAGGGGTAGAAATATCGACATTTAAAAAGAAATTGAAAACAATATCTTTCATTTAAAAAAAAAAAAAAACAGTGTCTTTCATTTTGTTTTCAAAAGAAGAAGAAAATCTGGACCTCTAAACCTCATATATTGTACTGTTGACTGTAGTTGCAATTCCTTTAAAAACGATAGACATTTGGCCCAATTAGTTACCAAGGAATTATTTGGACCACTGAAAACCCAAAGTCAACTTCAATCTCATTGGGTGTCAAATTTTCCAAAAGGAAATAGGCAAATTACCCTAACTTTTCCTAGCTCAATTTTAGAGACCAAGTTCACCTCAGGATCAAGTCTCTCCAGATTGATTATGTGTTTTTTATTTTTCAGTTTTACTTTTTCTTTGATATTATTTACTTTAAATAACTTTCTTATTTTAACTAACTTATAAATTTTAGGGCTAACTATGTTAAATTTTCATTGCATAAGTTATTTCTTTCATAAATTTGTTAGAAACATCAAGAAAAGAACAAAACTTTGTCTCTTGATCTATTCAGACAAAAGTAATTGATAGTTAGTGAATGAGTTACAGGCAGTGGTGGACCCAAAAATTCATATGAGATGATGCACTAGAGTTAAATATGTTATATATAATAATACTAAAATACAACTATGATGTAAATACTATTAATTGATATACGAATACATATCATATAATATATATAGATAATTGTAAGTTAATCATACCAAAAAACATTATATGTATGACAATAAAATTAACATATATAACACTATATGACTCCCATAATAAATAGAAAAAACTCCCCATACATGCTTGTAAATATGCAAGATAAAATTTAAACTTCTATCACATGATGTGAATGAGAAGTACACTAAATATGTGAGCTATAAGTGGATATGAATTTGAACCAAATGAAACAATTATATCATTCTTAAGCTCCATAATATTACTGTTTACTACAAATTTTAATTATAATGTCAAAAAAATTAATATTATATAATATTAAAAAAATGAGAAAATATCACTAGATAATACTTTTGAATATTAGATTGACAATCTTATACCATTTTAATAAAGTTAACAATTGAGTCCCAAACTTTTTTTTTTTTTTACAATAATGCCCTTGATAAAACTGGTGAGAATGCTACATTTTTTGAAAAATGACTCAATAGTTACATTTATTGTATGGATATTTTGGTATTTTTACACATGATTTAGGACTTAATTGTTATATATTTTTTTTAAAAATGACATAAATGTTAAGTCATTAATATAATGTGCTTTTTTTGTGTTTATCCCAACTAACATAATATATGATTTTATAAGAAAATTATTGAATAAAAAAATTTATACCAAATCGAAGTAACACATCTAATAAATGAACTTGGATAAAATTACACTTATGTTGTAATTCAAATATTTTAAGAAACAAATTAATAAAATAATAAAATCAACACTATCTTATAATAAATCAAATGAAAGACAAAAAAATAATTGAAACATTGTAATCTATTGGTAATTTTAATCTTACAAATTTAGATAAGGAAAATTCACAAATTAGATGCTAGTTAAGTTGAAAAATAATACAATTTTTTATACAAAAACTCAAAAAAAAAAAAAATAGAGTGTAAGATTTTAATAAAAAAATTAATAATTTACTAATTTGTCTCCTAAAAATATAAATACATTATTATACGGACTTAAGCAGAGAATAAAAATTTAAAATATATACATAGGTATAATCATAAAAAATTTTAAAAACAAAACTATATATTAAATTCTATTTCTTAAAAATAAATATAATATTAATTTTTTTACTATTTGAGGTGTGCCCCACCTGGACCAACATTGGGTCCGCCCCATGTTAAGGGAATATAAATATAATTAAGTAGACCTTAAGATTGAGTGCACTTTTAGAGACAAAGTCCTGAGAAATTAATGCAATTTGCCTCAAAAAAATTTTATAGACACTGCTTTACATTCTTAGATGATTTGGATTTGATTTCTTTGCTGGAAAAGTTTGGAAATTGCACAAGATAATAAGAAGTGTTAAATTAAAGCTTGGAAAAGCTGCTAATGCAATAAATAAATAAATAAACTTTTCTAAAAATAGCCGGGGTGTTTAATTAGTAATTAGTACTTTTATTAATTATAAAGCAATGAATATCTAGATGCAAAGGAGAAAAAAAGTGAAAGGGGGGCACTCTAGTTAAATAAATTAGTTCTTAGATTGGTGATAAAGAAATGGATAGATGCAAAGTGCTGATCTAAGTACTAATTAATTAAAGAATACAGAGATGCAAATTATAGTGGAAGATTCATGAATCATGAGGAACATTGAATAATGACATAAGCATGTGACGTTAAGCTGGTCTAATTAATAATTTACTTTAGCAACCGCTAGAAGATTATTGATGCAAGTATATGTTAAATGCAGATGACTTGTATGCAACCAGTAATTTGAATTATTCAGACACCAGTTTTAAGACTTCTACGATATTTATAGAGATGAAATGTTCGAGCATATACGCGACTTGAAGGAAATGTTTCAGATCTTAAGGAAGTACCAAATGAAGCTGAATCCATTGTAATGTGTATTCGAGATAGCTTCAGGAAAGTTTCTGGGTTTCATAATTAATAACGGGGGGATCGAGGCGAATCCCAAGAAGATTAAAGTCCTGATTGACATGAACTCGCATTTCAAAATCAAAGATGTGCAGAGTCTTAACGGCCAAGTTGCTACACTCAGTAGATTCATATCCAAAGCAACAGACAAATGTATCGCTTTCTTCAATGCCTTTAAGAAAGCAAAGAGCTTCCAGTGGACAGAAAAATGCGAAGCGGCCTTTTAACAGTTGGAAGAATACATGGACCGAGCTCCGTTACTCTTGAAGCTAGTGAAAGGAGAGAAACTAATTGTCTATCTGGCAGTCACTCAGCACGCATTCAGTGCAGCCTTAGTTCGTGAAAAGAACAGGACTCAATTTCCTATTTATTATATAAGTAAGAGGCTACTCGATGCAGAGACCAGATATGTACTTATGAAAAAGCTTGTTTATTGTCTGCTGATGACATCAAGGAAGTTGTGCCCCTACGTTCAGGCTCATACAGTTGAAGTGTCAACCAAATACCTGTTGAAGTAAATTCTTTAGAAGTGGGACACTTCAGGTCGATTGCTTAAGTGGGCTATTGAGCTCGCCCAATTCGAGATTAAATTCAAGCCCCAAACAACAATGAAAGGATAGGCCCTGGTTGATTTCATAGCTGAATTTATAAGGCTAGCAAGTGATAAAGTCGAATCTTCGAAGGGTCTATTTTGGGAGCTTTATGTGGATGGATCCTCAAGCGAGCAAAAAGTTGGGGCAGGAGTAATGTTGATAAGCCTTAAGGGGCACAAAATTCTATATGCCCTCAAGTTCGGTTTCCAGGCCACCAACAATGAAGTAGAGCACGAAGCATTACCGGTAGGACTCAGGTTGGCAAAAGAAGTAGGAGTTGTGCGAGTAAGAATATACAGTGATTCTCAACTCGTGGTGTGTCATATTCGTGAAAAATACCAAGCTAGGGGTTCCAAAATGGCCATCTATTTACAAGAGGTGCGAGAGTTGCTAGAGATTTTTGAAAGTTATGAAATGCACCACATTCCACGGGCTCAAAACTCACATGCTGATGTTTTAGCTCATCTTGCCATAGCCAAAGATACAGATTTTCTAGGAGCCATACCTATGGAGTTCTTGCCAACCCCAAGTACGGAGCCGCAAAATGAAATGATGACGATTATTGTGGTACAAGATTCATGAATGAGTCTCATTCTTGAGTATTTGTAGGATGGAAGGCAACTTGAAGATAAGTTGGAAGCTTGTTGCCTCCGAGCTCGTACAGCCAGGTACTGCATTTATGATGATATGATCTATAAAAGAGGATTCTCAGCTCCATTACTCAGATGTACAAATGGTTTGGATTGCCAGACTGTCCTAAAAGAAATACATGTCGGTCACTGTGGCAATCACGCTGGGGGGCTATCTCTAGCTCAGAAGGCACTTCGACAAGGGTTTTATTGGCCAACCATTAAGCAAGATGTCATCAAGATGGTGAAGAAATATGATAAGTGTCAGAGGTTTGCCAAGGTTCCACGAGCTCTACCAGCTTACCTACATCAAATGGTTAGCCCATGACCCTTCACAATTTAAGGCATGGATCGAATAAGACCACTTTCAACAGCTCGCGAAAAATGCTAGCACGCTATTGTGGCAATGGACTACTATACAAAATAGGCAAAGGCAAAAAAGCTCGCTGAGATATCCACTGCGAAAGTCGAGAAGTTTGTTTGGAAGAACATAATCTGTAGATTTAGAGTTCCTCAGTGGATCGTGATTGACAATAGAACCCAATTCAGCAGCGAGCAGTTTATGAAGTTCTATAAGGATCTCGGAATCACAAAGAGCTTTTCAACCGTTGACCACCCTTAGGCTAACGGGCAGGTTGAAGTTGTTAACAAGATCATCATGCAGATCCTAAAAATCAAGCTGGAATCAAAGAAGGGGGTTTGGGTAGATCAATTGCAGAAGGTGTTGTGGGCCTATAGAATAACAGTTCGTAACACCACAGGAGAAACTCCCTTCTCAATGGTGTATGGATTAGAAGCTATGATCCTAGCATAGTTTGAGGTCATCAGTCAACAAAGAGCAACGTTTAGGCCAAAAGACAATGACCAACTACTCACTGCCAATTTAGATCTGCTTGAGGAGTCAAGAGAAGAAGCTAGAGTGAGAGTTGTGGTTTATCAACAGAGGGTTGTTAGATATCACAATAGAAAAGTTCGAACTCAAAATTTCAAAGCTGGCGATCTAGTCTTACGCCTCATCATACTTGCATCTCACAAAGCCAGTGATGAGACTCTTGGCCCGAATTGAAAAGGTCCCTACATTATCAAAGAAAGCCTGAAGAATGGAGCAAACCATTTAACCAGTATGAATGGAGCCAAAGTCCCAAGAGCTTGGAATGCAGAGCACCTCCGATCATATTTCACTTGACTAAGTTAGCTCACTCACTACCTTTGTATCACTTGGTAATTATTAGTTAATTATTTATTTTGCAGTTCTTATTATTGTATTATTGTGCGATCTTATGTGCTTTATTATACAAGCTGATATATTCATTTAGCGAGCTGATTTATTGGTTTGTTAGTTGTGGATTCTTCTCATAATTTATATATGTTCCACCAAAACAACCCCACTTGAGTTCACTTAAGTTCTGAAAGGTATAATTGTTACATGTAAGCACTTAAATTTTGGAAGATGTAATTGACAACTGTGAGCTCACGTTCTAAAGCTTTGAAAGACACAGTTACTATCTGTGAACACTTAGGCTCTGGAAGGTACAACTATTGCCTGTAAGCTAATACTGATAAGCTTTGAAAGATACAGTTTCTACCTATGAGCACCGAGCTTTGAAAAGTGCGATTAATATCTGTAAGCCAAAACTGATAAGTTCTGAAAGACACCAGTGCTACCTGTGAGCATGCGAGCTCTGGAAGGTACACTCGTGACCTGTGAACCTTTATCTAAATGTTCTGAAAGGGGCCAGTACTGCCTATGAGCATGCAAGCTCTGGTAAACGTACTCATGACCTGTAAACTTTTATCTTAATGTTTTGGAAGGCATTTATGCGACCTGTGAGTCATTAAACTCTGGAAGGTTGACATGATGCCTGCTAAGTTTTACCAAAGCATCTGAGCTAACCATTGGTTAGCACCTACGACTTGTGAGCACTTATAATACTATTGCGTCTAAGTTAGTTGTTTTGGCTAATTGCCGCAATCTGATTCGATATTCAATTATATTATATTTATTTTGTTACTTGGCTATGTTGAATTATAGTTCATTACTCAATTTATGCAATTTGAGTTTATTCACTGCTCAGGGTTGTGTTTGGCAATTAGAAAAATAATGCAAATCAGATAAAAACCCAAGTAACAAATGCATAATTCATAAAGTCACGACCTCGCATAACGAGGTGAAAATGTGCTATAAAATTATGACTGTCAATTATAAAATTATAACTATCGATGTTCACAAGTGAAAAGAAAAATTTTCCAAGTACGAGCAAGGCTTTGTCAAAAGCTTTGGCCTGTGGGGGTCTTTTGCGGAGCTGTGCTTTGTGCCCCTGAAGTGGTCTGTTGCGATGAGCTTTAAGAAAGTCCTTACTGAGCTGAGAGAACAGTGCCTGTCATGCAAAATTGCAAGTGGATGAACCGGACAAGTAATATAATGATGAGAGAAATATTGTCTCACGAGGATTATTGTTAATTAATGTCTAAAATTAAAGTAACTCAATTTTTATTTAGTAGACGAAATTTGAGTAAATGAGTTGAAAACTACAACTAAATTTAATTACAAATATAAATTAATTCAATGAATAAAAACTTTAAGGTTATGATTTCACCATAACTAATCTATTCCTCCCATTTGTTCTTTTTAATAAAAATTAACTATCCAGTTGTTAGTCGAGATTCTCTAAATTATTCACATAACCTCTCCTGAGGTCTGAGAAAAATACCCTATAAAGTTTAATTGTTATGTTCCTATGCAAGTCAAAACATTAAATAATTCATTAAGATTTATGGATCTCTTTTATAGACTACACAAATCATGCAGGTATATTCATATACTACATGTAATTTATGACATTATATACAATGAACTAGACACATAAATCAGTTTCTATTATCATTATGATTAACAATTCAACTAAATAGTGACTAATTATTTCGAAGCATTAAGAACAGTATTAAATACATCAATCAAGATAGAAAATCTTTAATCGAATTGAACAAAAGATTGAAACATCAAAGTTAGACTATATCATAATCTTAAAAAAATAAATTACTCCATGCTTAAATTAAAATTTACAAAAACTAGAAGATTAAACATAACAAAAGATAGGAAAACTTAGTGGATTGAAGTTTCACCGTAGAATTTCTTCATAATTTTAAAAATTAGGGTAATCTGAAATTATTTTTGATTTTAGGTGGGTTTTTAGGATTATCCCTATTTTTTAAAACCTTGTGTCTTAATCTTGTGTTAATCTGGCCCCTCTTTGTATTAATCTTGAATTACTCTTCTGCTGCATTAAACGATTTTGATATTATGTTGATGCTGCAATTGTTCGAAAGTTTACTGCTAACCATTCCTGTCTGCACAATGATCATGATATCCCATGCGTTTTGCAGAAACTAAATGACGTTCTCGAGTTTTTGAGGCTCCCACAAATGGAACTAGCAATTAATCACCATTATTATTGTTGTTGTTGTTGTTTCCAATGCTGCTCAATGATCATGTTTTCCAATGCTGAAATTATTATTATTATTGTTTCTGCTCAATCTTTTTTTTGTTATTTTTATTGTTTATTTTTTAAAAAAAGAAATTAATCACTATTATTATTGTTTAATTTGAAGATATTTTGATAAATAAATCAAAGTGGTTTGGATAAAATTATAATTTAAAAACTCTATCTCAAAAGAATTTAAGACAATTTAATTTGTAAATTAATTATTTCATTAGGGGTAATATGGTAATATAACTGTCATTAACTATCATCAAAGATAAAAAAGTCTTTACTCATTCTATATCTCTTAACCATAAGTTGATTAACAGTTTGAATTTTTTTGATAATTTAAAAGAATTTAGGGTGAAAAAAACTGTTTTCAAAATAGCTATAAAAATCTAATAGTTTTTAATATTTAGAAAGTAAAATGAAGATTTACTCAAAACTTTAAATCTTTTTCTTTTTTTTAACAAAAAAACAAAAATTAGGAGAAGCATGTGACCCACCTAATCCCACGTGGGTCCGCCCCTGGCTTTTCTGCATGGTAATTTGACTCAATATAAAGAGTTGATTTATACTACTTTGTACAAGACAAACTTGAGCTTTAACGACAAGGCGGCAAGATGAATCCCACTTCTCAGTCATCAATGGCAAAGAGTAACTCATTCTTACTGTTTATTAAATTACACACTAGTTCTGCTACTTAGAGTTTGGATCATCGTGACTGAGTTTTAGATCATAACTTATATTATGAATTTGATCAGGTGAAAAATTAATTACAATTCTTAGTATTGATGGTGGGGGAGTTAGAGGAATCATTCCTGGGACTATTCTAGCCTTCCTTGAATCCGAGCTTCAGGTTGGTTTCTCATAATCAGGTTATCTTATGTCTTAATTTAGTACAAACAAAACTAAAAAGTTGATTATTGATATATGTATCTTCTGCATACATTATAAAGATAGTTCTTTTTAATACTATTTCACAATATATTTATTGTGTTGTGTGTTTGTCCCTTTTTTTTCCTTTTTTTTTTTTTCCAGAAGCTGGATGGTAACAATGCAAGGATTGTGGACTACTTTGATTACATTGCTGGGACTAGCACAGGAGGCCTTATGACTGCTATGCTTGCAACTCCAGATGGTGAAAGTAATCGGCCAATATTCAAAGCAGAAAATATCAATGAGTTCTATCTTGAAGAATGCCCAAAAATCTTTCCTCAAGAACAAGCACAAAGCAAACAAGTTGAGGAAAGGTAGATTGCAAAACTTAAAATAAAAAAGAAATGGAAATGAGCAAAAATAATTTTATAAAATTTGGAAATTTCGCTTAGCCACAATCAATATTTCATATTATTTGGCCAAATTTAATAACTTCATCTCAGCCTGTCTATCAAAATATCTATCATTTTTTATCTCTACTTTCTTATTACAAAAAACTTTCCTACAATATTTATCTCATATTTTGTTGCATATTTTCCTTTGTTTTATTTTTTAATTGTTGAGCTTTTGTATATTGTAGTAATGGTGATTATTTGGCTTAACCAAATCGAAAGAAAAAAAAAAAAAAGGAAAATTTTGAGATGTTTCATATTTTGTGGATTTGAAACATGTAAACTCTAATATTAAACATCTTTTCCTTAATATGAATGAAATATAACTCTAACATAAAACATCTAACCCTAGCATGAAACATTTTTCCTCTATCAAGAGCATTTTATGCATTTACTATTGAAATGTGGTTAAAATGGTAAGAAGCATTACATGTGGCTAAAGTTCAAAATTTCTAATTTAATAGGATTACTTTTGCAATTGCCGAGTTCAAGTTTATAAAAAGAGTAGGGGAGACAGTACGAAAAAGAATTGATCCATCTTTTCTCTATCCTATCAGGTCAAGCTCAGTCCCGAATCGTGGATCGCTAGCTCAAGGCTGGAGCTTCATAATGAAAGCATTAGGTCAAACATTGGGGACTTTCCTTAATTGGGTTAAACAAGTTTCCTCTCATCCCCTATATGATGGAAAACATTTGCACGCAGTAATCGAGGAAAAGCTTAAGGGCAAGCGGCTCCAGGATACTTTAACTAATGTGATAATCCCCTCTTATGATTTGAAGCTTTTCCATCCAGTTATTTTCTCCAGTTCAAAGGTCATTTTCCTCATTCTTTTATATATATTGGAACGAATTAGTTTCAAGTTTATGAGTTATTAGATGTACTAATTTTTTCATAATCAATATTTATTATTATTTATTATTTGGTTATAATATATATATCTAGCTTTAGGGCCTGTCAATTTGCACAAGTGTAAATCAAATCCTAATATGAGAGTTATTAATGATTTTCAAGTGCATATTTTCTCTTCTGATGTTTTTATGCAGGCAAAACGCGATAAAACAAAGGATGCCGCACTATCAGATGTCTGTATTGGAACAAGTGCAGCACCATACTATTTTCATCCACATTATTTTGAAACGGTTTCACATAAAGAATATAACCTGGTGGATGGTGGTGTTGCAGCCAACAATCCCGTAAGTTAATTTTAGTCCAGCTTTAAGTGTTCCCTTTCCATGTTGGATATTATCTACAAGTCCAGATGATGAAAATTGTCACCAAATTTAGCTTCACTTGTGAAAGTCACTGAGCCAATAGTTTGAGTTTTTACGCGTGTGTGTGTGAGAACTTGTAAGTTTTACCTTTAATGAATAAAACAATAAAGTATGGCTCTTTCTCCGTCTCTCTCTTTCATTTTTGTTGGAAAATAAAAGACAAAAGTTCATTTTTATGAATCATTTTGATTGGGTTTTTTATCTTGGTTTCGAAAGACCAAGATATATAGAGTCATGTTCTCTTCCGCGAGATCATTGAATTGGTATAATTTTCACCCTAAAAGTTGACTTTTATATTGGGATATTTTTGTCTTAAACCCATAATAAGTGACAGAAAAATGCAAACTATTAATCTAGTGATATTTCCACAGTAGACGCTGCTATTATTCCCATTAACCAAAAGATCCCCTATCTACAATTACAGTGTTAATCTAATCAATCATTTGAAACAACTGTATCTAGACTCTTTTAGCAGTCATTGAGGCGACCAAGGACATGAATCGGACTGAAAATTCTCAAAGCTTGAACAACATGGATTATAGTAATTTTCTTGTTCTCTCCCTTGGTACTGGATCATCAAAGTCAGATTCAGGGATTGAGATTGCAAACGGAACTGGCTGGGGACTCTTTGATTGGCTTTTGAGGTTTAAGGGCAGGCAGCTACTTCTTGATGTTTTCTCGACTGCAATGGATGATATGGTCGACATATACATGTCTGTTTTCTTTAAAGGCTCTAGTTTTGAAGATAACTATCTCCGGATCCAGGTATCAACATGTAACATTCTACTGTAATCATCTTAATCTTTCCATTTCACCTATATACATGCATGTGGTTTAATCACAACTATCATGTTAGACTTCGATTAAATATAACTTGACATTAAGCATTGAAATGTCTTCAAAGTTCTGTAGTTTTAATCTCATGACTATATTACCTGATTTCTGTGATTGATCTATATATATTTATGATCTCAAAATTGAAATATTCTTGGCTGATTGGGATTATTATTTCAAATCAGACTGATTTGGCATATGCTGACGCCCAAATGGACAACTCAGAGCCAGAAAATCTGAAGAAACTTGAGGAAACTGGAAAGGCTCTTTTGCAAAAACCGGTTTCTACACTTGACTCGGACACCGGTTCCCTCGTACCTGTGGAAGGCAGAGGCACATATGAAGATGCAATCAAAAAGTAAGCATAAAATTATAGGAGTTGTGTCATTATCCAAACTTCAAGTGGTTTGTACTAACAACAAACACGCATGATGTCTTTTGCATTGGTTTTCTCTGCAGGTTTGCCAAGAAACTTTCAGAGGAGAGAAAACGTCGGCTGCCCTCAGCAGCCTAGACGCTCGTTGAAGTAATTGTCATTTTCATGGATGCTGCTGATGATACCCTACCAATGGTATCTACTACGTAAATTTTTATGATAAACTAGGTGCAGCTTTGATTGCCGAGGTTAAAGTTGTAATGAACCAAAAACTACTACTACTACAATTTAAATAAAAGCAGCATTTTTACTATTATTATGTTTCACAGAGCTTTTTTTTTTTTAAGTAAATAGAAATTTTATTATTTAAAATTAAATAAAAAATTACATAAAAAGCATAAACAAACAAAGATAGATTATCAAGAGAATGATCAAATATTCTTGGAATGTCATCCATGGCTCATGTGTGTTTTGATACTAATAGCAGATAATATCTTAAAAGTCGGTTTCTATTTCCGCCTTTTCGATTTTGTCATCATAGGAATCCAATAAGTCTAGTAAAATTAATGAGGTCTACTTGATTATCTAAATAATGAGAATCTTCATTTGATTTTCAGCATTGTAATAATTAATTTCAGGATCCAAATTTACCTCATTATTGAGTTGATATCCTTTGCACTAATAGGATTGTGATCTTTTGCCAGAAGATTTCTAAAATGGAGAAAACCTTTAATATATATATGGCAGATTCATGCAATTTTAAAAGAGATTGATAGTAACTTAAATGATTAAAACGTTTTGAAGCTTTTCTCCCCATCATGATTTTCGTTTCCACTAATGAGAATATTCCATGGAGAAAACTCAGAAGTAGCTTTATTAGCTTCCAAATTTGACATCTTGCCATTCAAATCATTAGAGTTAATGTCATTAACTCTTGCATCCAAAATTGGTAATTGCTCCCTTTATTTAAATTTGATTTGGGAGTAAAGTTCTCTCTTGGATCCTCATTTTCCACCATCAAAATTAATTTGTCGACCGTCACTAGAGATTGATCATCACGAAAATCAACCGGCTGAAACTTTTTAATCTTAATTACTAGACTATCATCTGCATCCCGAGCCTCCAAAATAGGATGAACGACATATGTTGGCAACACCAACTCTTTCACATGTATTTGCTCCATTATATTCAACCTTATTCTAAGTGTTCTCTAATGAACCAGTGCAGTTTATAGGCTGATGATTAATTTTGGTGGGACGAGATCAGCCCTTAGACAATGAGTTCTTACTGATTTTCCGATCTTGGCTGCATCATGCCAAATGCCTTGCACTTATCAGTTATCACATCTGCCAGGATTTAGGAAGGTTTCCGTAGACATATTTCACAGAGCTTGCCGTTCTTTTCAGTGAAGGGTTTATTAGTTTTCATAATGCCAATATCTCTACTCATATTCTACCTTAATCGTTAACATTTGTAAAATGAAATAGTGTACTGTTGTGGGTATTTTTAGGCTACCCCAGATAGGCTAATAAAAGTCCAAAGGCCCAGTAAGATAACCTACTAAAACCTTCCCAACTTATAAGGGCCCAAGTTACTGATACAAAGAAACGAGCATAACTTTGCGCTCGGTTATCAGATTGCCTATTATAATATGTTTTCGAAATTGGATTGTCATGCTCTATAACGTGGTAACTGAGGTTCCCCGATTGATGTCAATTGGCATCCTAAAAGTTATTGGTTTAGTAGATGTGTTCTTGAGATTTACATTCTACGTCAAAAAGCACTGAACGAATATGTCATGAATAAGCATACAGACAAGTTGATGAGAGCGAGCAGATGGACAAGCAAGAATTTAGCCAAGACCAAGCACAAACGACCAGATTTCTGCTCTCCCAGTCAGGCTATCAGGTCGCTGACCTCACTCGAGCACCAGCTCGCCCAGGCTAGAGTCTGCTCAGTGGGTGCAATATTCGATCGCTTGAGTAATCTGTTCGCTCAAGGTGCTCGCTAAATTTGATCAACTGACCTTCTAGAAACTTGAAGCGGTTCAGTTAAGGAATGATTCAACTTGCCTATTTCCATGCAAATCAAATCATGACATTCTCGGCAATTGCTGCAAATACGGTGGAGATAATCTTGGGAGATATTATTTCAATTAATGTATATTATTTTTTACCTTATCTGGAAGATTTTTAAATCTATTCAAATTTTAACATCTCCTCTATAAATAGGAGATCAAAATCAATAAAAAGGGGGATTTTCCCTCTTGAGATCTCTCTAGACTGTAACCACACAAAACATATATAGTAACAGTGATTGTCGCCCCTAACCGGAGCCGACACCATGGACGTAGGCCCATTTTTGGCCAACCCACGTACATATCATGTGTTGTTCTTCTTCCTCTCTACCTCTCTTTTTGTTTGTTTGTATCTTTTACAGATCTGCAATATTGGGCTTGAACGAATCAGTAAGTTGACTGAACCAATTTCAGACGTCAACATGTACGTAGACCTTGTGTGGTATTAAATTAATGTGGTAACAAGCATGTGTAACATGCGTACAGTGATGTTGGTCATCCATTTCACTTTCAAAAATGATTCAACCATTTTTGTTCATAGATTTATGACACTTAATTGGTTCCTTGGACCACTTTTTTATGCATGCCTAGCTAGGCTGCAGCCAATGTCTTGGAGCATATTTAATTGGTGACACAAGCACTTGATCATCCTAAGCTTGGATCAGTTGATCTGCCATATACGACTGATCCTCAAGTTATTAGTTACTATTCATTATTCTCCTTCAGAAGGATAAACCATTGAGCTGTTATACTTGACCTTTTCTGACATATTCTTTTATTTGTTTGGATCAGTCTTGAAGTTGACTCTTTGGTTCTGATGGATGCTTTTAATGTAAAGCAATATTTTTTTTTTTAAGAAGAAAATAGTATTTAATGAATTATGGAGTTTTATTTTTTTTTCTGGAAGCTTAAAAAAAAAAAAAGATATTGATTTATTAAAAGGTATAAATATCAGCATAGTTTTTTTAGTTTAAATGGGATTTGTATAAAGACTAAAATTCCTATTACTATAAGATTTGTACATTATAAATAGGGTACTTTTTAAAGTAGAAAAAAAAATAATAATATACGTTCATTATAATAATATAAGTTCCTTCTCTAACAAATTTAATCAACTTACTCTTGAGTCTCAAGAATCAAATAAGTTTTATATATTCAGTACAAGGACCCAACACGAGAATTATAAAGATTTTCGATTTTGGTCAAATTAAATTGATAAGGAAATCATGAGATTTATGAGAATTTTTCTAAAATGTTTTTAGTGAATTAAGATTTCAATTAGAGTGATCAAAAATTTCACGGAATTCTCTAGGACTCAAGAGAAGAGTCGAAATAGGTCCCGTTGTGCAATTTTATACATCATTTTTTTGTTATATCTTTCACTTAACCAACTGAAGTCTTAGGCCTTTTGTCATGAGATGCAAATTATCTAAGGACAAGGGTAGTTAAAAGAGTACTTTGTGTGCACAATAATTTGAACACTATATAAAGAGTTGATTTGTACTACTTTTGTATAAGCCAAAGACCTTTACCTATAAGGCAGCAAGCTATTTCACACTTTTCAGTCATCAATGGCAAAGAGTAAGTCCTTGTAGCTTCTGCTAATGTTGTGCACTAAGTTTCAGAGTCCATTTTCTAGCATTTTCCACTGATTTATTGAATTACACACTGGTTTTGTTACTTAAGAGTTTGGATTCATCATAATTGAGCTTTATAACTATTATGAATTTGATCTGAAGGAGAACACATTACAATTCTTAGTATTGATGGCGGGGGAGTTAGAGGCATCATTCCTGGGATTATTCTAGCCTTCCTTGAATCCGAGCTCCAGGTTGGTTTCTTAAAATCACATTATCACTCTTTCTTTTTCTTTTTTTTTTTTGGAAATAAATAACATTATCACTTTTTATTTATTTATTTATTTTTAAAGAAAAGTTGAAACCGAATGAATTAAATGTCTGTGGTCAGATATTGACTCCCATGAATGAGAGACAACTATTCTCATAATAATAAGGAGAGAAAAACTACCTTCATAAACTATAATGTATGTTTAGTGAAAATTAAAACCCTAACCTCTTGGAGGATGAAGATGTTCACAACTACTTATGCTAAGAGGTGGTCTATTACAATCACAATATTTTAAGTCTTCCACATAGATTACCAATATATTTCTCTCAAATACTGATTCATATATATGTTGCGTGTATGTGTTTGTGTCCCTTTTTTTTTTTTTTCTCAGACACTGGATGGTGAAAATGCAAGGATTGTGGATTACTTTGATTACATTGCTGGGAGTAGCACAGGAGGCCTTATAACTGCTATGCTTGCAACACCAGATGAAAAAAATCATCCATTGCTCGCGGCAAAAGATATTAAAAACTTCTATTTTGAAGAAAGTCCAAAGATCTTTGCGCGAGAAGAAACGAGCATTATAGAATGCTTAACAAATATATTTTAGTTGAAGTTTCGAAAGATACATTTTAGAAGATCATTAAAAGATTTATATGATTTGGTTTTGCTATCTTAAACGGGTTTGGCTTGGCCTGGATTGATGAAATAGGAAATTGGTTGAAATCCATATGGAACAAGTATGGAAAGCCAGCATACCAAACAGTAGGTTTATTCATTGAAGGTATTGAAAGAGAGGGATTTCGACCCAGTTATGATGGTGATTATCTGCATAAAAAGATCAAGGAAACTCTGTGAGACAAACGGCATAACACTTTAACCAATGTGACAATCCCCTCGTTCGATATCAGGTTTCTCCAGCCAGTCATTTTCTCCACCGTAAAGGTAGTCCTTCTTGATTATGATGTTGATGTACTTATCTGATTTTCAAGTGTGCTTATCTTTTGATGGTTTTTTTATGCTAGGCAAAATGTGACGTTCAAAAGGATGCTCCGATAGCAGATGTCTGTATTGGCACGACTGCAGCGCCATACTATTTGCCTCCATGTTACTTCGAAATGAACTCATCGAAGGGCACCAAGAAATTTAACTTGATTGATGGTGGCATTGCAGCCAACAATCCTGTAAGTTTTTCAATTTTGAACACTATCTACCTTTTATATAGCTGCTAATTTCAGTTACTTGAACAATTTTGTCAGACACTTTTGGCAATATGTGAGGTGACCAAGAAGACATGTCAAGTTGACAATTTGCCACAATGGAGCACTATGGATTACAGTAAGCTTCTTGTTCTTTCACTTGGAACTGGATCTTCGAAGAAAGATGTACAGTTTGAGGTTGGAGAAGGAAAACATTTGGAAATCATGTCTTGGTTATTAGGTCCTGGTGAAGGACGCTATTCATTGATGCTGTCTTCAGCACAATGGATGATATCGTTGACATATACTTGTCTATTTTCTTCAGAGGCTCTGCTCTACACAAAAAGTATCTCCAAATCCGGGTATTGACACTTGCATAGTTTCAATTCCACGTGGTGACTATTACCTGATTGAACTATTATCGTAATTGAAAGATGTTCAACTGATTGCAACTAAAATTTTAAACCAGACTGGTACCTTGAAATATTCTGAGTACAACACGGACAACTGAAATATTCTGAGTACAACACGGACAACTGAAATATTCTGAGTACAACACGGACAACTCAAACAGGGAAAACCTGGAGAATCTTGAAAGAATTGGGAATGATCTGCTGAAGCAACCTGTTTCTGAACTTAGATACAGGTTACTATGAACCACTGCAAGGCCAAGGCACAAATGCAGATGCACTCAAGGAGTAGGCATAATTATATGAGTTGTGTCACTATCCTTTGTGGTATTGTTCACATTACAACCTCTAAATGCTGTCTTTTGCATTGGTGTTCTGCAGGTTTGCCAAGAGATTTGTCTGATGAGCGAAAGCTTCACCTCCATTGACATCCTCAGCAGCATAGATTGTACGCTTCTAAATGAAGTAATCATGGTTTACCATGGACGCTAGTGGTTAAGACATTATATAGATAAGGTGCAGCTTAAGTGCAGAGCTTGAAGCTCTATCGTACCAGAACTAATGGTGCCAATAAATCAGCACTTCAAAATAATATTTGATAGTTCTACAGAACTGGACAGTCTTTTAGTCATGAAATCAAGCTGTTATATACCAACTTTTTTTTTTTTTTTTTTTTTTTTATGAAGTAACACTTATAGTGGAGACAACTTGAATCTGGAACATTGTTAGGATCTGATTTTATTCTTTTAAATTATTAGCATAAAAACATTTACTCCAACAAGTATCCAATGATTTTAATTGCCAAACAAAAATAATCTATTTCAGACACTAAAGGCAGTAACACAACAAGCATTGATAAGCAAGTCAGGAGCAAATAATTATT
This sequence comes from Dimocarpus longan, assembly GCA_022984855.1. Classification (NCBI taxonomy): domain Eukaryota; kingdom Viridiplantae; phylum Streptophyta; class Magnoliopsida; order Sapindales; family Sapindaceae; genus Dimocarpus; species Dimocarpus longan. The sequence continues at coordinate 7,007,779 of CM041016.1, read as the reverse complement.
ATGTAATTCCAAAAGCAGATAACAAGTTCACTTTTTTCTTTAAAAGTGCATTCTGTTTCTCTAGAGAATCACATAGTAGTTCTGCAACCCTTTCTGACTTTGGGTAGACATACCAACACTTACATAGCTAAAGAAGCTTGTTACTGCTGCATTTACATCTCTGAAACTATCTTGAACTCCCCCACATCAAACTCCCTGCTGCATTGTCTCATTATCAGTTGTCTGTCAGCTGGCCACAGTCTTCAATCAACACTGTTTGATCAGTGTTCCCGGTCTCAGAACCAACCTTCTCCATCTCCTTGACAACACTATAACCGTCAACAACTTTTCCAAACACAACATGCTTGCCATCAAGCCAAGGTGTCTTTGTAGTGCATATAAAGAACTGAGAACCATTAGTGTCACGTCCAGCATTAGCCATTGAAAGAATTCCTGGTCCAGTATGCTTCAACTTGAAGTTCTCATCAGGAAACCGCGCTCCATATATTGATTCCCCTCCAGTTCCATTTCCCCTCGTGAAATCTCCCCCTTGACACATGAAGTTAGGGATTATCCGATGAAATTTTGAGCCCTTATAATGTAGTGCTTTCCCTGATACTCCAATCCCCCTCTCTCCCGTACAAAGCGCCCGAAAGTTTTCAGCAGTTTTTGGAGTTACATCAGCAAATAGCTCCATCACAACCCGCCCTGCCTTCATCTTTCCAATCAAAATCTCAAAGAACACCTTCGGATTTGACATTGTATCTGTCCAAAGGAAAGCAACAAAACTCAGATCTCAATAAAAACATTTTCCATTTTATTCTAAAAACTTCAAACTCAAACAACGGTTACTTTACGTTTCATATAATGAATCTTTTGAAATCACAAAACATTGGTTTTACATGTTTTGAACAAATATGATATCAATAGAAATCAAAACACATTCTCTCTTCAAACTATTGTAATTATATTTTTCACGAAAATGGTTAGCTATTATAACCTGAGCAACAAAACACAGAGAAAACAAACAAACACAAATTGTAAGTGCACACAATTGAAACAATAAAGAACACAAACAAATGTCAATCATCCAACAAGAGGTCCTCAAGCACTATAGTTAAAAACAACAAGAGGGTATTGTAAATGTCAATCATCCAACAAGAGGTCCTCAAGCACTATAGTTAAAAACAACAAGAGGGTATTGTAAAAGAGGATGATTTCATGATATTGCACAGCTTTTGAGCTCACAGATTTTGATAAAACCAGCTGCAAGCCTTCGATATGTGCATTTTGTCAACACAATATTATTCACAAACACACACAACACAAAATATACCAAGTAATTCATATATCAAGTAAAAGTGCAATATATGTCGAAGAAACTGGCATTTTAATGAAGAAAGCTGGTACCTTTGTGTGAGATTCGACTTCGATGAGCTTTATATTGAGATGGTTGTTTGAGTGAATTTTAGGGTTTTAGAGCTGCAATTGGTATTTATAGGGCTAGATGATGGGGTTTAGGATTTTATTTTGTTTTACTTTTTATTTTTTGGTGAGTGTTGGTATTTTTTATTTTTTTGACAGATTGTTTGTTTGAGATTTTTTTTTTTTTTTTTTTAACAAATCGTCTCATTGTTTACATACATTTTGTATGATTACATGTCATTTTATCTTTGTGTCAAATATGAAGGACAAGAAAAATAAAAATAGTATTTATCTTTTAGATCCACCTAAACTTTGGAACTAAAAGTTTGGATTTTAATAAATTGTGGGATCTGCACAAAAAATAAAATGAGAATGTATTATTTTTAAACAATAGTTTTAAATGAGAATGTATTATTTTTAAAAATTTAAAGATTAAAAATAAAATCCACCAAAAACTAGTATAAATTTGAAAAATAGCATCAAACAATTGAAATGATTTTTTTTGCATACCATCAGTAGTTGCAAATTATAAGATGCAAATCAAACTAATCATTCACAAATTATAATATATAATAATTTATAGTGTCTATAAAAACTCATTTCAATAGTTTGATGTCATTTTTCAAACTTATATTAATGTTACTGTAATAATAAAGGAAAAATAGTTCAATTAGTTACTTATGAGTAGGTAGTTTATTATCTGTATTATGAGTTTTATGAGTAGGTAGATTATTATCCGTACCATGAGAGTAGATGTCTCGCACTTTAAATTCGTCTAGCCCCCGACACCTACGGCCATAATGGACCAATGAGACCAAGATGATGAGAAGACAAAATCTCACAAAAGCTCCATTCAGTTCCACTTTCACCCAAACACTTCCAGCACTAAAACTACACAGTCATCATCCCTACAACCTTAAACAAACAAAACAAAAGCATGCCCAAATAATCAAAACCCACATCAACTGCACCCACTTGAACATATTGGCACATTACAATCTCCTTATAAGCTCCTACATAAGAAACAACCAACCCATAACTGCACTAAAAATCTATGCTTGTATGCGTGAAAATAGTGTTAAAGTTGACAACTTTACTGTTCCAACTGTGCTCAAAGCTTGCAGCTTGGTACAGATGACCCAGTTGGGGAAAGAGATACATGGTTTTGTAGTGAGAAATGGAGTGGATGGTGATGTTTTTGTGTCAAATGCTTTGATTAATATGTATGGTGAGTGTGGTTGTATGTGGTCATCTGGGTTGGTGTTTGATGAAATGTCTAGCAGAGATGTTGTTTCTTGGAGTAGTATGGTTGGAAGCTATTGTAAGAGTGGAATGTTTGATGACGCTTTGAGTGTTTGGAGGGAAATGTGGTTTTGGAGAGTTAGGCCTAGTGAAGTTGCCATGATTAGCATGGTTGGTTTATTTGCAGATGTTGGAGAAGTTAAAGGAGGGAAGGTTATGCATGGTTGTGTTATAAGGAATAGCTTGAGTGAGAAAATGGGTGTTGTTGTTGGTACTAGTTTGATTGATATGTATGTTAAGTGCGGAGATTTATGTTCTGCCAGACGGGTCTTTGATGGGTTGGATGAGAGAAGTGTTGTTTCATGGACTGCTATGATTGCAGGATGCATACGTTACGATATGTTTGGAGAGGGTGCAAGGCTTTTTGTTGAAATGTTGGGAGAAAATGTGTTTCCAAGTGAGGTTATGATTCGTAGTTTGATTATTGAATGTGGGTTTGTTGGGGGTCTGGAATTAGGGAAGTTTTTACATTCTTACATTTTGAGAAACGGGTTTGACTTGTCTGTAGATATGGCTACTGCTTTGGTTGATATGTATGGAAAATGTGGTGAGATTAGAAGTGCAAGAAGCTTGTTCGATAGCTTGAAGAGCAAAGATGTTATGACATGGAGTGCAATGATTTCAGCTTATGCACAAGCTCGTTGCAATGACAGGGCATTTGAACTATTTGTTCAGATGAAGTGTAGCCGAGTAAATCCAAATGAAGTGACTATGATTACACTTCTTTTGCTCTGTGCAGATGCTGGAGCTCTTGACGTGGGCAAGTGGATCCACGCATATGCAGTAAAGCAAGGTGTTGAAGCAGATGTGATACTGGAAACTGCATTGGTGGACATGTATGCTAAGTGTGGTGACATAGATGGGGCTTATAGGCTGTTCAGTGAAGCCAAAGTTCGAGACATATGCATGTGGAATGCCATGATGGCTGGATATGGTATGCATGGTCATTGTGAGGAAGCCTTAGAACTCTTTGCAGATATAGAGAGATTAGGTGTGAAACCTAATGACATCACCTTTATCGGGCTTCTCAATGCTTGTAGTCATGCTGGACTAGTTGCAGAAGGAAAGATGCTTTTCGAAAAAATGGTTCACCGTTTTGGTTTAGGTCCAAAGATTGAGCATTATGGGTGCATGGTGGCTCTTCTTGGACGAGCTGGACTGCTTGATGAAGCTTACGAGTTTATTAAAAGCATGCCAGTAAGGCCTAACACCATCATTTGGGGTGCTTTGCTTGCTGCATCCAAGCTTCATAAGAATCCCAACATTGGGGAAGTGGCAGCAAGGGAGCTTCTTGACATGGAACCCCAAAATCGGGGCTATAACGTTTTGATGTCAAACATGTATGCAGCAGCAAATAGATGGAACGATGTTGCAAGAGTGAGAAGAGCTATGAAGGATATAAGAGTGAGGAAAGAACCAGGCCTTAGTTCAGTAAAGTGGTTCAGTTCTTGAGTAAAACTTCTGTGGTCTTAACAATGTAGATGACAAAGAGAAGCAAATGCTGTCGGCAATGGCTTTTGGTTTCATTTGGACAGCTCCAGGCACTCAGGAGCGTGCAGGACCTGTGTTTGAGATTGGCGCTCCGCAACTTAGCAAGCAACTGTCCAGGATCCATGGAAGGGTGATGAAACTATGTGACTGCAATCAATGACTTTAAACAAGGAACTTGATCTTGTTGCAACTATCGGCAGCAATCACAATATTGTTTTGGCAAAATGTATGATACATATGAATGTACAGCTACAGAAATCAGAGTGATTCATGGAGGCTCAGTTCATTTATTCAAAATCAGTTATATCTATAAATTAACGAATTCTATCATTGACCGACATCTTTTGCTAAAATTTAGTTAGGAAGTACTGACTAGATAAGAACTGTTGAGGGTGAAAAAACCATTATCAAGCAACCAAACAAAGAAAATGACATCAGAACAAATATTTTACATGTAGAAGATCTCGATCAAATGAAGTTGCTAGCAAGTATTTTACATTGGAAAAAAATAGTTCCTTGAACAGTTTCAATTCCTTTTCTTGCAATGAACCGCTATCGTCAATGCTGTTACACAAATGTTAGAAAACAATATTAACCAAGCCACTGTTGTGCACGACGGTCTCCACCACCCCCAACAGAATGCCGAATGCTGATTTTCTCACCAGCATACTTTTGCTGAAGCCATTCAAAAGCATTCACATCAAGCTTCCCATTTACGGATTTACCTTGCTTCCTACGAGCTTGCTGTTCCCGTATAGACGCCCAAAGTTTCTCAATGGCATCTCTTTGTCTGGACGTAAATCTTGCCACGTTATCAAAGGCATATTTCACCAAGATATCTATCACCGTTTGGCACCTGAAATGAAAGATAAGTTTTCTCAAAGAAAAAAAGAAAAAAAAAAAAAGGAATGAAAGATAAGTTGATCCTCATTTGATAAAATGTTGAAGTAATGATGTAAGCTGTGAAACATGGAAATTGGAAGAGATTTTTTCACTAGTGGCATAAACCATGAACTTACCATGGAGTTTTATAACGCCGTGCAGCAATCTCCAAACAAGTAATCAAGGCTTCTCTCTGCGACTTGAGAAATCTCTTATCCTCTTCTTCCTCATCCTTCCGGACCTTGGCTGCTGAATCTTTCTTTCCCTTCACCCTATCATCTTTCTTTGTTTTGCTTGGAATAAGAGCATCAAGCCCGAATGGATCAGACTCATCTTTTTTATTATCTTCACCTGCAGTAGCTGAAGGCATTTCCTGTTCATCTAAACCATCTTCATTAGTTGCTTCTGTCTCATCTTTCAGGGCCACAGCTTCCTCTACATCATCCTCCTCAGATGCCACAGGCAGATTAGATATGATCTCTTTTATCCGTGTAGCAGTTTTCGAAAACTATGTGAAGGTCCAGAAATGAGCCAAACATGTCAGCAATAATGGAAAATCAGCAGTGGTATTAGTAGTTTGATACTACATAACTTGTTTCAGGCATGCTATCAAAGAAAATGATATTTCAGCCCATTTCATGTACTCTATATAGATCACAGCTAAATATATCTTCAACAATTGACACATTACATATACGTAACTAATGCATTTTCAATCAGGCATGACACATCAAAATTTCACAGCACTGACTAACCTCAGTTTTAGTTTACTAAGCAAAGAGAGTCTTGATTTAGCTGGTTGCTAGTGGCTCCATGATTCTATTATATTAACTTCGAAAAACACCAGAAAAACAGCCATGTGATATATGTAGTGGTCTAAGAGATAAATTGGATATGGGAGTGAACAAATAGGAATAGTACAAACATTTGACAAGAAATTTAATGATTTACATAAATGTTTCAAATAATGTGTTTGGGGTTCAATACTTCAATTAAGAAAAAAAGTTACAAAGTTCCTTACTTTCTGATGCAAACTACTCTCCAGGAGATATTTCTATCATACTTCCTTATTTAAAATACAGCATTAATATCAGATGGTTGCTTCCTAACCTCTAATAGGTCTTCTAGTCTCCCTAAGCACCAAAATCTTTGCCCAACTAAACATCAGTTCCAAAATACTTACGAATTATGTGTGTGCATGTGTCAGTACATAAATCCCACATTTCAATAGTATTTCAAGGGGAAATAAAGAAAAATTAAAAACAGATATCAACCCTATCGCAGGTTATTAGAATTTAATCATCATACTGAACTTGCAACATATTAAATAAATTAAAGCTCATTGGCTCAGACATAAGTTAGCAAGTGAATATATTCTAGAATGCCTTACCCAAGAATCATAGTTAGGCAACATAAGTCATCTTCTAGTATTCTGGCCCATAACCTCTAAATCCCAAAAGCAATTTAGACTAAACACACTATGTTACAATGAAAACCAAAAAGAGAGCCATAATAATGATGAAGGCATCCATGACAGAAGTCATCTATCAACAAGTATAAAATTTATTAATGAGAGAGAAAATGCAAGTTTAGTTTTTTTAGCTTCCGTGAACACATAATATCTCCCCATATTAAATCTTTCTTCCTTTTAGACAGTGGCAGACTTTGCAGTAAATCAACATAAGCATTTATGTAGTCAACCACAAATACTCCAGTATAAATGGGGCTAATAAGTTGAGATCCAATGTTGATTCAAATAAATAAATAAATGTTTCATTAAGCTATCGGGAGACATTGATGCATGAATTCACAAGAGAGAGATTTTTCAGCTATAGTTGTTTTATGCGCTTATGGCATTGTGTTTGAATAGAAGTAGTGATGCGAACTGCATAATAACAAATTTAGTATGGTATACAGCTGAAATCCAGAACTTTGTTACTTGTTACCACGTCAATATCCATCAAAGTTACAAGTAAACATTGTTTATCCCTGAGACTTCTCATCAACACGATCTATCAAGAAATTAATTAAAGTCTTGGTCTAGAAAATTCAAAAACAGAAGATACAAAAGTAAAGTGCATACCACAAAGCTGTCGTCAGTGAACAAGTCGTTCGTCACCACTGCCCTAATTGTCCATGTACTTAATTGGTTCTTCTGCTTCTTACTGAGGCACTACCAGAACAAAAATATAGTAAGATAACAATTAAAGATCATATCTTCCTCAATTGTTATTTGTTAAATGAAGTATTTATACATTAACACAAATTATTATCTTACTTCAACTGCATCTTGTGCCGCTGAGAACAATGCATGATAATCAGCTTTCACCGAAGGATCCGTACATGAAGTGGATGATGACATCGCAGCCTCAAGTATGGCGAAAAAGTGATCACTAGTTCCTGGCTTGATGCTTCCAGCCTGAATCATCTGTATTGCAAGCTTTGACGCCTTCCCAAACTTCGTTCGATTACCAATATGCGATGCTATCTTCTCCATGGCCTCAATAACTTGTGCTTCCGACGCATCAGTTGTTGTTTTAAACCTCAAGCTTTTTCCAGACACAGGGGCTACCAAACACAACTTAAATTTAGCTTCTCTTTAACGCTTCATAACGAATACATAAATGAAAAAGAATTCACCATACTATTGACAAAACAAAAGAAACAGGATATCAAACATGAGGCGCTTTCTGCTGTTTCTGTAACATGTGAGAAAAACTTAACCACCTTACAACTATATTAGACTCCATTAAATGTAAATATTGATAATTTAGGTGTGTAATATTCCTCAAGTTCAAAATCAAAACTTTGATTGCTTTTGTCTCTTTCATTTTCCAACCAACAAAATTATAGTGAACTACCATTCCATCATTTAAAAACCAACGAAACATGTCTATATTATATCTTAACAAAACAAACAAAAAAACAATATATATATATATATATATATATATAGGGTTTGCTTATCATCTAATAACCAAACCAACATATACATACACACAAAGCCATCACAACCAAAAACCTAACAACATTGCATAAACACACAAACCCAGATGCAACCATCAATATATCATGTAAAAGCAGTGAAATTCAACACATAAAAGAGCCACCTTCTGGTTCTGGGTTGGTTTTAGACTTCTTGAGGGCGCTTTTGAGGATCGGAACAGGAGCTGGTACTGGAGAAGCCTCTCTCTTTTTGTTGATTGTTGCAGATTTCTCTTCTTCTTCTTCTTGATACTTTTGTTGCGAAGAAGGTGGTGGTAGTCCTTCAAATAAATTGTCACACATTGAAGCACACACTATTAATTTCCCTTCTGTAACTGCTATCAAGTCCCTCTCTCGCGGACTCAAAAACCCTTTTGTTTCCCCAGTTAACTCTGCAAAATCACTGAGTTTTGTCCAAGTTTTGCTGCTCAAAACATGAAAAAATGCAGACGCTTTTGGTTCATGACCCGTTAGTGATTTGTTTAACCCGGAAGAAATGAATTTGGGCCTGTCAATTAGAGGCCGATTTTGGGCCCATAACTATTTTTGAACAACAATTACTTTGATGATTGATCGTTTTAATATTTAAAATACACAAATAATTAAAGATTTGAAATTAATATTTACAAGAAATTGACTTCTTTTTTTACAATATTTTTCATGTTTTGATAATTTATCAAAAGTAATATTTCAATAAATATGATCATCATTCGACGTGACTTGATGGTAAAGAGCGTTCATCTAACTTGAGACTTGTCCAAGTTTAAATTGCTCTATAAAAAATGGTATCTCAAAGAAAAAGAATAATTGTATATAGAAGGTTTTTTTTTTTTTCTTTTGGAAATGTTTCAATCGAAATTTGAGAATGAAGGTATGACTCAAACCCACGATATCATGATATAGATGTGAAGGGCATACCAATGGACCAACATCATCTTTCCAAATTATATGTTAACGTTGAATTCTCATTTTCTAGAATTCTTCTTTTTTAATAATTTTTTCGCCCAATTATCAAATGCATTGCATAGTGTGTTTATTGAAAGAAATTTCTATTAGATGGTCATTCAAGAATCAAATAATTTAGTTTGAATTCTCTAATTACATAAATTGAGTTGTTCGTTCTATCAAATTATATAATTAATAATAATTGATTTGTTTGACCCGGAAGAAATGGACTTGGGCCTGTCAATTTGAGGCCGATTTTGGGTCCATAAGTATTTTTGAACTACAATTACTTTGATGATTGATCGTTTTTAATATTTAAAATACTCACATAATTAAAGATTTGAAATTAATATTTACAAGAAATCAACTTCTTTTTTTACAATAATTTTCATGTTTTGATAATTTATCAAAAATAATATTTCAACAAATATTATTATCATTTGATGTGACTTGATAGTAAAAAGTGCTCATCCAACCTGACAATGGTTCAAGTTCGAATTGCTCCATCAAAAATGATATCTCAAAGAAAAAAATGATTGTATATAGAAGAGTTTTTTTTTTTTTTTTTTGGAAATGTTTCAATTGAAATTTGAGAATGAGGGTATGACTCAAACCCATGATATCATGATATAGATGTGAAGGGCATACCAATGAACCAACATCATCTTACCAAATTATATGTTTACGTTGAATTCTCATTTTCAAGAATTCTTCATTTTAATAATTTTTTCGCCCAATTATCAAATGCATTGTATAGTATGTTTATTGAAAGAAATTTCTATTAGATGGTCATTCGAGAATCACATAATTTAGTTTGAATTCTCTAATTACATAAATTGAGTTTTTCGTTCTATCAAATTATATGATTAATAACAATGGATTTGTTTGACCCGGAAGAAATGGACTTGGGCCTATCAATTTGAGGCCCATTTTGGGCCCATAACTATTTTTGAACTACTAATTAATAGTTCAATTACTTTGATGATTGATCGTTTTTAATATTTAAAATACTCACATAATTAAAGATTTGAAATTAATATTTACAAGAAATCAACTTCTTTTTTTACAATAATTTTCATGTTTTAATAATTTATCAAAAGTAATATTTCAATAATTATGATTATAATTCGATGTAACTTGATAATTAATAAAAAAACGTTCGTCCAACCTGATAATGGTACAAATTCGAATTGTTCCATCAAAAATGGTATCTCAAAGAAAAACAATGATTATATACAAAAGGGTTTTTTTTTTTTTTCCTAGAAATATTTTAATCGAAATTTGAGAATAAGGGTATGACTCGAATCCATAATATTGTGATGTAGGTGTGAAGGGCATACCAATAGACCAACACCATCTTATCAAATTATATATTAACGTTGATTTCTCATTTTCTAGAATTCTTCATATTTATAATTAGCTTTTGAATAATATTTTCGCCCAATTATCAAATGCATTGCATAGTATGCTTATTGAAAGAAATTTCTAGTTGATGATCTTTCAAGAATCAAATTATTTAGTTTGAATTCTCTAATTACATAAATTGATTTTTTCATTCTATTAAATTATATAATTAATAATAATGGTCAGAGGTATATTAGGATCTATTGAGTTTTAAATGGTATATGTGTGGTTTGAAAATTATGAGTTTACTCTCATAATTCAAAGGAGAAAAACTTTCTATACATGATGGTAAATATTTAATTGAGATTTGATTTTGGTCACTTTATCACAAATATAAAGGCGAAGTATATTATCAATTAAACTATAAATAGATGTGAAAGAAATAATTAGAACAGTATAATTATGATATTTTTGAGATCATCACGGCCGCCTCATGCACAATATGTATAGTATGCGCATGCAAGACCCAAGTCCCAACCACCCAAAAAGATTGATGTATGTGACCACTTACTACAGAATATCCAAGTTGGTTCATCAATGCAAGGTACTAGTCATGGTTATCATATTCAACTGACAACTTATGTTTTACTTTGATATTGGAGAAAATTAAATAGACTAGATTGTTGTTGGTGATGTTATATATTTCCCTCTGTTTATCTTGTCGTTGAATCGTTAAAAAAATTAAAATTAACCAAAAAATAATGAAAAATTTTGTGAATACACTAACCAATACTAAACCTAGTTACATAACGTAGCAGTTCATGGTTTTTTTTTTGTTTTTTTTTATTTTTTATTTTTTATGTACATCAGCTTCTGGTTTTACTAAATTTGATTTTGGATTATAGTATAGAGTAGATGTTTTAGGTTTGTATTGTGAAGTTATGGCTAACAGAGAAGAAACCGTGAATGTTGCGGAAACTACAATGCTGATGAATTTCCTGCAGGTCTTCGAATTCTTGTTGTAGAAGATAATCCTTGTTATCTTTTAGTGTTGGAGAAAATACTTCGAAAGTTTCTATATGAAGGTCTGTGTTATGGATAGAAGGGCTGAATATCAAAGCAACAAAAAAGATATTATAGAAAAGTACTGTTAAAAGAAGTCATCATTAATATAATGCAATTTTGTTAATGGAATAACTATTAATAACAATACAATCCTTATTAATTTTTGGAAATATTTCTATATCAAGAGGTCTTATGTCAACAGTACTTCATATTCCTCTTGGCCCAAATCATTGAAAGATTGTAGTAACATATGCAATTGTAGAAGATATTGTTAATTCGTCCGATCCAAAAGTTTCAAATTTTTGGTCATACGGTTGGAAGTTTTATTGTGTGGCCTAAAATCTATATTATTTTAGACGAGATTCAAATGGCTAGATTTTTCTTCCCTTTTTTTGGTAATAAATGATTATAGTCTTTAATTTTCATTGTCTCCAATTATATAAAGACTAATGTCAGTCTTTCCAAAAATTTTGCTTAAATTCATAATCAAATGATGTGGTATGTAATTTGTTCAGTTATATCATCTTATGATTTATAAAATCTTGATAACTCACATACCACATCATTAATTTGGATATAAATTTAGACAAAATTTTTGAAAAATCTAATATTACTAACTTTCATACCTATATTTATTGATTTAAACATCTCAGGTTTTGCAAATAATTGTTGCTAGTGATGGATGTAATTTTTCTTGTGTTGTAATCCAACTGGCTTTTATAGTCATGCTGAATTAGTTAGTAAAACAATTAAAACAAAATTTTGGGTTTCGTTTTTTAAATAGTAAAGATACTGTTAGGGTAGGGATGCAATGCCATGAATTTTGTGTAACATGACCATACCACAAATTTGAGCATGAAAAGATGGCAAAATAGTGTAATGGGTGGCATGATATAACAGTGCAATTTTTATTGCAATTTTTATAAAAGTTTCAAAAGGAAAACACACAAAAAGAAAATTATGAAAATTTAATAAAGAAATTAAATTTCCTGAGGAGAGTGGGTTACAAGAATGATTCTAAACCTCGGACTATCCCGTAACACTAGTAACGGCATGTAATAGAATTAATTTAATATACAATCTAAACCATATGATACATGAAAAAACTAAAGTATACAGATTTAATTAATTTTAAATCTCAATAAAAGAGTATAAACTTTTAGGCAAAGCATTATAGAAAAATGACTTAAAAGATTTAAATTATAAAAAAAAATTCTTACTTTAAACTTGTGTGCCAGTTTCGTGTTAAGCAATATGTCTTTAATGATGATATGATCTATATCAATTACATAAGGCGTGTATATATTTATTATAATAAAATAACTATAAAAATTGATTAACTCTGTGAATTAAATCATCGTTGAACTGGTTAAAATATTGAGTATTCCAATCATGCACTCATTTGTATTTTTAATACATTTTTTGACATATTAGTTAATTTTAAAAATCAATTGGTGATCATCTTCTCAATTTTTCACTATGTAATAATTAGTATTGATTGTATGATGCCTCTTGATATATCTTATTGAACTTTTGTCATGATAATTTTAAAAAATGTTATATCCAAAACTTACCATCAGCCATTTAAAAAAAAAAAAAAAATTACCATCAGAGCTTTTAGGGAGAAAAATAAAAGAGAGAGAAGTTCGTAGAGGAACTGGAGTATGCTAGATGCCTCTCTATATACTGCATAATGTTGACTCGATACATCACCTCACTTTCAATTCTTTTGTTTTGTTTTGTTTTATTTTGTTATTTTTAAAAATAATTGTTTTAATTTCTATATCTTTCTTAGCAAAATAATAATAATAATAATATAATTTCAATAAAGACCCCTAATATGGTCAATGTCTTTGTTTTTTTATCTTCCAAAGCAATGTATTAAAGATAAAAGTGATATTATATAATACTTCAAATTTTTTAATTTTTTTGTATTTAAATAATTTGATAAGATGATTTATCACTAAAAATAAATTTATTATCTAGTAAATACTTTTAGATAAGTAGAACATGTTACTAAGAGCACCGCCAATGTTATCATAAATTTTTGAGTTTTTATTCGTGACAATAATTTTTTCTTTTTAATATAGATTCATTTTGGGAAAAATATATATATATATATATAGAAATGCATGTTTCCATGTCCAATGCTATTATATAAAATAAAATATGTATCTACTTTTGACCAACCATTATAAAACGAGTGAAACAAATCTCCATATTTATAATTATTAAAAAATTCAGGATTTTTTTTTGTCACATCAACTTCATATTTCAATTAGATAATTATATTGAAAAGTGCTTTTTTTTTTTTAACCTCATTATTTACCTACCCTATAAGGTAAGAAGTTCAATTTCAATATGTACGTAATTGCATTGGAGATGCTCTGATATTCAATCAAGCATATTATTTTTTTTAAAAAAAAATGAAAATTGTATGTAGATCATGATCTGAACATTCCATTTATCTTTTATAACAAAAAAAAAATCATTCGTTGAAGCTTCATTTTTCCATTCAATAAATTTGTCATTAATGTGACAAACAAGGATATAAAATAATAACGTCAATCTCCAACCAAATACGAACCAATCAAACATTTGCCAACAAAAGAAATATTTAAAAATAAAATTTTGTTAATTTAATGGTTTGAGTAAGGTTAACAAACCAGCTTAAAATAATTATGCATTACTTAATGGAAGTTTGAGTTCCAAGTCAAAACCAACTACTCTTTGCCTTCACCATGTGAACATATTGTTTTATTTTTAATTGAATTCCAACCATGTTTATACATAAAAAAATTGTCATACTTTGATCACTTCCACACAAACGACATATAAAACAATTTATTATAGCAACAACAAAAATAGTAGAATATAAAATAATAATGTCAAAGAAAGTGAGTATAGTCGATGAAATTATTTATATTAATTAAGCTTTGAAAGACACTTCACACCGGTGATATCTTATATCGATCAAAGATACTGAATGAAATAATTTGAAGAAAACTAATGCAGTAAATTCACATATATACATTTGTGTGTCTTATAATCTGTACTCTATGATTGATTTTTAGTGAGATTAGTTTTTACTTTTCAGATTATAATAAGGGAATTTTTAATGGAATGTTTTAGAGAGACTAATTGGGCAATTTAGAGTTTTTAATGAAAATGTTTACAATAGCTTGTGTTTTATATGCATTTTTTTTTGGGTTATTTGACTAAATAAATACAAACATGATCAGCAGATAAAAAAAAAATTTGGGGTGCTTTAAACAATTAACCAATAATAATACTACTCTATATAGAAGGTTCTTTACATGTCAAAACGTTGAAATATATATATTTTTTGACAAACATTCTATGTGTTTTTTTCCTTTTTTTAATGAAAACATAAATATCAAAGTAGATGTGATAATAAATGCGCTACATGGTCTGACCCATGTTTTAAAAAACAATTTCGGATCTTCTAGATTTATTAGAATGAAACATTAACTTTCTCACTTTTTCTTAATTTCTTTAATTTATTTGAAAGAAGTTGATGTGCTTTTGAATGGAACTTCAGTCACATGCATGCATTTGATGTTACTGATCATTATCAATAGTTGGTGTTCATCGTAATAATTAAGTGGACCTGCACAAGTATTATATATGTTAAATTAATTAATAGATGTTTAATCCTACAAATATATATAATTAATAAAATTTAAGTTCAGAATTATTGCAAAACAATTTTCAAGTAGCACTGAAATTACAAGAATGAAATTAAACCATTCCAAATCATTAGAGAATGATCATATATAACATTTGCTCTTTTGACTATTCAACTATGGCATGATCATATATCCTTCAATTGGTATTCCAAGTACGTAGCCTCCCATTATTTTCCAAATTCAACTTATTAATTGTATCTTGATATAAAGATTTCAAGTCTCCCATATGAAAACTTGATCATCTAAGTAGGTAGTTCCACAGAGTAACCAACAAATTAAACAACAAACAAATAAAAGGAAATACACATTATACATGTATAATTTTTTTTTTTAGACATACAAATTTATAATATTCTTTATGTGAACCTTTTCTATTACTTGATCATAGGAGTTCAGATTCTCTCTTAATTTGATTTTTAGTTAGATTTTTTTTAATCAAGTAATGCCTAAGTATAAAAAAAAATTATATTTGATAAATTTATTAGTTTTTTCTACCTCTCATACATGCAAGTGTTTCATTCAAAGCAAAGATTCTTTTAAAAAACAATCTAGGCAAAAGCTAGACTAAATAGAGGATCCAACCTCTTGATCACATCCATATATTAGATCAAATTGTAATAAAATTTGCTTTTACGGACAACCATTAACAATGAGGATTCAATTTATTCATCTTATTATATCTGAAGCTTATTACATTTCTTATTCAACAAATTGAATTCTTAAAAAGGTTTAGGTAATGTCTTTGTCACAAGTTTTTTACCTCCTGGAGTTCATTTGATATGTTACAAAAAGCAAAGGGGTATTAAAGACATTCTCAAACATTGAGGGAGCAGATGCGAAAATGACATAGAACATAACAAAATTAATAAATGCATACACCTGAGAATCGGGTGATATATAAAATCAATATAATATCAAATATGTCGAAACGCGAGAGAAGGACATGCACCTCAGCCTCTCACTCGCACACCACCCCACGCTCCAAAACCCTAATTTTTTTTTATCTTAACGCACATGACATACCACCACCACTATATTCTCTAATCTTTCACTATATAATACATTATAATACTGAAAAAACGCTTTGATGCATCCGATGCATTGTGTATCCTTCCACTGATGACTTATTACGTCATATGAAGTTTCATATTATTGGTTATTTATATCACGCGATATAACATGAGTGGTCGACGCGCTTTATATGTGAAGTTTTATATTATTGGTTATTTATATCACGTGTTATAACGTAAATGGCTAACGCGCTTTACATCAAGACCGGTGAAACGTTTTTTTATAATATAGGTCGTATACGTTTTTAACCAGATGCATACGTTTGAAAGCATTAAATATGTTAAAATGGTGACCGAAAAAGATAAAATCTATCAACCATTAGATTAATCTTACGGTTTAAAATTTATGATCGAGACGCCCTTATCTTTGCGCGAAAAGAACCTTATACTAAACACTCTTACAAGAGAAAGAACAGAGAAATATTTCATCAAAATCCAGCATACACCTGCCCCAATTCAAGGCAACACAGGCAGCAGAAAACCTTAGTACATGTTTTCTTGTTGGTATCTTGGTTCGTACTTGATCTTTTGAGTCTCCATAGTCACAAAACACTCTTGATCGTTTCTCATATCAAACTAGCTTTAACTTTCTTTTTCTTTCCTCTATTTAAACTTTTCCAAAGGGTTATCTTCCTTGTTAGACCAGTTAGACACTTCAAGTGTGATTTGAGCTAGCTAGGTAGATATCTATATATACATGGAGAGTTTATGATCACAAAAACCCTAAAAAAGATCTAAACTTGTATATCGATATCTCTAGCTGGTTGTTGGTGGTGCTTGTTGGTTGTTGAACAGTCATGGCAAACCGGTGGTGGGCCGGCCAGGTGGGTCTGCCCGGGATGGACACATTAGCTACTTCGTCTCCGATGAAGAAACCAGATCTGGGTATATCCATGGCCAGCAACAGTAACGGAGAGAGCAGAAGCGGAGGAGGTGGTGGTGACGATGACGAAGAGAGAGAGCACAGTGATGAGCCTAAAGAAGGGGCTATTGAAATATCCACGCGCCGCCCTAGAGGGCGTCCACCGGGGTCCAAGAACAAGCCGAAGCCCCCCATATTTGTCACAAGAGACAGCCCTAATGCACTCAAGAGTCATGTCATCGAAATAGCTAGTGGCTCTGATGTGGCTGAAACCCTAGCTAATTTTGCTAGGAGGAGGCAGAGAGGCGTCTGTGTCCTCAGCGGCAGCGGCACGGTAATCAATGTGACCCTCCGGCAGCCGTCTGATCCCAGTGCAGTCATGGCAATCCATGGTAGGTTTGAGATACTATCACTAACTGGGGCGTTTTTGCCAGGTCCAGCTCCTCCCGGGTCAACTGGGTTGACTATTTACCTAGCCGGCGGTCAGGGGCAGGTCGTGGGAGGGAGCGTGGTCGGACCACTGGTGGCATCAGGCCCGGTGATGGTGATAGCCGCCACGTTTTCTAATGCAACCTATGAGAGGTTACCACTAGAGGAGGAGGAAGATGGGGGTAGCGGTGGAGCACAAGGGCCGCTTGGAGGTGGCGGTAGCAGCAACGGTGGCGGCGGTGGAGGGATGGGGGACCCTTCCGGGATGCCGGGGTACAATAATCTGCCACCAAATTTGGTTGGAGGGCAATTGAACCATGAAGCTTATGGAAACTGGGTTCATGGTAGGCCACCGAGTTTTTAGATAAGTGAAGAATAAGAAGACGATGATGAGAGAGAGAGGCTTGTGAGTTGAATGTTAATTAGGGTAAATCTTGTATTTGGCATGTACTGATTATCATAAGAGGGATCAAAGATAGTAATAAGTAGTTGTAGATGAATAAATGATGAATTAATTTCATGGTCTATGTTTTTGTAAATTTTAATTCTATGAGTTGATTTCTCTTCCTTCTAAGCAGTAAAATTAATGTTTTTAATTAGTTGCTAGTTCTCCATCTCCTCCCTCATCTCTGCCGTGGCCTCCTCCTCCTCTATTATTAGATCAATGATCGTAGAGATGGGATTAATAAATCAAATTTATGTAATTATGTATATAACTATCATCTTTTCTTACTTTTATACAAAATTTCGTACTCTTTGGCTTATTAATTTAGTTTGTAGACATATTTTGGTGGTGGATATGTTAAAATAATATTCTGTTTCCTTTTTGTTTTTAATTAATTGAATATTATTATAGTTGTAAGTGAAATGAGTACCTTGATGTTTGTGGTATATATGCAACCCTAATTTATGTCATTAAATATCAGTCTTGTTGATTTCTGTGGTGGGCTGTTTCTAATTAGAAAAGTAAACCTTCTTAAGAACTGAATATATTATAATAGAGACAAAAGCAATGTGTTAATATGTATATTAATATCACTGCTTAAAACATAAAAATTAAAAAACCAAAATGGAATTTAAGAGACAAATCTTTTCTATACATATATATATCTAGATTCTGTAGCTGTTTCCTGATCTTCTTTCTCATTTTTCATCTTATAATATGCATGCATATTTTTTATTTTACTGGAATATTTGTCTTTAATATGTTGCAATTATTCAACAGGTTCTAAGTTTTTCTAAATTCAAGTTGTAGATTTATTAAATTGTTTTTGAATCCCAAATTGACCATGCTTTGTTATTAGATTTTTCCAAGCCTTAATTACAATTAGTACATGAACAGTACTTTTTTTGGGGTGGGGATGAAACATGAGCTACTTACTCTCTCACCTGAAATTGTCGTTGTGATTATGTTCCACATTCAAGTGACATTGATCAAGAAACTTTCTAACTTCAATTTGGATCTTAAACTCTATATGATGTCATTGGAGGGTACTATTATTAGAACGAAAAAGGATATGTTACATATATAAATTTAGTTTAAATTCATTTCTTTCTTCATTAATGGCAAACCCTAATTAACTTCAATAAATATAATAAGATCGAGCGAAATTGACATTAAGTACATATAGTTACTTGCAACAAACACATATTAATTAGATAAGTTCAAGTATAATATTTGTAGTTAATGGAATTAGGAAGATTGTGAAAATGATTTTTCCATGTTCTTAGTATAACATAGAGAGCCCATCGTCCGTTTGCACACAAAAAAAAAAAAAAAAAAAAAGTTTGTTTTTAAAACTTTTCATTGCATTAGCAATATTGGATTGCTATCTAATAGATCGCAACCACCTTAATACAATTACTATGACCCTATAATTAAAGCAATATATGAATTTGAAATGTACTGAAAAAATGTTTATATGTGGAAACCCATCAAAGTTATAAAAAAGAATCATAATTGAAATAATAAATATATTCAACGACATAATATTTGTCCCACTTAAAAAGAAATACCTATTAAGGAGACAATCAGAACAATACATATGTTAAGTCATGTATATCACGCTTTGAAAAAATAAAACACCTATTAAGAACTAAGAAGATTAGTCGGTAGAGATATAATCACTTTTTCAAAAAATTCGAAAGGTTAAGTAATTGTAGTGAACTAGTGATTGATAGTTCTGGTCATATAAGTGATATTGACAATTGATTATCATCGAGACCTCCTTCAATTACATCTAATAATGCAATTTTCTTGAGCTTAGGAATTAGGATTTAGTAAAGCATTCCAATTTATAATTGTTCAACCTCGAATTCTTTTGGAGTGCTTTCAAGCTGTTTGCTTTTAAAATTATTATAATATATTCATTGTTTACCTTGCTCGATATTGACATGATCAGCTACTGTTTTGAATAAAACCTGCATACATTTCTTGCAGGTAATGACAAGAAATGAAATATTAATTATTAGTTTAAATTGTACCTCGACATGACTGTCCACAATTGCAAGAAAAAAAAATAGTTACTCTCCATGTTTCAGTGTTAATTAATTAAGGAAATCATTGCAAATTAAACAGGTAATTTAAGATCACTTAAATAATAAATACTGTTTCGTTTCTTAGATATAATATAAAACAAGTTTGCTAGGGGTCTGCCAAACCTACAAAGATCAAATATTACATGTGTGGTCCAAATATTCATTTTCCATGATTTGAAGATATTTACTCCCACAACAATTAAAACTCCCCAGTTGCCACAGATGATTAATTAGTTACTATATTTTAAATCATATTTGCATGAATTACCATAGTTTAACTTTAACATTAAGTAAATTAAAATAAGAAAAAAATTGTTTCCTAAAGCTCCTTGAGTTCTCTTGAATGCTAGACTTAATTATATATAATGAGCATTATTTTATGCAATTATCGATCAAATTAATGGAAACATTAGGACAAACTCATCAGTCTTATATGAATCCACTACAAAATTTGGAATTAGATTGTGTTTTGTCTGAATAAAATCATAAGATTCAAAACAAATACGAGGATAATGTAATTTAAACGACATTTTAGCATATGATTAGGCTTTGATAATTAAATTAATTAATTATTAGATATACAGAGAATCAATCATCCATAACAAAAAAAGACACTTCACTCAACGGATATATCTAGCAACATAGAGGACCCTCTTCACATGGATTCACATGGCATTGCATGTATATTAACATATAAAATAGATAATAAACCCTAATAAATAATTAATTTTAATCAGTCATTCTCGATTAATTAATCAAATGCTTACAACATTCTAATGGTAGATTAATTAAAGCAGCCAATTTCGACTAATCAATGGACCCACACCCAAGTAATTAAGAAGAAATAACATGTCTTTTATTGGGGCACCTTGCCTTTCCCTTTCTCTAATCTAAGTGCATGCAAACCCTAGATAGGTTATCTGTAAAAGTCTTGACAAAGCTAATGAATTATATTACTTTGAAAAGGAATCCGAAAAGTCAGCATTAAGAAAATGTGGACCACCAATAAAGCTTAATCAATAGTTTAATTAAATAATTAAAAAGCACTATACAATAATACAATACATAATCATAAAAAGGTTTTCTTAACCTTCACCACTAGCTATTTCTAATATTAAGACATAAACTCTTAATATTAAGAGCTTAACGAAAAATATATATATTTATTTATGTATAATTTAGAGCACAAAAATTAAATTTGAACCCTTAACTTTATTGAGAGGTTCACTAATTAAATTATAAATGTAACTACAAAACTTCATTTATTTAAGACATGAAAGTTTGTATAAAAAATTTCCTTTATCAAATTATTGGCTTACAAGTTTTACTCTAATTCAAAAATTGCTGTTAACGTCTCTAATTAGATACGCATTAAGAGAATTCGATAATAAAGTTAATACGGTGAACTTTTATAATGGGGAATCATGCATCAGCATTGGAAAAATTGTGGAGAGCATGTGTTTGTTCTTTTTCAAAGTCTTCTTTCTTATATAGAAATATTTTATTCGATTGCATGAACAATTGCCGTGGATTGCACGTTGTCTCCATCAAATTAAATATATATATATATATATATATATATACAAATAAAAAAAATTGGTGTCCTTTGACCTAACTCTTTCTCAAGAGGTTACATGATGTGCTTAATTTACTTAATTTATTGTTGTTTCTTTTTTGTTTGTATCCTCTCAAGTTTTATTCGAAGAAGTAGAACCAATCACAATGAACCATATTTTAATATGTTGTTTAATAATTGTATATATATATGGCTGTAAATATTGAACTCTTCTATGCCTCAAAATATATATATTGAACTCTTCTATATTATAGCTCGAGAGTTGAGATCACCCTAACAACCACCTGCTGCTTGAAGAGGACACAAAAATTTAAAATTAAAATTATGAAGTCTTAGTTAAACTAATATACATTTAATTATTAAAAAGAAAGAGTCAAGACATATAAATTAAATCACGTAATAACTGATGTGGGCATAGGACCATTTTAGTTATCATATCAATTAAGATAAAAACGTTGTTGGGGCACTATAATTAAGAATTAATTATAATATTACTTCATATAAAACTCTTCTTAAGTTATTGTTTCATTAGATATTGTAGAAATAAGAATGCATATCTTTGCTTTATAACTATTATTATTGTTTTCTTTTATATTTTATTTCATCTTAGCAGCCAAATTGATTTATTAAACTAAGCATATCCACTTTGCTTACTTCTCAGGGAGATTAAAAAAGTGAATACTTTCTTGTACATGCCATGTATAATTTCACTTTTTTGTGATAATTAATTATGATAATATATATAGTTATAACTAAACTTGAACTTTATAAAACAATATATGATGTTGTTGGACCTATATAAACAAAAATAACTAAATCAAGTAGCGCAACAAACTCCACTGAAATTGTCAATGGGACCGAGAAAGAAACCTAATTAAACAAAAAATCCTGCAATTAGGTTATCCAATATTGATGGTTCATTAACCAAATCTCACAACTAAATTAATAGAGTCAAAATTAATGATAAACTATTAGATTTTACTTTTTTTGTTTATAGTAACAAATGATCAAGGACAACAACAAGGTTTTGACTTTTGTACGATCTTTTATATGTATTCATATTACTTTTGATACTAGTTAATCTAATTTCATCACTCAAGGTATAGTCATACTTAAGTGAATAACAGCTTGAGTAGACATATTAAAGTTCAAATTTATTAAAAATATATAAAAAATGTATTTAATATTGATGACATTTTGATGATATTATTATTATTATCATTTAACCTCAATATTGTTATTATTTGATATAATTACAAAGTAATCGAAATCTATACTTAAGCCAATAGTTAAGTGTTTATCAAGATATAGTGAGATTAAATATTATATGTATATTCCGAAAACCTACTTTTATAACACCGTGAGATTTATATAATCTCACAATAAAAAATAAAAAATAAAAAACTCCAGATATGTTAGTAAATATAAATAATTATACCAATGGCTAGAAATATATTAAGATATGTCGAGATTAAATGTTGTACGTGTAGTCTGAAAATCTATTCATATAATATAGCAAGATATATAATCTTACAATAAGAGGTAAAAACTCCTCACACATGTTGATAAATATATATAATTAGTTTCAAACCAATATCATAAATATGAAAGCGAAGTACACTAACCACATAATTATAAGTAGATATACATATTTATACAATATAAGTGATATTTATACTTATGAAAATTCGAAAATATCATATGTCAAATTAAGATAATTGGTGCGGACTAATACATACCGTAGCTTATAGTTCCAAGTCAATTCAATGAATTACCCGTAGACAAAAGTTTACAAACTTACAACAGGATGCAACTAGCCAAGCCAACTAGGATTCTAGAAAGGTTTGAGAACATAATTGATGATTTTGATATATACGTAAAATCAAGGGTTGCTCTGATATTATACAAAACGACAAATAAAAGAAGATGGTTTGGTGCCTAAACCAAAGACAGTGGGCCCCGTTAATAAACCGGATCCTGTTTGACATCTCCACAAACCAAAAGAATGCTAGGGCTCGGACACGTGGCAGCATCTCCTTATTTTAGGCCCGAAAACCTGCCCGGATATCTGCTATGGTTGGATCCGGAGATTGGTCCATATCATGGTTATTCTTTTTCACGCTTTTCACTTCAACATGCGTCACTGCGATTACTTTTATAAAAATTTTTTATTATTATTATAAAAAATATATTGACACCAACGCTAAATCTAATCTTTTTTTTTTTTTTTTTTTTTTGTTTAAAGAGGACGGGGAAATCAAATTAAAAATATATATATTTATACATTATATTTTAAAATAAATATAAAATTTTATATTTTAAGACAAAAATAAAACTTAAATCCTTGACGATTTGACTTCTTATGGTTGAAAAAAATACACAACTATTTCTACTAAAAGTTGATACGCTTATCGATTTCTAATAAGATTAAACACATTTAAATACTATATATAATATCTTAATTTAAATTCTTTATTTTAAATGTGAATTAAAATTAAACTAATTACTTAACCTATGAATTATTATTATTATTATTTAGTAGAACCACACATGTTCTTTTAAAATATACTAAGAGATCCATTGTTTTTGTTTTTTTACACTTATGACTTGATATTAAATTACACCAATTAAGTTTTTGTTTTAAGTGATCAACCCCCTCAAAAACTACCTAAAAACAACTTAAAGAAGATGCTCTTGCGATGGATGCATTGCCTTCGAAACATGTTGCTGCCATGATGTGCTCCATTGAACATATGAAGATTACTGTGCATACAAGCAATTCATAAATACATTCTAATGCTTTAGATGGTAAACAATCAGTAAGCATTTTCCTACAATCTGCGGGGGCACCCAAAAATTTTTCTAAAACTGCTACTTTCAAAGATTATACAACAGAACAAACAATAATTTCAACGCATGATTTCTTCAAACAGGACCTCAACGAAAGATGTCTCGACGGAATAACTCAAAAGGGCTTCTGGAACTTCCCGTGAACCCACACCCTTTGCATGCTCTTCCCAGTTCGGCGATTCACTGACTTGACACAACAATATTCTAGCTCAATCTGCGGTAGCAAAGCAGTAGCGAAAGTAAATAAACAAATGAATGAATATAAGCTTCCAGGAGTTTTGGTCAGCAATTACAAGTAATAAGGTGTACGTACATAGGTTTACAAAAAAGAAAAAATTTATGTTCATTTAGTTTCGATAAGTAGGACATTAAGACAATCAAGAGTCCATAGCATAAGATAACCACCATAATCACAAATAATACCAAGATGGTTTAATTCCAAATCCTGTGAAGTCAACAATGTTGGTAATACAGTTTACTTCAACTGAGTATCAAGATATTGAGATATTAGATATTGGTACCTCCACAAAGCCTGCACCCAAAAATAGGTTCCTGACAGTGTCTATAGAAAAGAAATAAGAACGGGTTCCATCTAACCGTATGTACTCCCTGAACCCCACCCTTTGTTCCGGACTGAATCGCAGCATAGTCATGTCATACAGGCCTGAAATCCTCAAACTGAAACTTTGTCACTAAGTGCTGGACACACAGTAATTATTTTAACACTACTAGAAAGAACTTAGAAATTAGAATGTCAAAAAATGCCTCCTAGTTGAAATATTTCACACCAACTCCAAAAAGTAATATCTATAGTTTAATGGTTACTTACCATAATCCCTAAAGAAGAGCAGGCCACCAGGCTTCAAGACAGAATAGCACTCGCTGATGGCTGCTGGCATCCTCTGGAGTGGTACAGCCGATAGTGTGAATATCTGATAGAACACGTAACAAGACACAAATTAAATCTGTCCTTATTTTTCAAGAGTGTTTGTTTTTCATATGATTGAATAAGATGCTGAAGCTCAAGGTGAAAATATTATGAAATATCAAGCTGAGCAACTATTAAGGACACTAGATCAACCGTTAGCAAGAAGCATTTACATCCTTGCAAGTTTGCAACTTTGTGAACTAGAAGGCGTTCGAACATACAAAGGAATTTTTTTTGGCACCAAATTAGTTCGTTGTGAGGTTTTTAATTCACAATACTAGGCTTTTAAATACAAATGGCAACATACAGGAAGACACAAAATGATCAAAGAACTTTCATTCTGATGTGACATCTATCTTCAAATAATTTAATGATTGATTATAATGACAATTTATAATTTATGAAGCCCTAAGCTTGCATAATTTTTATTATTTGTTTGAACTTACTATTAAACAGTGAATTGATAAGCGTTTGGGAGCTGTCGAAACAATAGAACTTACTACATATTTAGAGTTTTCAGTATTGTAATGGCTACTAGTAACTAATATATTAACTAGTGTAAATGAAAAACAAATTAATTTCTTCTCTATTTTCAACATAGAACAAGATGCCCTATGTTGGCCGAACGACGGCCTATAGACTATAGATCTGCATGTTAAAGTGATTTTGGGCACACATAAACACTTACCAAGGTGATAAAGTCGACCCTGCCAATACAGCAGCTACTTTCTCTTAACAGAGACATTAAATGTGTTCTATCTTTCTCTTCAACATCTGGAGAATCAGACAAAAATCTGTTGTTCATAACTTATAAGGCCAAACACAAATCACCATTGATAAAGAACACAGGAAATGAACAGGTGGAGTTAGAGACCTGAAAAGCAATCATGCTGCTTTTGCAGAGAACTTTCTCGGCAAGAATCACAGACCAACCACTCTGGAAACCCAGTGGTACAGAAATCACAAGGGAAGGGATGAAAACGTTCTTTCACTGAGCCTAAGTCAATGCCACCAACAAACTCTTTAGCCCTCTCAAGAATTTCAGAGCTACAATCGCAAGCATATACAACGATTTTCTCATTCCCACTACAAAAAGAAAAGAAAAGTAGATGTTTTAACATAAGGCAATTCACAATCATAACCCTAACAGAGTTATTACAACAACGAAAGACCTTGTACCTAATGACCAAATCCGAATTCTATACTCTTTCCAAGACTATGATACAATCATGAATTCTAGTCGCATTGTTTTGTAGTGACTCGAATATGACTTTCACATAGCATTCACAAGTTAATCAATTAACAATACGAACACCAAAGACAACAGATATCTAGAGAGGGAAACTCTCAGAATTACCGCAATATAGGAAGAGCAGTGCTGCCATTTCCGCATCCTACTTCCAAAAGCTTAGAAGATTCTCCACAGGAAACCAGTTCTGGGAATTCCTTCAATAAATACCGTCTCTCCTGCATCCAATAAATAACATTACATAGTCAGCTATGCAGTCTTACATAGTTGAATTTTGCGAAAAATAAACATATAGCATCCTGCACATGAACAGTCCTCAAAGCTATTAAAAACATGTAATTGC
Source organism: Dimocarpus longan (assembly GCA_022984855.1). Classification (NCBI taxonomy): domain Eukaryota; kingdom Viridiplantae; phylum Streptophyta; class Magnoliopsida; order Sapindales; family Sapindaceae; genus Dimocarpus; species Dimocarpus longan. The sequence continues at coordinate 6,980,806 of CM041016.1, read as the reverse complement.
ACAAATAACTCCAGTTTCATAAATTTCAAAACTTTGATGTCAATAATAGCAAACCATTAACTGAAAAATATCAAGTAAACCCAAATTAAACATCTTACCAAACATTTACAAATTCAAGTACCCAAATAAGGCTTTTAAAAACATGTAAATGCACAAAGAACTCCAGTTCCATAAATTTCAAAACTTTAATGTCAATGACAAGTACCAATCAACTAAAAACCTTCAAAATTCAAGTATGTGTATCGTAAAGCCAATCAAACAACTCTGAAAGCATTTACATATATCAGGATCAGAATTCCATATGTTTTTCTGCATGAGATCCCGGCTCTGTATCATTACAGAGTGACTTTAAATGATTATATAACATATTAGAGTAACTATCCAAATTTATATTGAATCCCACATGCAAGATTATGCACATGATCAATTGTCAATGCTTAGAAACTCAAGTACCCAATTAAAGCTTTTAAAAGCATGTAATTGCACACACAACTCAAGTTCCATAAATTTCAAAACTTTAATGTCAATAACAAGTACCCATCAACCAATAAGAGTCAAAATTCATGCATGTGTATTATTATAAAGCCAAATCATGCAACTCATAAGCTTCAGGATTGTGCATAGTTTTTTGTGTAGGATGTCAACTCCATAACATTATAGAGTAACACTGAATGATTATAGAACAGATTAAAGTAACTACCCAAAGTTACATCGAATCCTACAAGATGATGCGTCTGATCAGTTCTCAATGTTTACAAATACAAATACCCAATTAAACCTTCCTTCCTTTTTTTCTCTTTTGTAATGATCCAATCAAAGCTTTTTAAAGCATGTCATCGTGCAAACAACTAAAGTTACATAAATATCAACTTTGATGTCAACAAGAAGTACCCATCAACTAAAAAATGTCAAAAAATTCATGTACGCATATTGTAAAGCCAAATCAAACGACTACGTAAACATTTACAAAGCAATCATCAGGTTCAGGATCCTACTCGTCTTTGCTAATGAGAACCTGACTCTATAACATTACAAAGTGACTTCGAATTATTATACAACATATTAGACTAATTATCCACAGTTGCAAGATCGCACACCTGATCAATTCTCAATGTTTACAGATTCAAGTACCCAATTAAAGCTTTTAAAAGCAAGTAACTGCACAAACAACTCAAGTAACATAGATTTCAAAACTTTGAAATCAACAAGTACCCATCAACCAAAAAAGGTCAAAACCTGTAACATTTACATTGTAAGAGTAAAAGAAAGGAGAGACAAGAGTGGTATGAGACCTTGAAGAATTTGCCAGAAGAATGGCGGCTGTGAAACCTCCTCCAGGCATCAGAATCCTTCTCTGGTTCTTCTTCTTGTTGTTGCAGAGCATGAAATGGAATCAAGTGGTGTTGTAGAGAAGGGTCGTCTTCGATTTGGTGTTTCAATGTCTCCCACTCGAAGTCTTTGGAGTGGTACTCTTCCGCTTCTGCCGCTACGCTCATGCTCGCTGCCCCACTGTTGAACAACAAAAATAATATATTTATTTTCAAGTACTGTATTGTATATATAGTTTTGGGCCTGGCCCACTAGTTTTTGAGCCCAACTATTCTCATGATGACTTGGGCTTGTAGATTTATGGCAAATTATGCTATTGCCAACCCATAATGACCCCAATCAATGCCGCGGGGAAGAAAACTAGCCGTACAAAATTTGTAAAATAAAATGCCCCTGTGACGATTATGTCCCACTTAAAAAAATTATACATATAATTAAATAATGTGAAATAATTTATAGTTCTTAAAATTAAAATTTTTAATGTAAATTGATCTCAAATGAAAATTTATCAATATATTAGTTCATAGTACATACCTAAATATTACATAAGTGTTTACCCAAATATTACATAAGCGTTCTTCTACTTTTCAATTTTAATCTTTTAAATTGTGAGTAAGGATTTTCCATTAGATTTTTATTTTTACTGGACTTTTTATAAAAAAATGTTTAAATTTAAGTGATGTATAAGTGAAAAAAGATATAATAACCACCCATTGAAATATCGAAGATCTCTGGTTATTTAAATTGTTAAACTTAATAAACTAATTAATTAGAAAATTGTTCTCCACTTATGAGAAAATTATTATGAATGAATACGGATACATTATTCAACTCAATGTAATCAATAAAGTGAAAAAAAAAAAAATAGGACTCACATTCAATTCAAAGTGTTTTTCAAAATATTAGAGAACACTTCATCTTTAATGTAAATTCATGTACTGAAAGTAAACGTGATCCAAGAGAGGGCATCTTACAGATTATTCTTCCATGCATATATGTGTTGTTTTAATTAGAAGTAAATAAACGATGTGTCATATGAGTTTGATAAACAAAACGAATCCACGGAACAAAGACAAATTTGATATCATGAAACAAACATAATAGAAAAACTAGAGAGTATGAGTTTGATTAAGATGATTTAAAATACATATAATAGAAAATATATATTGGAGATTGATTTAAACTAAGCCAATCAACACCACAGACCTCTCACTAGTAGATCATTATGCTATTAGAAAGCAAAATACTAGTACTTTGTTAGCTCACATAATTTAACAGTCAAATGCACCTCTGACTCCTTCAAGACTCTCTCCAGCAAACAACCTGTTAACAATTGAATACAAATGGGTTAAAATGGATCTCAAATCTCCATATATCCATATATATATATATATATATTCTTAAAAAGTCAAAGAAAAATTTATTAAAGAAAAAAGATTGTGTGAACTAGTAATCCACAAACTTGGAGGTGTCTGAAACCAAACAGAACCCAACAAATTTAACAGTGCTAAAATTTACTGACAAGTGTACCTGTCTCTTTCAATCTCTGTATTACTATACATCAAAAGGTAACTACTAAGTTAATTTGTTTCTAAAGAGATACCTATGATAACATATTCAACTAAGACATAAGACGACTATAATAGAAAATCAAAACCCCCCTAGTTGAATATTATTATGGTTGTACGTCAAATTAGTACCTTGATGTTTGTGGTATATATGCAACCTTAATTTATGTCATAAAATATCATCTTGTGGGTTCCTGTGGTGGGCTGTTTCTAATAGGAAAATCAAACCTTCTTTGGAACTGAATATATAATAAATGGAGACAAAAGCAATGTGTTAATATGTATATTAATATCACTGCTTAAAACATGAAAATTAAAAAATAAAAAAGGAATTTAAGAGACAAATCTTTTCTATACATATATATTTATAGCTGTTTCCTGATCTTCTTGTTCATTTTTCATCTTATATTATGCATACATATTTTTTATTTTACTGGAATATTTGTCTTTAATATGTTGCAATTATTCAACAGGTTCTAAGTTTTTCTAAATAAATTCAAGTTGTAGATTTATTAAATTGTTTTTGAATCGCAAATCGTCCATGCTTTATTATTAGTTTTTACTAAGTCTTAGTTAACAATTAGTACATGAACAGTATTTTTGTGAGGAGGGGGACGAAACATGAGTTACCTACTCTCATCTGAAATTGTCGTTGTTGATGATGTTCCACATTCAAGTGACATTGATCAGGAAACTTTCTAACTTCAATTTGGATCTTAAACGCTATATGATGTCGTTGGAGGGTACTATTAGAACGAAAAAGGATATGTTACATATATACATTTAGTTTAAATTCATTTCTTTCTTCATTTATGGCAAACCTTATTAACTTCAATAACTATAATAAGATCAAGCGAAATTGACACTAAGTACATGTAATTACTTGCAAGAAACACATATTAGATCAGTTCAAGTATAATATTTGCAGTTAATGGAATTATGGAAATAGGAAGATTGTGAAAATGATTTTTCCATGTTCTAAGTATAACATAGAGAGCCCATTGTCTGATTGCCAAAAAAAAAAATCAAATCTTGTTCTTAAAACCTTTCACTGCATTAGCAGTATCGGATTGCTATCTAATGGATCGCAACCACCTTAATATAGTTACCACGAACCTATAATTAACGCAATATATGAATTTGAGATGTAATGAAAGAATGTTTACTCATGAAAACCGCTTGAAGTTATAAAATAGAATCATAATTGAAATAATAAATATATTCGGTGACATAATGCTTGTCTCTCTTAAAAAGAAATTCTTATTAAGAAGACAATAAGAACAATACATACGTCAAGCCATGTTTATCACGCTTTGAAAAAATAAAACACTTATTAAAAACTAAGAAGATTAATAGCTAGAGATATAATCATTTTTTTGAAAAATTCGAAAGGTTAAGCAATTGTAGTGAACTAGTGATCGATAGTTCTCGTCATGTAGGTGATATTGACAATTGATTATCATCGAGACCCCCTTCAATTACTTCTAAGTTCTAATGATGCAATTTTCTCGAGCTTAGGATTTAGTAAAACATTCCAATTTATAATTGTTCAACCTCGAATTCTTTTGGAGTGCTTTCAAGCTGTTTGCTTTTAAAATTATTATAATATAAAGTTTTGTTGATTAAAACAGTACCATATATATTCATTGTTTACCTTGCTCAATATTGATATGATCAGCTACTGTTTTGAATGAAACCTGCATACATTTCTTGCAGGTAATGACAAGAAATGAAATATTAATCATTAGTTTAAATTGTACCTCGACATGACTGTGTCCACAATTGCAGGAAAAAAAATAGTTACTCTCCATGTTTCAGTGTTAATTAATTAAGGAAATCATAGCAAATTAAACAGATCATTTAAATTGTGAATACTATTTTGTTTCTTAAATATGATATAAAACAAGTTTGTGAATACTATTTTGTTTCTTAAATATGATATAAAACAAGTTTTCTAGGGAGGTCTGCCAAACCTATCATGATCAAATATTACATGCGTGGTCCAAATATTCGTTTACATCATTTGAAGATATTCACTCTCGCAACAACTAAAACTCCCCAGTTGCCACAAATGATTAATTAGTTGCTGTATTTTAAATCATATATATATCTGCATGAATTACCATAGTTTAAAATTAAGTAAAATAAGAAAAAGAATTGTTTCCTAAAGCTCCTTGAGTTCTCTTGAATGCTAGACTTATATCTATAATGAACATTACTTTATGCCATTATCGATCAAATCAATGGAAACATTAGGACAAACTCATCAGTCTTATGAATCCACTACAAAATTTGGAGTGTGTTTTGTCTGAATAAAACCATAAGATTCAAAACAAACACCGGGATAATGCAATTTAAATGACATTTTAGCATATGATTAGGCTCTGATAATTAAATTAATTAATTATTATATATACAGAGAATCAATCATCCATAAAAAAAAAAAAAAGCACTTCCCTCAACTTTTATAAGGTTGCGATCCGAGTAATGTCTCCCTAGAGAAGAAGTTTTATGAACACTCAAAGGATATATATAGCAACATAGAGGACCTCTTCACATGGATTCACATGGCATTGCAAACTTGTTGATCAATAAACTTTCTAACTTCAATTTGGATCTTAAACTCTATATGATATCTTTGGAGGATACTATAAGAACGAAAAAGGATATGTTACATATATACATTTGGTTTAAATTCATTTCTTTCTTCATTAATGGCAAAACCCAATTCACTTCAATATATATAATAAGATCAAGCGAAATTGACACTAAGTACATATAATCATTTACAAGAATCACATATTAGATAAGCTCAAGTATAATATTTGTAGTTAATGGAATTAGGAAGATTGTGAAAATGATTTTTCCATGTTCTTAGTATAACATAGGGAACCCATTGTCTGTTTGCAAAAAAAAATAAAACAATAATAATAATAAAATTTTGTTCTAAAAACCTTTCATTGCATTAGCAGTATCGGATTGCTATCTAATGGATCGCAACCACTTTAATACAGTTACCATGACCCTATATCAAGGATATATACGCATCCTACTTCCAGAAGCTTATAAGATTCTCCACAAGAAACTAGATCTGGGAATTCCTTCTATAAATACTGTCTCTCCTGCATCCAATAAATAACATTACATAGTCAACTATGCAATCTTACATTGTTGAATTTTGCAAAAAATAAATGTATAGCATCTTGCACATGAACAGTCCTCAATGTTTACAAATTCACATGCCCAATTAAAAGCTATTAAAAATATGTAATTGCAAAAATAACTCCAGTTCCATAAATTTCAAAACTTTGACCTCAATAACAACAACCCATTAACAGAAAAATATCAAGTAAACCCAAATCAAACAATTTACCAAACGTTTACAAATTCAAGTACCCAAACTTTGACAAGTTCTGGAAATTCCTTCTATAAATACTGTCTCTCTTGCATCCAATAAATAACACTACACAGTCAACTATGCAATATTACATAGTTGAATTTTACAAAAAATAAACATATAGCATCCTGCACATAAACAGTCCTCAATGTATACAAATTCACATACCCAATTAAAGCTATTAAAAACATATAATTGCACAAATAACTCCAGTTCCATAAATTTCAAAACTTTGACCTCAATAACAGTAACCCATTAACTGAAAAATATCAAGCAAACCCAAATCAAACAATTTACCAAACATTTACAAATTCAAGTACCCAAATAAGGCTTTTAAAAACATGTAAATGCACTAAGAACTTCAGTTCCATAAATTTCAAAACTTCGATGTCAATGACAAAGTACCCATCAACTAAAAAACTTCAAAATTCAAGTATGTGTATTGTGAAGCCAATCAAACAACTCTGAAGCATTTACATAATAATTATCAGGTTCAGAATCACATATGTTTATCCACATGAGATCCCGAATCTGTAACATTACAGAGTGACTTTAAATTATTATATAACATATTAGAGTAACTATCCAAAGTTATATCGGATCCCACATGCAAGATTGTGCACATGATCAATTGTCAATGCTTACAAACTCAAGTACCCAATTAAAGCTTTAAAAGAATGCAATTGCACAAACAACTCAAGTTGCAGAAATTTCAAACCTTTAATGTCAATAACAAGTACCCATCAACCAATAAGTGTCAATGTTCATGCATGTGTATTATTATAAAGTCAAATCATGCAACTCATAAGCTTCAGGATTGTGCATAGTTTTTTGTGTAGTATGTCAACTCCATAACATTATAGAGTAACACTGAATGATTATAGAACATATTAAAGTAACTATCCAAAGTTACTTCGAATCCTACAAAATCATGCGTCTGATCAGTTCTCAATGTTTACAAATACATTTTAAAGATTAAACCTTCCTTCCTTCCTTCCATTTTTTCTCTTTTGTAATGATTCGATCAAAGCTTTTTAAAGCATGTCATCGTGCAAACAACTAAAGTTGCATAAATATCAACTTTGATGTCAACAAGAAGTACCATCAACTGAAAAATGTCTAAAATTCATGTACGCATATAGTAAAGCCAAATCAAACGACTACGTAAACCTTTACGAAGCAATCATCAGGTTCAGGATCCTACACTCCTTTGCTAATGGGAACCCGACTCTAACATTAAAAAGTGATTTCGAAATGTTATGCAACATATTAGACTAATTATCCACAGTTGCAAGATCGCACACCTAATCAATTCTCAATGTTTACAGATTCAAGTACCCAATTAAAGCTTTTAAAAGCAAGTAACTGTACAAACAACTCAAGTAACATAAATTTCAAAACTTTGACATCAAGAAGTACCCATCAACTAAAAAACGTCAAACCCATGCAATGTTTGCATTGTGAGAGTAAGAGAAAAGAGAGACAAAAGTGGCACGAAAACCTGAAGAAATAGCCAGAAGAATGGCGCTTGTGAAACCTCCTCCAGGCATCGGAATGCTTCTCTGGTTTTTCTTCTTGTTGTTGCAGAGCATGAAATGGATGCAAGTGGTGTCGTAGAGAAGGGTCTTCTTCGATTTGGTGTTTCAATGTCTCCCACTCTAAGTCTTTGGAATGGTACTCTTCTGCTTCTGCTGCCACGCTGCTCCTCTGTTGAACAACAAAATTAATATATATATATATATATATATATATATTTTTAGTACAGAAAATGTAACGGGACGGACTAAGAACATATGGATCAATCGAGATAGAACACTAGTGATATAATTCGAATGATAAAATTCATACACACGGAAGTAGAATGTGATCCGAATGATAAAATCCATTCACACGGAAGTAGGATGAAAATTTACACGATGGTGGGAGACGGTTACTATATTTATAAATATTATTATTTTATATATTTATAAATATTATTATATTAAAATAATATGATATTTATATTTAAAGGAAATGAGTATCGTACCCATATCTCTGACAAATGAGGCATGGGTGGGTGCTGGCGCCAACCAACTGCGCCAGCAGCCAAGGGACACAAAATTAATATCTCTATTATCAAGCGCTTGTAATGTGTATATAATTTAAGGCCTGGCCCACTAGTTTTTGGGCCGTACGATTCTCATGATGACTTGGGCTGGTAGATTTATGGCAAATTATGCTATTGCCACCCCATAATGACCTCCATCACTGCCGAAGGGAAGAAAACTAGCCGTACAAAACTTATAAAATAAAATGCCCCAGTGAGGATTATGTCCCAAATTTTTTTTAAAAATATTATATATGTAATTAAGCAATGTGAAATAATTTATAGTTCTTAAAATTAAAATTTTCAATGTAAATTGATCTCAAATGAAAATTTATCGATGTATTAGTTCATAATACATATCACAAATGTTACATTAAGTGTCCTTCCACCTTTCAATTTTAATCTTTAATAAGGATTCTTTATTCGATTCTTATTTTTGTTGGATTTTTTATAAAAAATGTTTAAATTTGAATGATGCATAAGTGAAAAAAAATATATAACAACCACCTTTTGCTTCCTTCTCTTTCAATAGTTGGCCTTTTTCTTCTCTTCTAGTTTCAATTTTAATCTTTAATAAGGATTCTTTATTCGATTCTTATTTTTGTTGGATTTTTTATAAAAAATGTTTAAATTTGAATGATGCATAAGTGAAAAAAAATATATAACAACCACCTTTTGCTTCCTTCTCTTTCAATAGTTGGCCTTTTTCTTCTCTTCTAGTTTCTCTTTCAAGAGCTCCCTGGTTTTGGGGTTTTTAGGTCAATAAATGAATCTAGTTTAAAAGGTTTTGTTCTGGTTTCGTGTGTTTATTTTCCGGGTGTTGGACGGAAATCAGTAGTAGAAAACCTCCTTAATGGTCCAAAGGATCTGGAGTATTTCAAGTGGACATCGACATTATAATCATGATTTTATACCTTCAGATTGGTTTATTCAAGTTCAAAGAAAATGTCTGATTGCTATAGGGATATTCTTGTGTGATGCGCCTTGTGTGTCTCTTAGTAGCTATTTTTGTTTCTGCCTTTTGGTTGGATGTATAGGTTATTTTGGATGCTATTGATTTTATCTCAATTTTAATTGTAGCTATTTTTGCTTCTACCTTTTGATTGGTGGATATACTGTACAGATTATTTGGGGTGATACTGATTTTTATTTATGTTTTAATTGTACGTGGTGGGCTGGACATAATGTTACTGTATTAAAACTTTTGCGGTTAGGTGAAAGTGACACGTTGTGAAATGTCATTAACCTTGCCACTAGGAATTTGACACGAACAATTTAATAACCTTCAAGCTTCTAATTGAAAAACTGAAATCAACAGTAGACAAGCTTAAAAATATCGTAATTCTTGCCCACTAAATTCAAGCAATATCACCATAACATAAATGGAAAAATATTCAATGACATTATTGCATCTGTATTTCAATAAATTTATTTAGTCTAACCAATTAATCCTAAAATTACTATACTTCATCCTCCAAATACATAAATAAATTGCTAAAACCAATGATTTTCACATACAACCTAAATTTTATTTGGTAAAACATGTCCAGAGGACATATATGCATATCTACATATTGGTGCCGGTCCTTCTTCCATTCATCCTAAATTGTGTTGAATATATTCAAAAGAGATGATCCAAAAAAATACACTGTAGTTTGCAAAAAGTCAATTTTAGGGTCTATGATTTAATTTTTATCCAAAATCCTCCCTAATACTAATAAAAACACTTAAAATACCCCCTGAGCGTGTGAAATAACAATAATATCTATAATAGTCACAAATTGGTGATGAAGTCATACGGGATAAAATTGATATTTTCTATAATTTTTTAATATTAGAGGGGATTTTGGACAAAAATAAAATATAAATGGTAAAATAAATATTTTTACAAACTATAATGGATTTTTTAAGATTATCTTTATTCAAAATAAACCAAAAACCACATTTTACATATAATCTCATACAATTTAAAAACAGCACACATTTAAAAAAAAAAAAAAAATAACAACAACACTTGTTTTTCCTTTATATAATATATCTACTGTCCCTCAAGAAAAATCCTCAATTACTGGATTGAATCATTTTATTTGCATTTTTAGTACATCTTTGTCTAATCTAAACATTCTCGCCAACCAGAAGCCATTGCACAAACCCTTATAATGAAATAATCATCCTAGTTCACAAAACCAAAATTTTTCTAAATACCTATATAGATTTCAAACAAAATATAAAAAGATTATAACACTAACACGTTCAAACTCCAAAACCTCTTCACACAAGTGATGTCAAATTAACAAGGACTTTTAATTTTGATTAAAGGATACTTTTTCTATTGCACCCATCTCTCTTCACAGTTCGTGCTTGCCAGGTGTTGGCGATCCACCGTTAAAAATGTCTGACACGCATGTCCGGATTGGCGTGGCGACATCATGGAAAAGGTTAAAGCTGCTGCAAGTTAGTATGCCCAAGCGGTGTAGGGCTGGTGCAAAAATAAGAAGCACAAGCAATTAGTATTTCCAAACGGTGTAGGAAAAGCTGGTGCAAAAATAAGAAGCACAAGCAATCATATTTAGTATCTTACAGCAGTTTTAATGTATAGGAGCACAAGCTAGTGTATAAAGCTGCTGCAAGCTAGTATATATGATTGCTTGTGCTCCCATGTACAGTGTAGTAAAATCTAGTGTAAAATGAAAAGAGGAGAACAAGCAGTGATATATACTAGCTTGCAGCAGCTTTTATATATATATATATCATTAATCAACCTCAAGTTTTAGCAGTTGAATCATTTCTTATTAGTTTAAACTTTTAGATCTAATAATAAATTATAGTTTGAAGGTTCTTGGTTCAAACTCTTTTTCTCCTCTTCATCTAAAAATCTTCTTGTTATACATGTTAAACAATAGGAGACATTTAACATGTGTCCGTCTTCTTTCATTTATCTGAAAATCTTCCTGTTACATATGTTAGACGGTATGGAACGTTTAACATGTGTCCGTCATCTATCATCTGTTCACGTTACATGTGAGGGGACGTATCATGTGTCAACCTCAAATCTTAAATATTATAGTTAGACATTTTCTTATCAATTTAAACTTTTGAGTCTGATGATAACTAACAATATATATATAATGTTTTTACAATTAGATATACCTCATTTTAAAAAATAATAACCAACTAATCAAATTCATTTATTGTATTTGAATTAAATAGGAGAAAGAATTTGTATTATGAGAGATAATGTAATTGATGAATTTGATTGGTTAGTTCTTACTTTTTAAAATTAGATATACCTGATTATAAAAGTCTTATATATATTTTACTATCAGTGCTTCGTAATTTTAAAAAATTTGGACGAATCAATTAAATTCATCAATTGGATTTGAATTAAATAAGAGATAAAATTTATTTTAGGAGAGAGAATGAAATGAATTAATTTGATTGGTTCGTCCTAACTTTTTAAATTTATGAGACGCTAATAGTAAAGTCACTATATTTATATATATTTATATAATATTTTTATAATCAGGTATACTTGATTTTAAAAAGTAAAGACCAGTCAATTAAATTCATCAATTGCACTTGAATTAAATGGGAGAGAGAATTTGTTTTAAGAAAGATAATGCAATCAATGAATTTGATTTGTTGGTCATTGCTTTTTAAAATTAGGTATACCTAATTATAAAAGCCCTATATATGTGTATATATGTATGCCCCATATATGCATTCATATGGTATAATAATAACTGACTTAAATTAACAGAAAAGTCTTCTTTAATTTACTTGTTTGAATTACAAAATCGAATGAATTATTAGTGTTTAATGAAAAAAGTGGTTCTAATCAAATTACAATTACTATGTGGTGTTAAATGTCAACATTTACAATTGGTTTAGCATTTTGTTCCAAAATATTCAAAACTTATTTGCACATGATGATTAATTCGATATTGAGTATCAACAGAGTTTATTTATTAAGATGATGAGTAATTTTCTTGTAGTGTGTAAAGTGAAGGATTTAATACCATATTATGAATTCATTGAGAAACGAAGATCGTCTAATAAGATAAGGAAATTGATAAAAGAAATAATATGTCTATAAAATGGATATGGGTGCTAATCAACAAATACTATGCAAAAGTTTTGGCCTTAATAAGAATTTCTATGTTGATCACTTAATTATATCGTAACCTGAATTATTACATAATTAATATCCAAGTATTAGCAGAATAATATTTGACTTATAAATTAATCAAGTATACACAAGGTGATTTAGGGGTGGATATTTTCAGGTTCAAGTTGGGTTGGGTCGAAAATCTCCCAACTTAACCTAATCCAATAAATTCTTCAACCCAACCTAATAATAGTCGGGTTGGATTGGGTTGATCAAGTTAAATTTAATTCACCATAAAGGAACAAAAGGTCTAGTTGATAACTTTCATAGTTTTAACAATTTGATTATAAATAAAATAAGTATATATAAAGATTCAATGATTATAAATAAATTATTCAATTCACCATAAAAGTTGTCTTTAATCTTTATCCATAGCAAGTGTTATTATAAAGAGAGAAGAAAATCTTAGATTTTAAACTAAGAATAGGTGTTTGTTGGATTCGGATTAGGTTTGATTGAAAATTTTTTAACCCAACTGAACCCAATTTAATTTTCAACCCGATCCAATCCAGTCTATCCTTTTTTTTTTTTTTTTTAATTTAACCCAACTCAACGTAATAAAAAATTATTAGGTTGGATTGAATCTATCATATTAGGTTGGAGATGCCCACCCCTAGGGTGATTGCAGGAGCAATCTTAGCACATGAGATGATGCATGCTTGGATGTGTCAACAAGGTAATTTTTCACACGTAAAACGAACAATATTTCCTTTATGTCAAATTTTCATAAATAGGCCCATCATTTTATAAAATTTGTTACTTTAAATTCACCCCACTAATCTGTTAAATAAACGCCATTATTTATTTATTTCTTTCTTTTTTTAAAAAGGAACCGAGATGATGTAGAAAAGAAATTACTTGAAGTTTGGGAATCTTATGCCTAAATATAGATGACCAGTATTAACAATTTTGGTCATTTATTATTATTATTTTTTGAATAAATTTTTGGTCATCCACTAAATTATTAAAGATCTAACCAAAAAATAAAATAAAATAAAGATAAGATGACAAAATAATCCTTACTATTAAATATTATCCCTCATTTTAAACCCACCACTGAAATAAACAAGGAGACTTACAATTACTGGAGTAGCAGTGTTGGCAGGGACGTGCTAATGCTAAACAAACTTAAATTTATTGTTACAGCTAGTGATGTAACCTTTCAAAGGCCAAAAAATGGAAGGAAACTTCGTTTCTTTATTATAATGTTGGTCAAATGATGGTACTTGATCAATTTGATGTATGTATTGGCTTTGCTTATACAGGATGTAGCTATCAAATAAATGCAGATTAATTAGCTCGCTTTTGTCGATATATGTCTTCTCATTGTTAATCCTTTTTTTGACTTATAAATTTAATTGGTATTCAAAGAATGAACATTATTAAATTTACCTACTTCCAATCAAACCTATTGTTGTTAAGAGTTTTGATGAAGACAAATCGGATGCCCACAAGGCCACAGCTAGGAATGTTAAAGGAAAACAAGATTTGATAAACCAAAATGAACAGAAAGTCTATGTTCAAGATATTTAAATTAGGTCAATCGTCTACCTTCGTCCTAATTGTTAGGTACACTAGGACCACATAATAATGTCCTTGAGTAGCTCTAATTAAGCTAATCAAATAAGTGGCTTTGGTCAGAGGAAGTTATTATTATCACCATCATCATATAAAACTTGTCTATGCTAAAAAGTATGTACACATAGACTTTATTGAACAAGAAAAGAAACTAGGTAGACTGTAGGTAGGGGTTTGGGTTGTTTGACCCCCCATTGTAACAAAGAGAAATTGAAAGAGGATATCAAGTACTTGTGAGATTAAAAGTGTTGCTCATTTTGACCGTACATTTGGGAGGGAACTTACTTTTAATTATTATTATTATTTTTTTATTGAACATTAGTCTGATGTGTTGATTTCTTTCTGGAGTCCCTGTCAAACCCAACTATCTTTAAAAAAGACGAGAACTGTGACATTTTCATTAGATTTGTGACCACGAGGGATCAGATGCTAGAGGCCTATAGAACCAAGTCACATGGCCGGGAAGATCGGTTGCTTCCTTTCTTCCAAAAATGCAGTAAAATCATGAATGTTAACATGTAGATGAAATTACAACCAAAAAAACAACCCCAGTTGTGTTAAATCACTTAAAATGAAAAGAGCTTTGGTGTTTCACCGAGAACAGTTAAAGCCAAATAACATTGAAACTTAAAAGCTTACAATGTAACTACTAACTCTAAACAAAACTAGTATCCAAAATGAGCTGAATTTAACACTTAAAACTACATAATCATGGTTTATAAGCAACAAAATGCCTAATTCTACAGACTACTCACTTCTCAACATTAAGACCTGACCTGATATGGCTACTGCTTCCAGTATTGTATAAAGGTCCAAACGCTCTAAAAATGTTCAACATTAAGCTGTTAAATTACAACAATATACAGTTCCAACAATACACAATTTCACAATGATTATCGACAATTATAAACAAAAGATATCAATGGCGTTTTGAATTAGTGAAGTCCATACTATTCTTTTACTATTAGATTAATGTTTTAGTAATTTCACATCATTTTGTAATCGTTTCTGTGAAATTCAAGCAGTGCAGCTTAGTGAAGTGAACCAAATGTTTAGCCAAGTGCGATTGCTACAAGAGAGTAATACCAGTTTTGATAACATCTCTATGCTGGAATTCTGTAGGTTCCCTGCTTGAAGACCTTCGAGATATTGGGGCGGGAACATTGTATAACTTCCTCTTCATACTCCTTCCCCTGCTTGTTGTAGAACCCTTCGAAGTTCATCTGCCATCCCTCGTAACAAAACTGGTTTCTGAATCAGTCCATGCATTCCCATCTGTAGGCATCTCTCCGAAACATTTTCCTCAGTATTTGCGGTCAGGGCTATAATCAGTGGCTGATTATGGCTACAGAACTTCCGAATCCTCATTGCCACCTCGAATCCATCCATTTCAGGCATGTGAAGGTCCAAAACAACGATTTTAAAAGAGTTCTCAGCCATACTTAGCGCACTAAGGCATCCAAACCCAGAGGACACAGCAGTTACTTCACAACCAAGTTTCTCAAGCAGCTTCTTGGTCACAGTCCGGTTCACATCATCGTCATCAGCTAGAATTACCCGAAGGCCTCTGAACTGAGAATTGGAATTCGGTTGCTCAGGCAAATTCCCAACTGCAAATGATGATCTTCCAAATGATGGACGGATTTGAAACCTGAGAGCAAGTGTCATCCCTTGTGCAGAACCAAACGAATTCGAGGTTATCCATATATCACCTTGCATCATCTGCAGAAACATGTTTTACTAATACGTAAGTCACAAGCTAGTAAAAGTCACTAATATAAGGAAGATTCAATCTATTCAATCAATTGAAGCATGGTATGCTTGCTTCGACCTTACATATGTTCATGAATTGCCTTTTCAAATGCCCCTTACTAACCCCTAATCCCTACAATCCACTAGTGACTAGTAACTATTAACACGGCGTACGAATAAACAATGTAAAAGTCTAATACACATGATACTGTGCTTTGGCCAAACCATAGTAAAGATCTATATGACAAACAACATTGTTTTTGAGCAATCAAATTACAACCAACAATGACTTCAACTTTCTGAAATAGCAGAAATAAGTTGTCCATAAAAGAAGGGACACACCTGCACAAGCTTTTTGCACATGCTGAAGCTGAGACCCTCCTTTACTTCATTGCTATTATGCTTCCAGCCAGACAATTGTTTGGTTGCAAGTGATCCATCTGACTTAGAACTCTCCCCTCTAATCTCAATTTCTAATTTTAAATGTACATAATCAGAGGGCATGCCTGATCTCCACATTACCATCATTTTGTCATTCCTGTCCTCAACGTTACTCTCGGAGAAAACACGAAATGCAACAGTTCCCACTCCGTCATGTATGTTTAGTAAGTACCCTACCATATGCAAAATCACTTGAAATGTGCGTCTCTCGTCACCTAAGACCTGATCAGGCAAGGAGGTCTGAACATCTAATTCGAAACCAAAGCCTTTGTAAGCAGACAAGCACTTTGCAAGACAAGAAGCTTCCTTAATCATTGAATGCAGCCGAAAAGGCTTCATCTCTAATGGGAATCTCCCATTATCTTTAGCAGCAATTTCCATCACATCGTTAACCAGAGTTGAGAGGACATTGCTGGTTCTCACCAGGGTGTCAACAATAATCTTTTGGTTGAAGCTCAAATTCTCGTGGTGAAATATCGAAAGCAGGCCCAAAATGGAGTACATTGGTCTCCTCATCGCACGACTCATCACCTTTTGAAATGAGTTCCTAGCCTGGCTTGCCATCACTGCATTCTTCTTAGCTTGTTGCAATGCACGATTTTGCTCACTTAGCTGCTCTCTCATTAGCTGAGATTCCTCAAGAACCGCAGCATGGGAAAGAGCAACAGCTACCTGATCAGCAACCACTTCCACTATTTCCATTTCCTGAATACTCCACATCCGAGAATCTGCACTTGGTAGAACCAAAACAAGTATAGCATAACAAGTATCAACCAATTCCGGTGTCCCCCCTTTGAAGTTAGAAGCGCGGAGCATTGGCATCCGGATTGCTGCCACAGCACCCGACTCTTCAGTCCCACCACCACTTGCAACCCCAAGTGCTGACTCCAACCTCAAAATCCTCACCCCCTTGCTCCCTCTTATTTCCCAAACATCAGGATCATTAATCGGGATAGGAAGGCGGAAATCACCCTTCGAAGAAGTAGGTTTCAACTCATACGTGAGGTTCATCTCCGTTCTAGCCTCATTGGGCATCCAAACCGCGCAATTGTACAAATCCAAAGTCTTAGAAAGCTCAACCAATGTGGTATATAATATGGTATGTTTATCAAGAGACTTCCTAATCTCGCGAGTCAGCATCCTAACATGCCAACTCGCCTCCTTCTGCTTCTTCATCATCCCAACTTCCTGGTCTAATTCCAACACATTTTGCTTCAAAAAGAACTCCCTCACTTTCCATTTCAGAAGCAGAGGTATCAAAGTCAAAAGGGTTATTGCAGTGGCACATGACACAAGTGCTGTGAACAATTTTGCCAATGTGAGGGACACCATTAACAGGAATGAATGTCTAAATTGTTCATGATAAGCCACAGCATTGAGCAGATGGGTCAATCCACACAACACTATAAATGCCACAAACTGAATCAGAACCCATTTGAATGGTATATTTGATCTACTAACAAAGTAAAGCAACTCAAGAGGTATTGAGAAATAGGCTAAACCTATCAAGTAATCACTCACTGTTTGATAAATCTTAGTGCTTTGTACACTCTCAATCTCGTCATCACAATTACAATCACTAGCAGAAGCACAAACAATAAGACAAGTAATCAAGAATCCAATACTAAATGCTCTTGACATTGCACCCTGCACCCAAGTACCTACTTGTTCAATCCATTTACATAAAAACCACACAACATCTTGCAACCATTCAAGATCTAACACAACCACAAAGTTGTCAAATTTATGCTAGTATAATACACAGATATTATTTCAGATTTCAAGATCTATCATCCCTAACAATCTCAAAAACAAAACTTTTTTAAAAAAATAAATAAACAAAAAAGTGAAGAAGAAAGAGTCAAAGACTAGAAAAGGTTGAAGCTTTTTAACACAAGTAAACCTTATTCAACACCAAAACATACTATTCCTACCAACTTTCTAACCCAATAAAAAACAATGAAAATGAAAAAACCACCCACCAGACACCAAGTCACCAGTCACCACCTATCATCAGACAAACCACCAATACAACAACATGAACCAATAAGAAGAAGATGAGCTAGAATGGCAATAGAAAAAATGAACAACCACTTCTCCCCCTTTCTCTACATGTGTAACTTCAAGGACATAAAAAAATTCTTTTTAAAAAAAGGCACTTGTGTTAAAGAGGGAGAGAGGGACTGAGAGGAAAAAGAAGGGAAAAAAGTGAACTGGTTTTTGAAGACGATGTGTAAGTTTGAAAGCTAGCTGTGGAGTTAATGAAAGAGAGAGAGAGAGAATAGAAAGATTTCAAGGTGGGGTCCAGAGTTTCAAGGTGAAGGGAACCTAGACTCTATACTTCAAACAATAACTTCCACCTTCCACATCACTTCTCCACTTGCCTTGTCACTAACCTTTTTCTAATTTTACATCTTACCTAGTATAATATGTCTTCTCACGTTGTCGTGTTCACTTGGAAATGATTTTGATTTTGTTAAATAAAAATTAATTTATTTAATTTATTATCTCATAAATTATAAATTAATTATTTAACCACCAAATAAGATTATTCAACAATAACAATAATTACATCTATTATAAATATAATTATTAAAGAATATTCAATAATTATTATTAATGGATATTCTTATTCAACAAGTGAGATGATCATATTCATCAAATTAATAACTTTTTTATTACTATTGATTTTATATGTTAATTTATTTAATTGGGTCAATTTAATGTATTTGATTTTAAAAAATAATTTATACACTTTTTATTTATAGGAATAATTTATACATTTTTAAATTAAAAAAGTTAATCAAATTATATAAGTTAGTTTGAATTTGAAGTAACTTTATTATAAAATATTATGCGAAGACTATTATATCAAATAATATCTATTCCATTGAAATTAAAGGTATTAAATTGGTTGATAAGTTAAAAGGAGTTGAACTCAAACAAGATTTTTTGGTAAAAAAACAAAAAAAAAAAGTTAATCTGATAGTGATACAAATCTCCTAAAATCTACTTTAAACTTTTTTAGTATGGTGTTACTTGATGTTACTACCCACCTCCTAAGTATAATGCAAAAAAGGAATAATTGTCATAAGTCTATTGTATAAAGGAAATTATGATTTTGACTCGACAATATTAGCATTAAAATAATATATACAAAAATGTCACGGTTCCTAATATAAATAGCACTATTTTTACCGTTCATTTGTGCACCTCTCGCCAATATAGAGTTTTCAAGAACAGCGATTGATTTTCAGTTAAGGTTTTTTTTGTTTGGTTTGTTTAATCTTTTTTTATTAGATTTTTTATAATCTAATAATACGTTAGTATAAAAAATAATAGATTATCAAATATTTTAGATTTTTTTCTCTTTAATATATTATTTAAATTTAAATTTATCTGATATTTCGATGGAAGATTATAATGAATAAGGATAGTAAAGGGGAGAAATTATATCTTGGTTGTGACTTGTTGTACCGAGGCCGTGCTTATTGGACAAGGTTGTGACATAAAATGCTCATGATTATTGTGTAGTGGCCATGGCTTATGAGTCATGGTCGTGACTTATTATTATTGTCGATATTTAATGAAGAAGCTAATGTCTACATTGAACTTTTTCAAGTAATCAAAAAGAGAATAATTGATGCAGTGACGAATCTATAATTTTTTCAAACAATCTGATGATTTCTTAATTAGTGTGGAAATGTTTGAGATAAGTATGACAAGAGCGAGTGTGTGTGTGTGTGAAAAGAAGTGAGAAGTGTGGCTTGCAATATAGAAGACTTGGTTATTAAGTCATTAAACAGTTTCGATAGTGAACAATTTTTAGTGCTACAAAACTTAAAATGGTTAACAGTTAACCCAGTAATAATTACACAATAAAGAGAGAGGACAGCATTTTTATGTACCAATATTCCCACTAAATACGATATACTTATCATCAACTTCACAATTTATTAGCATGTTTTTTATGCAAGGATGACGTAAATAAATCTAAATTTTTTAAATCGTATCTCCCTCCCCAAAAACTCTAAAAGATTTACAACTATTAGTTAGCTTAATTAATATGGTTTCTTGTAATTAGTATGGACACAATTTAAAGTTTAAGTCTCACTTAACCAACAGATGCTTAAGTTAGGATGTCTATTAACCAAGAGCAAGCTTGGGGATGGCTGGAGGAATTTTATTTCATAATGGTAATAATAATAAACAAATATAAATTATAAAACCTTACCGATCACATTAAAATGCACAAGTCTAGTGATCATACCATAATATGATCCAAAATTATTTTTTTGATACACTAGGATGATGTGTCATCAAGTGATATTTTATTATTGTTTATAGATGATGACTTGGCATTTGGCGAATGTAGCTAGTGACCGTTGCGAGGCATGGCGGTTATGGTTGACCGGTACTCGAGAACTTAAGATGAGGCATGGATTTGTGTGAAAATAATATATAATATTTAACACTTCAATTATCATTATTATAATAGTCTATTAGATTGCATCATGATTTTTCTAAAATTTTCAAAGGGTTGAAGTGATGGTGTTATACATATATATATATTTAGAATAATACTATTTTTTTAAAAAAAAATTAAATTTGTTATCTTAATAATATGATAAAATAATTTATAATAATCGTTATAATTATAGAATTATATATTGATGATATAGTAATTATATATAAGTTTATCACATCATTTAGATAATAAATTTAGATAAAATTTTAGGTGGTATATATTAATATCAAAATGCAAAAGAAGATTAGTTTTAAATTAATTTAAGCTGTTTATATGAATGTTCAATTTAAAAATTAATATGAAATGAAAATGATTAGTTGAGACTTAAGAACCCGGTACATGTTCGTGTTGGAATCTCTAGCAATGGTCGCTTATACAAGTCATTGAGAATTCTTTTTCTTTTGAGTATGCCTACTAGATGGCATTCTCATAACTAACGACTTTTTTTCTTCATCATGTAATGGATACACATAAAAAAAAATAATATGTGATATATGAAAAAAACCTTCAACATGTTTGAATATTTACGTCCACACTGTTCAAGTTATGATATGCACCATGAAACTTTTATATAATCAGTTTTTTTTTTTTTTTTACATTATGTGGTATGATTTTTAGTTTATAAATATACGTGCATCAAAACAACTCTTACAGGCTAGAATCAGAATCGTCAACTATGCATGATCTAACGGTTGAAAATGAATGTGGTAGGTTATATAAATCATAAAAAGATTACTTATCTAAATGACAAATAACTGTTTTTTTTTTCCCCAGAGTGGTTTGCCTAGATAGCAAAGCTTATCATGCGTTTCCATCCAATGACAGCGGTGCATGGTTTGAGCATCCATAATCTTCAAGTTAGTTAATTTTTCATTGATTCTTTAAGTGGACTGATTTTTTATTTGATCTCTTTAACTGGAGGGTAAACTTCTCACTCATTATGAGTAGATTTTCAAGTTACTCAAAAACGTCTAAAACTTTAAATAATCTCGATAGATAGGTTTGTACCTGTATTGCATAAAAAAAATAATAATAATAACATTTTTTATAAGAAAAAGGAAAGCTACTTGTTCTTGGCAAGTAGTGCAAGGTAGAGCTTCGATTAGCATAATTTATATGGTGAAGGGAACCTAGACATTCCAGTAAATTCTCCTCGCACTCCACTCTTCACTTGCTTTTCACTTTTTGTTTTTTTTAATATCTTATTTCTTAGTATCGAGATTCTATTTTTAGTTTAGAAATTAATTTTTAACAATTATTATTTTTGTAGTACTGACATTCTATTATTATATACGGATTTTTCGAAAAAAAAAATTACTCAACCATACAATTTCATTAAAGGTGGTTCTATTGCTACCCAAAAAACTTTCATTTTTTATTTTCTCATTTTTTTTCCGCACCCACTTTTTAGTTAAAAAAATTTATTGAGAAATTTTTTTTCTAACAGTAAAAGAATGTGAGTTTTGAAATCAATACCGAAATACTAAAGCGAGTTTTTCTAGCATCATTAGTTCATTTTACAAACTATTTTTTTGTTCGTGGACTAAGAAATAGTTCCTAAATTTAGTTCGTAAATACAGAAATAGTTTAATTGGCAAATATAGAAATGGTTTGTTCGTGAATTAATGATGTTACAAAAGAAAATTAATTTATTTTTTCCGTGGTAGTCTTAAAACTCACACTTTTTTTTTATATTATTTCTTGATATTTTCATCTTTCTGATGACGTGTTTGTTGAGAAAATGGGTGAGGGGAGACTCTTTTATAAGTATGAAGGGCATACCAATCTTATTCTTAAAATTATTACAATATAATTAGGTTCACAATAATTTGGTAACATAGTCTTTATACCTTAATTATTTATATGATAACATGTCAATATTTTACCCAGTAAATGGCCGTTATGATTAAATTTGGATGGGTTGGTTGCATCACATCACTCGTGTGGCTACCAACAATCA
Organism: Dimocarpus longan; assembly: GCA_022984855.1. Classification (NCBI taxonomy): domain Eukaryota; kingdom Viridiplantae; phylum Streptophyta; class Magnoliopsida; order Sapindales; family Sapindaceae; genus Dimocarpus; species Dimocarpus longan. The sequence goes on along the minus strand of CM041016.1, from coordinate 6,957,999 downwards.
TACGTAATTAATTGAATTTAGACTTATCATCTGATATATTTTGAGTAGTCACCTCATCAACTTACCAGTTTTGTATATGTTGGTGCCAAGTTATGGTGAATGCTAAAATAATATTGAGGTAAATTCGGGGATTGTCTCTTTGCAATAAAGGCTGTTTTTGATACATCAAACCGAAAGTACATAAAATATGCTCCCAGCAAATATACGTTGGTTTTTGGAAAGTTGTATTCCACGTTCAAAAGATTGCTACATGGGGGTGCACAACCAATGGACCAAAATGGCATGAGAGAGACAGCCAAAGAATTTAGGGTGTGGGGCTCCATCCCATTAATATGGTGAAGAGAATTTGGACTTCCATGTGCATGCACCATGAAGAATCAGCTTTTCATATTTTTCGTTTTAAAGAGCTGATACTGAACTAGTTGGGATTACTATCAAGATTTTGTCCAGCATAGTTGTCCTTGGAACACAGTTTGGATAACTATGTCTATGCCAAGAAATGGCCTTTCCACACTTGAATCACCATGTGACTTAAAATCTGTTGTGCAGAATTTTCAGAAATAATAAGGGAAGAAAGAAACAAAGAAAGGCAGAGGACAAAGACTGCAAGTAAAATTCTTCTGCTTTGTTCCAGTAGGTTCAAGACTTTATATAATTCTTGAACACAACTTGTAAAGCTAAAAAATAGGACCACAACTTTTCAAATAACAGACCATTAATAACGGAACAAATAATAGTGATTCCACTAATAACAGGTATATCCTAAACTCATGCTACTCAACAAACTTGTTTCTAGGATTGCACTCGTCACCTCTAAGTCTCCAGGATTTGCATTACCTGCCTGAGCAGGTTTATACAAATCGAAGTCCTCTATTAATGTTGATAGAATTGTGTCCGACCAACTTAACCAAAAGTTCTTTTTTTAAAGAAAAATGGAAATTCTACATACATTGATTCGAAAGTTTATGGACTTAATGAGATTAAACACTACAAGTGTGATTTGGAATACAATTTCACTATAAAAAGGAATCTCTCAATATTTTATAATTTAATATGTCACATGTCAACATCAAGTTTTAAATATTATAGTTGGGTTATTTCTTATTAGTTTACGCTTTTGAGTCAGATGGTAACTAATATGATATCAGAGCTTAGTAGTTTATACTTGAAACTGTCTCTCCTCCCTTTATCTCGAATTCTCGTGACACATGTTATAACAATAGAGAACGTTCAACATGTATCTGACATTTGTCATTTGTTCACGTTACATGTCAGAAATATATCATGTGTCAACCTAAAGTTTTAAATGCTATAGTTTGGTCATTTCTTATCAGTTTAAATTTTTAGATCTAGTGATAACTAACATAATGGATAAATGTGACGATGGAATCTATATCATAAACATAAAAATATGTAATGTACAATCACTTGTATAACAGCCCAAGATTTTGATGGGAGAAAAACCAATTACAAGCAAATTGCACAGCGGAACTTTTTCTCCCCCTGAATGAATCCTATGGAAAACCACTAAGTGATGCACAAATCCACCACAATATAAATATCACCAACGATCAAATAATGAGCAATTAAATCACCACCACATGCATCAATAACATAAGCCAATTTTTACGTGGAAAACCTCTCCAATGCGAGGAGTAAAAACCACGGGACCGTAGTCCACCCAAAAATCTCCACTAATAATCAAATGTGAGAGTAACAAACTGTTTTAACATCAGATAGGAACCAAAACCGAGCAACAATTATCTAGGTTCCCTAATAACACAAATTTAAGTTTAAATAACAAAGTGAAGAGAAAAATCACAAACTCAGTAGAACATTCTGGGCTGCGTCGCTCTCTACTGAGATCTCGAAATCCGATCTTCACCGTCCAGAATTTAGAATCCCGAGTGCTGTATACTATCCAAATTTGAGCTCGATCCAATGGTGAACGAAAGAGATACCGGTCTTACAAAACTGCTGCGCTGACAGTGACCGCAAAACGTGACAGCTCTGTTACGTGCTGTATATCTCACAAACGACAACTCCGTTTCCGATCTCCACCGTTCAGAATCAAGATCCAGAAGAGATGAATGTGCTGTCCAAATTTCAGCACGATCCAACGGTTAACGAAAACGATATCGCAACAACTCCGAAACTGCGCGGGTGAATTTCTGTGCAGAAAATTCACTCTTTTCTTTCTTCCTCTCTTCCACACGATTTTCTCTCTTCACACTTGATTTTGTGTTGTTTTCTGCCACCAAAAACCCTAAACTCTCACCAGCCACCAAACCCTCTATTCTCTCTTATTTATATTGATAAAGGAAATAAGAATTAAATAGGGTTTCAAATCCTAATTACATTAGGACTTCCATATGGGCTCAATCTTGTTAGAGACTTGTTGGGCCTCTACATATGAGGGAACCCAACCCAACCCAACAAATCTCCCCCTTCCCGATTATGTGGAGGGGTTCGCCATTCCGGCGATCATCCTACAGGCCTCAAGCTTCTCCCTTGGTAATACCTTTGTAAACATATCGGATCCATTATCGTCTGTATGAACTTTGTCAAGTTCCAGCAATTTGTCATTCAACACATCTCTGATCCAATGGTATCTCACGTCGATATGCTTCGATCTTGCATGAAAGGTTGAATTCTTCCCAAGGTGAATTGCACTCTGACTATCACATAATAACACATATCTCTGTTGCTTGAAACCAAGCTCTACTACAAACTTTTTCATCCACAACAACTCTTTACAAGCTTCAGTTGCTGCAATGAATTCTGCTTCTGTGGTAGAAAGAGCAACACATTTCTGCAATCTCGATTGCCAAGCTACAGCACCACCTGTAAAGATAATCAAGTAACCAGACGTTGACTTACGAGAATCCACATCTCCTGCCATATCTGCATCTGTGTAGCCAACTAGCAGTGGCTTCTCACCACCAAAACCAAGTCTCAAACTGGAAGTACCTCGAAGATATCTCATGACCCACTTGACAGCATTCCAATGCTCTTTTCCAGGATTAGACATGAACCGGCTAACAACACCAACAACATGAGCTATATCTGGTCTCGTACATACCATTGCATACATCAAACTCCCGACTGCTGAAGCATATGAAAATTTTTTCATGTCATTTTCTTGGGCATCTGTAGGAGGACACTGCTTCATACTCAACTTGAAATGTGCACCAAGTGGAGTACTAACTGCTTTAACTTTGTCCATGTTGAATCTCTGAAGTACTTTTTCAACATACTTCTCCTGTGACATATATAACTTCTTGGATTTTCTATCACGATCAATTTGTATACCAAGAATTTTCTTTACTAACCCTAAGTCCTTCATAACAAAAGGCTGACTCAATTTCTTCTTCAACCTATCAATTCTTGAAACATTCCTGCCAACAATCAATATGTCATCAACATAAAGCAGTAAAATAATGAAGTCATCATCAGAGAATTTTTGAACAAATACACAATGGTCAGAAGTTGTTTTCTTGTAGCCTTGCTCTTCCATAACTGACTCAAACTTCTTATACCATTGTCTCGGTGCCTGTTTCAAACCATAAAGACTTTTCTTCAACTTGCACACATAATTCTCTTTTCCTTTTACAATGAAACCTTCTGGTTGTTCCATGTAAATCTCTTCCTCCAAATCACCATGGAGGAATGCAGTCTTCACATCCATCTGCTCGATCTCCAAATCAAGACTGGCTGCTAAACCAAGCGCAACACGGATGGATGACATCTTCACAACTGGAGAGAAAATTTCATCAAAATCAATGCCTTTCCTCTGGTTGAATCCTTTGACAACCAATCTAGCTTTGTATCGAGGTCGAGTACTAAGCTCATCATGCTTAATTCTGTAAACCCATTTGTTCTTCAAAGCTCTTCTATCTTTAGGCAGCTTTACCAACTCGAAAGTGTGATTTTGATGAAGTGACTGCATTTCATCTTGCATAGCCTCAAACCATTCCTTCTTGTGCTCATCTTCCAAGGCCTCTGTATAACACTCAGGTTCTCCCCCGTCAGTCAATAACACGTACTCACTTGTAGGATATCGATTGGAAGGACGTCGGTCTCTGGTAGACCTCCTGAGTGGTACATCTAATGGAGCATCAGGAATTTGCACCTGTTCATTCGTTTCAATATCTTCCTCTGCCTGTGAGGAACCACCTGTATCAACTGTAACCTGCTGATCATCAACCTGTGTTGGCAAACTTGTTGAAGAAGCTGAACTCAAATCGACCAAACCATTATTGTCATCAGACACTGAATTCCTAACTTTCTCAATATCCTGTATAGTCTGATTTTCCATAAATACTACATCTCTGCTTCTCACAAGTTTCTTCTCAACCGGATCAAAGAATCTATATCCGAACTCATCCTGACCATAACCGATGAAGATGCACTGTCGAGTTTTCATATCAAGCTTGGATCTCTCATCTTTGGGAATATGAACAAACGCCTTACACCCAAAAACACGTAAGTGATCATAGGAAACATCTCTACCACTCCAAGCTCTATCCGGTACATCAAATTGTAAAGGAACACACGGTGTGAGATTAAGAACATGAACAGCAGTACTCAAAGCCTCACCCCAGAAATATCCTGATAACTGTGCCTGTGAAAGCAAACATCTCACTCTCTCTACTAGTGTCCTGTTCATCCTCTCAGCTAAACCATTCAACTGAGGAGTCTTGGGAGGTGTCTTTTGATGTCGAATACCCTGTTGTCTGCAATACTCATCAAAAGGACCTGTATACTCTCCCCCGTTATCAGTTCTGATGCATCTCAACTTTTTCCCAGTCTGTCTCTCAACCAGTGCCTGAAATTTCTTGAACACATCTAATACTTGATCTTTTGTCTTCAAAGTGTAAACCCAAGTCTTTCTCGAGTGATCATCTATGAAAGTCACAAAATATAGGGCTCCACCGAGTGATCTCGTCTTCATAGGGCCGCAGAGATCTGAATGCACTAGATCAAGTATACCTGACTTCCTTGTAGGTGGAGAGCTGTGAAAGCTGACTCTGTTCTGCTTCCCTGCTAAACAATGAGAACATCTCTTCAACTGTATATTTTTCATGTCAGGTAGCTGTTTTTTCTTAGTTAAAACAATCAAACCTTTCTCGCTAATGTGTCCAAGCCTCTTATGCCAAAGTTCTACCTTGTCTTCATCCTGAACTGCATTGATGATGGATTTTGAAATTTTTGCCTGCAACAAATATAAAGTAGAACACTTTTTACCTCTGGCCACAACCATGGCATCTCTGGTGAGCTTCCACTGACCATTACTAAAGAAGTTGCAGTATCCCTCATCATCAAGTTTACCTGTAGAAATAATATTCACACGAATGTCAGGAATATGTTTTACATTTTTTAAAACTAACCTGGAGCCGTTATCTGTTTCCAGGTTCACATCTCCAATGCCAACAACTTTTGCCGTGCCATCATTCCCCATCTTTACACTCCCAAAATCACCATATGTGTAAGATGTAAAGAAATCCTTCCGCGATGTAGCATGAATGGAGGCACCACTGTCAATCACCCAGCTAGTCTCATGGCATGCAAAATTAATGGAATCAGCATCATACATAAAAAGAAAGTCTTCATGAATGGCGGTAGCAACTCTGTCATCATTGCTATTATTTTCATTCTTCTTTTCTTTGCTTGTGTCATTTTTATTTTTCCTTTCCAACTGCTTGCAATTTTTCTTCATGTGTCCCTTTTTATGGCAGTAGAAACACTCAACATTTGCAAACTTATTGGATTTACTTCTGTGTTGACTTCTATTCTTCGGACCCCTACTTTTACTTCTCCCTCTGCTTTCAGTAACCAGAACTTCTGAAGATGAAGTAGACCCTTGTGCTTTTCTTCTTGTCTCTTCATTCAGAATATTACCCTTGACCAAATCCATTGTCATCGTTCCATTCGGAGCAGAGTTTGACAAAGAAGATCTGAAAGTCTCCCATGAGTCCGGTAATGTACCAAGCAACCATAATGCTTGTACCTCATCATCAAACTTGATACCCATACCAGCCAACTGATTTATAATCCCCTGATATGTATTCAAATGATCTGTCGGAGGAGCACCGTCATGATATCTCAAATATATCAATTGCTTCATCAGAAACAATTTATTATTCCCGGTTTTTCTGGCATACAACTCCTCAAGTTTGACCCACAAAGTCCGTGCATGTGTTTCCCCACTGATATGATTCAAAACATTATCACTCACCCATTGCCTAATGAAACCACATACTTGCCGATGAAGTAAAGTCCAATCTGCATCAGATTTATCACTAGGCTTTTCTGTAGCAAAAACAAGTAAGTGAAAATCTTTCACATACAAAAGATCCTCCATCTTTCCCTTCCAAATATGATAGTTTGAACCATTCAGAGTAATCATTCTACTTAGATTCAAATTGTTCTCCATATTCATCATTGTAAAATTCGGAACCAAGCTCTGATACCACTTTGATGGGAGAAAAACCAATTACAAGCAAATTGCACAGCGAAACTTTTTCTCCCCCTGAATGAATCCTATGGAAAACCACTAAGTGATGCACAAATCCACCACAATATAAATATCACCAACGATCAAATAATGAGCAATTAAATCACCACCACATGCATCAATAACACAAGCCAATTTTTACGTGGAAAACCTCCCCAATGCGAGGAGTAAAAACCACGGGACCGTAGTCCACCCAAAAATCTCCACTAATAATCAAATGTGAGAGTAACAAACTGTTTTAACATCAAATAGGAACCAAAACCGAGCAACAATTATCTAGGTTCCCTAATAACACAAATTTAAGTTTAAATAACAAAGTGAAGAGAAAAATCACAAACTCAGTAGAACATTCTGGGCTGCGTCGCTCTCTACTGAGATCTCGAAATCCGATCTTCACCGTCCAGAATTTAGAATCCCGAGTGCTGTATACTATCCAAATTTGAGCTCGATCCAACGGTGAACGAAAGAGATACCGGTCTTACAAAACTGCTGCGCTGACAGTGACCGCAAAACGTGATAGCTCTGTTACGGGCTGTATATCTCACAAACGACAACTCCGTTTCCGATCTCCACCGTTCAGAATCAAGATCCAGAAGAGATGAATGTGCTGTCCAAATTTCAGCACGATCCAACGGTTAACGAAAACGATATCGCAACAACTCCGAAACTGCACGGGATGAATTTCTGTACAGAAAATTCACTCTTTTCTTTCTTCCTCTCTTCCACACGATTTTCTCTCTTCACACTTGATTTTGTGTTGTTTTCTGCCACCAAAAACCCTAAACTCTCACCAACCACCAAACCCTCTATTCTCTCTTATTTATATTGATAAAGGAAATAAGAATTAAATAGGGTTTCAAATCCTAATTACATTAGGACTTCCATATGGACTCAATCTTGTTAGAGACTTGTTGGGCCTCTACATATGAGGGAACCCAACCCAACAGATTTAAGGTTCCTTTTATGCTTTTCTTCACTTTATAATACTCGTATATTATGAAAATTACTATCTTGATACAACTTCATAATATACTCGTATATTATTGTTTCAACATTGATACAAATTCATAATTATAAGGTTCAAAATTTTGGAACATAGACATTCGCGAAGATGTTAAATAGTACAGGTCTACAATTCTAGTGTGATATAAAATTACAGTGTCAAAACGACTATTCACGATATTAAAATCTACGACCCCGATTCAATACTTATATATTTTTATAGTACTTTTATATAAAATTTTTATTAATAATTTTCATACATACATATAATTAATTAATTTCATGAGAATCGTATTATATAATTTTTATATTTTACTATAATTTACATTTGATCACGTGCGATGCATTATGGTCATTCCAAGGTTTGGCAGTTATGGTTGATTGGTAGAAATTAGACATAGATTTTTGCGAAATATTATTATTCAGGGACTAGTATATTATTATTATTATTATTATTGTTTATTTTATTTTTTTATGGCTGGTATTTAGTTAGGAGGTAGTCCAGGACAAGCATATATATGATTTAGAGGTACGACTCAGAGAATAGTTTTCAAGATAGGAGGAAGCAATTCCCACCATTTGGGGGACAACTCACATGCGTGGTGAAAAAACCCAGATATGATGAGAGTGAGATGTTAAAAGCATGACCTCAAGAGAGGAAGTCGCGGACAACATTTTATCACTACGCTGCTGTCCCTTTGATGATTAGCAAAATGTTTCGGTGTATATATATATATATATACACATACATCGAGAGAGAAGGTAAATCATTTTTACTCCCAATGGAGCTCTAATCGCTTTTAGTTTGTTGTACTTTCGGGGTTTGCGCAACATTTCATATAGGTGAAAAATCATCTGCATGAAATATTTGTTAAGATTTTGACTTTTATTCCTGGGAAACTTCAATTCGTACAAAAGTAATTCAAATGAAGTCCAAATTGGATGTATAAGACATCGCAATTCATGCGAAAGTGGTCCAAATGAAGTCTGAATTGGATGTATGGGATATCGTTGGAAAGCTCAACTCTAAGAAAACCCCCCAATGCTGCAAACATTGTCGAAATCAAATGTCAAAAGCACCAGCATGCACCCCAAGAAGGTGTGAGATCAGTTTTAAACGAAAAGATACTAGCATTTCGTGTTGGTGAAATTACACCTACGTCAAATGTTTTAGCACCCAAGGCTGACCTCTGATTCTAGCACTATTTAAAGCATATTGAAATTCTCTCGAATTGAGCTTTCCAATGATTTCCCACACATCTTATTCAGACTTCGTCGGGATCACTTTCATACAAATTGAAATTCATCAGGTATGTAAAATGTTGTACGAACTAAAACAACTGAGGTAGAGTCTAAATCTACTCTATAACTGGAAATGTATCTCGTGTAAGGTTAGTTTATTATTCAAAGAAAACAAAATTTTGGAGTATTTTATAAGACTTCTTTTAATGGGAAAAAAAGTTGTAGCACACATAAATATAGCGTTCATGTAATGTGTTCGGTAAATCACATTGGATTATCTCGCCTTGTAAGGTGATATTAGTAAGAAATGCAGCATTTTGCATGCAATACGCAACTCAATGTTTGCACGTTATAAGATCTTTTAAAACTCAGAATCTTAAATATCTACCAACAGGTCAAGTTTGAAAAGAAATTATAATTCAAATGAAATGAACAGCTAACATTGTAGCTAATATGTTCAACTCAAAATCCATTACAGTCCCCCTCCTACCTCCAAGTCTCACAGCAACCTTTCCTTGTCTCACTCTCGTCAACAAACACCACCAACACTGCCGCAACGACCACTGCAAGCTCCATTCGGGGACTGTAATCTACCAAAATATGCACACTAATCATCCCAAGTCACTTGAACTACTTATTTGATAGCAAGAATTCGAACTCCATTCTACGTACGATTAGTATACAGAAACTAGCTAAGAACTTGAAAATGCCAAAGCAAAGGCAGGAAAAGTGTTATAATAACATATGCAGAGTTTTTTTGAGTGGCCATCATCCTTTTGACTCATGGTGCAAGCATTAAACAGCGTCAGCTGACCAAAGAGTAGAGAGTGCCATTCGGTCTGTACAGATATATATAATACCACATTCCGATAGGAGAGTTGTACATCTATTTGATTTTGTAGAAAAAGCAGCTATAAGTCAGATATATCTACGGAAAATCAATGTCACCATACCCTCAAAATGATCTTTAATCTGGAATTTGATCATAGTCCCCATTTTCGGGCGATTGATGTGCTCCGTGACCTGCTCTTCCTGCAAAAGAAAAACATCCCATTTCAGCATTTCTCTCTCTTCCTCTCTTTATATCTTTCTCCAAGGGAAACTATACCTGGCATATCAAAACCAGCAGAGCTTCTGGCATCTAGGCCACTCCTCCACTCTGTGGCTCTTGAAGGTGTGACATTCATACCACAGGGTTGAATCATAAAATGACTTCCTCCAATAGGTTGATAATCATCGTTTCCCCTCACCGTATTTCTCCCAGAAGAATCAACAGGTGAGCGGAAGCCAACACTTGACACTGATGCCCCACCAACTGGAGATGGCATCTTGCTGCCAGAAGCATCATTTTTTAAACCAGCGCTAACATCCTTCTTTGTGTCAATCACAAAGGTACCAACAATAACCTGAGGATCCAATGCACAATAAGCTAAATAAATGACAGCTATATCATACTCAGATTTGATGCAAACAATTGAATATTCTATAAATTACCTGAACCGGACCAGCAGCCTTTAGGGGTCCACCAACTCCTCCTCCAACAATCTGGCCATCTGTACTAGATAGACATACACTGAGCCCACCAGTTCTTCCTCCAATTTCAGTACGTACATAAGATCCAGATAATGAAATGATCTCAAACCGACCCTAACATCAGATTTTGAAGAATACAATTATTTTGACAGCAGACAACAAAGAGGATACACTCCACTTTGGCATTCTTTTCAGTACAAATACTTTGATTAGAAGTACGTAATAATATTTAGGCCCAAACCCACGAAAGACTATACTTCTGGTGACCCTGGATGCCAAGAGATGAAAAAGAAGTTACTGATTTTCCAAACATCTTGACGTGGTTCTACTGTATTAGTGTTACATGATTTTACTTGCTTGTGAGTTGCTCTCACAGTTCTAATATGGATAATCTCTTATTGGGTGGTGCAAACATAGTTTTAAATCCAACCAGGTCTTATCAACTAAGATGACCAAGTCACCAACACACCCAACTTGGCAAAGGTGTCCTTATCTATCCTCCATAAACCAGATCACTGACCCCAAACTAGCACAAAGATGTAAAGGCCAGTCTAATGGAAAGTATGTACTGAGAGAATAAGGAGGCTATTTAGTACAAAGACATTAACAACTTAGTATTCCTGAGGCTTGTTTTCCACAATGAATTTTATGTTTGCCTCCAGAGTTCGTTGACTGTGTAATTCTCGAACTATATATTAACATATTTTTTTGAAGTTATTCTTTTGTATATTTTCCACATTCGTTGTACACCCTCTTGTCATTTTGTGTTTTCAAGATACATAAATATTATAAGAATAACAACTTTCCATATAAAAAATTCTAATACTGCCAACTTATACTAGTCATATAACAACCATTCCAGACTGTTCAGTAATCTCCTAAAGTGTTTCATATTACTGTAAAGAAGTGTATGTATCCCTCATTACAGTACTGGTAAACGCTTTGACTTTTCTTTCCCAAAAAAAAAAAAAAAAGACCATGTATTGAAAACTACATTTCAATTATAGCGGATGTGCAATGGAATGATATAATTTTTGAATAATGGATTACAGCTAATAGTTTAATATTATTATTCCGCAATACTCCTTATAATTAAAATATATGAATAAAAGTTATTAAACGCCTAACTTGATTCATCACATTACTTATGAATTATCAACTTAAACCCCTTCAGAGAACCCTAATTAGATCAAAAGTCGATCAATTTTATTATTAAGAATTTTATATTACCTGTCAGAATCCAGTGATCAAAATCCAACCTTTAGGCTTATATCTGACAGATTTGACATGTGCGTCTGTCAGAACATGCCCACTTGATGGGGAATAAATTTTGTTATAGACTGTGACCACTGATTCTCTCTCTGCCTAAAATATTATTTGTTGTATAGACAGCGACCAGTTTCTCTCTCTCTCTCCCCAATAATATTATTTCTTCCTTACTGCACACTTTACACAAGCATTCCCAGAACATTTTATTTACATGACACTCAAAAATTATATAAACTGGGACTGTGGAACATGTCACATGAGTTTAAACTGTAAGATATATAAGATTTCATATGCAGCTATTATTTATTTGTCTACTTCCCAATTTATTTTTACTTTATTTAGAAAACCATAATTATGCTTGAGAATGGACAAGAGTAAAGAATAAAACTGTGAAACAGAAAACGACACACACATAAACAATTACCTCGTATGTGATGTTACCTCCTGATGTCGCTGGCTGGCGGAGAGATGCATTAGAGATTGAACCAGATGCAGACAGAATACATATCTCACGCTTGCTTTGTTGCATGAACACCATAATTTTATGGGAAACATCCTATTGAATGAATTCAATCATTATGTTAGAGGGATGAAAGGATTTTCATTCATTTTAAATCCAATGTTGGCATCTGAATTTTCCCACTAGGTAATCCATAACCAATACATAAAATGCTAAAAGAATATAGAAGTTAATTAAGCAGTTGTCCCACAAGACATCAGAACAAATTCAAGTAACTACTCTACATTTGACATCTGTAATATGACATATTCAAAACAAATATATCAATGAATTCTTTTTCATAGTGCAATCAGATTTAGAAGAATTGCTATCTAGTACATTTACTCATTAGAGGTTGGTGATTGAATTCAGCACAAAGCCAAAAAGAAAGAACAGTTCTGATTGAAAGATTAAATAACCAAATTTTCCCAATCAACTACCATAAAGAATGATTGTGCTGGAGACACTCCAGTTATTATCATATCTGAGTTTCCAAATACCATGAAAGATGAATAGAATCCAAGGCCAACTTGTTAATCCTAGAGATTACAAACATTAGCTCGAACAGAGAACAACATTGGGAAAGCTTGGGGAAAACCAGTCATTTTCCCATTTAATTGATTTGTTATTATGTTTATGTCCTCAAGAAAAAGGAAGTGAAAATGGAGACACAAAGAAGAAAGGTAAAAAAGATAAAGTAAGATAGATGGATTCATGGCGATAGAGAAGTCTAAGCTTATGACAATTAATAAGAAAGATTGTTACCAGCGTGTCTCATTTCCCGACCACCACAAACCCATCATAGCCAAAAATTAAGTTCCACAGCCACCATAATCATCAGACCCACATCCAAGTTAATCCTCTAAACAATATCATCTCTATAAAATGGGTGGAAAGTAAACTATTTCTTAAAAACATATCAATTAAGAAGAACATCTTGTCTCCATTGACCATCACAAGTGCCAATTAAGTAGAATGACAAAATAATCCAAATATGCCAAATTTTACCCAATATTACCATAGCTTAATAGATAAAGAGGACCATAGGAAGCTAAATAAACATAACCTTCCCAAAATGTTAATTAGAATTTACAACTTTGGAAACCCATTTTCGTCTTATGTTGTTTAGTTATAAGCATATTATCACGAATCTGCCTTCATTCAAATAAGTAACCATTACACTTCAAAAGCAGAGCTACAGACATTAAAAGTCATTTCTGAAAACTACCTAGTCACTACCATAAATGTGTAACATTATACAAGCATTTACAACAGCAAATCAGTAAAATTATAAATTAACCATTTAAACCACAAAAGCACAATCCCCAATAACTATGATAAAGAGGTTCTTCTGATTTTCTTTTCTTTGTAACCTTGTAGGACATTTGTTCCTAATGCAGCATAATGATATGATCTCACATAAAAGATATCATATTAATATACTATAATAGCTGGATTTAACATAAAAAGACAATAATGCAACAACAAGCTCTCAGGTATAATTATGACAGCTACACAACGTTAATTAGTGAAGAGAAAAACAAATTATTATTGACAGGGTTACGAAAGAATAAACAGAGTCAGCATATTCATGATATGATACCATAAGGATGAACAAAGTCATGCACTTGTGTTTGTCCCACCATGGTGAGTCCATCTTGACATTTGTGTCTCAACATCTAGAAAAAAAAAATTAGAAACTTCTAAGGCCACAGGACTACATACCTCACCAGCACCTACATTGATAACGTGCGGAGTAAAACCTTGACCCATATTGCCTGCATTCAGAATTTGAACATCAAAACAGCAGCAAGTTTCCAAGTTATAGCTTGGGCTAAATAGAAACTAATGACGCTTCAAACCTATACGAACTAACCCACATATAACCAAAAAAAAACAAATGAAAAATTTTACACCATTTAACAGAGAAATTGAACAGATGTTGCAATGTACTTAATAGAGAGTTCTATTTTTTATTTTTTTCTAAAAAAAATAATTGAACAAAATAATTTTCAGTAATCAAAAATGAATATAAGAGTCCAGGGAGGCAAATTTCTAGTCAACCAATTTTAAGTAGAAGAAAAGAAAAAGAAAAAGGGACTCTCAGTCTCTCACTTATCACACAAGAAAAAAGTTTATGGTCCACCAAACTTGTTCTCGTTCAATAGCTTAAGCTTGACATGATATGCACGAAAGGATAGCTGATCTCCATTTTGTAATTTGTAAGAACACTTTTGCAGTTACTCAACTAGCATTAAGGGTCAAAACACCACTGAAACCTGTAAAGATATTCTTTGCATGTTTCTTACCTATCAATATTCTCACACATAAATAAATTGTCACGGGTACATACTTTATAAACCTAAGACGAACAAATTGCAAAACTTTTAACAGTATGAAGCTTGGCTAACAAAAATGGGAACTCCCTTCATCTTTTTGGTTAAAAAAAACAGTAATAATAGTAAGAGAGACTAAGGCTTAGCTGACCACAAAAACCTCCAAGACATGCACACATTTTATCCACACAAACGAACAACAAAAAAACAACCTTATAATTACACTTTCAGTATATAACATCTTTGACAGCTTATGCAAGATATATGATGCACGAAATAACCGTGGAGGCACTAAACAGACAACAAAGATATCACATACAAAATGTACAAATAACATCAACAATTCAAGGAATATTCAATTAAGACCTCTAAATTCAACAAATTCAATTCATAAATAGTAAAAATCCAGATGATTTAAAAATATAACAAACAGAACAAGCATTGAAAAAAACACTAACAACTACAAAACAAATAAACTCTCACACAAATGCACCAATACCTTATCACAAGACCAAACTAAAAACTACACAAACAATGCAATGAAACCATCACACGCACACACAATAAATAATCTAAAAAATAAATCATCAATTCATCACCAAAACAGAAAAATCAACCACCTCCGAAGCCAAAACCCGAAAAAGATCAAATTTTGATTAGACCCCACTTACCAAAACCAGTAACCTGAGACTTGTTGAAGCCAGCGGAGCCAAGCAACGCATGTTGATGATGTTGGTGTTGTTGGTGGTGGTGGTCCCTCCTCTCCTTGGTGGAGTTAGAGGAGGAAGAAGCCGTCTTCTTGGCAGCCAAAGCCTGCTCAGGCGTCCCATACTTTCTGGGGCGGCCACGCCTCCTCTTGGCTGGCTCCAGCGGCGACGTCACGGCCACCGAGTGCGGGTACACCATTGGATGAGACCCACCACCAGCACCCTCCTCGTTGTTGTTGTTGGTGGTGGCGCTGGGCGGTGGGGGGAGCAAGCCATTGGAGGAGGTGGGGGCGGCGGAGGAGGTCGTGGTGGGGTGGTGGTGGTGGTGGTGGTGGAAGTAGGAGCTGAGTTGTGGCAGTTGCGTCTCGTTGGGTTCCATTTTGTTAGATAGAAGAGAGAGAGAGAGAGAGTGTGTGTTTGAGATATTTTTTTATTTTTTTAATGTTTTTTTTAATTTGGTTTTTTGAAGGATATTTTTTTTAGGTTTTTGTTGGTATTTTTTTGACGAGGTGGAGGATTGTTTGCCGTCGGATTCATGTTTTGCACTGTTGATTTGACTATGATGTTTGACTATTTAAGGATATTTTATTTTCATTCTTTAATTTTTTGTTCATTTGACCCTTTTGCAGATTCTTTTTCCAATTTGGGAATATTCAATATATATATATATATAGGAAAAATTCATACTTAGGAAGGCTATAAAAAAAATTTTGGTCTTTAGCTCAAAAATAATTGTAATACATTTTTGATCCGTCAAACAAATTATTTGCATTTTGTCTATTCTTTTACCAAAATACTAACTCAAATGACACTCTTACTCTCACATGAAGTGTTAATATTTAAGGATATTAATTTAAACCAATCAAAATGAAAAACTATTAAAGCGTTTGAATAGTTATTTGAGTTTGTGAGTAGATGGCTGAAGATTAGTAAGTCTATTTAAAAGTGAAGCAACTATCCTTAATAAATCTAAAATTTTACCCATATGTCATTATAAAATAAAAAAATAAAAACAAACCTCAAAATTTGCTTACTTGAATAAACTATTGAAGAGGACGAGAAGAAGAAGAGGAAGAGGAAAGGCAGGAGGAAGAAGAAGATATAGAGGAGGAGAAGAAAGAAGTAATCATGGAAAAATGTCATCAAGGAAGTTTGTTGAAGATGATGATACGAGTCATCAAAAGGATGATCGAAAAAAATATAATCTAATTTTCAATAGTTTTATAATATCAAAAATATTAAAGGTATAAGGATATTTTTATTCTTAATGTATATTTATTGACAAAATTAATAAAATTAATATATTAGTGAAAGTTTATAATTTTAGGTTATTTCTTGAATTTCCCTCTAGTTACTTTTATATATGGATGAAAAATTTTATGAGATTTTTTTTCTTTGGGTTTTTCTATTAGTAAAATGAGATTCAAAACCATCATAAGAAGCTTTTATGAGTTTTTTTAGTAATAATCAAATGATAATTATTTATTTTTATTTTTATCTTCTATTTTTTGTCTATAAGATTTAATAGATGATTGAGATTTTATTGTCCTAACTTTAAAAAAGTTAGAAGATACTGACTGTAAAATCATTATATATATACGTGTGTGTTTTGATTGATTTAAATCTGAGAGCCAAAAAAAAAATTATAATTTAAAAATTAAGAAAAAATTGAAAAAAAAAGATAATTCTTGTAATCACTCTATATTGAGAAAGTTTCTCTATATTAACATAATCTACCGAGAATATATGATTCTGTATCCTTAATTAACTATCTTATCTAACTAATAATATTATCTATTAATTATAACTCTTGGATTGACTTTAATATCTACCCTTATAAAGATTACAATTGATGGATAATGTTACTGTTTTATATCTCCAAGTAGTTATCAATCTCCACATAACTCAAACTAATGGCCTTAACATCCCTCTAAACTGTGGTGACAGTTTTCTTTTTTGTCTTAAAGAAGTAACGGTTCATTTTTAAGTAGAACTTGTCCACTTCTAGTAAATCTCTCTCTCTTTCTCTGTGAATCTCATCATTTCAAGTGTTGTTTCATGGTTCCAAACTCTGGTAATCTTTCTTCTGTTTCAACATATTACTTCAAATGATGTAAAAATGCACAAACTCTATAGGGGTTGTTGATCATGTGTGTTCATTGTTATGGTTATTGAAAACACAGGCAATGCTGATGGAAATCCACCCTGAAGAAAACAATAACATTGGACTTAAATTGATGGAACAAGGTTTGTGATTTCTCACCAACTCTGTGTGTGTGTGTGTGTATGTTCACAACATGTTACTTGAATCATGTGTCTTAGTTTGTGTTCTTTTGTTGTAACATGTTCGAAAGTTTCAACAGTTTTTGTGACCGAAAACTTTTGAATGTTGGAACTCTGTTGTTGTGTTCGTAGGTGGAGTTCATGACAAGAAGGAGATGGTGCAACTTCATGTTGAAGGAGGTGATTTCTCATTGTTAGGAACTGGAACCAGTGGATGCTCAAGTGGGTTCAATGACAAGCCTCTTTCATGCTTTGGTTGTGGCATTGGATGGTTTTCGTGAGTGTCTCAAAACTTTTTGTGTTTCACCATTGCAGTTTCAGGTTTGAATCTTGTGATCCTCCATAACAGTTGTTTAAGAGACTGAATTTTGTGACAGCTTTGTGATGGGGTTTGTGTTTCCTCCGTTATGGTACTATGCTACGCTTCTTTATCTTCGAAAATATTATCTCAAAGAACCAAGGGAGCGGTCTGGCCTTGCAGCATCAGCCATTGCTGTAAGTACCAAAACAACTGCAACCTTACTGTTTTTTCATTTCAGAGACTAGTTGGGGCTCTTACATGTGACATATTTGTGTGAACCATGATCTTCTTGTTCTTTCAATTGTCTTGCAGGCATTGATTTGTTCTGTCGCCGTCTTGATCTCCCTCCTCGCAGTGTTTGCCTAGGCATATTAAGTTGTTCGACATTTTTATGAGGACATTGAATTATGAAGTTATTGTAAGCTTTCCTATAAGAACATTTTTAAATTCTTGTGTATGTTGATGAGAAACGAATTAGAAGTCAGAACTACAAGCAAATGTATTAGCATCTATCTACTGATCATTCACAAAAGATTTTGTCCAAACTAGGTAAGTATTTCATTAAAATCAACAAATTAAAAACATATACAGAAAAATGTCTCATTATACAGATACAATCATACAAACGCAAGCCATGAGTACAGCACCGCTTGGAAAAAATGGGTTTCTCTTACTACGTCAATGTTTTCATAACAATGAAGGTTTACTTAACAAAACGGTGCATGAGTTTTCTGCAAGAACTTCAGGGCTCATCCTTGGGTGGCTCCCCATCAGTAGACTCTTTTGTAGATGTTGTATTATGTGAATTCTTAAGTTCCTCTAACTGCAAAGAACATAACGGGGTGTCTTATTTATGAAATCAAGAGTCTTGCTCTCGGCAGTATGAAAAAATGAAAAATATATAATAGTTCATTAAAATGTCAAACTTGAGGCTAAGCGAAACACCATCAGGACTAACATGTTACTCATGACAACAACTTAACTAGGTTTGCTGAAAACTACGATATCTTAGTTTCTAGGTGAAAAGTGACTAAGAATTCAGTGATAACAATAAACTTGAGCCAATTGTATTAAGAAACCTTTTTTATTAAACAAATATAATGGGAATATGAATATTGTGAAACTTGGATTAATGAAGGAGGCACTTAATCACATACGAAAAATAATCAATCTTTGATGTTTATATTTGTTTCTAGATTCTTGTTGTGGTTGCAGTGAAGATGGAGGAAGCATGAGGTTTAGGATCTACTGGACATTCGAACTTCATATATTAAAGAATTAAATATGAGGAAAACAAATAAATAAAGGGGATTCTGAAAGGCAAAATCTTAAGAGTGAAAAAGGAGAAGAAACGAAAAAACATGTTACATTTTAAAGAATTTACACTTGGTTTTGAAATAAAAAATGTGTGCAAGGCTGACAAAAATAATGGTTATCACCTAGGAGAAACAAAAAGAAATGGAGAGATTTCATCAATCACAATTGTTAATAATTACTAGGCCTAAAAGTTTAGACTAATAGGAAATGACTTAACAATATCAGTTAAGCTGTCTAACACACTCCCTCACATGACAGTTTGACTGGTTTAGCACGTTAAACAAACCCAAATACAATCACACAACAAATTCAAATATCAAATATAATCATGTGGGGAGGCTTGAACTTAAGACTCTAGGGACAAACTAAACTCTAATACAATGTTAATAACTATTAGATCTAAAAGTTTAAACTAATAGGAAAGGGGACAAGACTATTTATTGGTTGAAAATCTCAGACAAGAAGTTAGTGTAAATGCTCACTCCAGCTTAAATATGATAAGCACAGACTCAATTGATCAACCATGGAATGAGCTCAACAACTTTTAAACTAACCTATTCGACAGATCTCACCTTACCCTAAACCAATGCATCTTAGATCCGTGTTCACATCCATTTTACACAAGATGATCATTACAGAATGAAAGCTCAAGTCCAATAAGTTTTAATTTCAAAGATCAATCATGTTAGTTCTTCAATATTTAACAAGGCACAGGATGCATATAAAGTTTGTTCAATGAAAATTATGTAACTTGGACAAGGCACATTTGCAATCCTTGGTGTTTATTGTTTAGCCAAACAATCTCAAAATGAACTTCGATTAAGTGCAAAATGTGAACAAATAACTAAACAAAAAGGCACCTCTTTGCAGGTCTCTTGATGTTTAGCCAAAAGATCATCATATTTAGACTGCAAATCTGACATTTCAGCTTGAAGTTTTTCATATTCAGACACGCTAGGACCTCCTAGTTTCTGTTGAACAAACCTGCCACACCAAAAACCAACAACAAAAACACCAACTTTTCATCAAACAATACAACCTCATCTCCCTAAAACCAAAACAAAATCACATCAACTTACTCAACTGCAGAAGAGGGCTTGTCATTTTGCTCATACAATGCAACCAGAACTACACAACACAAATGAAAGCAATCACACACAACTTGAAAAGCTCACTAAAACAAAACAAACAAACCCATTTGAGAGAAAAGCAAGGTGCTTATACCTTTAGTGAGAGCATCAAGAACTCCACTGGAGTCCAGATATTTCCTGAAAGCTTCCTTCTTTGCTTCATTTTCCTGCATCAGATGAGCAAGCTGTGAGGATTTGACTTCAAAGATTTGATCTTTCATGTTTAAAAGGAAAAAGGGTCAGCTGCATTACATGAAAAAGTTACATATTTGCAGAAAAAATTGTTACCTCTTTGAATCGCATCATCGTTTTCTGTTGATGGGGTTCACTGTTCAGCTCTTCACCATCTACAAATTAAGACAGCAACTACCACAAATAGAACAACCGTCCGACCCGTTTACCCGACCCGATTATATTGGGAGCTAATATGATGGATCTTTCTTAATTTTTAAGTTGCTAGGATAAGACCACTAATATCAGTCATGAAGAAGTAGTCTTTCACTTGAATATTTAAATTTTAAGTTGAATTTCTTAACATTAATTACATTACCAAGTTGTCAAATTGTCTTAAGCATTTACTACATGGTATAGTATTGGTATAACTGAAATTAAGTTTTGCCTATAAATACACAATTTACTACATGTAAATTTACATCAAATTTTATGAATGAAAAATACCACTCTCCATATTGATCCATAGTCTCTCCTTCTCTATACTTGTAAATTTCTAACTTGTTGCTTGTTAGTTGAACCCTAAAATTTACAATATATAAATAAATGAAAGTGTTAATTAGAGCTTTTTTTTTTATGAGTTTAATTAGAGCTTTCAACTTACAAGATTTTCAAGATATTATAAGTGCTTTGATCAAGGCCTTTATATAGATATTCAGGATGGAATAGATTGTTATTAAAATTAACATGGATTGGGTTTCAAATAATAATAATAATAATAATAATAATAACATGGATTGAGAAGATACTTTGTATGGACAATCAAGGTGGAATCAATTTTTGTTAATGATACACAATAATGTTTAATTATTTGAGTGTTTCCTCCTTCATTCTGAATAAAACGTAATGATATTAGAAAAACAATTATTATTAAGTTGATGTTGTTAAACTTGTTTATGCTTTCATACATATGCCATCTAATTAATTTATATTTTCAACAATGCAAATAACATCAACCCATGAAGGTTTTAAGATGGTGAAAGTGTTCGAAGTTTACATTAGTTTTGAAGAGTTTTGACTTGTATATTTTAGAGATTAATTTAAAATACAGCAACAGAACAAATTTTATTTGCTCTAGCTTTTTTATTTCTTCAAAGATTACACCATTTTTCCCAAATGACAACAATTTTATTTTCTTGAAATTTTAAAAGCCAAAACAACACAAAGGAAACAATGAAATTCAAGCCAATATATTATTTTAAAGCCCCAGAATGCCATCATTTGCCCCTTAGAGCAGCTAATACAACAAACCTACTAATACTGTAATACAATGACTCTAAAAATTAGCTCAAACCCAGAAAAAAAAAATAAAAAAAATTATGTAACATATATCAAGTAAACTGTAAAATACAGATTTGAATGAAAAAAAATGTTTTGGCATACAAGCGAATCAGCCGTCCAACTTTCGGGGAAAATGTTTCTTTCTTCATTCGTGTGATCTTGAACAAGACAACTCATCTCATCTTTGGTCCATAAGAATTCTGAAACAAAAACATGTTTGGGGGAAGTTCTGGGACTAATCTGTAGTCATCCTCAAAGCTGAAGATATGTCACATGTATGTATGTTCGTAAAAAGAGAACCAGTAATGTGATTTTGTTTCAATGTTTTATCGCGATAGCCATGTGGAAATCACCAAAACTTGGAGCATTATTAGCAAGCCATAGTTCACCAAGGAATCAATGTCTTCAAGGTTTTCGATCTTGTCGTGGAAAGAGTTCAACATACGTGTAAAAGGACACTGTCGAAGATGCATCTGTGTATCTTGTATTAGTTTGTAATTGTGAACTATACAAGGTACAAAAGTACAGATATAAGAAAATACGATATATTGTTACCTCCGTGTATGTGTCACTAGTTTGATCCTGCACATTTAGATCTATCAATGATCTTCTTTCATCTTGGTCGACTGATTGTTGCAAAGGCGCTTTTATATTGACCATTTGTGAGTTCCTTCTTGAAAGGATTCTGTAGGCAGAATCAGTATCTATCGTTTCCATGACTGAGCCAAAGAAGGTTGTCACAAGAGCCTAGAGAAAGAGAGACATGCGAATAATTAGTTAGAGGTTATTTCTATCTTACCAAGATATTTTTTTCAGAGTTAAGCCATGTACTTTGTTGCAAAGAAACATGAAACGAATGAAAGCCATTGATTTTACTTGCTAGTAGAAAAGAAAGATGAACTTGACCTTGATTTTAGAGGTTTTAAGCATACACTAGAACAAAACAGTTGAAATGGAAGGTTAATAGCAAAAGAGAATATCTAGAATTTCCGTACCGCTTCCAAATGTCCGTGGTATAGATCTGTTCGGTAATATGCATTTGAAATCAACAAATTTTTATTGTAAAGAGACTGCAAAAGAACCATCAAACCAAATGGTGAAGAGCAGGAAATATATGTTTCAAAACAGAAGTTATGCAGGCTGTAGGGACTCTAAATCCCCGAAGCGTAATATGACCTTAGCTACTGATTTAACAAGTATGATGCCCTATTTTGATGCAGTACCTGCTCAATGAGGCATTGTCATACATATTCAGCTTTTCAAAGAAAGCAAGGGTATGATGTAAACTGATCCACAACAGATACTCCAACCTGCATTAGTTTAAAAAGATATGTTCACATGTGATTTCTCAATATCCTGAAGTGCAACAAGAAGATTGTGAATTCAACAAAAATAAAATCCAAGGGCTTATATATTTATACCTTTGATATTTCAGTTTACGCTTATGTCAGAGTCCAAGTCATGAGAATATGAGTTCTCCCCTTTCATGCTGCTTCCAATTGCCAGAACACCATGAGATTGAACATGTGCAATTTAAAAGTAGATTAAGCACTAAAGCCACTTCTCGTGCTTCAATGTTAAGCTAAAATACTCTAAATTTCAACTTGATAGGTCCAAATTGGATGCAGAAGTGCATCAAACAAACTCCAAATATGGATAGCAATGCCGAGATTACATAATGACCAGAGAATATATACTTTAACATAGCTAGAGTTTTATGGCAGCAGAGTAGGTTTGACTGGCTTACCAAAGAAACATTTAACTGCAGTAGATTACATAAATTGAATGTACATTAACTATTATAGAGGTAAATTTATTCAGACAAGGCCACTCATTTAAACTTGTGCTAGACAAAATGCAATTCTTGGATAATCATGATTCAATCAATCTTTTCCCAATCAAGTAGCACTGTAGTCATTCCCATTTGAACATTCCATCTGGGCAAACACAGATTAAAGTTTTCTCTTCTTGTTACACTGTGCATGTTTTAACTACAGAAATGAATGCACGATATTTCTTGGATAAAACTAATGCAAGAATATTATAGGAGCCAAAACAATTTTTGAAGCCAAAAATCCTATTTTGAAACACAATACCAAGTCACTGACCTGAGAGAAGAGAGTGGCAGCTTGGCAAGTGTCCATCATAATCAGCAACTCCTTGAATCTAATTTTAAGTCATAATCAGCAACGTATGAGCTCATTATTAAGCAGAATCATGCAAGTCAACAGTCACCTAGTGTAGAATAAGTGATACAAACTTTTGTGCAGGCATTAGCCATAGAAAAGCAAACATGTACTTTTATAGTGGTGTCATTGAGAATTTATAGTTTCAAGTTATGCAAGCAATTATTCAGTTCCAACCAAAGTGGCTGAACTAGATGTCTGTAATCATTATAGCATCAATAAAAGATTGACAGTCAGATTTATGATTGAAATATTAACGTTAAAATTCTTGTGACTAAAAATTCTCTCACCTGCGCTTTTCTTTCATTTGTTTCACAGCATCAGCCAGATCATGACTTTGGAGCTCATCTGAGTCCTGGAATTTTAAAAATTCGTCTCCGCCATGCCCTGTCATGTATAGAAGAATATGGCTTCCTTTATCACTTAAAAGACGTTTAAAACTTTTAAATCTTGATACCTTTCTTATAGGAAGTGAGGTCTTCTCCCATGTTGATCATATTTAAAAATAAAGAAATAATTTCAATTATTAATAACATTCATCATTATACCAATGAAAGCTAGAGAAATGGCTAAATGTAGGACAAAAATCCAAATTGCTCCTCACATGCTCACTTGTAACCATAATTAGAACTTTATTACAGGATCCATCTACGAGAAAAGTTGCACTTATGCTTTATTTGGTTAGTTGATTACAAAAGTGTATGGAGGAGATTGAGCAATATTGAAATTTATGAACAAGTGTTTGGTGTAGTATCAAATCATTAAATTAAGAGTTAACAAATGTTAGTAGCAATATTAAACATTGGGATCCAGAAAAGAGCACTAGTAGTGCTAGCGATTGTTGAACAAATTTTATTTGCTCTAGCTTTGGAAACGAATTCATTTCTTTAAAGATTACATTATTTTTTCCCAACTGAAAACAATTTATTTTCTTGAAATTTTAAAAGCCAAAAAAACAACACAAAGGCTCATTTGATATAATGACATGCAAGCCAATATATCATTTTAAACCCCCAATATGCCATCATTTGCCTCTTAGAGCAGCAAATACAACAAACCTACTAATACTGTAATACAATGACTCTAAAAATCAGCTCAAACCCAGAAAAAAAAAACATGTAACACATATCAAGTAAACTGTAAATACAGATTTGAATAAATAATAATGTTTTGGCATACAAGCAAATCCGTTGTCAAAGTTTCAGGGAGCAATTTTCTTTCTTCATTCATGTGATCTCAAACAAGACAACTCATCTCATCTTTGGTACATAAGAATTCTGAAACAAAAACATGTTTAGGGTGAAGTTCTGCACAAGAGATCAGGACTAATCCGTAGTCATCCTCAAAGCTGAAGATATGTCACATGTATGTTCATAAAAAGAGAACCAGTGATGTGATTTTGTTTCAATGTTTTATCGTGATAGCCAGGTGGAAATCACCAAAACTGGGAGCATTATTAGCAAGCCATAGTTCACCAAGGAATCAATGTCTTCAAGGTTTTCGATCTTCTCATGGAAAGAGTTCATCATACGTGTAAAAGGACACTGTCGAAGTTGCATCCGTGTATCTTATATTAGTTTATAATTGTACACTAATCAAGGTACACAAGTATAGATATAAGAAAATACGATATATTGTTACCTTCGTGTTTGTGTCACTAGTTTGATCCTGCACTTTTAAATTTATCAATGATCTTCTCTCATCTTGGTCGTCTGATTGTCGCAAAGGCGCTTTTATATTTACCTTTTCTGAGTTCCTTCTTGAAAGGATTCTGTAGGCAGAATCAGTATGTATTGTTTCCATAACTGAGCCAAAGAAGGTTGTCACAGGTGCCTAGAGAAAGAGAGACGTGTGAATAATTGGTTAGAGGTTATTTCTATCTTACCAAAATATTTTGTCAGAGTAAGCATTGTATTTTGTTGCAAAGAAACATGAAAAGAATGGAAAGCAACCAAGGCCATTGATTTTACATGCTAGTGGACAAGAAAGACAAACTTGAACTTTATTATAAAGGTTTTAAGCATACACTAGAACAAAACAGTTGAAATGGAAGGTTAATAGCATAAGAGAAGATCCAGAATTTCCATACCGCTTCCAAATGTCTCTGGTATAGATCTGTTCGGTAATATGCATTTGACATCAACAAATTTGGATTATAAGAAGTAAAGAGACTGCAAAAGAACCATCAAACCAAATCGTGAAGAGCAGGAAGTATATGTTTCAAAAAAGAAATTATGCAGGCTGCAGGGACTCTAAATCCTTGAAGCATAATATGACCTTAGCTACTCATTTAACAAGTATGATGCCCTACTTTGATGCAGTACCTCCTCAATGAGGCGTTGTCATACATATTCAGCTTTTCAAAAAAAGCAAGGGTATAATATGTAAACCGATCCACAACAGATACACCAACCTGCATTAGTTTAAAAAGATATGTTCACATGTGATGTCTTAAAATCCTGAAGTGCAACGAGAAGATTGTGAATTCAACAAAAATAAAATCCAAGGGCTTATATATTTATAGCTTTGATATTTCAGTTTACACTTACATCGGAGTCCAAGTGATGAGAATATGAGTTCTCCCCTTTCATGCTGCTTCCAATTGCCAGAACACCAGGAGATTGAAGCTGTGCAATTTAGAAATAGATTAAGCACCAAAGCCACTTCCTGTGCTTCAATGTTGAGCTAAAATACTCTCAATTTCCAGTTGATAGTTCCAAATTGGATGCGGAAGTGCATCAAACAAACTCCAAATATGGATAGCAGTGCCCAGATTACATAATGACCAGAGAATATATAGTGCTACTTTAACATAACTAGAGTTTATGGCAGAAGAGTAGGTCTGACTGGCATACCAACGAAACAGTTAACTGCAGTAGATTATGTAGACTGAATGTACATTAACTATTATAGAGGTAAAGTTATTCAGACAAGGCCACTCATTCAAATTTGCGTAAGACAAAATGCGATACTTGGATAATCAAGATTCATCAATCTTGTCCCAATCAATTAGCACTGTAGTCATTCCCATTTGAACATTCCATCTGCGCAAATACAGATTAAAGTTTTCTCTTCTTGTTACACTGAGCATGTTTTCACTACAGAAATGAATGCACATCATTTCTTGGACAAAACTAATGCAAGAATATAATAGGAGCCAAAACAATTTTTGAAGCAAAAATTCCATTTTGAATCACAATACCAAGTCACTGACCTGAGAGAAGAGAGTGGCGGCTTGGCAAGTGTCCACCATAATCAGCAACTCCTTAAATCTAATTTTAAGGCATAATCAGCAATGTATGAGCACATTAGTCAAGTCAACAGTCACCTAGTGTAGAATAAGTGATACAAACTTTTGTGTAGGCATTAGCTATAGAAAAGTAAACACGTACTTTTATATTGGTGTCATTGAGAATTTATAGTTTCAAGTTATGCAAGTAATTATTCAGTTCCAACCAAAGTGGCTGAACTAGATGTCCGTAGTCATTATAGCATCAATAAACGATTGACAGTCAGTTTTATGATTGAAATATTTAAGTTAAAATTCTTGTAACTAAAAATTCTCTCACCTGCGCTTTTCTTTCATTTGTTTCACAGCATCAGCCAGATCATGACTTTGGAGCTCTTCTGAGTCCTGGAATTTTAAAAATTCATCTCCGCCATGCCCTGTCATGTATAGAAGAATATGGCTTCCTTCATCACTTAAAAGACGTTTTGATCTAGGTACAGCAGTTTGGTGGCGCCCGGTCAAAACTCTTAAAAAGTTTTCAACAGTTACTTCATAACCCCGATAGTCCACCTGAAAGATTGCAGTTTAGTAACATTGAGGACTGAATATCATCATCACTTTATGATTGCTTGGAAGTAATACATGTTACTTACTAAAAATACTTATGGAAAGGTGAAGGAGCCAAGGAAGGGGTAGGGAAGGGGCAACAATCCTTTCTGAGTCATTGTACAGAAAGCTCACTTTACATAATAAATATTTTCTCCAATTAAAAATCTTTTGTCAGAAGCCACAAATATTTCTAACTTGGTAATATAGTTCGTCACAGAGGCAGGTGGAACTAAAGTTAAAGGCTAAATCCAAACACATTCAATTATCTGATTTGAAGCCATCAGTGTCCAACCCACATCAACCCTAATGTTCACTTATGACTGGTTTGGAGCAATAAGACTATGAACATTGAGAGAAAATTTAGAAATCATTGTACTGCTCCATAAGAACTTCAATGAGTCCAGAACCAAGGGGTAACTTTGCTTTCCAGAAATGTCAAAGGAATAAGCAGAGAGTCTGTAGAAAAGAATAAGTCACCTCAACATTATCGCCATACAAATTTAATCTGTGGTTCTCGTTGTTGAAAACTTGGGCAGGATACTTGTTTCTAGCATTACAAGCCATGTCATCTGCCAGCATGAGTATTATCCGCTCATCAGGTATTCCTAGCCGCTTAACACTCCTGGGAAACCAAGGAAAAGAAATTACCTATAATGAAAGCAGGGGCCCAGCAGAAAATTACTTGCAAGATTACAATACAAATAAAGAAAGAAAGAAAATCTCTTACCTATACAAGGACAAAGTGTTAGCCATATGTCGATAATTGAACCTGAACAAATGAATAACAAAATCAGTTTAAATGGCAAATGTTAGAGAACCTCTATCTCTGGATCAGATAATGTGATAAAATGATGGATCAAGTTTCTGAATATAGTAACAAAAGTTCTATGCTTTCAATGGATATCTAAATGAAATTACGACCATATAATTGACCAGAAAAGGACCTTAAAGCAATACCATTGCTTCTTATAGGATTCCCTTACTCGTTTTGTTAAACAATTATAAAAAAGAAAAAGAAAAAATGAAAGAAAGATAGAAACGATAAACGTATAGACAGTGGAGGAACTATCGAATACATTGAACTCTTTTCAGTTTCTCCATAGACATTGAAGATTATTTTCACCAACCATGAACAAATTTAGAACAAACTCATAACAACTTTAAACAAAGATATGCTCCAGTGAACACAAGTATACAAAAGAACACTACTATCAGGATCCAAGCATGAGAGGAAACCAAACCCATATACATTTATCAATCAGTACAAAACAAGAACTGCAACACAAACACAACACGAACCGACCACTACTGAATCCAAACTGATAACAAACAACATATAATCGAAACCACCAGCACCACCAGCAACAACAACAACAACAATTCAATACAATATAATCATCACTAAAATTCAACACAACCAAAACTAAAATTGCACACATGGGCTTCATTTCTCATACAAAAATACAAAATGGGCATGATTCGCCTTCTCCAAAAACCAATCGAAATCGAAAATATCACAACTTTGAAACCAAACAAAGAAAAAGTGAAAAACAAAAAGAAGGTGATTAAGTGACAAACCAGAAGCGAGAAGTGCAAACCAAGACAGCCCAGTTGTTAGTGTGCATGGTGGTCTCAGCTGAGACACTGCACGCACTGTAACTGCAGAGAAGCAAAAGCACCACCACCAAGGCCACCATCGCCAAATTCTTCCAACTGTACATCTCCAAAGTCGCAATTTTTGCCCACAAATTTCCCTTTTTCTTAAATTTTTGTCCTGTTTGGGGGTGATAATTTGGGCCTGAAATCGATTTGATTGGCTTCTGTAGAGACTTCAACTACATGTTAATTTGCCAGAATCATCAAAGTGTTGCGGGGTGCAAATGAAAAATGAGTAAAATGTGTCAGGAGACTGGAATTTTATGAAAGAGTAAAATACAGAAAGCTCCTTACCTTTGATAAAATGTTAGGTAGGGATTCGAGGTTTATCCTTTTTCAAAATAGTTCCTCTTAAAAGAGGTGTTAATTAGGTCGGATCAGATTGGTCTCATCAAAATATTTTTGGCTTGTTTATTGTTCGATATTGAGCTACATAATGACCTTATCACTATTTAGGTTGAATTGGATTGGGTTCAATAGAATAATAAATATGAAAATTTTAATTATAGGGTAGATAGAATTTGGGTTTTAATATGACTGGATTTGAATTAGATCAAATTTAAATTTTTCTTGTGCTAATTTTTATTAGTTGTTTTTAGCACTTGAAAGGATTATTCAAACATATTCAAATTTAGATCGGACTTAATTTTTTTTTTTTTAAGCCTTTTAGATTAGAGCAAAAGGGTTTTGTACAAAATCAGATTTAGACAATGTGAAATTGATGGCTAAATCTATAGTGTGTAAAACACTCACTAAAAACACAATACAAAATACACACTAAAAATATGTGAAAGCATACATAATTCATAAATAATACAGTGAAGAATAGAGTATCGTTTTCATGAAAATTATCCAAATTATATATATTAAGTATTAAAATTGATCAAGACACCTTATTCAAACTATCAAGACTATGAATTAGAATAAATTCTAAACATGAAGAAAATAATAAAAATAATTAATAAAATAAAATACAACCAATGTAGAATTAAGTTTAGGATTACTACTTCACCCTACCAATTTACTCATCCTATATATCTATCATATTTAATTCATTCTCCTATACACTTGATCAAGCATTAAATTATCCACAACCCTTTTTCGAATAGTCGAGTACACTTACCTAAGCCAATTAACCGACTCTATGTCTATAACAATTAACCAACTTAAGCATATTAAGCATTTAATCACTCATAATGACTACACAAACCACACAAGTATATGTTTATCTTATACAATTAACGTTATCTTATTTTAGATTTAAACACATGAATATTTTTGTCAAGTACACTCACAATTATCAAATCATCTAAACTAGTGATCAAATAATTTAGAGCATTAACAACAAAATAGAACAGAATATGATAATGGGAATTTAATTGAAAACAATATTATATAGGTGAGTTCACAAATTAGGACTACATCATAACCTTAGATCATAGATCTAGCCCATCATCATATTACAAAAACAATTCATCAAACATTATCATTTAATAAAACAAATAAAAGAGGAAAAGAAAAATCTTATCGAATCCTCTTGCTCTTGCTGCTCCAGAACTAGTTGAAGACAATATCGATGAAGTTTTGCTCTAAAAATCGTCGAAGATGGTTTTGATGTGCGAGGCTGTTAACTCTTCTCCAAGTGTAACAAACTGTCCACTCTCGATCGACTGTCCGATCTATCAATCCAGTCCAGTCACAGCTCAGTTAGGTGGAGTTCAGTCCAGTTCACCGTCGGACCCAAGCAGGTACTGTCTTTCTGCCTTCTGAGGAATTTTTACGTCTATCCCACCACTCGAACCTAAGACCAAAGACATATAGTCATTTGGGGAGCATGATGAGTACATGCTCCCCAAATGACTATATGTCTTTGGTCTAGGGTTCGAGTGGTGGGGGAAAACGTGGAAATCCCTCAGAAGGCAGAGGGACAGTACCTGTCTAGGTCCGATAGTAGACTGAGTCAGACTCCACCTGGCTCTAATGGTACTCACCATACTTCTCAAATAACTATATGTCTTTGGTCTTGAGTTCGAGTGGTAAAGGAGATATGGAAATCCCTCAGAAGGCAAAGGAACAGTACCTGTCTGGGTTCGATGGTGGACTGGGCCGGACCCCATTTGACTGGGCTATGACTGGGCCGAATTGATTGATCAAGCAGTCAATCGGGGGTGAGCAATCCGCTACACCAAGGGTCTGCTAAAGGCTACTCTAAATAAGGCTAGTAGTGGCTTCAAACGAGTTCATAGGGTTGCTCTAAAATCTGTAGAAAATTATCAACCTGAAGCTCCCTTGAAACCACATTTGAGCCCTCTTAAAATTTCTCTCAAAGGTTGTGCATGACACTTTCTATCTTCTTTTGTATGTGTGGGTCCCTTACAAGCTGCCCAATCGCTGCAATTATAGGTTGAGAGGTGAGAGATTTTCAAATGTGATTAATTAAGTCAACGAGATTCTCTCATGAAGAATTAATGTGTAATTTCCTTATGAAACTGATACAAAGCAAGATTTTCCCATGGAGTTAATGCCGAATCATTGGATTTTCTCGTGCCCAAAATCTTCTCCAAAAACCGTTGCAGTATTGCAACTTATGGCCGTTAGTCTCTCCCTCATGATCATTGCTCGTGGTTCATTCAATTTGTTTATGGGGAGCATTAGTCTCAAGTTCAAGCCTCACCATCACTCCTTGCAGTTTTTTGTAAGCCTTAGTCGCAAGTTGTGATTGCAAGTTGTGGATCACAACAGTAACTCGTGACAATCTGACCTTTATGTACTGAATCGGTCATAACTTTCTCTAGAGAACTCCAATCACGAACCATCAACAACTATGCAAACTAGATATCCAAGACTTTAATTTGATAGATTATAGCTCATGTAACTCGAATTATGTACTTCGTATGAACGCAAATAAGACAACCCATCCTTTTGCCCAAAAACAAAAGTATGTCAAGTAAACTCTTGAACTGTTTTGTTTCTAAATTAAATTGATTCTCACTTACGATCCTCATTAATTCTCAATGATTTTCTTCTCGATTTATTTTCAAAAGATCTGCTTGAGATATTCAATTGCCTTTTGCACCCTTGATTCTCATTTAAAAATCAGATTCTCTTCCTTAATGAATCAGATCCCTCCATTTATTAATCTGATTGTCTTCCTTTATTCTTTTGATTGCGATTTTCATTGAATTAATTCCGATTTCCTTCCTTTTTTTCTCTTCATTGCAATCTCAAGTAATTAGATTTGATTCAGATTCTGATTTATTTCCAAAAGACTTTGATTCGTTTGACAAATTATTAATTTGGTTCGCAACTTCCATATTTTTACCTCCCATGCATCACTTGAAACTATTTATTAAAAACATTCATAATTATTCAAGTTTTTGTTACAACGGTTGGGTAAATGAATATAAAATCACAATATATTTTAGTGTGATCGAGATCAAAATCAAATCAAACCAAACCAAATTTGTCATGTCCTTTCGACACTTCCACCTCACAAATCTAATTTGTAAATGCAATTAAAACTTCTAAATCTTGATACCACTCTATACGAATTGGGATTTCTCTCATGTTGATCATTTTGCTGAACTAAAATATTTAATTACAATACATATTTAAAAATAAAGAAATAAATAAAAGAAATAAATTTCAACTATTAATTACATTTATTATTATATCAATAAAAGCTAGATAAATGGCTAAATATAGGGAAAAATCCAAATCACTCCTCACATACTCACTTGTAACCGTAGTTAGAACTTTATTATGAGATCCATCTATGGCTAATTTGTACTTATGCCTTATTGTATCGAAGGAGACTGAGCAATATTGAATTTTGCGAACAAGTGTTTAGTGTAGTATTGGACATAGAGAATGTAGTAATGTGCATTATATGATCCATTATACCCATTTTTTAATTAAGTGTTATTTTCTAGAAATTCACACTTTATTTTAAATATTGTTTTCTTATAAAACTAAATTATTTTTTCAAATAAAGAAAAAAGTTTAATCATTCTACTTACATATATTAAATTAATAATATTTTATTAAATTATTAATTTTTTTAATTCCATTATTAATTATTTTCAAATTTGTAATCTAAAATACTATACTTTACTAAAAATCTATTTAAAAAATGATTTAATATCTAAATTATTCCGATCCGATCAGTATCAAACGAAGTCTTAAACTCTACTATAAAAACGACACGTCGTTTGCACCACCACTAGGTCCATTACCGCCACCACCTATATTTGCTTTCCCTTTGTTTTTTGGTAATTGACACTCGCACGCTCAACTCACTGTTGACTCATCAAGCATTTCCAGGTTCTCTCTCTTTCTCCTCACACTTATATTCACATATAATGAACTTGGTATCTTTGTTTTGTCTCATTTTTGGCCTCAATCGTGAAAAAATATGTTTTTTTTTTTTTTTTTTTCTGTTGTGGGTATATTACTGTTAACATGTAAATATTTCAACTTTGAATAGAAATGGAGTGAGATCATGGCTTGTGGACTTTGAATAACCTGTTAGATCGTTTAGTTGAGGGTTTGGAAGTAACCCCAGAACCCAAATGGGAGTAGTTGATTGAAACAATGTGTTAAAACCATGAGTATGCATGTTGATGTATATGGTGCTTTGGAACTTTTTTGCATGGCTGATTGCTAAGCTCATTATTGCTTCTGTTTTGTTTCACTCAGTTTTTTAACTGGTGATTGTGTATTGGCTTGTTTAAGTTTGTTATTCAGTTGTGTTCAAAAGTTTGGAGTTTGAGTTGTGACATCCAATTTGATTTTACTGTTCTTGTTTAAGTTGGTTTACTACGGTATTGTGGTGGTAGTACATTTGTTATGTGGGGTTCATGGTTCGCAAGAGGGAACCCTAGATTGAGGCATGTTTTAGAAGTTTGGTAGTTTACATTATGGACATGGTGGTTAATCAAGAAGGAAAATGAAAGGGAATCAAGTTCCATTAAAATGGGAACCAAGATAGGGAATTTGATTCGGTGGGAGGCTGTTTTTGTAGGAACTTAATTTTTTATTTTGGTGTGGGGTCCACATAATTTGTTTCCGAATGTTTTTTGTAAATATTGGAATCACAAATCAGAAATTGAGTTCCCTTTCCACCCTAAAGGTTCCCGATTGGTACATACACCCATGTTTGGGGACTGATATGCTTAAATAGATGGAATTGAATTATATAGATGAAGGTGTCTCACCCTTGAAAATGTTATGGAGCCCTTTTAATAGGGGCATTGTATGGTGTGTTAAACTAGCTGTAGGTAACTTGAACTGTTCGTGCAATGCACAACCAAGTTAGAAGTTTGACTAGAGGTCTGTTTCTATTACAGTATCACTTAAAGTGTTTGAACGAATTGTTATGATCATCTATGATTTTTCGGATAGTACTTGGTTGTTGTAGTGATCTATTGTCGATTCTCGTTAGCCGATGCAATCTTGTTGAGATGAAGAGAGAGAAGATGTCCAGCAATAGTGTTCAGGATGCATTGAGCTGTGACGACATCCTGTGTGATATCCTTCTGTGCTTGCCACCAGAAACTGTTTTTAAACTTATTATTGTATCAAAGAGGTGGCTATACTGCATCTGTAGCTATGCTTTCCGCCGCACTTACCTGAAACGGTGGAAAGTAAGTTCTCACCTCTTGGGGTTCTTTGTCTGTAATTCCTTGTACCTTGGAAGACCTCGTGGTGGCCTACGTCGTGCCAAGTCCGAACCTGCGCTTCCATTATTGTCAACAAGTAAAGAGGGCGATGATCTGAAGTACTCTGGGATCCTCAAACAGCTTGGTTACTTTATTGACTCTTCTAATGGCATTCTTCTCTGTGGTCGCCATCCGAAGACCTACTATGTGTGGGATCCAATTACCAGACAAAAGCACCAACTCCCTCGTCCTCGAGTGTACTTTGAAGAGTTGTGCATGGCATTCATTGTTGAAGATTCCCTGGATGACACCATGTGCTACAAGGTAATTCGTGCAAAATGTGAAACTAGACTTGATGAAGTTAGCACTGTCACTATTGAGACTTATGTTTCAAAGACTAGAACATGGTATTATTCGAACCTCTCTTGCACTTCAACCTTGTCTTTGTGTCCTTGGATGGTGGCTACGGTGGTTAGAGGTGTCATTCACTGGTTTGCAGCAAAAGGGAATATAGCCATCTATAAGCCAGAAGATGAAAATAGGAATATTGCTTTGATCAAACTACCTGGGACTTTCGATTTTGATGAGCGTGTTCTTGGAGAGTCTTCTGATGGCCTTCTGCAGTATGGTATAAGTTGTAAGTCAGGCATGGAGATATGGGCTCTTGAAACAGAACCATATGACCTCGTGGCCAACTGCTCAAGTAACCCATATGGGAATAGTAAATGGATCTTGAGACATAAATTGAATTTCAAAACAACATGGAAGAAGAATCCAAGACTCATGACAACCTTTAGCACATGTTCTAAGTCTAAAGAAACTCAGCTTTTGTCATTTTTCCCACAGAATTCGGAGTCTGTTTACATCAGAAATGGAGATAACATATTTCTTTGTCATCTTAACAATAAAGAAATAGAAGTGATCCATTGTGACGGTCGTGGCTCTTCCATTTTATGGGATTTCAGTAGAGTAGTGCCTTACTTTAAACCAGCTTGGCCCTATTCTTCTTTATGCCAGGTTGGACAGAGTACAACTTGATTATCTTCGCAATGATACTCTCCTTTGAGCAAGTCATCAACGAATATGTGATAGTAAAATATAGGGTTCAGTTTTTGCTGTTGTTGAACGGGAATTTGGTCAGAGATGAATGTTATGTATATTTTTTCAATTTTCTTAGAAGGTGGATGCTTACTTAATTTACTTCGTGTTTCATGTGCTTGCTTCTTCTATCTATTCTGAAATCGAATGATTTTTTATTCTTTTTGGGTTTTTTAAGTTGAACACCAAACGGGTTAGAAGACTGTTGAAATCTTGAATGGAATGAATTGGTTGTTTGTAGCTCTGCACTGGCATCTTCTATTACAACCTTATTATAAATGACACCAAATGCATATAAATTGTGCTTTCATTGCTATTCATATGTAGATAATACATTGTGCATGCATTACTATAATATTTATAGTGTAGCTTCTAAGTATAATATTTCATTATATAAAAAGAGCAAAATACACCAAGCCCCCCTCAGGTAAGACATAAATACAGTTATAATCAAAGATTGAGTTTAATAACACAATAACCCCAGTTTAACGGTCAAAATGTATTAAAGTTAACGGTCAACTTTAATTTAAAGTGTAAAGACAAAAATGCCCTCCATTTTTAAAATTATTTTTTTTTTCTTTTAAAATTTAAAAGACTCAATCTCAACTTTCATCTTCATCAGGAGATCATGAAGGTTTCTACTCATCCAGAAACCTTCATCTCCCAAATAGTAATCTGCATCCAGACATAAATGACCACTCCCTGCAAAAACTCACATCAATATGTAAAAACCCAAACATATCATTAATCATCTGTAAAAATCCAAACACATCCAGATATCATCTTCAAACACATCCAGACATCATCTTCAAACAGATCTGGGTTCGAACTCAGACGAACCCAGATCTGGGTTCGTCGAACCACGTCTGGGTTCGTCCAACCATGACAAACTCAGATCTGGGTTCGGCGAACCACGCCGAACCCAGGTCTGACGAACCAGACGTCTGGATTCGTCGTCGCGAACCCAGATCAGATCTGGGTTCCACGAACCCAGATCAGGGAGAAAAGAAGAAAAAGAGGAGAAGAAGAAGAAGAAGAAGAAGGTAGTCCGATCAGGTAGAGGTAGAGAAGAAAAAGAGGAGGAGAAGAAGAAGAAGTGGTGGGAGATCAGGTTTTGGAAAAATGGTTTTAATAATTTTTATTATCAGTAAATGACGAAATTACCCTTGACCAACCGAGAGTTGGTTAACAGATACTGTTGATTCGGGGGTATTGTGTTATTAAACCCAATCTTTATTTATAACTGATTTAGATCTTACCTGAGAGGGGTTTTGTGTATTTTGCTCATATAAAAAATATTCTCATTTTCATTATTAACATTTAGTGAAATTATTTATAGAATGTTCCTCATTTGGAATGATTAATTGCTTGATTTGTAACATAATATTTCAAAAATAATAATAATAATAAATAAATAAATAAACAACATTAACTCATTAAGACATGATTTAACTTTAGCTAGCAAATTAGAAGTTGAAATTTCATAGTGTCTGATCAGATTCTTGTTATAAGGTCTTGAATGCTTCATGTAAACACTTCTTCTAGTTACTTGAATTTCAATTACAAATAGGTTCCTATAGCTATAAAACATAAAACATGAAAATTTAATGACTAAACATTGAAATTTTGTTTTTAACTTAGCTCTTGTAGTTGTGCGGACAAAGTATTAGGTTGGATCAGAAACCATTGGAGCCTAATAATTCATCTCTAACGTGAAGATATATAGCATGTGCATTCAACAAATCTACTTTATCAGTCTCAATTGTTATCATACAATTCAGATATCCATAAAAATCTCTCAATGGATATAATGAAGAGGTGCATTGTAAGAGACACAAATTAGCAATGAATGCCTTCTCCTTTGATCAGTTTATATCTATACCGGAAACGATTATGTAGTTACATGCAACTCTTCGTTGCGTGAAAATATTGATAAACTGCATTAGGATACAAGCACTTAAAAAGGGTATGTAAATGAATATGGTATTTTTTCTAAATATTGATGTCAATTGATAAAGTACACTGGAAGTCCATATACAAAAAAATTGTTTAGGAATACTAGAGATGCTAAGAACCTCTGTAGAAAGGAGATACCACATGACATCTGATGGAAAAATGCTACATGCTTTTTACCTTGAGAAGAAGTATCAGCTAGTTGTAGAGTGGAAACTAAATTGTTCAATGGTTTATGGGGAGCAAATGGGCATCCCGGTTTGAAGCAATGATCTATGTATGTGGGAAATGAATTCTAGATATATCTAATGTAAAGAAAAATGAAAAAATGGACTACCCCACAAAGACATCCACAGTTAGGAGGTTGCAAGTTGAATCTACGCCTTGAAAGTAAAGAGAGATTGGTAAGAAAGAATCCCTGCATGTCCACAACAATAGTGATTAATCTGCACGCGGCAATAAGAAACTAAAGAAGGAGTTCTCGCGGATAAGAGGTGGTGGTTCAATGTCTGAGATGTCTATTTGTTCCATTGATTTTGATAAGTCATCAACTGAAAATGGAATGCTGCAAGACAATGAAATTTGTGAGGTAAGTCAGTTACAGCCACAAGGTTTCAGTAGGTAATGCAGGTTAGAATAAAGTGTAAAAGGCTATCAAACCATTCACTATACTAGACTTTAATCATGTAGATTATCGTATATCAGAGACTTCAACTATGTCGTATGACCATCATTCGAGAGAACATGTATGAAAGATCATCACATAATTGAATGTCGTTGCTAACCTTGAATCGTCATCCAAAAGGAATGAGTTACTAACTGCATTGTTAGAATCTTCTGTCATCAACACTCTCATATTGGATATAACCTGCAAGACGATGTTCATGTGGCAGTGATCAGTTTTTTCTCATTGAATGTCTTCAGACTATGATAACTTTACCGTACAAAGATGACTCTAACCTAGTATGAGTAATTGCATCCATAAAAACTTACATCCGAAGACACACTATGAGTGCCATACTTGTCATCCCAGTACATTGTACTGATCCGATATAGCTGCTGTATGCTAAGAACCTGAAAATGAAAACAAAAAAATAGTAATAATTAGCTGGTTGAGATCCGGAAGTGGATGTTAAAACAAAGTTTGCCAGCATCAGTTCTGCATTACTCACGGGGCAGAGGTCATGGCTTATTTCGTCCAGAGTTTTCTTCGGTTTTTGATGTATGACCTGAATAACAAAACATTATATATAAGAAACTTCATTTTTCTCTTCTACACTATCATAACAAGTAATGAGTACATAATGGAAATTGAATACAGAATAGAAACGTACAAGAAACCCGATGGCCTGTCGTATATGCTTGAGCTCATCCCAAGCTGAACCCGCATACTGCAACCATTTTTATGTTTATTTAGTCAATGTAAATTATACAATCACCAAACGAAGTGGTGGTTTGTTCAAGGTACCTCATCAGTTGCTTTGTAACACCAATGTTCCAGTTCAGCCAGTCCAGCTTTAACATATTCGCCATTACTAAACGAACAGCACTCTCGCCTTAACAAAAGACTGCAACAAAACAATGCGGAACGATAAGACAAAACTTGCATGTACCTTCATTACACTATTATTCAATAAAAAGGTGAGTACAGATTCAAACCTGTTGAAAAGTTGAACATTAATGAAGGAAAATATTTGTGTGAAGACCTTACGGACTAAAAATGGCGGTACCTAAACCAAGATAACAAAAGTTTAGACAAAAATACTTGATTAAAGTATACTTATAGTCAACCCCGATAATGTAAGTGCTGAGGAAAATGAGAAAGCTATAAACGTGGAGTGGAAGCAAAATGGTCTGACTAACATGATTTGCTTTCAAAGTGTTTAAGAAGTTTCCAAGGCTCTTCACAATTCCCTGCCAGTGAGCAATTAATGCTTGTTGAGCTGCAGTGTTAGCAACTGAACGTGATGATCCCTTGACCAAGCTTGCTCTGGATGTTCTTGGGGCCTATTTCATCATAAAAAGGAAATTTATGCAAGTAGGTAAGTTAAAAGTGAATGGAATGTAACATGAAGAACTGATTCAATGCTAGTATATACCTGGATGCAGAGTCCAAGCAACGGAGAAATTTCTTTCTTGAGATTATCGCGAATCATTCCATAAATCTTTTCCACATAAGCTGTAAGCTGCTGTTTGAAAAGCAAAGCTGGATACTTGGCTTCAACTTGCCTTAAGCTATCCACTCCAGTACCAATACTACCATTGATTAATGAAAGATTAACTCCCTGTGGAGTCCCACGGAAACTCTAAAACGAAAATTAGAAATGACAAGGATTAGCTGCATAAAAGAAAACTTCTGATGACTACTTGATTCTTGAGGAGAAATTTGTACTTGTGTCATTCTTCCAAACAGTGTGGCTGATGAAGATCGACGTCGTTGTGGAGCCATTCCAGCTGCACCACTAGCTTTCAAAGTGCGTTGGAGTAGCAAGAGGAGTGTTGAGGCATTGGACAACCAATAGGCCAAGATGTCATTGTTGTCCTGAGTCTGAAATGCAATCGGCAATATTCAAGCTCAAAAAGGATTTGAAAGCTGAGAGAAGTTCAAAACATGGGAAACAAGTTCAAAATATTTACATTTCGAACCTCAATAGCATGACCTATTGTTTGAATGATCCGATCAAAAACACTCGTCCGCTCAACTTCAAAGGATCTCCATTGCAAGAGGCATTTGTATATGATACAGGCAGCAATAGGCCGGTTCGCTGAGAATCCCAAGTGTTGTGCAATGCAACGAATGAGCAGCTCCTGGTTCTCCTGTTGTTTCTCATTGAGTGATTTTTGTGGTTTCTCCTCTACTTCAGCAGGATCTCTGTGGTTTATTGAAGGGCTGTGCAGATCCTGTTCCAACATATCAAGTGATCAACAAAAGATAATAGACAATGAAGAACATTAAGTGGATGACATTACAATAAGTTTACAAGAGTTTTACTTACCAAAGGCTTTGTTTCCCCTGGTAGATGACCACTTTCAACCCTCTGCAATCATCAAGCAACAGGTTATATCATCAAAACCTTTTGAGAAAATAAATACTAAAATCGACCATTTAGTACTCCACTTTGCACATACCTGTATAATAGACCTGGAACGGCCTGAAAGGAACTTGTTAGGTGCCATTGACACGGCCTGTTGCCGAAGTACTTGATTCTCGGATTCTAAATTGGTGAGTTTCTCTTCTAGCCTAATCATTGAAGCATAAATGTGTTCTCAACATTTGAATATTATGAAATAAGCATACCTTAAACAGTGTGAAGTCAATGTATTACGAGTTCTGAATTTCATACAAATGGTTGGTGCAAGATACATTCATTATGGAGATGGTAAATATGCTACCTTGTCAAAGATTCCTGGAGTAGTTGAACCTTTTTCTCTGTTTCTTCCAACTTTTTCCGCCTTTCTTCACTAGCCTCTTGGACTTCATTGCATTTACTTTCAGATTCATTGGCTCTTTGTTTCTCTGACTCTAATGAGGTCTGCGGAGCCATGAAAAATTAAGATCAAGAGAAACTCTGATAAGGTAATCATATAGGAACATTATCAGCTAATTAATGAAAAAGTAAACTGAAAATGTTTATATCACTACCAAAAGGTTTCACCTTGCTACTTGATATTATATATGAAGTAGTCAATTACTCAATTTAGTTGGTAAAGGGATGACTACTCAGTATCGCACATCTCAATCAGCATACAGAAGTATGCATCGATTAATGCAATGAATTTCTTACCTTGAGGCTCTCCACTTCTTCTGTTAGCGAATCAATCTTTTTGGTATCTTCAACTAAAACTTGTTTTTCTTGTATAACAGGAGGTGCTTCTTCAATAGCCTTCTTTGCAGTTTCTCGCTCTTTAACAAGCAATGCATTTGCTTCATCAAGTTTTGTCTGCATTTCTTGCATTGAGTTCTGAAACTTTGTTGCTTCCTGTGCCTTTGCTTCTTCTAAGTCAGTCTGCATGCATAATTACAAGTCTTGGCTTGAGGATATTCAAATTTTACAGTAAAGCATCAAAAGCAAAAGCCTTTGCAGGATGTTTAGGCAATACTTGTATATCATGCTAGACCTATCTGCAATTATAATTATGTACCCTTAAACGTTTCTCCAACTGTAAACGCCATGTGAGTTCCTCCACTCGTTTCTCAAGCTTATCTTTTGCCTCTTTTAGTGCACCTGTTTCCCTTGCCTCCTGCAGAAATAGAGAGATGGATGTTATTACTCAAAATTAAAAGTGAGATAGAGTGACGCCTACTGACTTATTATTTTGAAAAAAAGTAACAGATGGAATAAAAATTACGGAAGGTAAATTGTCAAAAACTATATTATAGGAGAATCCATACTGACCATTTTGAGCTTTCGAAGTTCTCTTCGAGCAATTTTTCCTCTCCATCTGGTCTGCGCTTTTATTACTCCAATCAAGAGCTTCTTATAATATGAACTAGCTTTTTGACAACGCCAGCGCGCCTGCATGTTGTGTTTATTCCAAGAAAAGGTACTGTCTGAAACACTGGATTCGCAAGGCTAAAAATCAAAGAATCATTCAAGCAAATTGAAGATGTAACCTGAATAATTGTTGAGGCTTTAGTTTGCCTCCTGAATCTGAATTCTTTAAATGCAGCCA
This sequence comes from Dimocarpus longan, assembly GCA_022984855.1. Taxonomy (NCBI): domain Eukaryota; kingdom Viridiplantae; phylum Streptophyta; class Magnoliopsida; order Sapindales; family Sapindaceae; genus Dimocarpus; species Dimocarpus longan. The sequence goes on along the minus strand of CM041016.1, from coordinate 6,915,286 downwards.
TCGCCCTTAGACCAGTCTGCAAGACAAGTGCGGAAACATGCAGTTTATTATAAGCTGTTCTGGCTTCATATCTCCGTAAGTGCTTCTGAATTTTTACAGCAGCTGCCTCCTTCTTCAAGTAGTCAAATTGTTTGCCAGCTAGGCTTCCTACAAGTCACACACACACAAACAAGTTGCATTGAGTTGAAGCTCTGAAGAGCTCTGCCGAAAAGCATACACTACACACAAGAACAGCTATACTACATTAAGTAGTTACAAGCAAAATTTCAGCAAAAATATTTTTTTGCATAGCTTACCTCTGCATAGAGATTGCAAACATATAGCACCATCCCGCAAGACAAGAAACCGTTTACGAGCAATATGAGTTTGTATGCGTCGCTGTATAGTTTTTGCAGCATTACTGAGAACTTCAGCTCTCCTTGCATCTAATTCAGCCATCTGCCCAGCTCTTAAAAACACCTTTGTTTTACCTATCTGCAAAATCATTTCAAGGCTAAAACATAAATGCCTCTGACCAAAATCAGTGTTTGAATATGAGAACTAATGTTATTTTAATGCAATTTCTCGAGCAGCAGAGAACTTTATTGTGTTACCTGAAATCCTTTAAGGCCTTTCTTTTCCAAAATCTTTTGGCAAGTTTTCTTTTCATCATAGCTATTCATAAATAAAGGATTCCACATTACTTCCATTATAATCAGCAAAATACAAGAAGAAATTCAAACTGGCCAAGCAATTTTACTTTCAAACTTGTTATTAACATTCTTTTCCCACTTGAAATGCAATAAATATTAGCAAAGGTTACTTACTTTCCTTCCAAAAGCTCTGGGGCAAGAAGTCCAAATCGGTTGATGAATTCGAAGAAAGGACGACGAGTAGGGTATCCAGCACAACTGATTCTGATTGCTTCTAAAACACCCTGCAGATGAAAGCATAAGTACCAACCGAGCATGAGGAAGTAAAGGAGAAAACCATTTCTTTCTCATCTTTTCATTAGAGTTTAATAATATCATTCAAGCCTTGCCTACAAATTTTTTAATCTAATGTCAACATGTTATCGAGCTAACTTTCTGAAAAGTGCCTGGTATTGAATCCCCAATGTGATTGTATTCATGTTTATATGAGCTTGAGCTTAGTTCACGTCATAAGCTCATTGATCTTGCACATCAAGAGACGTATTACAAACTAATGCTTTTGGGATAGTCAGCTTAAAACAGATACAAGAAACAGGATAAATCTATGAAATTGTACTCACACCGCAGCGTAATTGTTGCATGATGTTGGCATTCTCAAATATGGCAGGTTTTAACAGGTTGTTTGGCTTTATACATCTGATGTAGTGAGGTTCGGTGGAGTTTAGAGTTTCCATCAGTGACTGTAGTTGTAGCTGCATTATTTACACCATGAGAATATGAGTCTTCAACCTCTTGTAGCATAGAAATGTTGTTGCAATTCAAAAGAGGCCTAAGGTAGTAGACATAGATTCTTCTTTGTAGCAACCACCATATCACCATAAAAACAGAAGGAAAACTACCTTAAAACGAGAACCAATTGATGAGAACTTAGCAGATTTAGATGCCTCCGGAAGTGGAGGGAAAAGGCCCGCTACAAATGAACACTTGGAAGCACTCAACAAGTCCTGATGTTCAGGAACTACATAGTCCTTGTTTTTGTCCAAAAAATGATCAGATTGATATAGGACCTGGAAGGAAAAAAAGGTTACAAGGGGGAAATCTACATGGAACGGAAGCTTACAACGATCTTTAGTGAGTAAACTTCTGTTTTCGGCAAAACTTAGTTATTAAAACATACCTCTCCAGCATAATGAGCAATGGTGAAGTCTGTGCGAGACAATTTTGGTTTGATAAAGCGCTTGTGATTCTTAAATGTCTGATAGAGCTTATTCGAAAACGTTTCATGTGTTGACTTTGGGAACATGCTGCAAAGAAGAAGGTATGCGTACAGAGTGAAAAAACATTTAACAATATTAGTAAATTGTCTTCGAAAGAGAGAAGCAGAAGTAGAAACTTCAAATGTAAACATATAGTGAATCAGGACAGACATCTTCAAGAAAAGAGAGCAAAGATGAAGGAAAAACATGATACCAAGCTTCATCAAGGAGAGCAATGATGCCACCTGGTTTCTGCAAGAAGTAAAGAAGAACAATGAAGTGGTGACATTAACTATAGGTTCACTAAAGATGATACTGTCAACTAAGGATCCAAAAGCTGTGAAATCAAATAAATGAAAGGGGTATAACCTTTTCAAGAAGGTCCAAGACATCTTGATTATCAACAAATTCAATGTAGCTCCAATCAATCTCTTCTTTTGTGTACTCTTCTTGTTCCATCTTGAAGACGTGCTGAAATCAATTGCCAGACTCTTATAAGACAAAAGTTACTAATTACACTATAGGTGAACTGTTCAATGAAATTTTACCTGATTGAAATGCTGCTGCAGTTTTTCATTTGTGAAGTTAATACAGAATTGCTCAAAACTGCACATCAGAGCACAGTGAAAATAAGTTAAAAAGAGTGTTTCCAAACCTATAATAGTAGTACCCTACAACGTCATTGATAACTCATTTCATTTATACTCGTTTGTATGTAGTGATTAAAAGTCCCTACCTATTAGCCTTAAAGCTTTCAAAACCATAGATATCGAGGACTCCAATGAGAGATTTTGAATTAGGATCTTGTCCAATGGAGCTATTAATTTTATCAACTAGCCTGTGCATAATCACAAATGCGCACGTTTAGTAACTGTAGAACGTATCAATAAACACGGTAGTACTATGTAACATAGTATCATTTTTACCAGTCAAACAATCTAGAGTAAATTGTCTTAGCTAAACCGTCCCTGCTAACCAAAGCACTTTGAGGATCAAGGCTTCGCTTTATAACCTCCTCAGGTGTGATCATGACACGCTTACATAACGCATCTTCCAAAGCCACCATATCACACCTAAGTAAAAGTAGAGTTAAAAGATTATTACTTTAATGAGAAATAAAAATAATATGAGCCATTGTGATTATATAAGGAACTTGTACATGAGAAGCTCTGATGCCGTTTTAAGATGGAATTTGGCCTTGTCATCCTTTGGAACTGATGAATCAACTTCTTTTCCCTTGGTGAATTCAATATTGCCAAGGTGGAGAATTGAAGCAACAACTCTAAAAATTGCTTCCTGAGCAAGAGAAAGATGGTGGGAAGATGATCGTTTACATTTTTACATTGTTTATTTGTTAAATGCATGCTTTTGTAAAAGCTGTACCTGGTCCTTTGCACTTATGCCAACAATATCCATTGCCCGTCTTGTGGCAAGATAGTCATGAGCATCACTTACACCAACCAATTCAAAGCAACTTGACTGGTTAAGATAGTGAAATGTTTTTGGGTGATCCAACTTGTACTTCTCAATTTCCTGTTAAAGCTAGAAACTTCAGCCAGAGGTTGTAAGATATTGGCGTTATTAGAAGTGACACCAATCATTCTATCAACAGAAACATACCTCCTGTGGAGCATTACATAGAAGGTAAAAGCAGTGGTAGTTGCGCTCAGGATTCGAAATTTGGCAAACACGGGACCTCTCTAGTAGGTATGTTCTGATGGCAGCTCCTGAGATTCTTCCTTGCTTATCAAACTGGATCTCGACGAATTTACCAAAACGACTGCACCAGAATTAATTTATGAGAAAAATCAATGTCAAACAACCTACAAATTAAACATAAAGCAATGGGAGTAGCATAGACATGGTAGAATATAAGTACAAGAAACATCTTCATTGAAGAACTTTTGATGTCAAACAAAACGAAAAACTTGGGGAACATAATAAATGCAACGTATTCCAATTAGACGCTATCTCACCTGGAATTGTTATTTCTAACAGTTTTAGCATTCCCAAATGCTTCAAGGACTGGATTTGACTGCAAAGTAGAAATGTCTAATCAGAGTTCACATAAAAAAAATCAAAGAAACATTTGATAGAAGATTGAACTTCAATAAACCATCAAAGACAATAGTATTTGATTAATCATACTTCAAGAACTTGTTGTTCAACTGTTCTTCCTTCAGTGGCAGTCCTACCACCTAAAAACGCAAGGTACCGCATAAGCATTTTTGTGGTCTCAGTTTTGCCTGCTCCACTCTCACCGCTAACCAGAATTGAATTGCTTTTCCCCTCATTAATCATCGCCCTATTTTTTTTAGTCGAAGCATTTTGTTAAATAAATCGTTCATCAATAGACACAAGCAATACATGTCATGTAATATGAAGAAGGGACAACCTGTAGGCAACATCAGCTACTGCAAAGACATGAGGACTTAATTCTCCAAAGGGAGCTCCCTTGTATTGTTGCATCATGTGAGAATCATAGATGTGAGGCAGTCTTTGAAATGGATTTATGGCAATAAGAATATTTCCAGTATACGTCTGCAATGATATCAATGGTCACTAGAGGGGTAAATAGAGAGAAAATTTATGGAATTTTATCAATTTAAAACTTACATAGATTTCATTCAGCTCGTATCTAATTTTTAAGTTCTGCATAACTCCAGGCTCATGCAAATACGATAGTTTCGTCATGTCATCAACACCACCAGCAGGAGCTTCCATATCTTTTGGATAAAGTTTTGACAAATTTGCAGTAACCTTCAAAGTAAGAAAATGAAAGAACGAAATTCAATAACGCACCACAAGAATCAAAGCTCAAAGATGATAAGCATATGATCTTTGATCAAAAGTTGGCAACTGTTGTCTAGTTCCTACCGTACAAAATACACATAAAAACGATTGAAGATAAATTTGAAGTGCAGGGTATGTATAGTTTTAGACAAAGACAGTGAAATGAATGACAATACTAATCGACAAGAATTCAATATTAAGAACAAAATCTTTCCTGTTTCTCTATTGAAACATATAGATGTCGATACAAAATGTCACCTATTCACATAGTATAGCATATGTCTCTGAACCATTGACGGTTAAATTTCTAACTACATTTATAAAGAAAGTGAAAAGACTAAATCTTAAAGATTAAAGCTACTTAAATCTCAAGCTGTCCACCAACCTTCTTGCCATCACTAGTCTGGATCTCAACATTCTGTCCAGTGATTTTTAAAACCTGCCCATCAATCCAAGCCAATTCAATGTCCTCAACCCAAACATGAGAACCAACTATAATGTTTACCGGAGTTCCCTGCAACTCAAAAGTTTACATAAAATATTGTTATATGACTAAAACACAAACTCAGAAATATATGCAGTCTTTTACAATCATCTTATATACAGAGATCATAGTTGAAACAGAAATGTCCATTTCGTAAAATTATTCTATCACATATACCCCCTCAACAAAATCCTTATTTTTATTTTTCAATTTTTCCCTTTGATGTCTCAAACAAAATATTAATTTTAACACAAATTTTCCATAAATTCTCTAAAAACTAGAATGTGACATGATCTTTGCTCTATGTTAGTGCAACTCAACAAAAAACATGATACTAAATCAAGCTATGTCTCACTAAATTTCTCAATTCACTTCCTGGTATTCAATTCACGTTGCATTATCTTAATTCTATGTCAACCTTACAAATTATACATCGTTCCATGTCATAACACATCATGATCTTCTCAATAAAGTATACAGGCAAATTCATCGGTAAAATATATCTTTACATCCATTCCAATAATTCACAAATTTACAACTTAATGACTTCAAAATTTTACAAGCTCCCCCAAGTCTCATATGTAACACAACATTCTCCTTCAAAATTACCAACAAGCTATTCAATTTCAACATTTTGCATACAATCACATTTTGATACCATGTCCAACTTACAGCATACTTAAAACCAAACAAGTTGAGTCCCACCAAAAACATTAATTATATTTATATAAAATAATATCACAATTAATGATTATCAAAATTGATAGACAACCAAAGTCACACTTACCATTTCAAGCTTTCAATCTCAAAAGCTCTCCAAATTAGCAGAAGTTGTTCTTCACCAATTCACTATCATATCTCAGATTCAAAGATCTTCATAACCATTCCACTCTCTTTTAACTCAAAAACGCACCCCATGATTACAAACCCTTCTACATATCAATCCAAAAACAAAAGTTGCATGCACAAAACTCATCAAAACATGTCCCAAAAAGTAGAAAAAAAGATGCCAAAAAAAAAAAAAAAACAAAAGCTAGAAAGCATGCATGCAAGTGAAAACAAAAGGAGAAAGAGAGAGAGAGAGAGAGAAGATTTTGGTTTTGTTTAGAGAGAAGTGATGGAAGGGTATTGATGAGAGAGTGACATTGTTTCAAAGCTGGTCCTGTTTGTTCGGTTCTTCTTCTCCTTTGGTTTCGCGCCAATTAGTGGCTACTAACCAAGTCTTCTTGTCTCACTTTCTCTCTCTTTTCATTTTTTTAACAGAATTCTTACTCATGCAGCCCTCCTGGATGTCTTGATGCTGTGTAACCTATTCCACTTGTGCATGCTGGGTTTCACCTTGTAATGGCCCTTGGATTTTGATCCTGCGGCCTAGAATCAGTGAATGAAATAAACATGTGTTTAATTATCGTAATTTGTGGATTTATATTGGTTTTTCATTTTTAAATCATATGTGTCTTCCTATCTATTATAAGATAATTCAACACCACGTATTGATTCTATGGAGAAAAAAAAATGATCACATATTGATAAATACATATAATGAGACTCGAACACTTTACATTAAGGATAGATATTTACTCTCATAATATAAGGAGAGACTCCAGACACATTTAGATAAATATGAATGGTAGGACTTGAACCTCAATCATAAATATAAAAGAAAGTACATTAATCGCTTGAGATGTTTCAATTATGTTTAGATTTGTAATTTCACTTTTTTTTTATATATATTTTTTGAATTGGAATAGAAATATTTAAACTTAAGACTTCAGCTTCAGTGAGAAGTATGTTAACTCGTAGACTATAGTTACGACCACAAGTATTATCTTTATTTTAATTGGGTTAGATATGATATTATGTGCTTGCAATTTGAATAGAAAAAGAATTTATAAAGTTACATGAGATGTCTAATATATCTAGGCAAAGTCCAATAAACCTAAGCAAAAAAACCATAAATGGACATAGAATTATGGGACTCTTTATCAATTTTCAATAGTTATAATATTTTATAGAACAAAATTACCCCCTAACTAATTTCAAATTATACTCATGTCATTTTCAAAAAATAATTTTTTTTTTTTAAAAAAAGAAATATCTTCAACCTCCTCTCTCTTCTCTGGCATATTAATACTCCATCTTGCTAAGATGACATTTCTTTATTCTCCTTCTTCTACAACAAATCAATAAATGGCATATCTGCAACTTTTGGTCATGAATTACGACTATTTTACTAGTCATGAGATGCATTAATGATTATAACTTATGACCGGTGTAATGGTCCTAAGCCATGATTCTTGTATTGGTCCATTACTCATAACCAAAAATGTGTATATGTAATTTTGCGAATATGCAAGAGAAAAATAAGAAGAAGAAGAAAAGGAAGATGAGATGATGAGACAAGAGAAACGAGAATAAAAAGAAAAGAAGATAAGATCAAAGATACAGTTGTGGGAGAGAAGAGTTTTTTTTTTTTAATTTTTAATTTTAACATAATAGAAGAATATTTTGTTCCTCACGCACATTTGTTGATAAAAAGTTAAAAATATATATATATATTAGAAAGTGATAAAAACAATAATAACCCTTAATTTTGGGCCATTTTCTCTATTAGAAATCATATATTTATTATTATTATTATTATTATTTGATATAAGGTTGTTAATCAAAGCCAATATTTTATTAAAATGAGAAAAAAAAAATATAAGAAAAAGCAGAACATAAAGCCAAAAAGCAACAAAGATCAATCCTTAAAGGAATAAAACCAGATTATAAGAAGGGAAAGACAACAAATGATTCAGTTGAAACCAAACCATTGCCAATTAAACCCTTTGATTAAAAACCTTATCGGAAAAGCCCAATGAAAAAAACTCATCAAAGAAAAAAAAATGTTAACCCTATATAGCCAAAACTAATAAAACCGATATCAGCACTTGTCAAGCAAATCACTGGAAAGAAATGAACCTAGAAAAGTAGAAGTTGTTTACCACCAAGTGGAACAAACAAAATATAAAGAGCAAGAAGTTAAAACATCCACAACTGAATTTCCCTTATGATAAATATGAGTCACTCTGAAATCTATATCCTATAAATAAGAAATACACATATCCCAAGCCAATCACCAATACCAAGGAACCTTAGAAGAACAAGAAAAAATAAACGAAACCACATAAGCTGAAACATTTTCCAACCAAAGTTTCGTCTAATAATAAGTTTAGGTATATTGAATGATATGAATAGTAACTGCTAGCTCCGTCTTAAACATATAACCTATTACTAAAGGAATAACAAAAGCACATTTGAAAAATCCATGACAAGTCCAAAAAACTTCAACACAACTAGCCAAATCAGGAGTTCAAAAGCAAAATCATCAATACTAACCTTAAACCAACTCGGAGATGGAGGAACCTAGACAATCTCTGTAATATGTGGAGCCTTAGAAGAACAAGCTAAAATATGGAGCTTACGCAGAGCTAAAAGATCATCTACTGAACTTCATATAACCCCAGAGCTGAGTGAATCTGTCTCTAGAATAGAACGTCAAACAAAAGAGATGGTCTCATGAAAGGAATTACGCTTACTCTCAAAAGTAGTCTTATTGCGCACGAGCCAAATAATAAAAAAAATTGCAATTATACTAGTATTCCAAAGATTTTGAAATTGAAAGTAAAATTAACAGACATAGCAGTTTGTCACAATTCAATAACAAACCCAAACAGGGAAATAAAATGACCAAACACAGATGACAAAGAATATCAAAGGCCTAGCATAAAACAGGTAGAGTAGAAACAAATATTTTAAACTTTCCTCAATAAACCAACATAAATGACAACAAGAAGGAAAAATAAAATCATGACGTTGTAGAGATAAATCAGTAGACAATCATGCACGACTCTTCAAATTAGCATAGATCTTAAAGGACGAATAAATGCAGCTTAAATACATTGTGCCCAGTGAAGATGTGGATGGGGTGTAGTCAAAGAAGTATAAGCAACAACAATGGTCACTCTCTCATTCGTAGAAAAAGTTCATACTCTTAAATCAAAAGAAGTACTAATAATTATCCGCTCTATATCCTCAATTAGATCGGAATGAGTCATACGAACCGAAGGAGGAAAATGCTAACTATCATCATGGTCAATTTTACCAATACTAGTATTTAAAGGAAACTTTGAGAGAGAGGTAAGTAAGAAGTTTTATTATAAGAGGTCCTTCCATCCAATTATCCAACCAAATATGGATCTTTGAAGAATAATCCACCAACTATTTGGACTTAAGCGCCAAGGACAAATAATGTTATTCATATCAGGCCAAACAAAGAAATAAATGTATCTTACCTTGAGAGGAAACGTGGAAGAGAAGCATCTAACGTGAAGAAACTTGAAAATCGTTGAATCTTCAGTCATAAACCTCCAATTAAATTTTTTAAGAAGAACTTCGTTAAGAACATACAGATTTCACAAACTCAAACCTCTCTCAAGTTTGAACGACATCAAACATTCCAAGAAACCTGAATTTGCTCTTTCTTATCGACAAAACCCATCCTATAAAAATTCTTGATCGAAGAGGTGAGAGATTCCAAGATAAACGAGATAACCGTAGACCATTGACTAAATAAGACACAATCTACCAGTCATAGAAAGTATAGAACTTAGTTATGATTAAAGCTTTAAACGAATTCTATTACCTAGAAACAAAAACTATTTTCTACAAGGGGTATCACAAAATATAAGAACACCAAAGATATGTCATATATTTATTTGTATTGATATTCTTAGGAATAAAAAAGTCTTGTATTGATATTCTAGGAATAAAAAAGTCTCCGAATTCTGACAATATAAAAGTACCTAAACTATTAAAATCCTAAGAAAAGTTAATGATTATCAAGAAAATTTAATAATTATTGTTTCTTTAATTATGTCCTAAACACTAAACAATTTGGACATTGTTGATTATAAAGAGACAAGAATTAGTATTTTTAATATAATTATCTATTTGAATTAAATTTGTTGTCAAAAAGAATAGATTGATAATAAGGTAAGAAAAAAAAAACAAAAAATCTTTCCAACACAATTATCAAGCCCAAATATTAAGCTGGTGTGGCAAAATAATTTTTACTGAAATATAAAGATGAATTTCTCAATCAATAAATTCTCCTAGAAATGCTAATTAGATTTTCTCTTTTTTTTTTTTTCCAATCAATTAAAAGTATGAAGATTTGTCTATTTTAAAATATATATATGGAGATTTATCTCACTATTTCTCCTCTTAATTATAAGATATAAAAGGAAAGAGAAAGACATGTATTTTAAAATGATTGGTCATATATTTTGCTTTAAATAATTGCACTAAAGATAAAAATATGCATTTCTTTTTTTTTTTTTGGCCAAAATGAATATATATATATATATATATTCATTTATTAATGTGTCATTAATAGAAGAGTGGCAATGTTTCCACCCCTTAAATATCGTATGTACATTCCTTTTATACACACACCCAATTAATTGTAGATTAAAATGTTTATTAATTATAGAATTAATTGTGCTAATATTCCTTAAGTATCTCAAAATAGCGTTCATCGACAACTTTAACATTTATTACACTAACATACCCTACAAAATGTTGATTACCATTAAAACTAACTATTTATTATGAAAGTAAAAAATGCTCTTAGTATATATTTTATTATTTTATTTTTAATTATTAAATTTTTTTGAAAAATAGTTATATATTTATGTAATAAAAAATTAATAAAAATTCATATCATAATTATAATTATAAAGAACTTTTTGCTCCTAAATTATAATTATGATATGATTTTTTATTATATAAATATTTATATATTACAATTTTTTAGAAAAATATATAATAATTAAAAATAAAATAATAAAAATATATACTAGGGACAGTTTTGACTTTTCCCAATAAATAGTTAGTTAATAGTTGGTTTTAATGGTGGTCAATATTTTTTAAGGCATGTCAGGGCAATAAATGTTAAAGTTGTCATTTAATGCAATTTTGATCGAGATACTGAAGGATTATTAATACAATTAACTCTATAATTACAAATATTTAAAACAACTATTAATTGGGTGTGTATAAAAAGGGGTGTAACTACAATATTTGAAGGGTGGAAATATCACCGTTCCTAATAGAAACTCAAAAATAATCAACATTGGAAATAATCTAAAAAAATAAAAAATAGTCAATAGACTATTTTTATTTCTTATAGCTGAGCTAAAAAAGTTCACGCAACCATGCTTTTGTGAACTAACAATAGTTCATAAAGGCGTACTTGCAAATTAATGGTGCTAAAAAATTCAACTCAATTTTTCAATGCTTATTTAAATACTTACTTTTCTTTGTATTATTTAGTGAGATTTTTTTCAAAATATTTTTGCAAGATACATTGCATTGGAAGTACCATGTTATATATGTTATTATTACTTTTTACTAAAAAAAAAAAAAGGAGATGATTTAAACCAATTATGCCTAAACAGCTAAACTCATTCGTTTTATGTTCGTCATATCATTATTTTTGAACCGATAAATTGCAAATATGGAACCAACCACGTACGTTTTATATTAATTTCCATGCATACATACATATATCACTCATACGTTTTATATTAATTTCTATACAGACATATATGTATTGGGAGTTTCGAGTGTGTGCGCAGGATATTAATTTACTACTATGCATAATGTATATACGTATATATATATATATGTATTTATATATAATTTGACACATGATTAGGCTTCTAGCAAGATTAAGTTGAATGGTTCATAAATCTACCCCAAAAATCAAGAGATAATTGCCTACATAAATAGTGGAAAGCAAGAGTTGGATCCACCACTTTGAGTGATATGAACAACTCTACTTCTCTCGTAGAATGTATTTTATATTGATATAGATCGAGTTGAATTCATTTTTTATTTTGTTATAATTTAGGATTTCACTCCCAAAAAATAACATCAATTTCATACCGATATTATATATATTTATATACGTGTTGAAATAGGGGGAATATCAAAAAACAATCAAAAGCAAAATTACAAGAAACTGTAATATATAATTAAGAAAATTAAAAGCATTCATTTCATGTTCTTGCTATTACTTCATCAAACCTGGTTTCCTCCTGATTTTCAAGCTTCCAAACAGCATAAAAAGAAGAGATCAAGTCAAAATTCTCGTTTGTCACATCAAAATTCAAACCAAAACATTAACAAATATTTGCCTAAGAATCATATTATCAATTTCAAAAAAAAAAAAGAATCATATTATCATAGGTCTGACACACGCAGTTAAGAGGAGACTTGAAATATATATTTCGAGTTTAATGACAATAAATTTTATACATTTCCAAATGTTAAGAAAATAATAGATAGGTTATTTCCAATTTTTATTTAAAATATATCAAGTCTTTGTTAATGTTGATTTAAGAGTCTGCGCTAAGGGTATTGTCAAAAAAAAAAAAAGAGTATGCGCTAACGGGTCCATTCAATCAATTGATTTGCTATATAATCCAGCTGTAGCATGCATGGAAAGGAGTTAGGTCTTCATGTTGAACAATAGTCATTAATTGATGGAAGTACACAGCGGTCTATCACAAATATAATTTAAATGTATGCAATAATTGACTTATGGATACAAGGACAGCACTTAATCTTTCTAGAATGTTTGATATATACAGTAATGATCCAACTTAATCAAATAAGAAAATATTTTATTTGTTGTGCTTTTAGATTTTTTTTTAGTGTTAATTTTTTAATCAATATTCGACTATTGTTGGCATGCTTGATGACCGAAGAATTAAAAAAATCTAGAGAGAAAAGGCAAAAGAAGACTTTAATTGGGTACTTCATGACTCTTGTATCACGTTTATAACCACTTAATTCAAATACAAACTTTAATTTTTTTTATATTTTTTTACAGTAAATACAAATTTTTAGTTACATTAAATTAATTCACTGATGTTGTGTTTACTTGAGAAGTTAAGGAATGAGAAATAAGAATGAAGAACGGGTATAATTATTGATATTTACTTGCTCTAAGTTAATCTATAATAGGAAAGGAATTGTAGATATCATATAAATTTAAAGTTATGAAATGAGATTGTCATTCTCCCCACCATTATTAGGATTTTCATTCTCATTCTCTTTTAAATATTAAAAAGTCTTTTATATCCCTATTTAAAAACAAACATAAGAATGGAAATTTTTTTTAAAAAAAAAAAAAGTGAGACAAACTTCTTTTATATTTATGGATGATGCAGTAGATAACATTAAATTATTATTAAAAAATCATTATTATCATTATTAAAAAATAGTTTCTTTCAAAAACATATAGTTTAATAAGCATAATATTATTATAATAAAAATACATATTTCTTCATGACAATAATAATAATAATTCCTTTCAAAAATGTTTCAGGAATATTTATCTTTAATTAAGAGCATTTTTGTAACTTATAGATAATCTATTCCGAATCCAAATTAAAGTAAAAATCCAAAAAGAAATATTGTTAATTTCGATTAAAAAAAACAATAGTTAAAAACTTATTTTAATTCTGATACATCAATCTAATTTCAAATCAATTCGATTTTAGATCATTCTGATTAGATATAGATAACCGTATAATAAAAGTACCGGATGAGAAATTGACAGTTATTAGACCAGCATGAATTCATGGAAATTACATAATAGAAATTCAAAACTATAATCATCTAAAAGCACAGTTTTTATCACATGTTTTAAGAGCTTGCATATTTTCGTCGAAGCTTCAAAACCTTTCATCAGTCAAAGCATTCGGATTGATATCGCCGAAAATCCTAGATTTCTTTAAGAAAACATTGTACCCAAATGGATGAATAAGTTTGCCTTTTTAGATAGGCAATATGACCCTGTATATGAGATTGCATGAATCTTGACTGCTTCCCGTAATCCATATTGTATTGTAGTGGCAAAAGTTTTTTTGACTGGGATTCTGATATTTTTGTTGTTATCATTATCAGGATAAACAATTTATCAAACTCGATTAACCACTCCAAAAGTGACAAGTGTTTTCTTCACTTTTTAATATTTCTTAACGACTCTAATAATGACATGTCTGGATATGGTTAATTATCAACGGTTTGACCATAAGGAATATACATTGATAACTTTTCTTCTTTTATCAAAAAATTAATAAAACCTTTTACTTCAATAAACTAACCTCATTTTTTTGGTCAACGTTATTCTACAGCATTTACATTATAATTGTGGTGATTGGTACATGGTAGAATTGAACTTCTATGACTTATATAAAATGAAAATTTTTAAAATAGTAATGTTATATCATCCAAATTTTATCAAAATTTATTATTCAAATAATATGATTAGTTTATGTATGATTATCGTATCATCAATATATTATTCTATAATTAAGTTGATTATTACAAAGCATTTTACTATATAATTTGAATAAAAAATTTTTAAAAAAAAAAATTAAAGTGTAGTAATATTCTTTTTAAAAATATAATTTTTACAAAAATAAAAAATGAATAATAATTAATGTCTCATTTATAATGACCCTCTATACTTAAAAGTTTATTTTTACTAATATCTAAACTCGTCTAGTGCTCAAAGTAATTTGTTGTTAATAAGAAAAATAAACGATAAATAAATTTTAAATTCTAATTATTATTCCTCATTAGTATATTAATAAGTCATTAAATTTTTAAAAACTCACAAAAAGCATTCAAACCAACGGAAACACTTAAACCTTTTTTTTTTTTTTTAGTTCGTACCAAGAAATCCATAGAAATAAAAAACCGTATATGTAGCTAGGATATTTACTCATAAATGAAAAATAACTATGCATACAATAAAAGACAGAAACTATCAACATAAACTTTGAAATAGATTTGATGAAAATTAAACCCCAATATTGTTATTAGTAATACTATATTTCTACGTACTTTGTCATACGATTATTCACAATAAATTTATAAATATATTTTGAAAAATTTAACTGCTACTTTACGAATTTTTTTTATCCCTAAATGAAAATGGTGCGAAATTGTGCCAAATAAAGTTTTTTATCTTTTAATTATTCAAAGTAGTATATATACATATATTTATATAGATTAGTAGATATATGATATAAAGCAGCCATTTTAGAATTCCAGAGCCACCGAACCAAGAATTTGTCCTTTCAAAAATGTTGTCATGCAACAATTTTCCAGAACCAACTTTTTCTTTCCATTTTCCAATTTTGTCTCTTTCTCAAACGTCTCTCTCACACAGTCACAGTCCTTCCTTCTTGGAAACTCAGTCTCACAAATATTCACACACAACCTCATGTATATATGTAGAGAGAGAGACTACATGTGTGTGTATATATATATGTATATGGTAACCACACAACATAAAGAAACCTGATCATCATCATCATCTTCCACATGGGGAAGCTTAGAAACCAATTTGATATTCAGCAGAAATGCCCCTCCAACAAGAACCATAGCAGAGGCACTAAAGTGAAGAGAGACCCCATCAAAGTTACTTATATTTCAAGTCCAATGATGGTTAAAGCAAGCAATGCTTCTGAGTTTAGAGCCATTGTTCAAGAGCTTACTGGGAAAAACTCTGATGTGGTTTCTTCTGACCATGATGTTGTTTCCACTACAACACTCAGCAATGAAGAAGAATCAGTCCATGATGATCAGCCTCACATTCCTCATCATCATGATCAAGCTGTTGATGGTCAAGTACTACTACCGGGAGAGCATGTTGCAGCTCAGTATCATCATGAGTACTTGATGGACGATGCGTTTTCGAACAATATCATCATGTCTTTATTCGATCATGATCATGGTCATGTTGATGAGCGGCTGTTGTGGAGAGACTGTTTCAGCTTAGTGTAACTCATTTGGGTTTTAATTAGTTCTTTTGTTTTATTTGCTGTATCCATCATTTTGCTGTTTAATAGGGATAGTTTAGAATAAACTTATTAATATATAACACATCTGGTGTTAATCATTGTTAGGATTTGTCTTGCTTTTCTTTTTGAGAAAGCCATTCAATACTTATATACTATTTGTACATAATTATAAAATAGATATACAAATATTATTGGATAAACATATGGACGACACGATATGTTCCTTCCAACTATCATTTAATGTTAAAGAAAATTTTATCATTTAATATTAAAGAAAATTACAAAATCTCTGTCACTATGACTTGTATTATATGTAATAGATGATAAGTTAAGGAGTAAGAATCCGTTTCTACCCTTATAATGTATCGTTAAGATTATTATATTTTTTTTTTATTCATGCATTACTTAAATTCCAACTTCTCTTACAAATAATTAAGATAAAAAAACAAAGTTAGGAGAAAATCTCAACTCTTTGAGAGAATAATTAACAATCTTAACTAACTATTATTTTTTATATCGGTGTGTTATATTATTATAAAATGTCTAGGACAAAAAAGAGTAGAGAATTTTTGCTCAAAGTTTTGGTGCATGCAGGGTTAAACACCATCATGAGGATTGAGGAAATAAAATTTTTGTGGTTATGTTCAGAATCTTTGACAAGTTTTGCCAACTTATTGCCATTTCTCTTCTTGATAACAAGTTTATTTTATTTTATTTTTTTCATTTATTTGTGAAGTAACAATTTTTTTTTTTTTTTTTGAGTATTTGTATATTCAGTATAAATTTGTAATCACTAAAAACATTAAGTAGTTAATTAATTATCTCCTAGTAAAACTGTACCACTTGTATCCACTTTGAGAATCCAGAGAAGGTTTTCCATGATTATACTAATACTCTGCCAGCAAACAATGTAGATTTGCTTTCTATATATAACAACTTGCAGGCCAACTTGCAAGCATATCTTCTGGAAACTTGTCTAGGAGGATCTCGGCTATGTCACATGACAAAAAGTGCAAATTTTAGATCAAATTAACTCAATCCCTTCAAAATTACAGATGCCTCCAAAGGTGCTGATGATCAGTTGGATTTCTGATCAATTCAATTCAGGATCAGAGGCCCCATAGGGCTGAAGTTTGATGTATTCAACATGCTATAAAACTAACTAGTACATTTCCAAAACAAAATAGGCATACACATAATAAGCAATGATATATAGTTCTAAGAAAATGCTGCTTATACTTATTTTGAATGAATGGTTCATCATTTTGGGCTCATGTTGATTTCAGGCAGTGCTATCTTTTTCCCTTATGGTTCCAGTAATAGCCAGCAATGACCGATTCTTGCTGGTGTGATGGTCCAAACAAAACCTAATTCTAAGCATATTAAATTGATATTGTAGACCTTCGATCCTTTACTGATTTGAACTCTACCAGACCTTTTAAAGTGAAGAATTGTTACTACCTATCCATTTAATTGTATCTTCAACTAAGGCTCAATCGATTGAGGATCTTAGTTTTTTAAAGAAAGAACAAGATATAAATGAAGAGATCGGCAGCAAAGCATACCAAAGATTGACCTACAAATTTACATGATAGATTACCATAACATTGCATTGTCATAACACTTAGAGATAACAACAAAACCAAAGTTTTGAAGGCAAGCCCTCACAGTTGTTTTGCATCATAGTACAAAGTTGTTTCCCATATTTAACCTCCTAAATTCAGTCACTAACTAAATTCTCCTAAGCTGAAGACACTAACGAACGACTAGGTTCACCATTATTCTTACCTCTCAATTCCCATCATCAGCCCCTTTCAAGTAAAGGGTTTCACCTCCGTCTTGGCCTCCGGAGCTTCCTCCTCGCCCTTCACTGCTTCCTATTTCTTGCTTGCTCCCTCCTGCAATTCCCCTTCCATGCAAGCCTTCTCCAGAAGAGCTGCGGTTAAAATCAGGAAATCCTCCAGCCCCAAGTGCTCCATTGCCTCCTGCAGTACTACCTTCACTCTGCAGCATGTGAAGTCCTGTGCTTCCACCAGAGCTCATGCCAAGCTGACTATGCAAGCCTCCTTGTTGCTGCAGCGCTGAAAATGGCTGTTGTGTGTACATCATGGAGGAGCGTGCAGCCATAAGCGATTGCGGTGTCATCTGTGGAGCTTGTTGGTGCTGCATGTAGTGAGCTCCTGGCTGCATAACACCACTGGAAGGAAACTGCAGTCGATTGACAGGCAATCACTCAGCATTTCACAAATTGAAACCGATCAGGAGGAAACTATTGAAAGATTTTAATATACATTCACAGATCAAGGAAAGCATGCATTTACAACAAATCTCTTGCTTTACATATTGACACCAAACAGCCTTTGATAGCTGGACAAATTTGCATTGGGAAAACGAGGCTTTTACCTGGGCATGCATGGTAGGTGGTTGGGGTTGAGAATCAGCAATTGCAGCCAGGTACATGAGATTCCGCTGGAGCCTAGCTTGGTTCCTGCAACAAAAAACAATGATTAGTGGCGATTTCAGAACTTAAAAGATACAAACCTATCAAACAATGGCCAGGTTGCTTCTAACTAGACACTGTTCCTTCCACTGCATGTTAAAAATGTTTATATGAGTTTCAAAGTACCATTGACAGTATATTATTTCACTAATTTCAAAAGTCATTCATTGAGCTTTCCAAATTTATGTGACTTTCACAGCCAAAGTGCTCCAAAATCAAAATTCAGCAAGATCTACATGCTATAGACTGCACAAGAGACCCCAATCAGATTGTGAAGTCTAGTTAGCACTTAGCACAGGGTATGTAGTGTATTTATGCATACTTAATGCCTTTTAAAGAGAGAGAGAAGACAGACCGACAGACAACAAACTCTACCGTCCCTAAGACTCCAAATATAGTGGACTTGTATTCCCGTCCTCTTGTAACATATTCTAATGCAAGACAACATCATTGTCTCAACAAACCATCTGTTCCGTTTCAAAATGCTTGCTTGTAAGAGCAATCCCTAAAAACATAATAATGTTTGAAGTAGTTAATTTTAATGTAAACTAAGATTACGGCACCATTCACTTTTTTAATCTACCCTTCTAACTCAAATTTTCTATGGTTATGCAAGAACACTTGAAGCCATGAAAGAACAAACTGCTACACAGCTTTCTATCGACTGTGCTGTCCTTAACTCTTGTCAGGAGAATTCAATAAAATTCAAGGAAATGTAAGCATACCAAAGTTATAAGAATGTCACGTTACAACATACTGCATAGATATCACACACAAAATTTTTTGTTTATTTACAAACGAAAAAGCAAACTAGTGCTTACTCTGCACACTCGCTCAGTTTCCCCGAATTCTGGCTCTCAACAATCTTCAGAATCAATGACTTGTTCTCATCCAGATACTGCATACATTAAATGAAGGCAAAAAAGAATTAATCAACATAATGACAGTGAATGACAAAAGTAGAAAATAAGAATTATAGAAATCCTGATTAATTCTTTCCAAAAAAAGGCAACGGAAAAGAATTTGGAAGAGAAACAAATACAAAGCTAGTTTCTTAAGCAGTTTAAAATTTTTCGTTCTTCATGATAATCGCACAATTTATGTAAAAATCAGGAATATTGAAATTGAATCAAAAATAACAAACGTTCAACGCATAACTCTATTGAGAAACATGCATTTCTGCTAGTTCGGATACTGATGCTTAAATGCTCATGTACTTGCACTTGATATACAAATCATTTCTACCTATCCTCTAGTTGTCTATAACTATTAGAAGATGTAACCACAATCACAAGTCTTACTGCTTAGTCCTATTCTCAAGGAAATCTCACTGAGAATCTAGTTTTGATGGCAGGCTTGGCCTCCCCTGTAACAATTATTCGATCTTGGTTATGACAGACCAAACCAACAACTACCAAATTAAATATCATATAGAGGCGTCTAATAGGACTTTGTACAGCATTCACCTTATAAGTTACACTACAAGCTGTTGTAATCAAGTTGTCCAAACTTCTACCGCTTCTCCTATACTATTCTAAACTAAATATTACCGAAACTATCTTAAACATCAAAGAGAGAATGAACGTCTTGGTCCTGTGTTTACTCCACTAATAGTGAAAGTTTAGTTCCCTAATTAAAAGCTATGAATAAGGAAATCCCATAAACCCCCTCTGTAGGAGACATCACCACACAAGATATCGTTTGTAAACATGATATTAAAAATCACTGCCTATTTCAGACTGACATAATATACCTTTCCAAAAAGAGCTTCCGGCATTTAGACCCCTCTATAAAGTCCTTAACAATGTGGATCACACCATATTTCTGTCCATGGTCGCCAATTCCTCAACAGTCTGCAGACACCCTCCTCCAAAATCTAACTTTTCTTCGAATATCCATCCCCACTACATCAACTAAACCCATATCAGACTCAATTGATCTGATACCAAAGAATTGTGTCCCAACTATTGAAACCACTCTCACTTCCATAAGCACACCATACAGGAAATGTATTATTCATGTTTTTTATAAAAAGTTAGAGAAGCATCACTTAACTACTAAGCAACAAGTTCTCATTAGCCTCCATATAGGAACTTTGGAATCATAAAACAGGATGGTAATAATAAATTGTGTTGTTTGATACAATTACATCACACTAGAAACATATAGTATGCAAAACCAAGTATGATAGGCTTCCCCCCATATTTGAAGCTAGTAATATTGATTTTAGTAAAACATGTGTAGATCTTTAGAAAGATTGTTCTTCACACACTTCACATGGTTCGGGGTAAATGGCATGACAGTGTCAAAAATAATAGATCTTATGACAAAGACGCCTACCATACCATGGAAACAAATCAGCATACAAAAGACTTATTGATTGAGGACCACAAGCAAAAGGCTATCAAAGAGGACCACATCAACACCTAGAAAGCATATTAAATAGAAACATTTGAGAAAGGACCACTGAAAAAGAAGACAGTATGACCCAGTGCCACAGTAAGCTAATAATTCAATCAATAACTTGCCTTGCTTTTAACCCCATGGAATTTTAATCTATAAACTGTTATTTTCTCTGGAAATCATTACCAGAAACTAAAAAAACTCGTGAAGGATTTGAACACGACATCAAGAAGCCACACATCAAGGTTACTTATAAAACATCAACCGGACCACCATAGGTAAAAGGGCAAACTTTTCCACACTAAACCATAGTTTTTAGCCACTAGTATTATATTAATTCAAAATGTTCAAGAAAAGCAGGTCATGTAACCTTTTCCAAGTCTCTTTCCTTCATTTTCATCTCATTTGCTTCTAATGGTTTCCTTCTTTCATCCGGTATTTTGCATACATTAAATGGACACCATAGTTTCAGTCCAACCCTTTTCTTTCCAAAAAAATAATTAGAACAAACAATTTCAAACATTCTCCACCCTATATGAGCAAGCTTTAAACCCAAAACTTCAAGACCTCATACTATAATCTATAAAAAGAGAACTTGCTAACTAAACTAGTTAGTATTTCACCTGTTTCAGCCCGACGAATCAATCTCTAGTTAAATTAAACATTTAAGGCAGTTAAATCTTCATATTGTCCCCAAAATGTTAACAAAATCAACCAAAGTAATGCATTAAAACAGAAGAACAGAAATAAATATGGGGACCAAGCTAGACATTTACTCTTCTTCATTGAATTTCTAACAACATACAAAACGTAAGTAATCACAAAAGCATAAAAACAAAAGGTCAAGACAACAACTTTATAATTAAAATTTACAAAAGCATAAACTCTCACATACTGTCTGCAGGATGGGGGCTTGAAAGACACCAAAAAAGGAATAACATGAGATGACAAATGAACAGTTGAGATCATCAATTTATAATATCAGGTACTTGTTTATATAATAATAAAGAAAAACAGATAAGTAATAAAGGAACACATACACACAAGGACACACACAAAAAAGCAAGTGCAATAAAGAAAGGGAGCATGTAACACCACAGGAAGCAAATCTCTGCCTCCAGATCCAACACATAATTGCAAAATGATCTAGGATTTAAAGAAGTACGTATAAAAGCCTCCCAGATAAATGAGTTTAAAACAAAAACAATAACATCAAAATAGAACAACCCATTTGACTAAACTGCATCAATATCACAACAAAAGCATTAAAAGAATAAAGAACTAGAGAAATGAATAATAAACATAAACTCAACAACCCAGTTACTAAATATCAAAACTTTAAACTTCAGCAACATAACAAACATATAATGATCATGAGAAGCCATCAAAAAGAGTCAGATAGAGAAAGAGAAAGAGACACACAGAGAGAGATAAAGAGAGAGAGAACCTGTTGAATATGATCAGTTGTGACGTTGTTGGGATAATAGGCTGCCATCATGGGCTGCATCTGCATCAGGTGCTGCTGCATTTCTTATACACACACACAAAAACCACTCTCTCTCCGTTAGTTATATATATAGATATATGGAATCGCTTTCTCTCTCTATATCTATACACCTTTTCTCACTCAAAAACAGAGTTGATAAGAGTAGTCACTAAGACCTTCACTGTTGCAAGTGCAAAGAGAGAGAGAGAAAGATGCCCCCGCTTTAGCTTTTTCCTCTTTGTTTTTTAGCTTTCTTAGCTTTAGGTCAAGTTACAGACACCCCTGAGAGAGAGAGAGAGAGAGAGGAGACATAGGACACTGTAGACACAGTTGACGGAGTGAGGTCTCTTCAGAGAGCGAGAGAGAGAGAGAGAGAGAGAGAGACAGAGAGAGAGCGAGGGCGAGAGCGAGATGGGGGGTTTTGGTACTCGGTTTTGCTGGTCACGTGATGGGTGATAGCGATTTGCGCTAAGAGACAGTGAAAATCTCGTGTGTTAAGATTGAGTGTGGGGGTGGCATTAATAGATTGGAAAGATGACTGGTGTGTATGTGTTTGTGTGTGTTCTGTCTGGTTTTGGACCGTTTGGTTTGGTCCAACTCTTTTCGTCATCTCTGTTCATGTGTGACGTCCTACTCACTTGTAAAGTAGATTCCACTTCCCGTTACCCCCACGCTCACTCCCCTTCGACGCGCTACTCTCTTGTCCTTTCACATCTCAATAAATACTATTATAGATACTACGTATACGTAACGTATGTTTGACTTAAATGTAATAAGCATTGTAGAAATTATTAAGATGAAGTATTAGAGCATCTCCAATGCAAATATGGATTGTCTTTTAAAAAAAATGGACACATCATCAATGTCAAGGAAATGTGCATTATATGTGGCATAAATATTAATTGATAGACACTCAGGTCTAAAAGGGCTCTCCAATGCTAGTCTATTCATTTCAATAATGAATAGTCAAAGAATAATATATCATTAAAGTAAATTATTATAACATATTATTTTATGGAAGTTTTAATTATTTATTGCTGACATGGCTGTCAAGGAGGCTCTCTAGAAGTAGACATTGAGGTTGACAGCCTCTATTTTTTTTTTTGCCACGTCAGCTTGATAGTAGTTATAGAAGTTTGCATTGGAGAGCTTAATTTTAATACTCTATCAATTTATCCTACGTGGCACTCCATTTTTCACAATCCATACTTGCATTGGAGATGCTCTTAGTAGATCGATTATCTATCAATTACTTTCGAAGGAAAAAAGTATTGATATCATCTGAGGTTGGTTGAACCTATCGAGAATTATAGATGCTCCGAAGATTTATAAAATTTGTCAAGATCAATTATAAATAATTCAAATGATTTGAACGTAACGATATCATCGATTGTTATCATAATAATAGAGATTGTGTATGTTTGTTGAGATCAAGCATACACAATCTGAGAAGAATATAATGACATCATCGAGGGTTGATCAAACTTATTGAGATCTAGTGATATTCTTAGGGAGTTGTTTTGTTGAGATTAAGCGTGCACAATTTAAGGAGATTGTAATGACATTGTCTGGGGTTGGCCAAACGTTAATGATATATTCTCTGGAATTCGTCACATCCATCGCATGCTTAGTGAGGTGAAAAATGCATATGTAGTCCAAGGAGAATATAATGACACCATCGATGGTTAGTCAAATGTGTTAAGATTTTAATGATGCTTTCGTAGATTTGTCGAACCTATGTCATAATTTCTAAGATCAACCACGCCCAATTTAAGGAGAATGTAATGACATATATCAGGGACTGGTAAAACTTGTTGAGATTTCATTATATTGGCAGGAATTTGTCGCATGCCTATTGAGATCAAACATCCACACTTTAGGGAGAAGGGAGTTAGTCAAACCTGTTGAGATTTAATGATATTGTCAAGGATTTCCTAAATTTATCAAGATCAAGTATGCACGGTACGCAAAGAATATGTATTGAGATGAACACCATGCACACTCTAAGGGGAAATGTATTGAGACCACGGATAATATGTGCATTCTAATGAGAAATTTACCCACACATATTGTTAATATATATGGTGGAATTTGCATGAATTTGAGTGAGTTATCACTATAAGGAAAGTTGCACACCATCCCACCAAGTGTGAATGTACATTTGAGTACTCCCTTTATATATATAAATTGATTGATCGATTAAGTATAAGTAAATATTGATTAATTTAAAATAAGTAAATTTAACGACTAATAGATTGGAAATTAAATTTATTACATCAATTTATATTAAGGAGAAAATGATTTTATATATCTGTATATATATGTGTGTATGTATATATTGATTGATTAAGCATAAGTGGATATTGATTATATTGATTAATTAATTAATTATAAGTGAATATTGATTAATTTATAATAAGTAAATCTAACGACCGATAGATCAGAAATTAAATTTATTACGTTAATGCATATTAATGACAGAAAATGACTTTATGTAAAATAAGTAAATTTAACGACCGATAGATCAGAAATTAAATTTATTACTGTTAACGTCGGAAAATGGTTCCCTTAGTCAACGAGGTTGTTTTAGGGCCCAAACTCACAGTTTCGTACGGTCCATGGGTTACATGCAAAGTAATGGGAATAAAATGGAGAAGTTAGAGGCGAGGAAGAAAAGACACAGAAGATTTTTAGAGTGGTTCGGCCCAAAAAGATGCCTACGTCCACTGTTCACTCTCTCACTATTTAGGCAGAGTAACGACACTCAAAAGTTCCATCCTTTTTACAGTGAAAATCGTCCCCTTTTATAGAGGAAGGGGACATGCTACAGTAAACAGAATAAGACAAAGGTAAATAGTTAACTACAGTTACACTGACAGACAGCATTTAATGCGCCGAAAACTCAATTAAAACGACTGACAGTGCATTAAATACGACCGAATCCGTCGCATCCGAGGTCTGTCCACAGAGGATCTTTGCTAACCGGATCGGATTCGCAATGATGGGTTGTCGAGGTTGAGATTCTGACTTATGGTAGAAGTAGCGTGCATGGCAAGCTTTGGAACTGTACTCTGCATGGCGCTGTTGATTCCTGCTGACCGGAATTTCCAAACTCGAGAGGGAGACGGATTTCTCCAGCAGGCTGGGAAGTTGATGGGATGGATTCTGGACCGGTACGCCCGCAGCCGGTCACGGCATTAAAGCGAATAACATCATGAGTGAAGGAGTCGGAATGCGTCCACGCTCAGAAAACAGCGGCCAGTTCAGACGGACAACTGTGGGCGAGGATGGCTTGTTGGATACCTCTGATGGACGGCTCCTCTTTGACGGATACCTTAATCAGACTGGAAATAATCGGTCAGATAGGCTATCAATCATGGCGAAAATATGGCGATCTGATATAACTGTCACGGATGGCGGATATTCTTGCGGACAAACCTGAAGGATGGAAGTCAGCGATCAGCGACGAGGACTGGCGGTTCACTTTTAGCAAGTAGAATTCTGGGGGATTATGGCGACTGAGCGACATGGAACATAACGGTCATAAAAGATCTCGCGGAATAGGTGGTATATGTCGAGATCGAGCGATCAGACTAAGCGACTGCGGGCTTATTGAGCGATAACAGGCTTCGACCTCAACAAGCGCCCACTAATGGGCTCCACTTCCAGGAGAATGGGCCAAGATGAGGACGGATATTTGGATGTCTGGGCCTCTGGGCTTGCACTGTAGATTCAATTGGACCGAACTATTCTGATCGCAATAATTCCACCATAACAATTACGTTAATGCATATTAATAACAAAAAATGACTTTAGGTACATAAAGTCATTTTCTGTTATTAATATGCATTAACGTAATAAATTTAATTTATGATATATCGGTCGTTAGATTTAGTTATTTTAAATTAATCAATATTCACTTATACTTAATCAATAACTCATGAGCTTTGCAATGATTTTCTCTCATTTTTCCAACATCTTATTTCATTATTTATTTAGGTTGCATTAAAAAAAAAATTATAAATGATCATTTTTTTATATCTAAGTTAAACACTAATTATTTTTTCAAAATCTTGAAAGGATGACTGTTTGAATTAAATGGCATTTTTTTTATTGAAAATTTGAATATTAGTGCTAAATTATTTATTTTTCCATGTCACAAATATCTAAAAGCCAACGCATACTCCATAAAAAATAATTGTGTTCACACGATATAGTCAGATAAGTTTCTTCTTAAAATTAGTAGAACAAAAACTGTGTCTCTTTCATATGTCATTGACGTTCTATTAAGCTTTATAGTGTACTTTTTGCACGACATATACTACTGATGTGGAATTGAGTCATTTAATTCTTTTCAAGGTGATTAATAGCCTTAAAGCTATGATGTTTGGTGTGTTGCATTATATTATATAGTATTGTACTAGATTGGATTAGATTAGATTGTATTATTTTTATACAATTATGCATTTGGTGATGATTGCATTACATTGTATTAGGCAACAATTTTTGGTACACAATAAGGTTAATATCTATTAAATATTAATTTCATAAACAATATAGTTAATATTTATTTTTGAACTTACAAGTTACAATAATAGAAATAAATAAGTATAGTTATAAAAATAATAATATATCTGTCTATTATTATTCTTTTTTTTTTTCAAAATTATACTGAAACAAAGTTTTGAATAATTAATATTCTGTTTAATAAATATTTTAATAAATGTATATATCATATTTGAGAAAAAATTTGTCCGTCACAATTTTAAAATCAAGTTATTATTATTTTTTCTCTTAATAATTAGTGAATCGTCATTTTCTTCTTTGATAATTTTAAGAATATCAAAAATCCCTCTAAAATAGTATTGATTTAAGTAAAAAGAAGCCGAAAAATAATATTTTTTAAATCAATAAAAAAAAAGTTAACGATTATCAATAGTCAGAAAAAAAATAATAATAATAACTCTTTTACAACCTAACCCTCTCACTACTATTTGTTTGGATAATGCAGAGCTTGTTGTACTGCAAACACTGTTTGCGGTGATTAATTACAGCCGCAACCGACGAACCAAACACTTGTGTTGCATTTTCTAATTAATTACACTTTAAATCTCCTGTTGTAAACAGCAAGAGCAACAAACATACATTAATACTGTACTTGGTTGGTTGTATATAAACCAGGATTGCCTGTAAAATGGGAAGCAAATAATTTTATTAGGTTTTTGCTGCTTCCTTGTATAAATATTGGACTTGCTGTGTCCACTACTGTGCTTTATAACCAGCGAACACTGGTTTCCACACACACACACACCTATATATATATACATATATATAATCATCGTAAAGTAAGGACATCCTAAAATTTCATTTTCAGAATCGCTAATTAGAATCACGTATTTTCAACGAATTTCATCAATGTGATGGGATCCACTAAAAGTTAATGATTATAATTTATGGTCCAAAAACAAAAATTTAAGGACATTTTGATTGAAAAATTATATATATGTATATAAACCACTTTCTTTATTAACTATTAATTAATTATTTTATTTTTAAATTCTTTATATTTTATCAATATATTATTTAAACTATTTATAATTTATGAAATATTTTTATTTAATTAAAAGTTTTTTAATCCAAATATTCATAATCATATTCCAATTATGCACCAAACAAGAAATTGTATAGTTTTCAATTAAATTCTATTCAGTTTTATCTAATTCATTCAAATCCAATATAGTATAATACAATCTAATCCAATCTAATATAGTCATCCAAGTGAGATAGAGATGTATAAACATGGCTAGCATTGAACCAATGACTAAGAATATGAAAGACATCATTGAAGTTTGTAGTCTAAATAAAAACTTAGACTTAAATCCTACACACACAAACATATTCCATGTTTTAAGTTGATACAGAATGAATTATAAGTCTATTAAGATATATCGAGATGAATTATAATTTACACAGTTCGGATATTTACTCTTATACTTTTATAATTCTCTATGTTTTAAGTCGATAGAGAGCATACTAAAAGTCTACTAAAACCTATCAAAATCAATTATAACTTGCAACTCGGAAATCTACTCTTCTACTCCTATGACAAAGATACAACTACTCTTACAATAAAAATAACAATTATTTAAGCATGCTTATAAATGTGTATGAGAGTTAATATCCATAAGGTGAATGAAAAGGTACACAAGCACACATATTAGAGTAGATATGCCACATCTTTCAACTTTTTTTTTTAACCCAATACTAAACAAATTAGATATATGTCAAATCGGTCGAAATTGAAGTTACCTTATATATTTAATCTCATAACCTAAAGATAGTTATTTTTTTTTATCCTGGAGATAATAATTATTTTTATGATAATTACTATTACAATAAGATTTTAATCTCATAAGGTAAAGATAATTATTATTTTTATTCCAGAGATAATTATTATTTTTGTGATAATTACTATTACAATAAGATGAAAAAACTACTTTTGTAAAATTTGTAAAATGTATTTAGTAGGGATTTTGATGGACAGGGAGTTGTACAATTATTTGTGCGAAAAAGTACTTTCCATATCTCTTTCATTCTTAATGATAAGGTTTATGATAATATTGGTAAAATATAAGATAGTTGTTAATAAATTTAAAAATCATTGATAAAAGTACAAATTTTGCATCCCTCAAATTTACAAATCAAATTTAAAATGTAAAAATGTTAAAAGAGAAAATCATATTTAATATAAGAAATGCAAAGGTGTTTCTCAAACTAACCAATTGCCATCAATCAGTATAATGTTAATAAGATTACCATTCAAAAGGATATATAGTATAGCTAGTGTGCTGCTTTAATAGATAACATTGATTTTGCTATCAGCAAAGAGCTGGTGCCACCAAGTTGTGGCAGGTTTTCCCATATTTCATCTCCTTTACTTGGGAACCTATCTTCCATTCATTTAATAGATTTTATTTAGAGAGTTTAACGGTATTACTAGTATCCGAATAATATATGTAATATGTTAAAAAAAAGATAAAAGCATATAAATATTTTTATATCTATTAAATTATTATGAGTTGAAATGACTTTCAGTTTCAGACAATTGGGAGCTGGGACCCAATTCCAGAGGGCACATGCTCCGTACTAGTGTTGTCCAGTCCATTTCTGAGTTAGATTTAGGCCCCTGCAAAAAAAAAAAAAAAATCAACACAAGATCAAAAATGTTCCCAAACTTATCCTTAAATCTTCCATTCTTCAGTGAGGAATTGAACCTGTCAAACATACGGAAAACTTGAACCAGCTCCCAAGTGAGTCTCCCACAAAATCCCTTCATATCCACCGTCTCTTAGACAACATTTATAATAAATTTGAATTTGTTTACTATATATATATGATATAATTAGGTATTGATATATTTTATAACTACAAATAAGTGATCGCATTCTAAAATTACTTATTGTGTTTTATTATATTTGATTAGTATTATTATATTTAATTATAACTAAATAAATCATATTATATTTATAAAAATTGACCATATTTAGTTGAATCAGATATGTTTAGTTATCATCAGATATAATGAAATATAATCAATAATTTTATAACGTAATCAGTTAGGTGAATCAAATCCCCAAGTATATTGTATATGACCCTTATATATATTTGATAAATTTAACTAATTTATTAGTATATATTTTTTTTAATGTTGATATTTTATAAGTTAGAAGATTGTCGAAATCCATTGAGATGGATTATTGAGAGCGTAGTTCGGATGATTACTTTAACAATTAAAATAGAATCATTTTTATTAAAAAAATATTTATAACTCATATATTATATTTTAAAAGATAAAATTGAGATTTAAATTTTTAATCTTTAAGATCAAGGTAAACATTCTCCCAACGAAAGTGTATTATTAGTGCGCAATATATTCATATAATATAATATGTAATAACTTTTGGCCATTATTTCACTGTAATAAAACCGAGTGAAAAGATGTTCCACATTAAGTTTGTGGGGTTGGTGCTTTGGCCTTTTCGGATTGGGTACGCTCTGTCTTTTTGATGGGATAGCATGTACGAAGTGAATTGTGTCAATCAGCAGCATGCTGCTTGACAGTGGAATTGAAAATAATGAAGAAAGAAAAGTTTGTTGTGCTCCCAATTGCCCTAACATGATGGGTTGTTGGGGTGTCGCGTTCATTGGCCGACTCATTTTCCAATCATTCATTTCCTATTCCCATTCTTTCTCCTTTCATATATATATATATATATATAATTTCCTAACTTCAAAATATTAAACAGAATAATCAAATTTATTAATTTATTATATTTTCCTTTTTAAAATAAACACTCCCATATTTAATTCAAATGAATAAATTTGATTGATTTATTTTAATATTTTAAAATTAAAAGATACTGATATTAAAATCATATATATAAGATTTTTATAATCAAATATACCTGATTTTAAAATAAATTATCTCTCTTATTTAATTTAAATATAATGAATAAATTTGATTTATTGATCATTATTTTTTAAAATTAAGTATATCTAATTATAAAAATATTATATAAATATATATGAGGTGGGGAATAGCTATGGCTCTCCTTTCCCTCTTGCCTCCCCTTTGGGCCATTGCTTTCTTTCTACCATTCAAGTGGTGCTAGATTTTTTTTCCTTGCTTTGGTGCTGTCCCAAAACTTGTCTCATTGTATGGCTTCAAGAAGTTCAAGGTCCTCACGCTTCAATATAATTTGAAACCCAAATAGTTATGGGATTGCTAACCTGTGCTTATACCTTTATAAAGATATAATCATAAGTTGAAATCAGATAAATATAAATTTTATAAATTCTCAATTTAAAAAAAAAAAAAAAAATCTGACTAATAGGTAGTTTTTAAAACCTTACATTGACATACCATATTCAAGAGTTTAGTTTTATACTCTGTCATAAAAATTAATTAAAGAGAGAGAGAGAGAGAGAGAGAGAGAGATTAGTTTTACACCGACACTGTCCAACTGCCTTAAATATGAGTCAAGAGAGTCTCCTGAATAAACAAAAAAATCTATTGAAATAGTGGTTGCACACATTATAGTAGCACTAAAATTATGGTATACAAAATAGGATTACTACACTTTCAAAAACTTACAAATTTGAACTTCTTATTGATGGTAAAGCACGTACATGAACAAATGGACCACTGTGTGCAAGAAAAAGTCGCATCCTGCACAGTCGCTGACATGTCTACCTTTTTTTTAATAAATTTATCGTAAAACAAATTTCCAATTACCTATTTATTGAAATTTGTTGTCACGCCAAATAAATTTTACTGATTTATTGCAATTTATCATCCCCAGTTAACAATAAGCCATTAAAATTAACAATAAATAGTGATAAAATGATGTAATGATCATAATATCTCTAAATAAAAGAAAAAATAAAAATAAAAAATAAAAAATGACAATTTAAAAAATAATATATATATTAAAAAATTAGGTTAAACGAAAAGAAAGAAAAGTCTTCTTCTTCCCCGACTCTTCTTCTTACCCATTCGGATCCTTTTGACCACCACCCTGAAGAGACAACATCAAACAAGAACGCTTCTTGATCATGATGATGACAGCTCGTTAAATATCTATTTCTTATACATCTCTATTCTCTCTTCGTTTATATTTTTTAGCTTTTAAATTTTTGAGTTTTCTTTTAGATTATGGTTTTCTTCTTATATTTAATCTTACAAATCCAAGCATGAAATTACCAAAAAAAAGATTAAGAACTATGAATATAAATAACAAACCAAATAACATTTTTATAATAAACAACAAATTAAATCATAAATACTAAATACGGTTTCTTTTATGAAAAATTATATTGCAGCAAGAGAATGTGAGAATCATTGCAAAGAAATGGTAAGAGAAAAAGGATAGGAAGGCAATAAAAGAAAAAGAAATATATTAGATATATATAACCTTCCTATCTCTTGAAGAGCATTTTTATGGATAGGAAAAATTTTGTTTTTGTCTCTAAGGCATCGAAACCTATAAGGATTTTAAATATCTTTCAAAAATATCTTCCCATCTAAACTATCCGTCCCTCTTGACTGCTGGTTGATTAACTAGAGAGATTTTTTTGAAGTGTTTTCAAAACTTTTGGGAGAATAGAAGTTGTTTTCAGAAAATATTTAAAATCCTGATAGTTTTGATACTTCATAGACGAAAATGAAAATTTTTCTTATGAATGTGTACACAAATATTAATGAGAAAACCTCAAACTATTAAGAAACTAATAAGGGTACTGGCATTTTTCTAAGTTGCTAGTCTCACAAGAAACAAATCATAAGTGCAAACTTCTATCATTTTCACAAGTAGAACACCGACTTTAGTACAATAACGTTAATTTTAAAGGCAGAGAGTCTCCTACCTTTTCTTTTTTTTTTTTTTAAACTTCCGACCTTAAATTTTTTACATAAGAAAAGTAGATCTGCAAATCTAGGACTGTTTGTACACTGAATTTCGTTGTACAAAATGGCACCAAGTACCTTCTTTGGTTGGGTTAAGGACATACAAAAAGGAATTAATTATTCAATATTGCCAGAGAGTTAGGCTCACATCGTAATTTGACATTATAAGGTTTGAATGTTTCTGCTGGGGGCCTGTGCATTTGAGCGTACCATCTTATATAGTTAGTTAAGGGTGATTTTAGATTAAGATCATACACAAGTCTTGAGAGGTTTTTCAATTAAGCCACGTGTTTTTAATTCATAGATTAAAGATTCATGTTTTTGTAGAGTTAAGGGTTGGTAATTTAGATCATGATAATATAATCCTATACAAACAGAAAAATAAAAATGTTAGTGGTTTGGAATTTTTTTAATGGTTTTGGGTTGATACAAGTCATAAAAATAAATTTTAAATTTTAAATTATTAGAGAGAATAACTATAATTTCACATTGATAATTAAAAGAAAAAACAATCATGTTTTATTATGGGTAATTTAGTTAGATAATTAGTTAATTAGTTAGATAATTATTATTTTTATGATGAAAAATAAGAGATTAAATTCATAAAAAAACTACTCATACTTTTAACAAGAGCGAGATTTGAACTTTTGATTTTTTAACACCAAATAAGGTGTTTAAACATATCTATTAAATGATAGTATGTTGCATTGAATATATATAAAATTAGTTAATTTAATGAGTTTAAATAAACTACTCATACTTTAAAAAAACAGAGATTTGAACCTTTAATTTTTGAGATTTGAACCTTTAATTTTTTAACATCAAATAAAATGATTAAACTAATCTATTAAATGGTAGTACGTTGCATTGAATATATATAAAGTTAGTTAATTTAATGAGTTTAAAGAAACTATAATTGTTTAAAATTATTTTAATAATTACAATGTTAAAGTCAACTAACCTCATCATGCTAAGCTAAAAAAACAAAATGGAATGATAATGAAAATAAAAAGAGTAAATTACAATTTAGCTACCCGGTTTAAACACTTTCACGGACGGAGTAAATATTTCCATATTATTGCAATTTAACCCCCTATCGTTAGTAAAAATCGTTACATTTGACGGTAAACGATAAAAAGACCAAATTACCCTTTGACTGAAGTTGACCAGTTGACCAAATATATGTTCTGGTCAACTGCTCACTCACTCATTCAGCTGTTCTCTCTCTTCCTCTCATTCTTCTTCTTCCGCTTCTCCTCTTCGTCCGCTTCTTCTTCTTCTTTCCTTCTTCTTCTTCTGTTATTCTTCTTCCTCGGAGCTCCGATCTGGGTTCGCTGACGAACCCAGATCGGGTTCTTAGGAACCCAGCTGGGTTCGTCACAGAACCCAGATCTGGGTTCGCTGACGAACTCAAATCGGGTTCTCAGGAACCCAGATCTGGGTTGCTGAGAACCCAGCTGGGTTCGTTGACGAACCCAGGAACAGATCTGGGTTCCTGATGGGTTCGTCAGCGAACCCAGAACCTAGGTTCGTCAACGAACCCAGTCATGAACCCAGAATCTGGGTTCATTCTGGGTCCACTGAATGAACCCAGATTTTGGGTTCATAGTGTTTTTTGATGCATTTTTTTTCTTTCTATTTAAAGAGAGCTAGGCTGCTGCTACAGATGCTTGCTGTCGAGCATTTTTTTCATGGATAGCTTCCACTGGAGCACTTGCCTGAGTCGAACGATCTCAAAGAGAGTGACCCTATGCGGTTCACAATGAACCCAGAATCTGGGTGTATATATATTTTTTCCAGTTTGATGGTTTTGATTTTAGATGATGTTGGGTTTGATGGTTTTGTGGGAGATTGATAATGTTGGGTTTGATGGATATGTTTGAGGTTATTTTTTGGGTTTTCATAAGTGGGTTTTTTTGGCTAGTTGATTGATGATATCTGGAATAATTTTACGATTGATGATGGTTGACAGTTGATGATGGTTGATGAAGTTCTCGTTGATGGTTGATGAAGTTCTCGTTGATGATGTTTGGGATAAAATTTAAAATTAAAAAAAAAATTAATATGAAAAGATAATTTTACCCCTCATTCAGTTAAATGTAACTGAATTCATTAACGATAGGGGGTTAAATTGTAATAATATGAAAACATTTGCTTCGACTGTGAAACCGTTTAAATCGGGTAGCTAAATTATAATTTGCTCAAATAAAAATCTTGATAGCATAAAAAGAATAAACACTGGATGCATTCCAGGCGGGATTCACTTGAACGCCTTTGTAGTATTTAGTGGCATTGAAGGGATTGTAGTTCACCTTCGATAATTGGAGTTGGTAACGAAAATCATCGAAAAGGATGGCAGAACCTATATGCATGCATGCCTAGATTTTCGAGTAAAAGACAGCTAGCAAAGAGATTAGAGACAGGAGAAAGAGAGAGGGTGAGTGAGAGATCGACAGGAAATGATGATTGGAGTCCCAGCCCTTAACATAGTTAGGTGTTCTATGAGACAATTCACATGTCTGTGTTCAGCTTTTTTATAATATTTTTCACAAGGAAATTTAGTATTTGCATTTTAAAATTCTCATCGAACGGATAAAGAATCTTTGTAATTTTTTTTTTTTAATTACTTAGATCAGCTCATATTACAGCTGAAACTAATAATGATAGACGTCGTCATAGATCAACTAAAAACAAGAGGGATCAACCTAAAAAGAGTCGAGGATTAAAAATGAGATGGACCACCACAAAAAGAGGAGAGGAAAACCCATAAATAATAAGAAAAATTACCACAAATATGATCATGAGTATTTGAGCCTTGCACTTGTTATTAGAAGCAAAACAAGGATTTCTGCAATCCACTACATTTATAATGTATTTACTTTATAGATTGAAAAATAAAAATAAAAAATGAGATTAATTGATAGTATTTACTTATTTAAAATTTATTTTATAATAAGAATGAAAGTGTAAGTTTTACGTCAATTTAAGATTGTGGAATGAGAATCTCGTTCCCCTCAATCCATTTAAGAATCTTATTCTCATTTTCTTGATCAAGATGAAAAGTCTCTTATACACTTATTTAAAAAAAAAAACTATTTTATCTAATATTTTTTTTTAAAAAAACTGCATGTTATAATAAAAAACTATACACTATTAAAATAACATGTGGCTTTTTTATTATAATATATAATTTTTTATTTGATATTTAAAAAAATACATATTATAATAAAAAATTGATCACAAGGTTAGCGGATTATTGAAATAATATGTAATTTTTTTATTATAATATGTAGTTTTTTATTTGATATTTAAAAAAATACATATTATAATAAAAAATTGCTCACAAGGTTAGCGGACTATTAAAATAATATGTAATTTTTTTATTATAATATGTAGTTTTTTTATTTGATATTTAAAAAAAACTATATATTATAATAAAAAACTGCACACTATTATAATTAATTCATAATTTTAATTAAGGACATTTTTATAACTTATAATTAATTCATTCAAATTCCGAAGTAAAGTAAACAGTTCAATGGGAAAACTGCTGATTCCGATTTCGATTTTGATTCTTACAGTTGAAGTAAATAATTTATTCTGATTCCGATACTTCATTCCGATTCCGGATAATTTCGATTCCTATTCCGATTTTTTTAAATGAAGTAAACGCACCATTAAAAGAATTTTTATAATTTATTGAAATTAATCGCTACTTTATTGTCTAAGTATATGCTCTCATAATTATAAAGTAATTACTCTTAAAAATATATTAATTCATATAAATACTAATACAAAATTATAAAATATATTTGGTGAGAATTGAAATTATTTTTATAAACGAGAATGTGCACAATAACCACCTATATTACAAGTTGACGTATGTCTTGAATCTTATAGTGATTTATGTATTCAAACAATGTACATTA
Organism: Dimocarpus longan; assembly: GCA_022984855.1. NCBI lineage: Eukaryota > Viridiplantae > Streptophyta > Magnoliopsida > Sapindales > Sapindaceae > Dimocarpus > Dimocarpus longan. Next base: position 6,878,410 of record CM041016.1, on the reverse strand, counting down.
ATATTAAATTATAGATTTATGCTTTATTATTACAATTAAGATATTTCCTATTGATTTAAAATTTTGAATTCAATGATGACTAATATTATTACATCAAAGCTAAAGCTGTTGAGTCAAATCTCCTTTCCCCTCCATATATGGATTACTTGTTTATTACAAATGTTACAGGGTATATTTGTGTCCAATATTGACCAACTTTTGTTCTTTGTTCATGTTGCAAGTTAGTGAACATATTAACGTATCATAAATTTTATCCATCTATGTCTTAATACTATAACTGAATTACCTAGTAATTAATTCTTTTAGGCCTTTATAATATCATTTTTATTTTGAATTATTACAGTAAATTCAAGATTTTTGAAAAGGGGAATGACTTGGACTTACAACCTTTAAAGTGTAATTGTGAGGGTATATAATCGGACAAATCTCATTTTGTCACAATTGTAATTGTAATTTCTATTAAAGCACACTTTTTATATCTTAGAAATCTTATATTAACATATATTAACATGTACTATAATGTTTGAAAATTTGAATAAAAATATTATATTTTGTAAACATATAAAGTTGTATATTAATGTGTTTAAACAATAATATGAACTTTTTATGGAAAATTTGAGTTATAAACATGTGCCTTAAACAAACATGGTAATACTCTTTAACATAATTTCTCTCTTTAGCCTTCAAATTGTTCTATAAATTTGGATCTTTGTCTTTTTCATGGCATTGTGGTTGGTTTTTGGTGTGCCATGTGACTCAAGAGAATAAGAGTTCGGGCTTCTGCTTTCGGTGCTTAAGCGATGCCCCACACACATTGATGAATCCTCTAAGGGCACATACTATAATGGCTAATCGATTGATAACTTGTGTCCTTCGCTTCCTCACCGTCCTTCGTTGTGCGTAGCCTTAAATCCCACCCTATATTTATGTTTTTTAATAGAGCAAATTATTATTGTCGCTGTTAGTTATTATTAATTTGATAAGGAGGATATGACAGTATCTAGTTTTCACTGTATCTTTCAGGGACAAGATAAAAAACTCAACAATCTTACTAAAGGTTCAAAAGTGACGTAAACAACAAGGAGACATCTCAAAATGGTGTAAAATATACTAAAGTATTTCAGTATCCCATATTGGTCTGCGACAAATTACAACATTATATGTCAATTGATAAATAGATTTAGAATAATGATAGCTTATTTCAGTTTTCATATACTAACTCAAATGTCATATTTAAATTTAAGATTAAGAGCTAACCTTAATTTCTTTTAAGTTTTCTTTACATTTAACAAATGTTAAAAATTAAACCTGTGGTTTTGGACGTAGCATAATGGTAATGTAGCCTCTAAACTAGGTTAAGTTCCCAAATTTAAAACCCTCTTCCTAAAAGAGAAGAAACGGAATAAATCTGATTTTTTTTTTTAGAAAGAAAAAAAAAACTAATATTAGTATTTTAAATACATCAATGCATGCTTTTCAGAACATAAAATAAATGAAAAGTTTGTGTAATCCTATTTGACCTTTAATGTGTATTAACTCTCTACCCTGTAAAAACTTTACAGACTTGCATTTTCTTGACAGAGATGTTGTTGTTTGCTGTGCCATCACCACGAATGCCACGTAACTTTAACAAGAAGAGCAGCGTTTGCCTTTTTAAAATGCTCCACTGATGCCCCACGAATACATGAATCCTCCAAGGGCGCATACTCTTATGGGCTCTGGCTAAGATAAAGAGAGACAGAGTATGCTTCTTAAATAACTTTTTTCTTTTAGGTAACATTTACAGATCAACTGCTTGTATCTAAAATAATATTAAATAAATAAACTTTTTTTTGGATATTGATACTTATCTAGATTGTAATCGAGACTAAATGAGATATGACTTTGGTGGTATGTCTTCGGGAATACCTTCAAAGCGAAAGGAAGAAACCCACATTAAGTGGAGGGACAACCTATATATAACATATGAAAAAAATGTGCACAACTATATAGAATTTGGATGTAGAACCCACCACCTCTGTCAAAGATAGTAGGCAGCTTGTAGTCTTTACTACCAGACCACGGTTCTTTATCTGGATAAATAAATATTTTTTATTATCAAAATATGTTCGAACAGTTACTTCTTAATAATTTATAATAACTAACGCTATTACTATTATTTATAAAATCATAAAGTATTAAAAGAACTTTCTTGTACTGTGGTCTATTATATATTTCAATGGTATTTGCAGTAAGGTATCATTAATAAATTGACATGTATTCTTGACTCTTGAGTGACAATTTACTCATTAAGAGATATTTAGCCCAATTCATGTTTGGCAGAAATATATAATATAGATTTTCATCAGATCAGTCTTATTACAAAAGACATCAGTAAAAAATAAAAAATCACGTGGTAATAGATTTACGTTTGGTGTTTAAACATCCTACAAATTCGTTGATAAAAAGAATGTATGTGTACAGTCATACACAAAGATACAACGGTTATAAAAATTATAAAACAATTAATAAATGTTAACTCAAGTGGTTATATGTGTGTTCAAATTACGCCACGTGCATTTACCATCAATCCAGATTGGATAATGCTAAAGACAAATAAGTTGGTCGTAGCTGATCGATATAAACATATCAATAATTAAGTTTCTTTGATTATTAAAACATCATCATTCTTCGTCATAGAATTGATAAGTTCAAGTAAATTGTTAATTCTCATCAGAAATCCTCCAAAATCCATATTTTGACAAGTTCATTAACAAATTCATCCCAAATGATGTCAATATAGAATTTAGTCATCGTTATCCAAGTTAATTTCTTCGCCTATCGCGATTGGTGCATACCTTTCCCACAAGGTTGCAGACGGTAATTCATCGATGATTACATATTTTATCACAAGAACGATTGGTTGAAACTGCTGATGGCAATACTGACAATGTGCAGATTCAACATTAATTTGTGAGCACCTCTCTTTTTCCATCCGTTATTCGGAGTAGCAGCTGTGATTTTAGCAAATCTCTAATTAAAATAATAGTGATGTCTGATGTGCTTTGTTAATTTGAAGCTTGTAGGGGATGCCCCTAAGTGCCTTAACATGAACAACGGTTGGGGTGTTTTTTTTAGAGAAATTCTTCAGCGGTGGTGCTCCCAGTCACCGCGAAGCTGACATTGGTATTAAAGTGCTGCATACGAAATTTTTGTTAAATGGCAGCTTTTTATCGAATGCATTATTTGGCAGTATCCCGGTGTGTTGAAGGCTTTCGTGAACCTATGGCTTTATCAATATATAAAAAAATATATATTTACTACATTACATTACCTTAACAGAACTATTTCAGAAAATAATTGAGATAAAACGAAATCTGATGCTGATGACATGATTCAGAGAACAGCTCCCATACGAGAGGGATGATACACACATAAGTGAAGGACAACCCACATGAAGGTGAAAAGAATGTCACAGGTAAATGTGGAAAGGCAACCACAAATGTGGCATTGTGGTGTCTCGAACTAGGTACCAAGAGTGGTCCCTAGCAGTACGCTACCACTGTAGCAAAGACAATTTAGACCTATAGCTTTATCAAATTGAATGAGTGATTTTTGTCATCAAACTATGTTGGATGGTGATAGCACCACAATTGAAGTACAAAATAAATGCACATACTTTCTTCAAATTCTGATGTCTTTATATATATATGTTTAAAAATAATGTTAGACATTCTAATTTTATAGTGCCTCAATTTATAATGTGTTGATAACTTGATATATATATTTATTGATATATATATATATATATATATATATGAGCTGGAGAATAGCTATCCCCGTCCTTTCCCTCTTGCTCGCCTTTGGGCCATTGCTTTCTTTCTACCATTCAAGTGGTGCTAGATTTTTTTCCCTTGCTTTGGTGCTGTCCCAAAACTTGTCTCATTGTATGGCTTCAAGAAGTTCAAGGTCCTCACACTTCAATATAATTTGAAACCCAAATAGTTATGGGATTGCTAACCTGTGCTTATACCTTTATAAAGATATCTAATCATAAGTTGAAATCAGATACATATAAATTTTATAAATTCTAAAATCTTTAAAAAAAAAAAAATCTGACTAATATGTAGTTTTTAAAAACTTACATTGACATACCATATTCAAGAGTTTAGTTTTATGCTCTGTCATAAAAATTAATAAAAGAGAGAGAGAGAGAAGAGTTTTATACCGACACTGTCCAACTGCCCTAAATATGAAGTCAAGAGAGTCTCCCGAATAAACAAAAATCTATTGAAATAGTGATTGCACACACTACAGTAGCACTAACATTATGGTATACAAAATAGAATTACTACACTTTCAAAAACTTACAAATTTGTACTTCTCATTGATGGGTAAAACACGTACATGAACAAATGGACCATTGTGTGCGAGGAAAAGTCGCTTCCTGCACAATCGCTGACATGTCTACCTTTTTTTTTTTAATAAATTTATCGTAAAACAAGTTACCAATTACCTATTAATTGAAATTTGTTGTTACTTGTGATAAACTTTATTGATTTAATATAATTTACCTATCCACCGTTAATAATAAACCATTAAAATTAATAGTAAACAGTAATCAGTAAAAAATGACATAATGATAATAATATCCTTAAATTAAAGAAAAAGTAAAATTAAAAATATAAAAATTAAAAAAATAACAATTTAAAGAAATAATATATATTAAAAAAATCAGGTTAAACGAAAAGAAAGAAAAGTCTTCTTCTTCTTCTTTCCCATCGTCAACCTCCTCTTTCCCTTCCCCGTTCGAATCCTTTTGACCACCACCCGAAGAGATAGCATCAAACAAAGACGCTTCTTAATGATGATGACAGCTCGTTAAACATCTATTTCATGTATATATCTGCTCTCTCTTCATTTATAGTTTTTAGCTTTTAAATTTTTGAGTTTTTTTTTAGATTATAGTTTTCTTCTTATTTTCGACCATTATTTTATTTAATCTTACAAATCCAAGCATGAAATTACCAAAAACAAAAAATTAAGAACAATGAATATAAATAACAAACCAAATAACATTTTTACAATAAACAACAAATTAAATCATAAATACTAAATACAGTTTCTTTTATGAAAAATGATATATTTTATTTAATCTTACAAATCCAAGCATGAAATTGCCAAAAAGAAAAACAAATTAAGAACAATGAATATAAATAACAAACCAAATAACATTTTTACAATAAACAACAAATTAAATCATAAATACTAAATACAGTTTCTTTTATGAAAAATGATATTGTAGCAAGAGAATGTGAGAATCATTGCAAAGAAATGGTCAGAGAAAAAGGATCGGAGGATAATGAAAGAAAAAAGAAATATATTAGATATATAAAACTTTTCCAGCTCTTGAAGAGCATTTTTATGGACAGGGAAAATTTTGTTTCATCCTTAAGGTATCGAAACCTATGAGGATTTTAAATCTTTTTTGAAAATAACTCTCATCCTCCCTAAAGTTTTAAAAACATTTCAAAAAAATTTCTCCCATCAATCAATTGATAGTTAAAGGAAGCTGAATGTGTAAAAAGACCTATTTGCCTTTGAGTGTGGTTATAGTCTCTTAAATTACTGTCTTGCCTCTAATGAAACAAAGGATTTTTTTTTTTTTTAAAAAAAGGTCTTGAGATAGAGATTTAAAAAAAAAAAAGTTAAAACATCTAGATCGTCTCTTTCAAAACATCAAGATTAAACAAAAATAATTTTAAATTAAAAAAATATAAACCTAGATATTCAACGTTGACATCATGTTGAAGATCCGAGTTCAAACTTAAATCTTCATCTGGGTTTAACCATTATAATCAAACACTAAAAATAAAAATAAAAATAAAAAACAGAGCTTTTGTTCTTCATTTGTAAAATAAAAAAAAAATGAAATCAAATATTTTATTCTTCTTCTGAAAAATCAAAAATCAAAAATTGAAAAAAAAAAAATCTATGGTGGTTCATTTTCTTTTTATCGTCGACTTTGCAACCTCAACAACACCAAACCAAACAAGAAAATGCAACCAAAAATGAACCCAGATGAAAATTCATCTATATGAATAATTTTTTTTTTAAAAAAAAAAATAATGACCTAGTTGAACCAAATCGACCACCGATCTAGAACTAGTGGCCGATTCGGTTTAACTAGATTGACATCTACTAGATCTCTACTAGAAAATCAACAAAATCAATTACCAACAAAATCAATAAACCCAAAATCAATCATTAGAAACCAACTTCAACCTAGCTCTCTCCCGCCCTTTCCTCTTCAACCCCATTCTTCGCAATTGGGTCTTAAGCTCCCATCTCTGTCACACACGTGATTAGATCTCTATCGCATGGAGACCAAATCGGTCTCCATATGATTGAGAGTTCCTCCATATTAGAATTTTTTTTGTAATTTTTTTTTTTTTTTATCTTTTTATCTCCATCTCAACTCTTCATAAGATGATCTAGATTTTTTTAATGTTTTTATTATTATTTAATTTATTTGTTTCATTAGGGGCAAGATGGTAATTTAAGGCAAATAAGAGACTATATAATTTTTATTTTTTATTTTTTTAATCTTCATCATACATGCATCACTATCAAAGCTTCTCTCATGAAAAGACTGTAATACCCTACCCATCCAAACTTCCCATCCCTTTTGACTGCTAATTGATTGATAAGAGAGAATTTTTTGAAAGGTTTTTAAAACTTTGGTAGAATGGAAGCTGTTTTCAGAAGATATTTAAAATTCTGATAGTTTCGATACCTCAGAGACGAGAGTGAAAATTTTTCTTACGAATGTGTACACAAATATGAATGAGAAAACCTCTAACTATTAAGAAACTAATAAGGGTACTAGCATTTTTCTAACATGCTAGTCTCACAAGTAACGTTAATTTTAAAGACAGAGAGTCTCCTACCTAATTTTTTTTTTATACGCTTCCCACCTTAAATTTTTTACATGAGAAAAGTAGAACTGCAAATCTAGGACTGTTTGTACAGTGAATTCGTTGTACAAAATGTCACTCCCTCTTTGGTTGGGTTAAGGACATACAAAAAGGACTAATTATTCATTATTGCCAGATGGTTAGGCCCACATCGTAATTTGACATTATAAGGTTTGAATGTTTCTGCTGGGGGCCTGTACATTTGAGCGTACCATCTTACATAATTAGTTAGGGTGACTTTAGATTAAGATCATACACAAGTCGAGGTTTTTCAACTAAGTCACATGTTTTGAATTCATAGATTAAAGATCAATGTTTTTGTTAGTGGTTTGAATTTGTCTTAATAGTTTTGAGTTGATACGAGTCATAAAAGTAAATTTTAAATTTTAAATTACTCGAGAAAATAAATATAATTTCGCTTTGATAACAAAAAAAATGGTGTGTCTTATTATGTTTAATTTAGTTAGATAATTTGTAATTTAGTTAGATAATTGTTTAATCAGTTAGATAATTAGTTTTTTCTTTTAATGGTGAAAAATAAAAAATTAAATTTATAAAAAATTACTCATATCATTAATAAAAATAAGATTCGAACTCTTGATTTTTTAGAATTAAATGAGGTGTTAAAGCATTTCTATTAAAAGGTGGTGCGTTGTATTAAATATATATAAAATTAGTTAATTTAATGAGTTTAAATAAAATATAATTGTTTAAAATTATTTTAATAATTACAATGTTAAAGTCAACAAACCTCATCATGGTAAGCTAAAAAAACAAAATGGGAGGATGATGAAAATTAAAAGTCTTGATTACATAAAAAGAATAAACACATATTCATTCTAGGGATAATAATTTTATGTCAATATTGATATTGTGTTAATTTTTTTTTTAAAAAAATAATTTAAGTTTGAGTTATGTATGAGAAAAAAAAAATCTATCAATTTTAATCATTTATTTTTTTAAATACTGATATGTCATTAGATTATCAAAAGATTAATAAAAAAAAGGATAGTAGAGAATCTTTACTCTCCTTCTAGATGGGATTCATATGAACGTCCATACGAGTATTAAGTGGCAGTGAAGGGGCTGTTGTTCACGTTCAGTACGATGCATCAGCCCAACGCAGGTTAAAAAAAATGCATCCTCCCTTATCTCCAATCCGGTCTTGTAACCGGACCGCCAAAACACACACTCTACAGGTGAGGTTTCTTGCTTTCTTGAGTTGTATATACGTTTCTCTTTTAAAAACAAAATAAAATAAAATACCTTGAAGGTGAGAAGAGAATTGAAAAACAACTCGCATAAGATTTGCAATTAATACATAAATCTTATTAGCATTTTTGTTGATATTTATGTATATTTTTTAAATAGTATATCTTAATTTTTAAATTATTAATAATATAAATTAAATGTAAAAAATATTTTTAAAACCGTTAATAATTTTAAAATTGTACCTACAAACTGTACGAACTATCTCTGTATATATTTACTTGTAGGATGGTTTATAAACAAGGCAACGAAAATCATCGAAAAGGGTGGCAGAACCTATATGCATGCATTCCTAGCTTTTCAAGTAAAAGACAGCTAGCAGAGAGACTGGAGACAGGAGAAAGAGAGAGAGAGTGAGCGAAAGAAGGCGGGAAAGAGATCGACAGGAACTGATGATTGGAGTTGCAGCTCTTAAATTAGTTACGTGTTCTATGAGACAATTCACATGTCTGTATTCTTTGTCTTGTCTTGTCACGCCACTTGACACCACTCAATGTATAACACCAAATTTTACATTATTTTGATGTTAACACCAAATTTTTTGACACTAAATTTTCTTTTATTCCAATGTACATGACACCAAATTGGTGTAAAAGGTATCTTTACAGAATATTCCATACATATTTCTTTAATAAATATTTATTAAAAATTTAAGAATATATTAAAATATATCCAATATTATACTCATTTTAAAGATCTCAATAAAATATTTCATATGATATATTTTTTTTATAAAAATTTAATATATATTTTGAATTAAATTAATTTATTATTAAATTATATTTTTTGGTGTAATGAATAGTGCAACACCAAATTTGGTGTTGTACTGTTCATTAACACCAAAAACTTACCTGAGAGTGCGCGTCTTGGTGTCACGTTGGAGCACAAAATTGCACCAAATTGGTGTAAGCAGTTGCCCTCAGTTTTTATAAGATATTTTTCACGAGGAAATTTGCATTTTAAAATTCTCATCGAACGGATAAAGAATCTTTGTAATTTCTTTTTTAATTACTTAGATCAGCTCATATTACAGCTGAAGCTAATAATAACAGACATCAGGCTCGTTTGGGATAGCTTTTACTTTTGACTTTTGATAGTAGAAGAAGAGAAGTAAAAGCTCAAACTTTTCAGATTCTGTTTGGATTATATATTTTAGAAGAGCTTTTAGATCAAAAAGAGCTTTTATAACTGTTTGGTTGAAATACTATTAAAATATCTTTTGATGATGATATGACTTCTATGCCCCTTTAGAAAAGCGTTTCAATGTGTTTAATTGAAATATTTCAAATTATCACACACACACATATATACTTCATAAACAATTTAACAATTTAACAATTTACTAACTAAATATAAGTGTAACTTATTTTTTTAATTAAATTTATCTAAAATTTGGTTATTAAAATAAATTAAGTAATAAAAATTAAATTAAAACATATGACAGGATATGAGTGAAAATTTCTCTGGCGAAAGTTGGTAAGAAAGGAGGAGAACAAGGTTACAAGATCGAGTAAGAAAGAAGAAGAGCAAAACATATGGCAGGATATGAGTGGAAATTTAATTTTCATATTTAGAGTTTGAAGGGTAAATTTGGCATTATGAAAGTTTCATTAAACATTTTTGGCTTCCCGTGTTTTCACAAGGAAGCTCTTTGCCAATAAGCCACGAATTGAAGCTTCCTTTAGAAGAGCTTTTCAAAACCAAAAGCCATTTTTTATTTCAATCCAAACATCTTTGAAAATGGCTTTTGGCTTCAAAAAGCCAAAAAAAGCTCTTCCTACGGCATCCCAAACGGGCCCATCGTCACGGATCAACGCAAAAACAAGAGGGATCAACCAAAAAAACGAGAGGGATCAAAGCAAAAAGAGCGGAGGAAAACCATATATAGTAGGGAAAAATTACCACAAAAGTGATCATGAGCATTTTAAGTCTTGCACTTACTATTAGAAGCAAGACAAGGATGATTGCAATTCACTACGCTCAAAGAATCTTTGTAATTTATTAATAGTATATTTACTTCATGGATTGAAAAATAGAAATGGAGAATATGATTGATTGATAATATTTATTTATTTAAAATTTATTTCGTAATACGAATGAATGTGTGGATCTCACATCAATTTGAGATTGTAGAATGAGAATATACGTGGGTCTCACATCAATTTGGGGTTGTAGAATAAGAATTACATTCCCCCCAACCCACTTAAGAATCTCATTCTCATTCCTTTTATCAAAATAAAAAGTTCTTTATACTCTCATTTAAAAAATAAAGAAAAACTTATTTTATTTGATGTTAAAAAAAAATGTATGTTGTAATAAAAAATTACACATCATTGGTTTTTTATCACCAATTTATTAATTATCATAATGGACTAATAAAATAATATATAATTTTTTTATTATAATAAACGATTTTTTATTTTATATTAAAAAAACTATATATTATAATAAAAACTGCACACTAAATTAGTAGACTGTAAACATAATAAGCAGTTTTTTATTTGATAATAAAAAAACAGCATATTATAATAAAAAAAAATACACATTATTATAATTAATCTATAATTTTAATTAAGGATATTTTTGTAATTTATAATTAATCCATTCCGATTCCAAAGTAAAGTAAACAGTTCAATGAGAATATTGCTTATTCCGATTTCGATTCCTATAGTTGAAGTAAATAACTTATTCTGATTTTGATACTTTATTCCGATTCCAAATCATTCCGATTCCTCCAAGTGAAATAAACGTACAATAAAATCAATCGCTACTTTTACTGTCTAACTATATTCTCTCATAATTATAAAGTAATTACTCTTAAAAAAAATTAGTATTCATGTAAATACTTATACAGGATTATAAAATATACTTGGTGAGAATTGAAACTATTTTTTATAAATAGAATGTGCACAATTACCACTTATATTGCAAGTTGATGTATGTCTCGAATCTTATAGTGATTTATGTATTCAAACAATGTACATTAATATTAAATTATAGATCTATGTTTTATTATTGCAATTAAGCTATTTTCCTATTAATTTAAACTTTTGAATTTAATGATGACTGACATAATGCATCAAGGCTAAAGCTCGTGAGTCAAATCTCCTCTCCCTTTCATATATGGATTAATTGTTTATTACAAAATGTTACAGGGTATATTTGTGTCCAATATTGTCCAACTCTTGTTATTTGTTCATGTTGTAAGTTAGGGAACATATTAATATATCATAAATTTTATCTATCTATATCTATGTCTTAATACTATAGTTGGATTACCTAGTAATTAATTCTTTTAGGCCTTTATAATATCATTTTTATTTTGAATTATTATAGTAAATTCAAGATTTGGGAAAGGGGAATGACTTGGACTTACAACCTTGAGGGTGTAATTGTGAGGGTATACTATTGGACAAATCTCATTTTGTCACAATTGTAATATCTATTAAAGCACACTTTTTATGTCTTAGAAATCTTATATTAACATGTACTATGATGTTTGAAAAATTGAATAAAAATATTATATTTTGTAAACATATAAAGTTGTATATTAATGTGTTTAAACAATAAATATGAATTTTTTATGGAAAATCTGAGTTATAAACATGTGCCTTAAACAAACATGGTAATACTACCTTAACATAATTTCTCTCTTTAGCCTTAAAATTGTTCTCTAAATTTGGATCTTCGTCTTTTTCTTGGTTTTGTGGTTGGTTTTTGGTTTGTGTGGCTCAAGAGAATACGAGTTTGGGCTTCTGCTTTCATTGCTTAAGCGATGCCCCCACACATATTGATGAATCCTCTAAGGGCACATACTTGAATGGCTAATCGATTGATAACTTGTGTCCTTCGCTTCCTCACCGTCCTTCGTTGTGCGTAGCCTTAGATCCCACTCTATATTTATGCTTTTTAATAGAGCAAATTATTGTTGTCGCTGTTGGTTATTATTAATTTGATAAGGAGGATATGACAGCATCTAGTTTTCACCGTATCTTTCGAGGACAAGACAAAAAACTCGACAATCTGACTAAAGGTTTAAAAGTGGCGTAAACAACAAGGAGATGTATTCAATTTAGAGTTGATTAGAGTTTAAACGATTTTAAAAATTGTATTCAATTCAATCCAAACTTATAAACATCCTACCAAAACTCAGATAAATTCAATTCAGATTTTTAAAAAGTAAGAATATATTTGTTTAAAAAGTCATTAACTTTGCAAAAATTGCTTAGAAATAAAATTTAATAGATTTTAAAATGAGATTTATTAATAATAAGACCTATGACAAATCTTGTCCTAATTTCACAAGTTTTATATGAAATTTTGACCATCAAATATGAGGATTTCATCAAAATCTATCATTCATAAACAAAAATATACTAAATTTCAATAGATTCTAAATTGAATACGCCCCCCTAAATCAGACATCTCAAAATACAAATCTTGTCCTAATTTCATAAGTTTTATATGAAATTTTGATGATCAAATATGAGGATTTCATCAAAATCTATCATTCATAAACAAAAATATACTAAATTTCAATAGATTTTAAATTGAATACACCCCCCTAAATTAGACATCTCAAAATGGTGTAAAATATACTAAAGTATTTCAGTATCCCATATTGGTCTACGACAAATTACAACATTGTATGTCAATTGATAAATAGATTTAGAATAATGATAGTTTATTTCAGTTTTCATGTACTAACTCAAATGTCATATTTAAATTTAAGATTAAGAGCTAACCTTAATTTCTTTTAAGTTTTCTTTACAATTAACAGATGTTAAAAATTAAACCTGTGGTTTTGGACGTAGCATAACGGTAATGTAGCCTCTAAACTAGGTTAAGTTCCCAAATTTAAACCCCTCTCCCTAAAAGAGAAGAAACGAAATAAATCTGATTTTTTTTATAGAAGGGAAAAAAAAAAACCTCATGTTAGTATTTTAAATACATCAATGCATGCTTTTCAGAACATAAAATAAATGAAAAGTTTGTATAATCCTATTTGACCTTTAATGTGTATTAACTCTTTACCCTGTAAAAACTTTGCAGACTTGCATTTTCTTGACAGAGATGTTGTTTGCTGTGCCATCACCACGAATGCCACGTGACTTTAACAAGAAGCGTAGCGTTTGCCTTTTTAAAATGCTCCACCGATGCCCCACTAATACTTGACTCCTCCAAGGGCGCATGCTCTTGTGGGCTCTGGCTAAGATAAAGAGAAACAGAGTATGCTTCCTAAATAACTTTTTTCTTTTAGGTAACATTTACAGATCATCTGCTTATATCTAAAATAATCTTAAATAAATTAACTTTTTTTGGATACTAATACTTGTCCAGGTTATAGTCGAAACCAACTGAGATATGACTTTGATGGTAGGGTCTGGGGAATACTTTTAAAGGAAAAGGAAGCAACTCATGTCAAGTGGGGAGACAACCTATAACATATAGAGAAAATGTGCACAACTATATAAAATTTGGATGTAAAACCCATCACCTCTATCAAAGACAGTAGACAGCTTGTAGTCTTTACTACTAGACCACGACTCTTTGCCTAGATAAATAAATATTTTTTATTATCAAAATACGTTGAAACGGTTACTTCTTAATAGCTTATAATAACTAACGCTATTACTATTATTTATAAAATTATAAAGTATTAAAAGATCTTTCTTTTACTATGATCTATTATATATTTCAATGGTATTTGCAGTAAGGTATCATTAATAAATTGACATGTATTCTTGACTCTTGAGTGACAATTTACTCATTAAGAGATATTTAGCCCAATTCATGTTTGGCAGAAATATATAATATAGATTTTCATCAGATCAGTCTTGGGGTTTATAAGCCTTACATATTAATTACAAGAGAAATCAGTTAAAAATAAAAAATCACGTAGTAATAGATTTACGTTTGGTGTTTAAACATCCTACAAATTCGTTGATAAAAAGAATGTATATGTACACCCATACACAAAGATACAAGTAACAGTCATAAAAATTATAAAACAATTAATAAATGTTAACTTAAGTGGTTATATACGTATTCAAATTATGCCATGTGCATTTGCCATCAATCCAGATTGGATAATGCTAAAGACAAATGAGTTGGTCGTAGCTGATCGATATATACATATCATTAATTAAGTTTAATAATTAAATCATCGTCATCTTTCGTTACAAAATTGATAAGTTCAAGTAAACTGCTAACTCTCATCAGAAATCCTCCAAAATCCATATTTTGACAAGTTCATTAACAAATTCATCCTAGATGATGTCAATATATAATTTAGTCCTCGTTATCCAAGTTAATTTCTTCGCCTATCGCCATTGGTACATACCTTTCCCACAAGGTCGCAGACGGTAATTTATCAGTGAGTACATATTTTATCATAAGAACTATTGGTTGAAACTGCTTATGGCAATATTGACAATGTGCATATTCAACATTGATTGGTGAGCACCTCTCTTTTTCCACCTGTTATTCGAAGCAGGGGCTGTGACTTTAGCAAATCTCTAATCAAAATGATAGTGATATCTGATGTGTGTTATTAGTTTATTCAAATAGATTTGAAGTTTGTTGGGGAAGCGCCTAATTGCCTTGACATGAGCAACGGTTGGTGTTCTTTTAGAGAAATTCTTCAGTGGTGGTGCTCCCAGTCACTGCAAAGCTGACATTTGGCATTAAAGTGCCGCATACGAAATTTTTGTTATATGACAGCTTTTTATCGAATGCATTATTTGGCAGTATACCGGGGGTGTTGAAGACTTTCGTGAACCTACGGCTTTATCAATATATATATTATTACATTATATCGCGTTACCGAGATTATCCTAAAAAATAATAAGATTTAAGCGGAATTAGACAATAGTGACACGGTTAGAAAAACGACTCTCATTGAAAGAGGTCACTTATACGTAAGGGGATAATCCACATAAGAGGGAAAAAGACTACATACAGATGGGGAAAGGCAGCCATAAATGTAGCGCCGTGGTGTCTCGAACTAGGGACCAAGGTCCCTGGCAGTGCGCCACCACTGCAGCAAAAGCAATTTGGACCTATGACTTTATCAAATTGAACAAGCAATTTTGCATCAAATTGAATGAGTGGTTTTTGTCATCAAACTAAACTGGATGGTAATAGCGCCACACTTGAAGTACAAAATAAATGCACATACTTTCTTCAAATTCTAATGTCTGTTGTATATATATTTTAGAATCAGGCCAGAAGAAAGGATCCAAATCTATCAAAATTTTATTGGACGTAAAGGGGACGCTCCCATAATTGATTGCTTTATATAATTGGCAGACTATTGTAGCTCAAACTCAACAAACAGAATCATGAAGATGGATGTAGAAGTCATTTCCAGGGAAGTAAATCAAACCCACTGCTCCAATTCCTGAACCTCTTCACCACTACAAACTTTCCTTTAAGGATCAATCTTGTCCAGCTCCATTGTTACATCTCTTTGATCTACCTCTACAGTCTTGATCACAAACTAAGCAATACAATGAGAAATCTAGCCACCTCAAAACACCTTTATCCCAAGTTCTATAAGGTGCCTAGGTAGTCATGAGGCCTTACTTTCTTACATATTTGGTCATTACGTGGCTTCCATTGACACAAAAGAAGGGTGTAAAACGATTTACACATTATTTTCCCTGATTTATATGTATCTCAACGATCGCTACTTATCTTTTAAACTTGATGCTTAAGTTTCAACGTTTTGTGCATTTGATTTCGAGCTTCATATGCTGATATGTATTTCGATTAAATAATAAAATATATTTTAACTATTTAGTTAGCTTTTGAGTTGGATTTATTTTCCATTTTGGGGACTGGGATTACACTGTGGAAGTACATATAATATATGGCTTAAGTCCAGGGATCATTTTTGCATTTGGTTCATGTCATGGATCATGGATGGTTCTGGGATTATACAAGTAATTTGAATACAAATTTTGGTTTGCCACCTAACCTGTTAAACCATGCCGCCTCGCTGTGAGTTGGGCTTGGTAAGAAAGGGTTTCGAAAGTTCAGTGAGGCCCAATTTGTTGTCAAAGTTAGTAATTTGGGCCCGTACGGAATATAAGGACAGAGCAGGGCAGTGATTTGATGTTTGACCTCACAATATGCCCTCTGCAGACACAAGACCAGAAAAAAAAATGAGAGGATTCAGATTCACTGTCTTTTTACTCACTTTACTGCTTTAATTTATAACAACACTTTTGCAGTCAATATCCATAACCAAAATGGAGGGTCCAAACTCTATACTCAGGAAAAAAAAAAAAGATAACCAAAACCCGTCTCCATCGCGCCTGAGCAAAGCCAATGTGACCATAAAAAGGGTTTTTGCTGCTCGAACTTCATCTCTTTCAGACTCAAATACGATTTTTGCTCGTCGGAGCTATAGTTTGGGCGAGAGGTCCCGACGACAGCCGGTCGGTACACCTATACGGTATACTTCGCTCGCTTTTGCTTTCGATTTTGTAAACCGGGCCCGATATCGACGCCTAGAAGGCTCTCGCTCTCTTGTGGTGGACATCTTCGTTTCTGTCGTGGTGGTGGTGGCGGCGGATCCACTTCCATTTGCAGATTCTAATTGAAATCAAGACCTCAAAGTTGAAGAACAAGAATTCATTTTTCCACCACTGTTTTTACATGTGTTACGAATTAATTAATGCTTTATTTCTATTTTTTTTCTTAATTTATCTGCACCGGACATGTGTCACCGTCCTAAATCGTAGATGAAAATGATAATTTTACCTTTATCCACTCTGATATCCGTTAGGATTGACCGTCAGTTAAACGACGGAAGACTAATTTGATAAATTTTTTATAAATTAAGGTTCATTTTGTTATTTTTATAAAATATAGTTAACAATTTATGATTTTTTTAAAATTTAGGGATTAAAATAATTTTTATCCAATATTAATCTATGTAAATTATCAGTATATTAATTATAATTGGAATTGATCCAGAATATGATTGGGATTAATCGAAATAGGGCATTGGGTTACGGTTCGGATAATGACTTTTGTTGACGTGGTAAACCAGCCAACCAGATTCTTGAGCCCAATGCCGCGCTGATAAGGAGACCTGTAATAAACAGACCGAATAATGACGAAGAAGAGAAGAAGAAAGAAGAAAGAAGAAAGAACACAGGAGATTCGAAGTGGTTCGGCCCGATTTGGAAGGGCCTACGTCCACTTGTTCTGTTATTACTGTTGATCTCTCACAAAATGGTTGCTCTCCCTACGTTTTTACAGAGTAACAGCCTCTCAAACTCTCAATTTCTGGATCCGTTTACAATAAATGTCTCTCTCTATTTATAGAGGGGAAGAGGCTACAAAGAGAACAAACGGACAAAAAGGACTGATCTTGTCGTAATAAATGCTACTGGAGAGCTTTAAATGCTTCTGACTTCTGACATGTCAACTCTGGCAAAACGTGGGCCGACTGCTAGCCCATGCTGGTTTGGTGAGACTTCCGGAAATTAAGCTGTAATTAGGTGAGATAACCTTACTTACCGTGCAAGACACGCCATCTTACTGTCTTACACTAATACTGGGCGAACTGATGTAGAGAACGGACTGAAACTGCGTCGTGACGATCTGGACTCAGCAACGATCTGGCGACCTTGATATCACTGCAACGGTCTAGCGACCTTGACGTCGTTATCATCATAGCAGGTGAACCTGTAACTGTCTTGCTCGAGCTCGATCTCGCGACCTGATACACAGTACCTCTCACGGGCCTATGGTGACTTGGGCCACCATTTATATGGGCCTTTGCCAGCCCATTTGAGGAATCCAAAAATACCCATAACAACTTTCAACTGAGATGGATCTACTCACCTAAAGACGAGGAAAAAATCCACATAAAAATGAAAGATCAACTCATATATAATGATAGAAGATCAAATATTAATATATTTAATATAAATAATATTATATTATATTATATATTTTTGGATATCAGGGAGTGGGTGTCGAACCCTTGCCTCATAAAGTGAGACAAGACGTGGCTGGGGCCAACCAAACACTGTGTTGATAACCTCGATAACTTAATAAATTTATTTCTTTATTTATATAATTTATAAAAAAAAAATATTTTTTTTATTAATTGATTGGGACCAGTTGGTTGGTGGTCATGACAAGAAGGCCAGAGCACTTGAAATCACAATTCCAGTTATAAATAAAAGCCATTTAAGAATCTTGAAAAAAATCTCGCCCCTACATAAAATCTTGCATTTTATTGGTTGATGAGCTTAACAAGATAATACCATAAAATATTATCCAATAACTAAAATTTAAACCATTCTCAAATTCTACCGCAATATCAAAATAAAATATAATTAGACATTGACATTTTAATATCATATTCAAATAAAATTTACATATGATAACATACTTCATAAATTAAAAAAAAAAAGACTAAAACGATTACATAAAGCACACACGTACACACACAAAAAATTTGTTTAGACAACCCTAAATAAATCTCCAAAAATAATTGGTGTCGTGCTGAGTCTTTCTGTTTTTTAAAGAAAATATTTATTAATTAAATTTTATTTTTTTTTACAAATTTAAGGTTTCGGTTATAAAATTTATTTTCAATCTGCACCGAGTCCAACCCAAAGCTACTGTAGCTTTGAAATTTCATGTTCGAATTAATTCATAAGCCCATTTATTAGAATTTAAATCCGCACATGGTGTATGGACATCCACGGATTTAAGGGTGAAAGTGTGGTTTCTAGGTGTTAAATTCAATACTGTCAACCAATATCTAGCTTGTTAGATAACATACAATTTTTCTTAATATTTGAGGTGTGAGTTTACTTTATTTTTTACCACTGACATCAGATTAGATAATTATCAGCACCTAATTGATATAGATCTCTTATCATACAGTGGGGAATGCTGGAGAAATCGACCTATAATAATGAAAAAATTGTCTAGAATTTGAGACCTTCAGAGTTTGCCTTGCCTTACAGTACTTACAAGAAGCAGGCAAGAAGGGAATTCCCATGTAATAAAAATCTCTATCATTTTTTTTTTCAAAAAAATCTCTATCGTGGAAAATTTTTTATTACGAAGCAAGTTGCACGACTTAACTTTATAAAAGCAAATTTTCTATCTTTAAAAGAATAAATGCCATGCAACTCACGTTGGAAGAAAGTGAGGGTTGCAGTATAAGTCTATAAAATATTGTTGGCAATTACTACTTTATCACCACCACAGAATTGATTGTCTTCGTTTGTGTAGTTCAAACTCAGAATGACGATCCACGTTGAAATTATTTCCAGGGAAATAATCAAACCCACCATTTCAGTTCCTGATCATCTTCAACATTACAAATATTCCTTCGTTGATCAACTTCATGCAAGTGCTCGTTACATTCCTTTGATCTACTTCTACAGCCTTGACGATCATAAACTAAGCAACAACGAGAAATCCGACCACCTAAAAACATCATTGTCCCAAGTTTTAAACCATTACTACCCTTTAACTGGAGTTATCAGAGACAGTCATTTAGAGTACAGCAAAAATGGTGGTGTCCTCGTTCTGGAGGCTCAGGTAAACTGCCAACTCTCAGAAATCCTTCAAAGTTCGCATCCTGGCAAATTCACCAGCAAATTCCTTCCTGATAGTCTCAACGATTCAGCCTTGGCCATCCAAGTTAATTTCTTTAACTGTGGTGGCATCGCGATTGGTGCAAGCATTGCTCACAAGATTGCAGATGCTTTGTCATTCATCACATTTATTAAAAACTGGGTTGATACTGCTCGTGGTTATGGCGAAAATGTTTGTCCAAAATTTGAGAGTGCTACTCTTTTTCCACCCAGGCCAGATTGGAATCGTTCAGGTGCATTTCACACGGAAAAGAACATTGTGTTAAAGAGGTTTGTGTTTACTAACTCAAACATATCTGCTCTCAAAGAAAAGTATGTTATTGTTGCATCAAGCACAGAAAAAACCAAGAAATATAATCCATCGCGATTTGAGGCCTTGACGTCTTTTTTATTTAGTCGATTTGTAACTTCTACAAAAAAGATAAAAGGGCCTAATAGGAGTTACATGCTATCCATTCCTGTGAATTTATCCACCACTCTCGGATGATTATTTTGGTAACCTATTGGGATCTGCAATGAGCATCATTACAGAGGAAGAGGTTTTGCATAATCATGGCATGGTCAATAAGTTGAGAGAACCAATAAGCAAAATCAACAACTATTTTGTGAATAAGGGGAATGAAGATATTGAACTTGTTTGGAAAGGAAGTGTTCAAATAAATAAGAACATTCGACATGAAAGATTTAACGTCTTTCTGTTGGTCAAGTTTATGCAGGTACCCTGTATATGAAGCTGATTTTGGGTGGGGGAGGCCTATGTGGGTGTCCTTTGGTAACTTGTCGACACGGAATAATGCTTATTTTATGGACACCAGAAATGGAGATGGTATAGAGGCATGGATATATTCACTTAACTGAGGAAGACATGGCCAAGTTTGAAAGTGATAGCAAGCTGCCCACTTAATTAAGCTTCTCCAAACCCATGCCCCTAATATATGATTTTATCTAGCGTGGATATATAAGTATTTGCATGGCTATTTTATTGTTTTTATTTTGTTGTGGAGTTCAATAAATGGTTGTCTAGTTTTTCGAATCATGCTCAACTTCAATAAATCGATTTTGTTTATGCCAGATTTTGTTTTGGATTTTCTTTGTTTTTGTGACAATCAATGATATTTGATGATATGGAAAGTGTTTGAAGAAATGCTAATAAGAAAATACAGAGCAGTAATGAGGAGAACCAAAAAGGAATGAATTGAATTGCATTTTTTAATCAATGGTCTCACACTGTACAGAATATGTACTAACAAAGAATTCTAGAGTATTCTATCATCTAACAAATACAAAAAAGAATCAATGGTTAGAAATCAATCTTGCAATAACAGAAAGATTCCTTCTAACTAATTCTAGAATGTCTTATGTTCAGGAGAATTCTGTGCTCTCTGGTGTATGTGATTTTCATGAGGATCAGCTACTAAATACCAGGTGCTGACATGGATTTTGTTGAGAGCAACATCAGGTTGCATAACTGATTGGTATGAGTGCTGGAGCTGATGAAATTTGCATTGAGGTTGACCCTGCTGCTTGCTCTGCTCAGGACTAAAATTATCTCCTTCAGTTTTATGTATTTGATTTTTGATAGAGTTTACAACAGTTAAAAAAAAAAAAAGGAGAGAAAAACCATTAACTTCAAGATACTGTGTCTGTTATTGTGTAAGTTATTTTGATGGTTAAACAGGAAATATAAAGAAGCTGTTGAAAAAAAAAAAAAAAAAAAAAGAAGCTGAATAGGTAAAAATTAAGCTAAACATTAGACAATAGATTTATATTTAGAAGAGCTTCTTTAAGAGTCTAAGTAAAGTTTTGGATAGTAAATATTTGGAATTAGGCTTTTACATGTAAAGTTTTTGGAGAAAAATTGTTAAACATTTAATTGTCAATCTAAAAAGTTCTTTAATCATGTAAATCATTTGATTGTTTAGATTTGAATGAGCTTTAATATATATAGTTAATTTACCAAAGAGGACTTATTAATGTTTTATTTAATATATCATATAAATTTCTTTTTTAAATTAATCACATTTAAAAAAATAATAATAAGAAGAAACTGCAGTGAAGAATTTACATTACAGTTAATAGTTAATTTGGAGATGTTGGGGAAAAATGTTTGGTCACAACAAACAATAGTGAGTATCATAGTGGAACAAATACGTCCCTATTATACCCCTTTGTGCAATCAAATGTGCAAGCCAAAATCAGAATAGAATAACCAAATAAATATGCAAATAAAACATTACAAACAACAGGCCAAATTTACTTGGAAATATATTTATCTAGTAGATATAAAGGGAAAATCAAGGGATGCCAATCTAACAAAAGCTTCTACTAGTAAAATTACTAGTAGATACATATTAGAAGCCAGAAGACCCTTATCAGTTTTTAGTTTTAATGGCAGAAGGTGTTTGTGAAATTTAAGATATTTGCTTGAATTTTTGTTTAAAGTAATAAACTTAGACGAGGTTTATATAATTAACTTTTTTTATCCTTTTTCTGATGATTACATTTTATTTAATTGTTTACTCAAAGGATCTACTTGTGAGTTTTGAGAAGTATATAAGAAGGTTATCTAAGTGATGTACTTCTAGACACACATTAGAAATTTAGAAGATCTTTATCAGTTTTTTCTTTTTCTTTTTCATTTTTAAAATTCTTATTATTGATATAATCCCATAGAGCTACTATATTGTACTTAAGTACTTCTGCCGCTCGCATGAGTGAATCATGCATGCATGCTTCCTTGGTCAATATTTTGATCTTAATTTAATAATAATAATAAAAAAAGAAGAAATTTTATTTTAATCCGTAAGGTTTCAAAAAAATCAAGTTTTTAAAACTATTTTGAAAATAATTTTTTCAAATGTCTAAACCGTTATTTAACTTATAGTCAATATTAATAGAATATGTAGACAAATATTATTGCTCTTGATAGTTGTTAGTGATATGTAAATTACTAGATTTTCGTCATAAAATAATGAATTTATAGATTAAATTTTCTAAAATGTCTCTGAATTTAAGTTGTTAAATTACAATTTAAATTACCTAAAGTAACCGTTGACCATCGGTTAATTAATGGTTTGAACTTTTTTGAAGAGTATTGAAAATGTTAAAGATGAAAAGAATTGTCTCTAAAAGAGTTATAAAAACTTGAATTTTTTAAAATCTCATGAATTAACTGAAATTTTCCCATAATAAAATCAATAAGTATACATCAACGAATGATGCGAGTTTACATCAGGTACATGCATGGGCTTAGAAAAACAAAATTAAAGAGAAACCCAAAAAAGAATGAAAGAAAATAAGTGAAAATCATACAATTTATCAACTTAATAATTTGATCTATAGCTGAAGCTGATTTCTACAGCTGTTTACACTTCCAAAAACCATAATCTCCCAGCACAATCAAGCTTTAGAGGCTGCACCAAATCTTACGATAAGTTGAGGAGAAACATGCGGTGCATGATCATGATGATCCATTTCTAATGTGCACCGGCCTCCTCCAGGTCGACGACTGACTGTACATGGACTGCCACCAGCCGGCGGCACTGGACCCCTCAGAATAGATTGGACAATCAAACTCTTCCCATTAGACCATTGAGACTCTCCTCTCAATGGTCGCATTGCCATTGTTTCGAGAGAGAGTGACAGAGAAATTACAATGATTGAAATAAGTATCATTTCGAACCTTTTATAAAAACCCATTTGGGACATGAATTAGATTAAAAAGAAAAAAAAAAGAATAATTGTTGTCTGTAGGTATAAATATTGTTAGGACGAAAATAAATAAATAAAATTTCTGGTGATTGATGATGTACGAGATTATATTTAAAGATGTTCCTGAGAAGTGAAAGGAGACTATGAAGTTCTATATATACACAATATTTCATGTGTGTTGACTTAGAGGCCGCGGTTCAAAGTTTGAAAAAATGAGGAGTTGAGGTCTGACTGAATTATTAATGGATCAAAGACACGGCCGGACCTTGAGCGTGAAACACAAACAATTTGAATTAATCAGTTTGATTTCATATTTTATGTACAAATAGACATAATGAACATGCCAATCGAGGTTGAATTAGTCAGTGGGAGCTGTAGCATGTGGGTACGGACTAGATACGTCATGACTTGACCCGTTAAAACAGCCCTGTTATATGTTGGACTTTGGGAAGAAATATGAGTTGAGCTGTACACCAATGTCACACCCACTAACTTTCTTTAGAAAACTCACTTCTTAGCAATTGGATCTTAAAATCGATCATCTAGAGAGATTGGTGACAACATCACTTAAGCTGTTATGTGCTTCTTGGTTTGACTTTGACTTTTTTTTTTCTTTCTTATACCATCTGAGATATAATCACTTGAAAATCGAAATTATAGGTTTGAACTTTAAACATGATAATTTCTTGTCTAGAATTAGACTTTCATTGACGGAGGAAGTATAGCTTAATCCATCCATCCAATCCATCAATTCATTCTTGGATTGAATATTTATATTGATCCCTAATTAAGGAACCAAGCTGATTGATTTACAACTGGAAATGTAAACATTGTTAAAAGAAAAGAAGAAAATGCTAGTAACGTTGGACCAAGATGAAAATTTCCCTTGATTTTACTGGAATTAAATAATTCTTCATACATAAATTGAATAAAATTATTCTTCTTTGGAATATTCTTGTCATTTTGCGGGGCTACTTTTGTTAAAAATATTACTGTTTGATGAAAATACTAATCCTGCTCAGCTTTAGTTATTTAACTAGCTTATTTAAGTAAGAACTAACTCCGTCTCTAATCACAATCATAATCAGGATATCGATTTTCATGAATGTGAGTAGAAGGCCGATCATCAAAATGAGGATCAAGCGTGGTAGAGTGCATCATGGACAACGCTGCAACTGCTTTCACATTATTTTGAGAATCAGTAACCTTAATAAATTTATCCATATTCCATATACTTACATTAGATACTGATTCCACTACGTTATTTTCCTGTATAGAGAGCAACAAATTATATGCAAGTATTTTGTGGCGTTGGGTCCAAAGACTATTATTTGGTTAAGGCAACCCGATGTTTCTATCAGAAGTCCAAAGTCTTTTTGGCTAGTCATTTGAGAAGCGAATCATGTGACACATTGTAGCGTGCTCCTCAAAGTAGCCTGATCAAATCAAGAAATGGAACTTCGCTATTGTAAGATTTAAGACAATATACAAATACTTTTATTGGAGCCCTATCGCGAACATATATAGTTAGAGTGATAATTGAGAAGAAAGCTAGGTGAACATCATAAAAGTGTAATTTTTTTTTTTTTTTTGAAAGCTGACACCCACAAACTACTCTTACAATGTCACAATCAAAAGGAGAAAGGGCCGCCCACACTATCAAAAGGAGATAAGGAAGAGAGGTACTCAGCCAACTATACTAACAGACTGCGTGTATCACAAAAATGTAATAAAGAATGTCATGTTCATCACTTTTGTAATAATTAGCAAACGGTGCTTATCACAAAAGTGTAATAAAGAATGTCATGTTTAATTATCACTTCTGTAATAATTATGGGAGTATATCAGTAAAAGAAGTTTTTGTAGTATATCTGAATACGAAATACTCACATATGTGTTAGGAGTACTTTTAGTTAAATTCTATGGTAAAAAAATATATTAAATGAGCTAGTTAGATAATTAGAGATGAAAAACAAGAGAACCAAGAAACAAATTTTGGAGAGGTTGGTAGGTTTGAACTTTTTTTATTAAATAAGGTTGTCTGGTTTCTTTAAAGAACCAAGACTCAAAAAGGCCTTACAAACATTTAATGAATAGCTTGTACAAAATTTTCTTTTTTAATATAAACATGGCAACTTTTGTTCTTTTAAATTTCAATTCTATTAAATAATATTTTTTTTTATCATTTCTTAAACTACTACAATAGACTTGAGATTAAAGGGGAGGCGAAATAACTTGAATTCACAACCATTTGAATGTAGATACGAAAGGTATATTATTGGACCTATCTCATTATCTAATCTTATATCGTATAATTATAATATTATAATATTACACTAAATATATTGCGGAGCAAATTATCGGTTTGTTGGTATGACACCCACCATTTTCATGGCGGTCATGGTTACCCAACTAGCAATAGTACAATAGTACTCTGTTGCAGTAATGAATTGAACAGTTGTGTTGCTCACTTTCCTGCACATCATTAATATTCATGGAGACTCCATTGGTTGAAAAATTTATATAAGGCTGCATGCATGCTGCATGGTTTCATCATTACAAATTATTTATTTTTTCAAAACTACTCACAAAACCATCTCTCCTTCTAGGACAGAATGAAAAACATTAATGTTGAAGTGATCTCCACAAATATAATCAAGCCCTCTATTCCCACCCCAGAGCACCTTCACGATTACAAATTTTCATTACTCGATCAATTTTCTCCGTCATTCTTTCAATCATTCATCTATTTCTACACTACTCCTGAGGATCACAAATTCAACAACAATGAAGTATCCAACCACCTGAAAACATCCTTATCCGAGGTACTTACTCGTTACTATCCGTTAACCCGATGCCTCGAAGAGACCTATGTAGATTGCAACAACGGTGGTGTCCTCTTTCTTGAGGCACAAGTCAGCTGCCAACTCTCTGAAATCATGGAAAATCCATCTCCTGGTGACTACATCAACAAGTTCCTCCGAGATCGTGTCACTAATTTAGTCCTTGCCATCCAAATTAATTTTTTCAAATGCGGTGGTGTTGCACTTGCTGTGCGCCTATCTCACAAGATTGCGGATGCTTTATCACTTGTCACATTTATCAATGATTGGGCTACGATTGCTCGTGGTGATGGTGACAACATTTGGCCAGAATTTGTGACTACCACTCTCTTTCCACCCAAAGATGGGATTAACGTAAAGGGTCTTTCTGAAGAAAATAACATTGCATTCAAGAGGTTTGTGTTTACTAGCTCTAAGATAGCTGCTCTTAGAGAAAATTATGCTGGAACAAGAACAAACATGGAAACTAAGCCTCCCACGCGTGTTGAGGCTTTATCATCTTTTCTATGGACTCGTTATGTTGCTTGTACGAAAATGAATGAAGGGCCGGAAAAGCTCTACATGTGGATTAATCCGGTGAACATTCGTAAGAGAATGGATCCACCACTGCACGATGATTCTTTTGGGAATCTAGGAGCACCTTCAATGTGTATCGTTTCGTCAGAGGATGATTCAGGAGAAGGCTGCTATGGCCTACCAAACAAGTTGAGAGGAGCAATAAGCAAAATCAACAAGGATTTTCTCAAAAGACTTAGAGATGGAATTTTTGAACATTCTAATTTGGAGGAAAACACCAAAGCTAATAGAACCGAAGGAGAAGAGTTGGGTAACTTTTATTGTTCTAGTTTCTGTAGGTTTCCAGTGTATGAAGCTGATTTTGGGTGGGGGAAGCCTACATGGGTGGCTGTTGGTTGCTTGCCTTACAAGAATTTAATTGTTTTAATAGATACCAAAAGTGGAGATGGAATAGAAGTATGGGTTCAATTGTCAGAGGAAGATATATATGACCAAATTTGATGCTGATCCGGAGCTGTTAAATTATGCTTCCCCAACTTTAGGCCACTAAAATGTAGTTATTCATCAGACCTTCACTGAAATGGTCAAGCTAATTTCTATCTCTTTGTGTTTTAAATAAGGGTGTCCATCATCTTGTTATGGTCATGGACACCATAATCGATCTACAAACATTAAATAAATGCATTATTCGTTGCCTGATTAAGTGCATTAAGGACTGTTCAATTCATCACTTTTTTTTGCGATATATAATTCTGGTAGCATATGAAAAACCCACAGGTGTTAGAAGTTGGTTAAAATGCATGATAAAAAAAGAATAAAATGGGTTATAAGTTAGAATATTGGGCAAGAGATGCAAACATGAAAGCCAAGAAAAAAATTTGGAGAGGTAAGTAGGTGGGAACTTGGATTAAATAAGGCTGTGAGTTTCCACTCCAAGAAAATAGGGTTTTATTGAAATCTAACAATTTTTTTATAACCGATTTGAAAAATAACTTTTTTTTTTTAAATCCCAACCTCAAGGTAGAGAATCTCAACCTCCAGGTTATAAGTCATAGTATTAATTCAAATCAATCTCAACTTTAGGGTTGATATTTTTTCAACCTAAAAAAAAAAGGTTAGTTTTCAAGTAGGCTCTCCAAAATGGGTTATTTTATGCATTTTCTCAAGAAAAAAAAAAAATAGAGAAACAATAATGGGTTTTCCATCGTAGCTCATTGGGCCTATTTTAAAAGAAATAATTGCAAAAATAGTTTATTTTTGCATGACTCACCTAAAAAATAACTTTTATATTCAAATCATCTCAACCTTAGAATTCACAACTGGAATTCAAATCATCTAAAAAATAACTCTAAGGTTGAGATGATTTGAATTTATATTAGAATTTACAACTTTCAGTTGGGATTTTCTATCTTGAGGTTGAGATTTAAATGAATTATTAAAAGTATGTTAGTTTTCAACAAAACCCATTTTAAAAATGCCTATCCATCGTGTCCATCTAAAGACCCGCGATGACAACAGCAAGCTCATTGGACCCGTTTTAAAAACACCTATCCATCGTGAGCATCTAAAGACCCGTGATGATAACAGTATCTACAACGGGCATATGAGTGCCTGTTGTAGATACCTCTTATTATCCATTTTGGGCTTGTAAAGAATCAAGACTAACCAAGGCATTATAACATTTACCGAAAAGCTTGCAATCGTAGTGACCATCTATAAGAACAGAAAATTAATAATAAAAAAATTCGATCAGTAATTTTGTACATGAGTTCACATCTACTTTTTTTGGGCTTCTCAACCTCCTTTTTGTTTCAAACTGGCTGCTCACCATCCTAAAAATAAATGAAAAAATTCAAAAAAATAAAAAATAAATTATAAAATTACAAGTTGATTATGTTTGATCTATAGCTGATTATTTATACAGTTATGTATGCCTCCAAAAACCATGATAATCCCCCAACACAAATCAAGAAGCAGATGCTACACCAAATCTGACGCTAAAATCATGAAAAATAGGTGGTGCATGAGCAACATGATCATGATTATGAACATCATGATGTCGTCCAGCGAAGTTCTTTGGGCTTAACGTGCAGCGGCCTCTTCCACCTCTAGGTACGTTCGTGCATGGACTGCCACCGGCTGGGGGCACTGGACCCCTTTGAAGAGATTGAACGATCAGACTACTCTTCTCAAACTCTCCTACTAATGGTCTCATTGCCATTGTTGTGTCCACGGCAAATGAGAGAGCTATGATCATCAAAATCGTCGAAATGAGAATCACTTTGAATTTCTTATAAACACCCATTTTGTACATGAAACAAAAATAAGAGACTTGTTGTATGTGTAAATGTTTTTGTGACAAAAAATAAAAAAGAAGAAGAAATTGCTTCCTGGTGTTTTGATATTGTCGAGAGGAGATTTACAGATGTTGATGAAATTGAAGAAGAGATGCATATGCATGTGTGTATATATAGGGGCAGATCTTTACGGGAGTTGACTCGAGGGCCGCGGTTTGGAAAATTGGAGAAGACCGGAGCTAGGTCACTCGTGAGATCATGTCAAAAATGACATGATGACTCGGACTTAATTAACTTGAAGAACAAACAATATATTTTAATTAGTCCAAGTTCATATTTGATGCATTAATTATACAAAGCAATCAAGGTTGAATTAGTCAATGCATATGGATGACTCCAGACTTTATGAGTTGATCCGTCAAACCGGCCCTGTCACATGGAGGCCTGGAAAGGAAAATTATGCATGGGTGTTTCCATTGGCGCACAAAAAGTTTACACGTATTAATATCCACAAATAATTAAATTTTTTATCTATACATCCACTCAGATACCAAAAATGAATTGTAAATTTCTATTTAGATTATATCTCTCTACATTTATATATATAATTCTCGCTGACGAATTAATGTTCGGCGGTAACCGGAGCTATAAAATGAACATTGTTGTGGCATTGCATTGTGAAGGCCTAATTAAGCAGCATTTGTGGTTTTATATTCTTAATTGTATATGAAAATGCAAAAGATAGAAGACGAGAATATAAAACTGAGGATTCCCCCACAACCAATCATCTGTCTCCCGTAAAGACAAAACCCACAAAGAATTCCCTCAACTTCGAAATTAATAGCCCCATACTTACATTACTGATAAAGAAAGTAAAATCAAATCAAACATAACTCGGAAATAATAGCCAAAAACGGTTTAATGCACCAGCCGGGAATCGAACCCGGGTCTGTACCGTGGCAGGGTACTATTCTACCACTAGACCACTGGTGCTTTGATGGGTCACTCTTTGCTTATCAATTATTGTTATAGGAAGTTACTCCACATAACATAAAATTTTCACCTTTTGTGAGATTTGACATGACTGCGAATCAGGTTTTCAAGAGTGTAAACTAACCAAAGACACATCCTGTAGGTTAGTGAAAAGGCTGTTGAACCAGCCCAAGATAGGTTTTAAACCCTCAAAAAGACTAGTTAAATTGTTAAAACACAACTCATCCTAATTATTATAAGGACAAATAATTTGAAAGAAAAGTTTAAGCTAGTGAAATTAATTATAAAATGATCGGTTTTTCTTATTCTCTTTTCCTTTTTGAAAATACCTTTGTTATTTAATGAAGTTTATCAAAAAGTAACCAAAGTTTTGATTTCTAATAATGTAGTAAAATGCATTGAAGAAAGTATTTGCTAAATGAAATGGTTTGTACTTCCTTTAGCAATGGAGTTTTTTTTAGGTTAGAAATGCTGCTTGTTTTTATTAAAATCTTCGGTCTTACAAAAGCTAGCGCCTTATAGTTAAAAAAAGTCAGCTATATTTATTATATCTTCAAAAAACAAAATTTATACCCTCTATGTTCATCATTTTTTCAAAATAAATGAAAATTTATTAATAGGCCCTCGAGCCCCTATCAAATTGATAACGGTGGGAAGTGACAATTTTGAATAATATTTGGGCACATCCAAGCGGGCCTTAACCATTTCCTCCTAGACGATGTCAGTGATGTTTCATATGAATCCTTTCAACAAATACATCAGAAGTATAGGATATCTCTCTATATTCATATCAATAATCCTTTCAAAATATAAAACTATTGAGAATATATTCTTTAGATATTATTACTTCAGCAGATTTTATATCCAAATCTACTGAATATCAAATGCCAGAAGAAAGTTTTATCCTTGTTACTTGGAGAGCCCGCAAGAAACCAAATTTTTTTGACGATTTCGTTACTAGCTAAGGCTATTGTTAAACCCCCGGTTAAGCTGCATGCTGCCACTAGAGGAAGACCCTTAAAAAATCCCAACGAAAGCTTTCTACTGGAAAAATTAATGTCTCTACCTCTTTTTTGATTTCACATTTTATTCTTAGGAAATTGCATACTGATGGTATCCTTCGCAAGTTCGGTTTATGTTGTCCTTAGAATATTTGTTCATTATGCCTCTCTAGTGATGTGACCATTCTCCATCTCTTCAAGGATCGTGATTTTGCTAGGCAATTATAGTATTAGCTTGCTTCCTATAAGTCTCCAACTCACTCTTTGTTGATTTTTGGAAAGATATATATTACTCAAGAGCTTTTCTCCTCAAGTTTTTAATGTGTGGTTTGTGCTCTTATTTGCAAGTTATAATTGATATCTAGAAGGTTAGGAGGAATCTGCGTTTTCGTAATCAAATGCCTTCCATTGATCAAATTAAATCGTTTGCTAGAGCCAAAAATATTCAAGTGAATTGTTTTATATGCTTGTGGTATGTTTCTCGATCGCTCAGACATTCCTATGATGAATTTGATTGGCATTAAACCTCATCTTCACAAGATTCCTTCTACCTCCTGGTTTGAGATCAACACTAATGGTGGCAAGTAAGGTAATCCAAGTTTAAGTGCGTGTTCAAGAATTTTTCTAGATGATATGGTTGTTTTAATTTATGTGGTTTTTGTTTGTTCTTGGAGGTTGGCACTTCTTTTGTTGCCAAAATGCAGGCGACCATCCATGCTATCCGTTTTGCTTTTCAACACGGTTGGTTGAGGATCCGGTTAGAGAAAGATTCTATGGATGTTGTTTCTTGTTTGACGAATTCTAGGTATTCTCCTCCTTGGCAACTTCCAAACTCTTGGCTCGTTGCAAGGAGTTGATGGAGAAATTGAATTTCAATATCATTCACACCTTTTGTGAGGGTAACAAAGTTGCAGGTACTCTTGCTAATGAGGGTCTTAATATTTCTAATTTTGTTTGGTGGGAGCATCTCCTTAAACTATTATGGGGTTCTTTCTTTTCGGTTCCACTAGTAGGGATAGCAACGGGTCAAATTGGGAGAGGGGTGGCTCTCCTTCCACCCTAGTCCATTTATGTTTCGAAAATTCATACCTTGTTAAATTCCTGCATTAGATGGGGTGTGATAGAATAGAGAGTGCTTTTCTCATCTCCACCTCATTTACACATTTATAAAAATGATCTATTAAATGAATAGCGCATAACACAAATAATTTTATATAATATATAAAGTAATTGCATAAAAAATTGAAAATCATCTTATTAACATTAAAAGTAAATATAAATCTAATAATTATAAGGTGAATACAAGGGGTTGTATTTAATCTACAGTTTATTGAAACTTTTTTAATGATAGATTTTGATGGAAGTTATAGATTTTATAGATTCTATATTGATTTTGTTATAACTCTTTATGGAATTCAATCAAATATTTAGAAAAATGGTAATATTTGTTACGGACTTTTTTTTTTTCATAAAAATCACTATAAAATCCATTTAAATCCATTATTTAAATAAAACATGTAAAGTTAATAACTTTTTAATATATTTAGATTTTGTTAGATTCCTTGTAAATTTGAATTAAATACAATTAAATTTTAAGTAATTCCACACTATCAAAAAATTCATCCAAATTCATACTCAAATGATGTGATAAGTTTATGTATAATTATTACATCATCAATACATCATTTCAAAATTAATATGGTAGTTATAAATTAATTTGTTAAATCATTTTGATAAAATTTTTGGATAAATTTTTTAGAAGTGTAACATTATTCTTAGATTTTAATAAATTTCATGCTCCCAAAATTTTAACTAAATTTTAATGTAGGTCTTTTGGCCACTTTGGTTTTCCTTAAAAAAAGCTCCATTGCTAGTCTTTTGACTGTTTAGGTTCTGCTTAAAAAGGAAAAAAATCTGTAGAAATAAATTATTATAAATAACTGGAGATTATATAATTAATAAAAATAAAGTCAATGAATCTGCCCTGATACTGTAATTAATTCAACCGCGTTGTCGCAGCTCTACATAAGATTACTGACAATGAGCACTAATCACCACCCATTATTTCCAATCAATTAATTGAATACACAACACCACAGCTTTTCTATTTCAAAAATGAAGATTGATGTTGAAGTGTTCTCCAGAGACATGATCAAACCCTCTACTCCTACCCCAGAACACCTTCAACATTACCAGTTATCCTATTTTGATCAGATCACTAATTCTACTTACATCCCTTTGATCTACTTCTTCAACCTTGATCAAGAACTTGGAAAACAGCACATATCAAATCACCTGAAATCATCATTATCAAAGGTACTAACTCATTACTACCCATTAGCTGGGCGCGTTAAGGACAACTACCATGTAGCCTGCAATGATAGTGGTGTTCTTTTCTTGGAGGCACAAGTGAGCAGCCAACTCTCACAAATCCTCCAGGAACCATCCCCAAGTGAGCTCAACCAATTCCTGCCAGATGATGTCAATGATGTTTGCCTTGCCATCCAAGTTAACTTCTTCACGTGTGGCAGTATTGCCATTGGTGCACGTGTTTGCCACAAGGTTGCGGATGCTTCATCATTGATCACATTTATCAAGAACTGGGCCGTGATTGCTCGAGGTGATGATGATACTGCAAACATTCGTCTAGAATTTATGGGTGCAAAACTCTTTCCACCCCTGGATAATGTTCGTGAGTTTGTAGAGAATCCTCTCTCCGAGAAGGATGTTGTATGGAAGAGGTTTGTGTTCAATGACTCCGTGATAAAAGATCTCCGAGAAAAATATGCTTGTAAAAGTACAAGAATAGAGAATCAGATATATCCAACACGTGTTGAGGTCTTATCATCTTTTATATGGAGTCGTTTTCAAGCTTCGACGAAAACAAAGATAGGGCCTGAAACACCTCTGTTGTTGATTCAAGCAGTGAATTTACGAAAGAGGATGAATCAAACGCTACCCGATGATTCTTTCGGGAATCTCCTTCAGCCTGCAATAGTCATACTTTCACAAGACACCGGGGAAGACTGTTGTTACAATCTAGTTAACATGTTGAGAGATTCAATAAGCAAAATCGACAAAAATTACGTGGAGAAACTACAAAATGCATGCTATGAAAATGATTCTTTCAAAAGGTTGGCTGAGATATCTAACGGAGGAGAATATGTTACTTTCGGTTACACAAGTTTATGCAGGTATCCTCTATATGAAGCTGATTTTGGGTGGGGGAGGCCTGTCTGGGTGGCTTGGGGAGGGTTGACTTTCAAGAATTTAACGGTTTTAATGGACACCAAATCAGGCAATGGAATAGAGGCATGGATTCATTTGAAAGAGGAGGACATGGCCAAATTTGAAACTGATCAAGAGCTCCTTAATTGCTTGTGTTTATCATGATTTCTGAAATTGTTGTTGAAATGTTTCCTTTGAAAGTCAAGGACTTGCTTTAAGTCTGAAACTGGCAAAACTAATTGCTACATGTTAAAATGTTTATTTATCATCTCTTAAACATATGTTCTTATTTTAAATATTTTTAGAGACAACCAAGAAGAAAACTTTTATCATACCATTCAAAGATAGAGCAATGTTGAACTTTCTAAATTTTTTTTATAAACCCATACTCAAATGATATAATATATGAGTTATCAATATCATAAAAATTATGAAATAACCGAATAATTGATATAAAATAACGTAATAACAACTCAAATGTCATATCATTTAAGTGTGAGTTTGGACAAAAAATTTAAAAAACCTAAAGAGTACTATTAGGCTTTCCAAAATTTTTGCTTAAACGATGTGGTATATGAGTTGTTTAAATCATAAGATAATATGATAATTAGTATGATGGTGTCAACTATATGTCTTCTGCTTAATTCTTGATTGCTATCCAAACCCTAACATGATTTGAATATAGATTCAAAACCGGCCTTTTTTCCATTAGTTAATAACTAGCCTCTATCATTTACAGTATGTGTATAGAAAGGCTTAGCTTACTCATCACGCACTCCACTTCTCTTTTTATTTTGAACTATATCAGTCTAATCACCAAGTTACTAGTTCCATAGGCCCTAACATTTCTGGACAAGTTTTTCTATCCAAAATGTGAATCCTCAACGCTATATTCAATTGGTTTTCTTTTTCCTCTTTGTGTAATATTTCACGACTTCAACTATTATAGTAACTGGCTGTGCAACTCCCAAAATTTTTAACAGGATAGAACGATCGAAAAGCATCAGGGTGCTCACCATTCCAAATACGATTCCCAACCATCTTTCTATAGTCTCTCTGTTTTTTTCAAGACGTCATCTCTTGTGTCTTCTAGATATTGGCTCATTCTTCAGCTAAAGTATTTGATGTCAAAACATGAGAAGAATGTAAATTGTAAAGTAACTATACAACGATGGCTATTTTTGAATCCTTAATTAGCCCAAGATATGTACGTTTGGGCCATCACACTAGACCATATTTATGGGATCAGGAAATGAGAATGAGAAATATATGTCATTGTAAGTGTGTACTTGATTTAATTTAATCAGGAATAAAATTACGGGTCCTACACCAACTTTGGGGAAGATTGTCAAAACCCAATGACCACGTGGAAAGATTCGATAAGCAAAGTGGATAAAATTTCATAGACCAACTACAAAATGGCAGAAGCAACGAAAATGTGTGTTTCATTCAGAAGGAAAGGCCGAGATATTCAATAAAGGAGAGATTTTCACATTCACATGTTCAAGTTTATGGCAGGTACCCTATATATTAAGCTTATTTTGGGTGGTGAAGGTATGTGTGGGTGGCTTGGGGAGGGTTGCCTTACATGAGTTTGACCATTTTAATGGACACCAAATCAAGAGATCGGATAGAGGCATGGGTTCATTTGAAAGTGGTAGACATAGCCAAATTTGAAACTTACCTAGATCTACTTAATTGCCTGAGTTTATCACGATTTATGAATTTGTCGTTGAATAATATTAGGTGGTAGTAAGTGCACGTCCACTTTGTGTAGTGCACATCCACTTTTGTGTATATTCAGTAAGATAAAACATAACCTTAGGGCGATTTAAGGCTTCATAAGATTCTCAACCATATTTGTGCAGCTTCCATGCTTTTGTCAAGACATCATCTCTCGTGCCTTCTAGATATTGGCTCTTTTGCACCGAAGTACTCAATGTCAAACCATGAGAAGAATGTAAAGTTACATAAGAATCTACCAAGATCTAGTGAAATCAACTGTACAAACATGTTTCGAAATATAATTTCTAGTAGGGGAGGTCTCCTCACATTCTTCTGATTTAATGGATATGTGTTAGACTTGAAGAAGTGCACATTCTTTTTTTTTCTCTTTTTGCAATACCACTTATGATTGAGGCAACTTAAACCTCTATATATATATACATACATTTATATATACATATATATGACCTGAACCGACTCGAAAAAATTGGTTTTCAAATTACTTAGAGTTGGATCAGTTTTGAATCTTAAAAACCCTATTTTTTTTAAAAAAAAATTTTATTTTGGGTTTAACTAAAAATTGACTTTAAAAAAAAAAAAAAAAAATTGAAAGTATGAAAATGTAAACACACATTCTCTCAATCAAACTCAACCCTAGACCCCTCACTCTCACTTTGAGCTTTCATCTCTCATCTCAAACCTCTCACCTCTCTCTTTACTACCCTTTTCTCTGTCTCTTTAGTTCCATTTCTTTCTCTATTTCTCTCTCCTCACTACCCTCTTCTTTATTTTTACGGGTTAAGTTAGATATGACACCGATTGGAGGAGATCGACACTGATCTTTGAGATCAATATCGATATTTTCTACTAAAGATGATGTGGATGTTTGGTGATAGTGATGATGTTATTGATGGTTGCGTATTGGTGATGGTGCAGATGTAAAAAGAGAAACAGAAAGGTTAATATGGAGAGAGAAGAGAAGAAGATGAGGAGAGGTATGGTGGACGTGACTGGTGAGGTGGTGATGACGATGTTGGTGATTGGTGATTATGGTTTTGGTTGTATTTTAGGTGCCAATATAGATCCATTTACTAACACAACTCGAACATGTCGGTTCATATCGGCTTCCATCTTTATTTTAGTTTGGTTTGACTTTTAATTTTGAAAATCGACTCATGTTGGTTTTGGATCAGTGGTGGATCGGTTTTCTCCGAAGTTGATCCAACCCAACTCATGCCCACACACACACACACACACACACACACACACACATATATATATATATATATATCAGTTTTTCAAAACTCGGTAAGTTTCGCTAAGTTCTAACTGATCACTGCTTAACTCATCGAAAAACCCCTAAATCGGGGGTTCTACTCACCTCCGACAAGTATGCGCCGAGTACTAAAGCTAACACAGGCCACCTCGGCTCAATTCAGATTATTTAAAAAAAAAAAAAAAATTAACAAACTACCATACCAATCACCACTAGACTTCCAAGTTTCTTCACTTTCTCACTACCAAACAACCAACAATAAAAATTTTGAAATTTTTCACTAACCAAACATCCTACAAAAACAATTTCCATTTTTTCCTTAAAATTTTACTTCACTTTCTCACAAACCAAACAGAAACAAAAATGAGAAAGTATACTTACTAAAAATGGTGAGTGGTAAAGAGGGAGATTGACGAGAGAAAGGAAGGCACAGTAGACGAGTCAGTCATGACAGCATTGATGCATGATAGACTAACACAAGCGATGATGACAAACCAACATGAGCTAGTTGGCTCAATGGCATTAGAGGGAGAGATGAAGGGGCGACATGAGAGAGGAGGTTAAGAGAGGGGGAGAGTGAGAGACGAGGGTAAAGAAGGCATGGTTGTATTGGTGAGAAAACTACTTATTACAACTATATGAATCAGATCACATTTACAACAATCAACAGACAGAATTATATTTGTTGATTGTAATCAAACATATTTAATTATAATTATATTTAATGAAGATATAATAAATTACCGTCAGAATTTTTGAATGCACTAACTCATTTTTATTGATAAAGTGTATCAATACATCAGGTATATTGTAGACTGTACATATATATATATATCTCACACGTATAGATCTCACAACCCTTAACATTCTAACTACGAACAACCTCGGATGTCTCTATTCATCTAAACAAAAATAGATCGATTAGTGTCACTATGGACAAAGAGAAGCAGAGGAATAAAACTACAATATAATTAAGTTCTGTTTTTTATGTAGGATCAATGCCAAATCCTTCGAAAAGAAAACAAGACAAATAAATTCTTCCCCCACTCATCACCTAAAAAAGCTGCTTGCATGCCCACAAAAGTTTTCAAACTTCAATTTACCATTTAGAAAGCAAGAACTTATATAAAGAACCAAGTTCCATAGATATGATGCTCTAGCATTTTCTGAAAATAATCGGTTGTGCCGGATCCAACTAATTTAAGATGTTCTGTCTTCTATTGGAGAACCAGGAATCATTAGAAATATTAGTCCATTTTAGGGGAATATATCGTCTAGAATCCCTTCTTTCTTTTATATTTTCTCCTCAATCTTGTCCTATTACAATGTAAATATGTGTCATGCATGCACACATATTTCTATCCTTTCAAAGGTGGCACCACATGAATATAAGTATATAGTTTTGAACATATTCCATAACTAATCAAATCCTCTCGATTCTCACCAATGTCAATATATAAAGACAATGAATTGTCGAGAATTTGTTCAGATACTTCTTAAATATGAAATTTAGGTATATCATTGATAATGTCCAATATATCAATCACATCCAGTATAAACATTTCATCGGTTTTTAATAAGACTGAGTGCTTTTCTCATCCCCACCTCATTTACCCATTTATAAAAGTTATTTATTAAATGAATAACGCATAACATAATTAATTGTATATAATATATAAAGTAATTGCATAAAAATTGAAAACCATCTTATTAACATTAAAATATATATCTAATAATTGTAAGGTGAATACATGGGGGTGTATACAATCAAAAGTTTATTGAAGTTTGTAGAATTTTTTTTTTTTATTTTATTTTGATAGAATTTATAGATTTTATAAATTCCATACTGATTATGTTAGAATTCTTTATACAATCCAATCAAATCTTTAGGAAAATAGGAATATTTGTTATGGAATTTTTTCTTCATAAAAATCACTATAAAATCCATCCAAATTCATTACTTAAATAAAATTTTAAAAATAAATAACTTTTTTAATACACTTAAATTTTATTGGATGTCTTGCAAATATAAATTGAACACAACTAGATTTTAATGGATTTCATACTCTCAAAATTTACTTTAATTTTAATGCTGGTCTTTTGGCCACTTTGAGTTTGCTTAAAAAAGTTCCGTTGTATGTCTTTCGACCATTTAGGTTTTGCTTAAAAAGGAAAAAAATCTCTAAACATGAATTACTAATAAATAACAGAAAATTATATAATTAACAAAAAGAAAGTCAACGAAAAAATGTCAAAATTAAGTCCAACAGTGTTGTTACAGCTCTATATATGATTATTGACAAATTACTGAGCACTTATCAACACCCATTTCCAATCAATGAATTGAATACACAAACACCACAGCTTTGCTATTTCGAAAAAAGAAGATTGATGTTGAAGTGTTCCCCAGAGACATGATCAAACCCTCTTTTTCTTCTCCAGATCACCTTCAACATTACCAGTTAACCACCCATTTTGATCAAACCAGTAATTCTGCTTACATCCCTCTGATCTATTTCTTCAACCTTGATCAAGAACTTGGCAAACGGTACATATCAAATCACCTAAAAACATCATTATCAAAGGTACTATCTCATTACTACCCATTGGTTGGGCATGTTAATTAAGGACAACTACTATGTAGACTGCAATGATAGTGGTGTTCTATTCTTGGAGGCTCAAGTCAGCAGCCAACTCTCACAAATCCGCCAGGAACCATTTCCAAGTGAGCTCAACCAATTCCTCCCAGTTGATATCGGTGATGTTTTCCTTGCCATCCAAGTTAACTTCTTTACGTGTTGCAGTTTTGCCATTGGTGCACGTATTTCCCACAAGATTGCGGATGCTTCATCATTTACCCAGTTTATCAAGAACTGGGCCGTAATTGCTCGAGGTGATGATACTGCAAACTTTTGTACAGAATTATTTATGAGTGCGAAACTCTTTCCACCCTTGAATAACGTTGGTGAGTTTGTAGAGGATCCTCTTTCCGAGAAGGATGTTGTATGGAAGAGGTTTGCTGTCAATGACGCAGTGATAACAGCTCTCCGAGAAAAATATGCTAGAGAAGCAGATACATCCAACGCAAGTTGAGGTCTTATCATCTTTTATGTGGAGTCGTTTTCAAGCTTCAACGCAAACAAAGATAGGGCCTGAAACACCGTTGTTGTTGACTCATGCAGTGAATTTACGTAAGAGGATGAATCAACCACTGCCTGATTAATTATTCTTTCGGGAATCTCCTTCAACCTGCAATAGTCATACTTTCACAAGATACCGGGGAAGATTGG
The DNA here is from genome assembly GCA_022984855.1 of Dimocarpus longan. NCBI lineage: Eukaryota > Viridiplantae > Streptophyta > Magnoliopsida > Sapindales > Sapindaceae > Dimocarpus > Dimocarpus longan. The sequence goes on along the minus strand of CM041016.1, from coordinate 6,837,666 downwards.
TACGATCTAGTTAACATGTTGAGAGATTCAATAAGCAAAATCGACAAAAATTACGTGAAGAAGTTACAAAACGAATACTATAAAAATGATTCTTTCAGAAGGTTGGCTGAGATATCTACTAACGAAGGAGAATCTTTTACTTTCAGATATACAAGTTTATGCAGTTACCCTCTATATGAAACTGATTTTGGATGGGGGAGGCCTGTCTGGGTGGCTTGGGGATGGACACCAAATCAGGCGATGGAATAGAGGCATGGATTCATTTGAAAGAGGAAGACATGGCCAAATTTGAAACAGAAGAAGAGTTGCTTAATTGCTTGTGTTTATCATGATTTTTGAAGTTGTAGTTGAAATGTTTTCTTGGAAAGTCAAGGACTTGCTTTAAGTCTGAAGCTGGCAAAAATAATTGTTGCATATTGAAATGTTTATTTATCATTTCTTAAATGTATGTTTATATTTTGAATATTTTAAGTGACAAACAACATCCGAAAATTTTTATGACATACCATTCGAAGATAGAATAATGCCAAATTTTTTATCCAAATTCATATTAAAATGACATAACATATGATCAGTTGTCAACATTATGTAAATCATAAGATGATATGATAATTATAATGTGTTTACTTAATGAATTAGAGAATAGGAATGAGGGATGAAAGTGATTGTTTATGTTTACTTACTCTAAAATCAATCCGTAATAGGAATAAAATTATGGGTCTCATATGAATTTGGGATGTGGAATAAGAATCTCATTTCTCCATTCCACTTGAGAATTTCATTCTCATTCCCTTTTATAAGTTAAAATGTCCTTTATAATCCTTATTTACTAAAAAAAAAAAAGACACATATTTTGTTGTTAGGCCTAGGATGGAGATAGTGGTGATAGTTGTTACTACTGTTGTTGCCATGGTTGTTGGGGTTCTTATAGTAGGCTACAACATTTACAAAAACAAAGCAAATTTAGGTAATATTTTATATTAAAAAAAAAAAAAAAAAAAAGAAAAACTTACGACTTATATACAATATAGATACACAATAAAAAGATAACACTACATCTTAAACATAATTTTGTAAAAGGATACACGATACTTCTTTTGTAATTGGAAAAACCGCACTGATTATATTATTATTATTATTTTACAAACAAAAAAAAAATGCTTATGAAATACATAATTTTAATCAAAAAAATTTTTGTAACTTATAATTTATTTATTCTTATTCAAAAGTAAAGTAAACATCTCAATAAAAATACTATAAATTTCATTCTGATTCTTACAATTGAAGCAAACAACTTATTATGATTCCGATATATCATTCCGATTCTAAGTTATTAAGATTCCAAACCATTTCAATCTAAGTCATTTTGAATAAGTGTAAGTAAATGAATGTACCATTAATATAATATTGATAATTCAGATATCATATCATTTGGATATGAGTTTAAATAAAAAAATTTAAAAAGTCTAGCATTACTAAAAATTTGGGTAGCCTAAAGTATAATATTAGGATTCTCAAAATTTTTGTCTAAATGATATAAAATATAAGTTGTCAACATCATGTAAATTAAAGGTGAGTATCTCCAACCCAACTCAGTCATTTTTTATCGGGTTGAGTTGGGTTAAATCTTGAAAAAATTGAGATGAGTTTGATTGGATTTGATTGAAAATTAAATCGAGTTGAGTTGGACCAACAAATGCCCATTTTTAGTTTCAAATCTAAGATTTTCTCTTTCTTCTAAAAGAATATTTGCTAGGGATAAAGATCAATAATAGTTTTTTTATTGGATTAAATCTTTTATTTTGAATAATAGAATATTTATTTATATTTCTTTTATTTGTAATCAAATTGTTAAAACTATAAGAGTTACCAACTAAACATTTTATGTCTGTGTGATAAATTAAATATAACCCGATCAAGCCAATCCAAACCAACCTGATTATTATTGGATTGGGTTGAAGAATTTATTTAGTTGGGTTGGGTTAAAAATTTTTCAACCCAACCTATATTAGGTTGAGAGATTTTCAACTCAACCCAACTCGAATCTAAAAACGTTCATCCCTAATATAAATTATGAGATGATATAATAATTAATATGATACTGTCAACTATATAGCTTCTGCTTAATTCTTGATTGCTACCCAAACCCCTAACATGATCTGAATATAGATTCAAAATCGGCCTTTTTTCCATAAGTTAATAATTAGTCTCTACCATCTATAGTATGTGTATAGAAAAGCTTAGCTTACTCGTCACTCACTCTACTTCTCTTTTTATTTTGAAGTATATCAATCTAATCACCAAGTTACCTGTCTCCATAGGCCCTCACATTTCTGGACAAGTTTTTCCATCCAAAATGTGAATCCTCAGGGCTACATTCAAATGGTTTTCTGTTTTTATGTGTGTAATATTTCACCACTGCAACTTTTCCAGTTAATATTGGTGCAACTCCCAATATTTTTAACAGAATAAAGCAATCGAAAAGCATCAGGGTGCTCACCGTTTCAAATACGATTTCCAAGCACGTTTCTACAGTTTCTCTGCTTTTGTCAAGACATCATCTCCCATGTCTTCTAGATATTGGCTCATTCTTCACCCAAAGTATCTGATGTCAAAACATGATCAGAAGAATGTAAATTGTAATGTAACTACACAACGATGGCCGAGAATTATAGTTGAATCCTTAATTAGCATAACAGTACGCATCTTTGGTGCATCGCACTAGATTACAGTTATGGGACCATGGAATGAGAGGCATCAATTCGTGAGTTTTATTATCAAAGCGAAGAAGACATAATTGGAGAAAATGAGGAAGAAAAGAATGAAAGAGACAGGCCATTGAACTAACGGAGGGCAAACTTGTAAGTTCATTTGAGTAGGTGCCATTAAAACTCATTTTAGTTATTTAGTACTGGTGCACAAACTCATCCGTTTTTTGGTTCTATTTCATGGAATTTACTCCGATATAATTTGCTTCCATCAAGAATAAAAAACAAATCAAATCTAAGAAATGCAACCGTCTTAAATTCTAGGGGCATAATTTGGGAGTGAGATAATATGCTGACTTTTTATACTCTTCGCAATATAATGAATTCAATGAACAGAAAACACCTTACGCTGCAACACAATGGAAGTTAACAAACAGTCTACCTACCCAATTGATAAGTGTGAATTAATTTCTAGTTCGTTGCAAGTGTCTGTCCCATGACAATTGCCATGGCTCAATTAAGCAAATTTGTCTTTTGTAAGTTTCTTGATTGTACGCTACAAAAGAGAGAAGACAGTGAAAACTAAGAGTCTAATTAGAGACCAACATCTCTCTTCTAGTAATAATAATAATAATAACAATAACTTACAAAGATGATTTTCAAAAATTAATTAAAAAAAAAAAAAAAAGAAGAAACTTACAAAGGTGAGGTGATTGAGATACATGTGTTACAGAAACAATTCCCTCAACTTCAAAATCAATAATGTCCATGGTCAAATAATCAAATCACAGGGATTCAAAGCAATTGCAAATGGAGCAAAAAAAAAAAAATTTGAATGCACCAGCCGGGAATCGAACCCGGGTCTGTACCGTGGCAGGGTACTATTCTACCACTAGACCACTGGTGCTTGAACGATGCTGAATTTCAACTTATATCACCTTCGTACTATCGTAGGAAGCTTTTCTACAATTTGATCAAGAGTAACCAGAGACATCTCTCATGTATGTTACTGAAAAAGTTGTGGACAGTTGAAGGGAAGTCTTTGATACTTATTAGTTACAGAAGGATTATGAGAATATTCTTGGTTGGCATGTGTTGACTTGTGAATATTGATATGAGTAGATTTTCAATTAACTTGTAATTGTTTATAACAATAAATTCACCTTTAGCTTAAACAAAGTATTTTTTTTTTTTTTTTCTAAAAACAAAATTAAATTTCAACCGTTTCTAACCCTTTTTTAGTTACTTAAAACATTTTACATGAAATGTGTTATACAAATGAAATGTTTCACTTAGAAAATATTCCATGTATATGGCAACATTTCATGTAAAATATTTTGAGTAGCTAAAAAGGGTTTGTGACATTGTACGTGAAATATTTTCACTTGGAATATTTTACCTAAATAAAAACATTTCACGTATAATATTACACGTAAAATAAACAAACAATTGAAGTTTTCTTTGAAGCATAAAACGACTAACTTTATTTTTGGGGTTAAAAATAAATTTTCACCTTTTAGTAGACCATTTTTTTAAATTTTCACACACCACATGTATACAATGGAACAATTGGTCCTTGATATTATTATATTAAACAAACATTTTTTATCATCAAATCACATTGGATGATCTTGACTCTCAAGTACCGTAGATAATGAAAGCTCATCAAAATCTTTATTGTAGGAAGTGATAATAAACAAAACCAATTCTGCATTCCCTTTATTACTTATCTACTAACCTATATTGTATTTTGTGTTCTCTCCCACATTGATGTGAGTGTGGAAAATGACGGAATTAAACTCATTTTCAAGTACATTAGACAGTCTAAATTCTCGATAATACCAAGTGATAATCAACAAAACAATTCTACGATCGATTTATTAGTTTTTACTTACCTTTATTGTATTTTCTGGTCTCTCTGATATTGATGGGAGTGTGGAAAATGGAATTAATCTCATTTTCAACTACACTTAATCTCCTAAAAAAGTCAACTTTAAGGGGTCCAAGAAGGAAAACAACATGTTTATCATGACTAATTTACCTACTTTTTTAACAATGCATGGTGGCCAGTAGGCCGCCACAAATCACAATATCAAACGCAACTTAACAAATTGGACTTTTTTTCTGCTTTTATATGGATCGGTTATATGTCAATTTAGCCCATTAAGGGAGCCCGAGTATGCTGACTAAAGCATATTAGAATCGCAATTTGGATTCAAACTTAACATGATGCAAGTTAAATTTTCCTAGTGAGATATCATTACTTGAGAGACCAGGTTCAATGTCTAGTGGCGGATCCCAAAATTGGTCTGCAGTTCCTGGACTTGTGGGGCATTGACTTTTAAAACAAACACTGTTGATGATAAGACTATAATGAATAAAAGAAAGTGGAGCAAATGTGCCTGGAATACACACCAACTGTTCTTCCCCACCTAATACACTATGTGACCACTGCTTTTGCATTTTTAAGCTCTATATAAGTTTCTTGACAATGAGCACTAATCACCACCCATTTTCAATCAAACTGGATATACAAAATTACAAATTTGATATGTCAAAAATGAAGATTGATGTTGAAGTTATCTCTAAAGACATGATTAAACCTTCTACTCCAACATCAGATCACCTTGGCAATTACCAATTTTCCTTTCTTGATCAGATGTCCCCTTCTGTTTACATCCCTTTGATCTACTTCTTCAACCTTGATCAACCAGTGAGCCAACATTACATATCCAATCACCTGAAAACATCATTATCCGCGGTACTAACCCGTTACTACCCGTTGGCTGGGCGTGTTAAGGACAACTATGTGGACTGCAATGATCAAGGTGTTCTCTTCTTGGAGGCTCAAGTCAGCTGTCAACTCTCACAAGTCCTCCAAAAACCATGTCCAGCTGAGCTCAACCAATTCCTCCCGGATAACGTCAGTGATGGTTGCCTTGCCATCCAAGTTAGCTTCTTTAGATGTGGCAACTTTGCGATTGGTGCACGCATTTCCCACAAGATTGCAGATGGTTCATCATTAATCACGTTTATCAAGAACTGGTCCGCTACTGCTCGTGGTGATACTGAGAACCTTTGTGCAGAATTTGTGGCTGCAAAACTCTTTCCACCCATTGATGTTGAGGGGTTTGATAGGAAGATCAGACCCTCAGAGAAGAATGTTGCGTTGAAGAGTTTTGTGTTTAGTGACTCTGTGATAAGTGCTCTCAGAGAAAAATATGCTTGTCAAACAAGCATAGAACATCAGATATATCCAACACGTGTTGAGGCATTATCATCTTTTATCTGGAGTCGTTTTCAAGCTTCAACACATACAAAGATAGGGCCAGAAAAGCCTTTGCTTTTGGTTCATGCAGTGAATTTACGTAAGAGGATGAATCAACCACTACCTGATGATTCTTTCGGGAATTTCTTCCGACCTGCAATAGTCGTTTCTACCGAGGAAAATTGTTGCAGCCTAGTGAATAAGTTGAGAGATTCAATAAGCAACATCGACAAAGATTATGTGAAGAAATTACAAGATGGAAGCAATGAATATGATTTAATGACAAGGACGGCTGAGAGAGTCAACAAAGGAGAGTTTTTTACATTCAACTATACAAGTTTATGCAGGTACCCTGTATATGAAGCTGATTTTGGGTGGGGGAGGCCTGTGTGGGTGGCTTGGGGAGGGTTGCCTTACAGGAACTTGACTGTTCTAATGGACACCAAATCAGGAGATGGAATAGAGGCATGGATTCATTTGACAGAGAAAGACATGGCCAAATTTGAAACTGACCAGGAGCTGCTTAATTGCTTGTGTTTATCATGATTCCTGAAATTGTTGTTGAACCTGGCAAAATGAGTTGTTAATGAAATCTAAGAACGGTGATTGAATCAAAAAATTAGTTTGTTTAATATCCTTGTTTGTCATTATTTAATTTGAACCATACTTATTCACATGACTAAATGCATGGCAGCAAGATGATCCAAATTTTGAGATGTAAGAAAATGCTGGAGAGGATAACATAAAGAAATAAAGCCAACAACTTTGCCCTGATCATGTGTGTATGTGAATTACATGTATAATGTAGTTATTAGCTCTATAAAAGATTCATGGCAATCAGCACCTTACCAATACTGTTTCCAAACACACATTGAAAATCTGACCCTCATCCTGGTTTGTGTGGAAAATGGAGATCAAAGTTGAAGTGGTCTTCAGAGACATGATCAAACGGACCTACCTCACATCGCCTTCACAATTATTAATTTTCCTTCCTACATCAACTAGCTCCTCCTGTTGACTTTCCTTTCATCAACTTCTTCAATCTCAACTGCAAACTTAGCAACAATGACATGTATGATCACCTGAAAACATCGTTCTCTAAGCTACTAACATGTTACTACCTATCAGCCGGATGCGTTAAGGACAACTAAGTCAACGACTGCAATGACAAGGGTGTTCTGTTCTTGGAGGCTCAAGTCGGCTGCCAACTCTCACAAGTCCTCCAAGAACCATTTCAAAAGGAGGTCAACAGATTCATCCCCATCACAGATGGTGTCAGTAATTTGCCATCCAAGTTAGCTTCTTTGAATGTGAATCAGCCACTACCAAGTGATTCTTCAGGGAGTTTATTCTAGTTGAGAGAGTGGGGAGGACTGTCATGGCCTAGATAACAAGTTGAGAGAGTCAGTGAGCAGAATCAACAAGGGTTATATGACGAAACAGCAAGATGGCACCAATGAATTAGCAGATTCACAGAAAAGAGTGGCTCAAGGAGTCAACAAAGAAGAGATCATAGAATTCTACTTTTCAAGATTATTATGAAACTGATTTTGGGTGGGGAAGGCCTGTGACAGCTTGCTTTTTAAAAAAAAAAAATTACTGCTTTCATGGACACCAGAACAGGAGATGGAACAGAGGCATAGATTTATTTGAAAGAGGACGATATGACCAAATTTGCAACGGACAAAGCCACAGCTTATGTTTCCCCAGTGAGTTCATAGTTTCTTCATCACCGTTGTGTTTTGGTAAAGATAAACAATCAAATAAATTCTTGATCTGAATTTCTTCCAGCATAATCATTTATACTGTGTAATTCATATCCACAAATCTACACCCCGAGCTTTTGCATCACGAAACCAAAAACGTCAATAGCAACTCTTATGCATATCATCTCTTATTAGAGGTGGTTGGTCACCTCCCCATTGCACTATAGTGCTGGTTCAATTCCCTTACTGTGGGGGTGATTTTCTCCCCTTATTGTGGGGGTAGTGATCTTCCATTTATGAAAATAGATATCCCAGATTGCACAACTAGTGTTTGCTCTTAACAGGTCCAAATAATCCTTGGATTTATTCCATGTCAACTTTCAACCGACCCCAAAAAAAAATAATAATTGCAACTCATCCTCAAAACGTGGTCACACAATACAAACAGAAACTTTATTTCCATTGATCAACAAAACTAGTAATACACAGATCTTTGAGCAATACAATTACAGATAACCATAGAAAATCTTAGCTTCCACCTTTCCCTTCTTTTCATTTTTGAACTATGTCAATCTAATCATTTAAGTTAATCAGTTTTCATAGGCCATAACATTTCCAGACAAGTTTTTATAGCCGTGATTTCAATTCTCTAATCAATAATGGTTTTCTTTTCTGTGTTTGTAAATATTTCACAAACTCAACTTTTACAGTGATTGGTACTAAATCCCAAAAATTTTAACTGAATAAACAGTTGAAAAGCATTAGAGTGCTCACGGATTCAAATAAGATTCCCAACCATCTTTCTGCAGCTTCTCTGCTTTAGTCAAGACGTCATCTCTCGTGTCTTCTAGATATTGGCTCATTCTGCAACCAAAGTACTTGATATCAAAACATGAGAAGTACGTAAAATTACACAACAACAGTTAGTTTATTAACACAAAATGGTGATTTAAGAAATTCGTTAGTTTGGCAATTTTGTCGAAAACAGCATTATATATAACCACCAAAGTGATTTCGAGGAACCAACCTTGCCACTAGGTCAGCATCAGCAACCCCCAACATCCTCACAGCCAGCAAACCTGCATTTGTTGCATTATTTATTGCAACTGTGGCAACTGGGACACCTCTGGGCATCTGAACAAAAACAGATATAGTGTCAATAGACATTTAGGAAAAAAAAATTCAATATAATTTTCTTCCATGAAGATAAAAATAAAAGAATTAAAGCTCAGATTCTAGGTGAAAAATTTTGGATGTGCATTAAATATTGAAACTATATGCAATATAGTAAGTTCATTGAACAGTAAACACCGTATAATGTAACATAATAAAAGTTTAAAAACAGTCTACCTGCACAATTGATAAGAGCGAATCAATCCCATCTAATGCAGAAGCCCGCACAGGAACACCAATAACAGGTAAGGGAGTAAGTGCAGCGACCATACCTGAAAAATCAAACCAGAGATCATGACATTTCAGCAAGAAAATGGGTGCATTAGGAAAGCTATATAAAACATAATATTACAAACTTGCCTGGCAAGTGGGCTGCACCACCAGCACCAGCTATGATGAGCTGAATGCCTCGCTCCAAAGCAGATGAGGCATACGAATACATCATTGCAGGAGTTCGATGGGCTGAAACTATTCTAACCTGGAGATTATAATTTTGATGCCACCAAAAGTCAGGTAGAAATGGATAATATAACACGATACACCGTATGTTGGATGACTGACAAATTACAAGTGCAAAACCATTAATCACAATAAAGTAACCTCATGAGGTACACCAAACATGCTCAAGATCTTTGCAGCATCCTTCATAACAGGAAGATCAGAATCAGAGCCCATTATGATCCCAACACGTGGGGCGACTGCATTAACCAAACAAAAGGAAGCAGCTTGAAAATCATAATTCATTAGAGAGCATAAAACAAGAAAGCATGCAGTTGCCATCATGATCTAGGTTAACAACTGTATTGCCATGGTCCAACAATAGCCAACCTAACCACAACTTTCTGAATTCCAAGCAGTTCTGGAACCACAACTTCCAGAAGGAAAAATCACTACCATCATTCAAAAATTCAGAAACCAATAGATTCAGTAAAGTGATTAATTTTGACATGTTGAATGAAATAATACAAACTGAGAGCAGCAGCTAACAGATAACATTTAAATCCATCTGGTTGCACCAACATCATGACAATTCAACTGATAAGGTGTGATATGATCACTAAGCCACCTGTAGGCAAGTTACCTGAAGACTGAGAATCAGAACTCTCTTCATTCAGCATTGAGTTTAGTCGTGCCTCTACAATGCCCATAGAAGACCCAACAATGGTTATATGACCCATCTTCCGCTGCTTTCGCATTTCTGATAGATCATAAAGACAATACACGTAGTAGTTAAAATTGTTCTAGAGTGAGGCAAGTAAGAAACACATTGGAATATGACTTAGAATATAAGTAAAGACAACCTTACCTGGCTTATCATACCAATGAACAGTAGCCCCTGGAATGGTCAATGCTCTTCTGATCAGTTGTTGAGCTAAGTAGAAACCACGCTCCCCCTGATCATAAAAACTCAGTGTGACACTCAACATTTAATTAACTGCCTTATTGTCTATCAACAAAACGGTAATAACAATAATTAACCAAGATTTCAAAGTATGTCCATGTTAGGATAAAACTTTAAAGTTACCATGTTCAAAACTTGGAGAGACAGAAAGTAAAGGTCAGCAAAGGAGAAATGTGTAAAACTTAATAACAGAGCTGCTATGTTATCAAAATAAGGTGTGTAAGCTGAATATAGATTCCAGCCACATGTGCAGGTCGGCTTATAAGTCATTTTGACCATAGATAACTAGAGTTCATTGGTTATAGAACTGATATTTCTCATACACGCCCACAGTACTAATTTCTCAGTAAAATTGCAACACAGAAATAAAGGGAAAAAGAGAAGAATTCACCCACCTCATCTTCACCCAGTAAATTGAACATGATAGCAGCTGGAATTTTCATTGATGGATCGCCAAGTGGAAGACCAACAACGGCCCTTAAATGCTGTTCAAATTGTGAAGTGTAGCAAGCCTCTATTGTATGATGTCCACTATTGTGGACTCTAGGCGCTACTTCATTTAGCAAAATCTGTTTGAAGATAATAGTGCAAAATGTAAATTAGATTGAAGAAAGCAATATGAGAGGTCCAATTTAAAACCTTAAACAAATGAATATGTCTCATGCAGAGTAGAACACAGATGCAAATTTTGTCACCTGTCCATCCTCCGTTAAGAACAACTCAACTGCAAACACACCGGCACCTTCCAGCGAGCTAACAGCTCTGTAAGCAACATCAGTGGCCAGTTTTCTAATTTTCCATGGCACAACAGCAGGGGACTTGACAATGTGGCATATGTTTTCCCTGCAAGAAAAATATCCTAAATTAAAGGGAATTATTCAGTGAAATGCATCTGAACAAACATACACATTGTTGAGATACAAAGATAATGCAGAGTAAACATTGGCTACAAAAACACAATTTAAATACTCAAATCTTCTTCTTACCTGTGAATTGTTTCAACAACAGGATAGCACAAGATAGAATTATCTCTTCCTCTTGCCACAATGACAGCCAGTTCCTATGGTTATTATTGAAAAAATTCAGGCACTTATATCATTGTCTGGTCTTCTCAGTATAAGTTGTTATAAAAACAGAGAATTAAGCTGAGCAGAACTAGAAAAGTTCTTGGCATATTCTCAGTAAATAAGTAGAGAGAAATCAAAAAAAAAAAAAAAGAGGGGGATTAAGAGTTAAGTACCATAATTCTGTTTTTGGCTTTGTGCACATATTTCAATGCATGCATAAGACGACTATAGTCATGTAGATGTTTGCAAAATATTGTGACCCACAGATGCATAATTGCACCATAAGCACTCCAAAGCATACCAAAGTATAATCTCAGACTCAGAGAAATAAAGATTTACCCCAAAGAGTAATAATTTGTTTTTAAATCATCATACACTATAAATAAATCATAGATAAAGTCAACAGTAAAATGCTAGACATTAACCTTGACAAAGGGGGTCCATTTCTCAACATATAAACCACGTTCAAATCCTCCAAGAGCTGCAAAAAAATTGGAAAACATAAAATCACTTAAAAATAAGATTCCACTTATTCCAATTACAAGTCGCAAAAAACACCACTAGAGACAACTTTTAACCAAAAATGCATAACAAGGGACCTATGTAAGGTCAAACTAAATGTATATAATAATTAGAAACTTCTACAAAATGGCAATAGAGCAACTTTGCTTTAATATAGACATAAAGGTGTCCAGGTTATAAAAGCTAAGTTGGATATTTGGACATTTTTGCATAACTAGACTATAAGAAGCAGCTATCAATTTCAGATGTTAAGAAAAAAGGCATGTCAAACATATCTGTGTCTTGGACAAAACAACTGCCATCTAAAATTGACGGGCAGCACAGCCTTCACCCAGTCAGTTGTATTTTCCAATAACTTGACTACCAAATGTTACTAAAGAATAATAAAAATGCAAAACAAATAATAATAATGAAGAATAAGACCCATTCATTAATGCGATAGGAAAATTACAACACCACAAACACAGTATCTAATATCAACTCAGGTACAAGAGCAATCAAGATAAGATGAATGATATACCTCTTCAAATAATGACAGCCAAAATGATAAGCCGCACATGACATCACTTAGTGATGAAACCAATTTATACAGAATCCATACAGTAAATCTTTCAAAGAATATATTACCAGCCACAGCAGAAGAAAGCTCATCTTCACTGTTGGCAACAGCATTCCCACGTCCATCATAGGCTAACCTTTTGCTCTTGATCATAAGTGGGTAGCCAAATAAGTCACCTGCTCTCCTTGCACCTTCAAAATCATCTATCTGCCTTGTCCATATATCAAAATCGATACATTCAAATCTGATATTAATTTTCTTTAAGAAGTGATTGGGTTGAAAAACACAAGAAAGAATATAGAAATCATTTGGTAAATCCTCAAGTAAAATAATGATATGAACAAATAGTAAACCTGCATAAAGTCAGGAAGCGGAATGTCATGCTGAGAAAAATGAACTTTCTGGAGGTATTTATCCTGTAAGATAGAAACCATGTGTCAAGCTAAAGATTAAAGAAAGAACATATTTAACAGGGATTATGTTTGACGAGGATAACTTTGCCTCATATAATCTTCACTAAACCAGAGGTACTGGATTTGTTCAAGAAAGATATTTTTAAACAAAACAAATGTATTGAATGGTAAAACCTACTGTTTTTCAATGATTAGACCTTAGAGCAGTTTGAGTTCCGATGACCGTCATAATACTAATTACAAATTCATAGTCAAATTACCCCAAAGGAAGAGCCAAATGGCAGAAGCAACATATACCAAGAAGTAACCTACTTTTGTCAACCTAGATAGCTCCAATTACTTGTTTTGAAACTAACTGTTCATTTATATCAAATTAATTTCAAACTACTTCTATTGTTATCAGACAATAACAACTCTATGACTGAAAAAATAACATACTTGAATTATCCGAATGGCAGAGGCTTTAGGTTGGCAATCTACACCTTGCTGCTCAAGCTTCTCCATTGTAGCGACATCAACATGTTCAATCTCAACAGTCAATACTCCACACCTAACTACCAAAGAACAAACTCATAATGTAACATGTATCTTTCAACTATCACAATACAAAAACATTAGAAACATAAAACAATGTAATAGCAAGACCACAAAGACATCAGTGTCAAGAGAACCAAACCTTTTTGCAAATTCCTGAACAGTAGCACTGTCATCAAAGCTACCGACCATATGGTCATAAGCAAGTGAACTCGCAGGGCAGTTCTCAAGAGGGTCTAGAATTACAACCTTGATGGCCATTTTTGAAGCCGCCTGACATAACATTCTGCCCAGCTGCCCTCCCCCAAGAACCCCAACAATCATTTCAGATAGTCCATGAACAGGTGCATCGTCCTTGCTACAATCACACACGAAAAAAATAAATAAATGAAAAAAAATTTTAAAAAAATCCAATAAAATTCATAAACCAGAGAACTCAAATAACACAAGAAATTTAAAAAAAAAAAAAAAAAAAATTACTCTAATAAACTAAACAAAAAATACCCAGATACTAAATTTCATTTTACAAGCATTTGAAAGGATAACAAACTACTCTAAATTGGATAAAAATTATTTAAAAAAAAAAACTGTAAAATACTATTGGCTATAACATTCTCACAAAACAGAAAACTCAAATAACATACAACAACTGTTGGGAAAAAAAAAATAAAAGCAGCAATCTTTTAATGTAATAAACAAAACAAAACACACCCAGATACTAAATTTCATTTGAAAAGCATTTAAAAATAACAAACTACTTTAAATTGGATAATGAAAATTGAAAAACTCAAAAAACCTGAAAAAGCCTATTCACTATAACATTCTAACAAAACAGAGAACTCAGACAAAATATAACAACAATCTTTGAATCCAATAAGCAAAACAAAACATATCCACATGATACGTTTCGTTTAATAAGCATTTGAAAGTAGCAAACCGCTATCAACTACCTGGGAGAGGAGAAGGTCACGTGAGAGACACGTGAGGCACGAAGGGGATGATTGTGGGGGGGCTTGGTCATGGAAAAGAAGGTGAGTTGACGTGGGGGGTCTGGAAGGGAGAGTCTATGAAGAGAAGGCTTGAAAGCATATGTGTTTACCGAAAACACTCCTGTTTTGCTGCTCCGAAGCATCTCTCTGTCTGTCTGTTCAGAGCACTGGAAACGGCGCCGCCTTGTTGTTGTCGCCGGTACTATCTGCTGCAGGAGGCGCTGCCGTACTCTCTCTCACTGTCTCCCTACTTTTGGACTGTTAAAGGTGTCTCCTTCAAACGGACCAAGGACGGCACGCGGATCTTTACATGGGTCGGGTCGGTATTTGTTTTTAAAATTAATAAATGGACAAATTTATTATTTTTTTAAGAATAGATAAATGGACAAATTTATTGTTGGCGAATATATTATCAAAATGGAATTTTCATTTTTAGTCTTAGAAAAAGGTTTAATTTAACTTCTGCCCCATATGAAATTTAGATTTGTGCTGCTTTTGAATTAGAAATGTAGATGAATTTCTAATTATTATAATTGCAAACATTATTATATCATAATACGAACGTTTTACAAACCTGAAAAGGCATAAGCCTTACTCCCCTTCTTCTATCCACCACGGTTCAATCTTTTTTCCCATCAAAACATATTATTTTTTTGTTCACACTATACCCTTACCTTAAAATATAAGATATGAATAGTATTCTAAAAATTTAATCTCCTCTTCCCTACCGTTAAAAATAAAATAAAATAAAAATCGTAATACATACAACTATCCTTCTACCTATTTTTGCAATTGGCCAACTTACAGACATTATTGAATTTTAAGTGTATGTTTAATATCATATTATAGTCAGATTATATGAAGAGATACACTAGTATCTTGAAATGATTGTTAGTTTCTGACTGACCCGATTAAGTATGTCAAAACTGGAAACTCTCATCATGAGTCCACTGATAGGAGGAAGAATTATAAGAAATATTTACATGCCCATGAAGCTAATACAGAAAAAGAAATAACAAAATTTCGTGCAATGGATGTGAAATCAAAGAGGCAAATTTACATGTAGAATTCATGACTTGTTTCTAATGTACAAACACAATGTGTTGAGCTGATTTTCAACCTGTTTAATGAACAATATCATTAACTTTACACAAAACTTGTACAAATGCAATCACTCTCATCCACTCTTCAAATCAAGGAAAAAAAGGAACTGGAAAATTGCCAAACTCAAATTACAAAGTGGGAAAAAGTGAAAAATTAAACTTCGCCAACTCCTGGAACGCAAACATAGTATGTAAAATATGTTAGCTAGTGTAAAAAACAAAAAGAAAAATGGATAAATAAATAATGCAAGCACACTACTATATGAAGTCAATCTCTATTTTTTTTTTTTTTTTGTCTATGGAGGAAAAGCAAGCCACTGCTTCTGTACAATTTATAACCGGTCTTCATTGTCTTCACCATCGCATATGTTTGGAACTTCTTTACGGAGAAACGACGTTCTGCAGGGAAACATGAAATATAAATTCAAGAAGTTGTAGGTGAGAGTTAGTGTATGCTGATATGAAAATTGGATTGCTTGATAATGATATGAATTTCAAGTTTCATGCAAACGGTAAATCATAGCTTGGGAAAGTTATTCAGCTTGCAGATAATTTGTCCTTAAACCATTGCCATTCTGGAGGATAAAAGCAAAACAAGTCCTACAGACATCCTTATATATAAATATATAAGTATAACATCATATAATCTCCCCCACCAGTAAGAAAGAAATTACAACGAATACGGCCGATAAGTTTAAATATTTTCAATGAGAGTAAGAGATAAAACTAGAAGTACTCACCTTTGAGATGATAAATTATAGGCCTCAAGCAACAGAATAGTCTCTTATTTGTACTCCAATCCTTCGTAATTCTTTAAGGTGAGAAGCTATCTCCCGAATAAATTTAATTCCCTCTTCTCCTTGTTTGAGTGAGTTAATGGTGAGTTCAAGGTAGTTCTGATCCGCCTCAAGTGAGTCCAACCTATCATTCAGATCAGAAACCTCATTTGCAAGAGAAACTAAATCTGTGCCTGTAAATGCCACAGGAGAACATTGCCCACTGTAATCGAAATCAACGCTCTCCTTGCTACTCAACTGAGGTACTTCAAGTGACGAAACATGTACATCAGTAAACGGACTCTCTTTTGATGCAGATGCATCATTTAGCATTGGCGAGTCTCTCTCTGCCGCTTCACCGTTCAATTGAGAATCCCCTTTACAGTTTAGGTCCTTTGAATCACTTACCTCATCTCCTTCATTTCCAGAATGTTTATCATTGTCAGTCACTTTTGATGCAGATGCATCATTTAGCATTGGCGAATCTCTCTCTTCTGCTTCACCGTTCAATTGAGAATCCCCTTTACATTTGAGGTCCTTTGAATCACTTACCACATCTCCTTCATTTCCAGCATATTTATCATTGACAACATCTGAGCCCCGCCCATTGTATGAAAACATATAAAGCTTCTTCTCCAACTTCTTCAAGTTTTGTAAAATAGACATCCTTTCCTCTCCAAAATCTATCAAAGGATTCTTAAGAGCAGCTGCATTCACGTCCTCAGATAAAGTATTCGTTTTAGGACTTCCAGCAACTGATTTTGTATCAGCACTTGCACTGGCTTTGACACAAGTAACTTCTGAATGATCTATATTGATCTCTCTTGTCTCTGAGTCATGAGTTGACTCCAATATATTTTCCAGTATTAATTCATTTGGGTATTTCTTCCTAAAATATTCAAGCTCATCTTCTAAATCTTGAATTTCTTTCTCCTTCTCAGCCAGAAGATCATTTGTGCTCTGAAGGGCTTCCATATCATACTCAGCTTGTTCTTCCATCATTCTTAGGTTCTGCAAGGCTTCCATGTGGAGTGATGCCTTCTCCTCCTGCAGTCTAGTGATCATGGCCATTGCTTGATTTACAGCAACGGCTGAGGCATTTCTCTCTTCCTCTAATTCCTTATACACAGCAGTCAACAATTTCTTATCATGCTCGATCTGCCGTTTCAACCGATCAACAAGACTTTCACCTTCAATTTCGCTGACAGCACTTCCATCTAGAGATTCAAGACCAGACTCATTTCTCTCAAGTGAGAACCTTTTCTGAAGTAATTGCATTCCGTTAGAGCTAGAAGCATCGAAACTCTTAACTTCATCACTGGTTATAGACACTCTAGGACTCATATCAGAAGTTAATTGATCAAACCCTCGGGCAGCAGATAGTTGAGATAACAAGAGCTTCAGATCTTCACTAAGTCTTGAAGAATCCTTCCCAGTCCATTGTTCAGCAAGCACCTCAGACAATTGTCTTCCTCTATTGCTGACAGCTACCTTATAAGCTTCGCTGAGATCCAATGAACTGGTTGGTTGCAGGCCAGTATCATTTAAGATAGGGTTTCTTTCCACAGCTGTTTCATCTGATGTACTTGGCACACTTCCCGTCTTGCAGATTTCTTCATTCCCTGTCACAGATGTCTTCTGAAGTTCAACACTTCTTGTAACACCTACAAGAAATATTAGATACAATAAGTCTTCAAACCCATAGCCAAAAATGTCTAAAACACTTCACATATTTTAATGGCACAAAAAGAATGAAATAATTCAATTTTAAATTTCCATAGCTTTGTACACTAAATAGAATGAATACCAGCTTGAAACCTGATCACCTCCATTGGAGGGTTTTGATATTCTATTTAAGGAGGGACTTGGGGAAAGGTTACAAAAAAGAAACAATAACAATTATAGAAATACTTCTGCAATGGAATTATCTCCATGTTTGATAAGAATACATCAGAGTCACCCTCTGATATATCTCATGCTAAACATATCAGAAACTTTAAAACAATTTCTTCGGCTTGGAACTATGAATAAAACTTCTTGACTATCCTTAAATAACACAGATCAGATACATCTCAAACATTACAATAAACCTTACTATGTATGCAAAAGCTAGAATTTGGGATTATGACAGCAATTACTCAAAGCAGAGGAGGATGAGGAGGATGAGTAAGTGAACCAAAAAGTAAAATCGAAAAGCTTGAACTTACAGTTCTCTTTTGGTGCTTCAACAGGAGATTCCACAGCACTCGACATTGGCGGGTCATTGTCATTGACAATAACTTGGCCATCTTTTGACACTTCAGAAGGGGTATCCCTGTCATTTGATGATAGGGGAACATCCTTACTCTTGTCTGCTACATCAGCAGGAGTTTCAACAGCATTTGATGAAAGAGTTACTTCATCAGAGGAAATATTCTTGCTCTCCCTGGATACATCACCGTGGTCTTCTGTGTGATTTGATAATGAAGAAACATCATGGTGAATAAGTTCGCTCTCTTTTGATACAACATTAGAAGTTTTCCCTGCATTTGGCGATGTCAGGACAGCATCGAGCAAAATGAACTTGCTCTCTTTTGATACATCAATGGATGTCTTCTCCACATTTGATGATGGGGAAACATCATCAACAGAAATAAAATCACTATGTGGAGAATGATCAGCCTCGAAGTCAACTTGTTCCCAATTAAGTTCCTCCAAGCCAAGTCCTACTGCAGGGATAGATGTGATTGATGTGCCATTATGGGTGTCGATAACATCTGATTTTTCCTTTGAATCCAAAAAGGAAGGAGAAACTGCAGAAATGGGATCTATCAATCTTTCTAAAGCCAAATCGTTTGATTGGGTAATAAAACAAGAGTCCAACTGCTCAAATTGAGCTGCAAGATCTTCCTTGGGAACACCACTTCCATGTATTAAAGCACTTGCATCATCATCATCAGATAAAATTTCCGATTCACCGTCTGAAGTAATGTTCAGCTCTCTGTACCCTACATGAGATCGAGTCTCTAGCCCACCTCTAAGATGAGTAACTCTATTTGCCATTGATGGTTCGTCACTTCTCTTCAGGTAATTCAGGTTATGTCCACCCGATAAAGGAACATCAAATTCAGCATTCTTGGAATCAACTGACTTGTGCTGTATCAGTTTTTCAACATAGCCTCTAGAAATCCATGGTTCATTGCAGCAAGAACAATGCTTTACTCTTGACTGAGTATTCCGTTGACCCTCAAGCAACGGGTCCTCATCACAACCAAAACTAGATTCATCCCCCACCTTGCCCACCAATAACCGGTAAGTTTCAGCGTTAGACTTGTTAATTGTGGCAAATGACAAAAGACAATTCTCACACATTCCATGGACATCAACAAGCTTATTATGTATATGACAGAAAACTAAGGATGAGATCTCCAACTTATGATTGCCGCAGATCAATTCCCAATAGTAATTCAATTTCTTATTGCTCAAAACATGGTCAAGTCTCGAGCAAAGCAGACATGGGGTCTGCAATTCGCAATAATGAGCAAATCTGGTGATAAAGAAGGACAATACAGCATCGATGAACAAGAAAAATATCAGCAACCATTCAAGAACAGCTGACGCCAAAGCTCTGCTACAATCCTGGGAAACTTTCTGTGGTTTAACAGATAAATTTCCCCTGGCAGCCATGCCCTACCAAATTTAACTTGCTTCAGAATCAAGTACTCGATTGCCAACAGCCAAGAGACTCTGATCCTATCAAAATGTAATAAAAGATCCAAGACAAGAACAACACTGTAACCACATCAAACCGAAAAAAAAAAAAAAAGAACAGATCAGAAGCAATTCAAGAATCAACCAAAAACAATTCACATTATCCTACAGGCTACATCACAATCTAAAAATCATAAATGAACAAAAGTGAAAGGCACATCAACATCAACCCAACATCAGAAGTAGTACATCAATACTCATATAATTCTTCACTGAAGTAATATGATCAATAGCACCAAAAACAACCTTGACAACCAAATTCAGTACCGGAAATTTTTAGAACTGGAACCTAGATGCACTACTCAATGTTGTTCTGAATTTTACAAAAGAATACAAAACAATAAACACCGAAGTGTATCCTCAAAAAGAAGCTACTAAATCAAATTCTAAACATTACTACACAATACAGGCCAACATATGCAACCCATTTCTTGTAAAGACCAATGCCATTAAAAATCTGAACATATAAACTACACCAGAATTTCATGTCCCACTGAAAATCCTACTTCCTCGAAACACCACATGCATCCCAAATCAGAAGTTAACAAACCAAATTTCATTTCATAAAAGCTCCAAAACCAAGATACAAAATAACAAGCCTAGCTTAACAAAAACAGAACGTATAGAAAGAGACACAAATAGAAAGCTCATTAGAGGAGATCATAATAACACCTAGAATCTTGACAATGTTGATAAAGGAAAAGCTCATCAAATTAAATATATATATATATATATATATATATATATATGAAAACCAACGAACTCAAACGACCTTAAACCATTTTAACAAAGAACTACACTAATGAAAATGACACAAGTCAATAACATCAATCAATAACACCCCATCACAATATAACCGAAAAAATAAAACTCAAATCAACATCACAAACAACAAATCAATACATACATGTCAAAACTCAACCCAAGCAAATCACAAAACAAAAAAGAAAATGTAAAAAAAAAAAATCTAACCTTTTAATGAAAACACGAATCAATCCAATTCAGAGAAGAGTCAGAAGAAGAACATCATCAAATTGTACCCAACAAACAAACACAAAAATATGTGTATTTTTTTAAAAAAATAAAATAAAATCTCATCAAGGACTGCACGTAGTTTTCACTTTATATATGTTAAAAAAAAAATTTTAAAAAAAAATAATGGAAAAAACACGCCGACTAAAGCCAAAAAGTCGGCTGCTGATAAGAGAAAACGACACGTACCGAAAGTGAACACAAAAACAAAAACAAAAAAAGGCACTGCAACAAATTCCAACTCAAATAAGCTGTCAAAAGCAGTGTTTTTTACACCAAAAAAGGGAGCTTTTTCGTGAAAAATTCGACAACGGAACGTTTTTGGGAGGAATCCATTTCGAAGACGGTGCAAAGATTGACTTTTTTGGGGGGTTTTCTATTTTTTTTATTTTTTCATTTTTGGTGCTATTTTTGGAGCTGAATTTTGATGAGGAAGATGACGGGTATGGTTAAGTGGCGGTGAGAAAAGGTGAGCGACCGACCAATGAAAAAAGGTAGTGGTTGGTGGCGTCAATGGAGCCGACCAATGAGAATGGTTCCCTTGGGGAAGAGTTGACGTCAATGTGTGAGGAATGATTTGACCGTTAAACCAACTGAAATATTTCCCGGGTACCGAAAATGTCCTTAGTATACCAAAAACGTGTTGACTTAGTCTTCCTGTGCATCACCATATATAATTTTATCAATTTAATTATTTTTTTTTATGTATTTTTGTTAAAGGATTAGGATTTAATAGGTCAATATTGTTTGTAAGTCCTAAAATGTGTAGATCTTTTCCTTTTTTTTTTTTTAATGAATTGGATTAATTCGAAAATAGAATGAGACATTCAGGGGATGGTTGTTGACTTCTATTTAATAGTTGAGATTTGAGATTGAAAATGGTAGGATGAGATTTAACTAAGATAAATATGTTACATGTTAATCATTAGATGATTTATTAATTACAACTTATATACCATGTATTTGCATAAAAATTTAGGTAATATAGTGTTCTCTATCAAAATTCATTCAAAAAACTGTTTTTGAATGTTAAAACCTTCACAAAACGTATGCTTATTTTTTCAAAGAATAGAATTGAGGTATACTCACATTCATCTTCTGGTATAGATAGTTGTTTATCTTTCTATCGTTCAAAAGGTTAGAGGATCAATTTCTAAATATTTAGATTGTGCAACTAACGTGAAAAAATATCCAAACTGCACAACTAGTATAAATGTGTTTGGACGTGTTTGATCTCAATTTGTCTTCTATTTATGAAAGTAGATATTCAATCTACTATTATGTGAATACTTGTCTGATAGTTATCATGGTTAGGGGAGTAAATATCCATATTGCAACTAGCATTAATATATATCCAGGCCACGTAACTAGCATGAACGTGTTTGATCTCAGTTGTTTCATATTCATGAAAGTAAATATCCAAGTTGTGCCACTAGTCTTTGATCTTAATGTTGAATTAGTGATACTAGTGTCTGATCTCAGTATTGGAGTAGTGATCTTAGTAGTTATCTTATGCATATGTTTCATCTCAAAACCAGAATAGTTGTCTCATATTCGTAGGAGTAGATATTCAAGTCGTGGAACTAGTATGGACGTGTTTAATCTTAGTGGTCTCCTAGTCATTAGGGTAAATATTTAGGTTGCCCAAATAATGGTTGATTTCATTAGTAATTCTATTGTTTATAATAATATATATCTAAATCACGCAACTGATACTTAATCTCAATAAGTCCCAGTAAACCATGTCCACGCAAGTAGTATTTGATTTGAGTAAATCTCAACAAATCTTCAAATATCAAATCGCGTAAGTAGTTTTTAATATCAATAGATTCTGACAAACCACAAACTCAATCAATATCAACTTAAAAAGAAAAAAAAAATGGATGTATACATTACTCAACCATATAATCTCATTAAAATGAGTCGAAGGAGCTTACTAGTTTCACTTTTGTATTTTTGAAGCTTGACACAAAAGTTACAAGTATATGTTAAAAGAATTACTGTTTTCACCTTATAATCAAAATTTAACAACAATAATTATTATTATTTAAAGTCATAGAGTGAGATGTGAATTTAAAATGTTAAACTTTTATGCAACTAAAAATATATCAATTTCAAATTCATGTCAGTGACATAATATGCGAGTTATAATCAATACATTATTTATCACATAATTTATAGTTTACATGGTATTGATAATATTAATTATTAAAATATTTATATTGATTAAGATTTATATATTTAATAATTTTAAATAAAATAAAATTATTAAAAATAATTTTATAGTAAATTTTAAAATGAATATATCCAATTTTATTAAAAATTTAATTTGTTTATAAATAATTTTCATAAAATAAAATCAACAAAATCCATTGGCCCTCTTCATTGGTTTGATACCCAACTAATGGGATTTGTAAATGATGAGACACGAGTGTACTGTAGACAATCCTATGATAATTCATATTGTAAGTATAAGTTGATCTCATAAAGATGAAGTTTGTGTTGTTATTTTATAATAATAAAAAATAAAAAAAAAGCTAAATAGGGCTTTGGGTTTCAACAGTTCAACCATTTAGATGGGTTATTTTCCTGCTTGGTTTTTCAAGCTAGCTAACTTGGATGCAAGTGGTTTCTCCTCCCATAAAGGATCTTGTAAGTTCAATATACATCATTTCTTTCCAAAAAAAAAAGATGAAGTTTGTAATCATCAAATATTCAATAAATTGTTATGGTGATAATGACAATCATTCATCATCAAATATTCAATAAATTGTTAAGGTGATCATGATAATCATTCTTTAATGATGATAAATATTAATTGTATTGTTGACGAATTCAATTAGGAAGTACTATTAATCCGTCAAAATTGCAATAAATATACATTCGAATTGATTCATGGGGGTTTATCCGATATAAAGTTAGTGGAGTTGATGAAAGCTTTTTTTTTTAATTGACAGATGAAATCCAATGAAGTCAAGTTTTGTTATAAAATTTTTTCTTCATAAAAATTACTTCAAAATTCATTCAAAATTTATTACTTAAATAAAATTTATAAATTAATAATTCTTTTAATATACCTAGACTTTATTATAATACATACAAATTTGAATTGAATATACATGAACTTTAATAGATTTCATATAAATCCGGATTAAATATATCTAGTTTTTATTGAAATCCATTCAAATCTGAATTAAATACACTCAAACATTTTAAATGTTTTAAATTTTAATGAATTTTAAATTAAATACATCCCGTAAGTTTGATTTGCACATCCATTCATAGTTTGAGACCGATTATGTGATAGCAGTTTTCTAGTTACATTGTAAAAGTAAGTCCACTTTTAATTCAAAACGAAGTAATTAACTTCTTTCATATAGGGTTTCAAATTTGAATTGGGATAGTATTTTTCATCTATTTCATATTAAGTAATGTGTTTAGATTGGCTTAGGCGATATTAATTAAAAATTGATTTAAAAAGGTAATTTCAACATCCATCCATCAATTTTTTACACAATCTAATGGTTATTATGAATCTTGAATTCCTTCTCTATTTTCACTATTGGATATAGATAGAGTGAAAATGAATATATAATTATGGAAATCACTTTTTGAAGGGGTATAGCTCAACCTTTTAGACTATTCTTAATTTCATATAGCGAAAATTATTATTTATTTTTGAGCTATTATCTTGTATCATCTTAAGAGTTGTAGATCCTAAACAATATAACTTACAAGTCATATATTGGTTTAATTTTGTTTTAAATTTTTCCTTAAAGTTTACGTTATTGATATGGGTGTCAAGTTTGTGTAAATTTTTTCTAATCTTGTCATAAGAAACTCATTTTATTAGCATCAATTTCAAGTTTGGATACTATTATTTTATCCAAGTTTAAGTTTTTTCATTCAATTCTCACGTTACACCGTAAATAACAATTTAGGAAAACATCTCAATAACTAGAAGTAGCTACACTTGAGAGTAACCATTTAGAGCATCACCAATACTTTAGATTGTGGAAAAATTAATCACTACATAAGATGAATAGACATTGAATTAAAATAAATTTTTTCAATGTAATTATCAATCATCAATGCTAAACTTAAGTGGCACAAAAAAAATATACATTATCAACATGACTATCAATTTTCAGAGATTGTGTAAGCAAATCAATAATTATTTAATTCTAATTTTTAAATCTAATTAAAAGTGAAAAAATCTTAAAGCATTAAATGAAAAATATGGAAGCATTAAATGAAAATAAATGAAAATATTGGAGAATAATTTTTAAATTTGATTGACTATCAAATAATACATATGTCATGTAAAAAGTAAACCTCTTGACATTGATGACATAATACTTTTTTGTTTTCAAAACATAATCCATGAGAGTATTGAAGATGTCATTATATTTAACTCATCATGTTTGATTTATAACTTAATCTGATCTACTTAATCAATTTATAGTGTCAATATATTTCCAACTTTTATCACCTTTCAACTTTTAAAGATTCTCGCTTAAAAAAAAAAAAATAAAGGTCAAGATTTCCTCTTTAGCAAAGCAAAAACAACCCAATGATACCCATGAACAAAAATTAAAAAAAAAGGCCAAAACAGTAAATCCAAAAAGGCCAACAGGAAAGAGGTAACCCTAAAAAGACCACATAAAGACAGAAATACCCTTCGAAACCAAAAACAAACGAGAAGCTTTTGTATTTCCCCTTGTAAACCCTCAAACAACAGACTCCCTCTTCTGCCCCTGTAATTCCCAATTCCCAATCCCTGCCCTTCTCTTCTCTCCTCTCTTCCACCTCTGCCCTTCTCCGATTTTCCCCCATTTCAATTCAATTTACCCGCCAATTTCAAAAACTCCCCCTTTCTCTCTCCACTCTTCAAACCCTAATTTTACCCCAAAACCTTAATTCCTCATCTTCTCCGGCTCCGATCTCTTCCCGGCGCCATACCGACTTCGGGTTTCTGGGGTTTGACCTATCTGGAGTGGAAAGTTTGAATCTTTCCCTCTCTTTTAGGAGATGTGAATTGGTGATCTCGGTTAGGGTTAGGGTTTCGTATGTGGGTTTTTGATTTCTGGGTTCTCTTCAGTTCAGGTAAAATCTTTTTCCCCTTTTTTTAAATTCTTTTTGTGGTTTGATTTTCACTGTGAATGATTTTGCTTTTGTGGGTTTTGTATTATTATTATTATTTTTTTTTTTTGGGTTTTTATGTTGTTGTGTTTGATTATGCTTTTTGGGGTTTTGTTGGATTTTGTTGTTTTGATTTGATTTAATTTAAATGTTGTTAGGTGGAGTTGTGTTTTTGGATTTGGGGATTATGTTATGATCTGAATTATGTGAATGTGTGTGTTATGCTGCTTTTGTTTGGCTATCAAAATGTTGTTTTTACTTGTGTTGATTACTGGTTTAGTTTTATTTGTGTTAATGTGGACAATTTGGAGACATTTGGGTTTTGTTGTTTGTCTGGGCTTGCAAATTCGAGTGTTGAAAGATTTAGCATCTTAAGTGGTCTGCTAAATTTCGCTTGTCAACAAAGATTTAAGAATTTACATTTCATAATGGCTGTTATTTGTGTGACTGAATCTTATTGTGGACAAATTTCTTGACGTTTGGGTATTGTTGTTTGTTTGAGAATTGAATGATTTGGCGTAAAAGGTGGACTGTAAAGTTTCGTGCTTCTTGATGAAAGCTAAAATGTTCACTTTCCTTTGCGGTTTTTGTTCTGGAAGTTGAGTAATTAATATGTAGTCGTGTCTTTTTCTGATGTCCTCTATCTTATATTTCGCCGTTTGGTTTATAATATTGAGGTTGCTAGTACATGTCATGAGATGGCTTAACTTTGTCTGTGATTGGATCATCCACGTTGTTATGTCGTATCAAGTTTGAGAATTTGTTCATCAATCTTATATTCCTTCTGTTTGAGACATATTTAGGTTTACAACCAAAAAAAAATAGAAAGAAAGAAAGGTAAATCTGAAAGAAATTCGATGGGTTTTAATTAACATTTGTTTTCTTAAATTACTTTCCAGGCTCGTATTGACTAGAAGGCAGCTTCTTTGACTGTTGATTTACAAATTGGTAGTTCGTTTGGGTGCTGAGTGGTTTTGGTGATTGATAGTGATTGATTTCTTCAATGGCAAACCACGATATAATTATTGGGCAACGCCACAATTTAGGTATGGGGCAGAACCAGCAGTTGGTACTAGGTCATAGTCATAACATGGGTCTTACTCAGAACCATGATTTGGAATCGGCTCAAGCCCATGAGCATCATTTGAGTTTGGGACAGAACGAGAACCATGAGCTGGGTTTAGGACATCCTCATGACCATGACATGGGTTTAGGACAAAACCATGACCACCAAGAAGGGGATGATGGTCACAGTTATGGACATGAGAATGAGTTAGCTATGGATCAGAAACCTGAACACGGTAACCATGAGTTGGCTCTCGTTGCACATAACCATGAGTTAGCTTTACCAGAGAATAATGAATTGGCTGTTTCGGAGAACCAAGAACTTGATGATAATCTAGAATTAGTGGAACAGCATCAGGAAATGGGGATGGTAGCTGCTGATGATATGGGTGTTCCTTCCCAGATTTTAATCGTTAATGGTTCTGTCATTCAGGCCCGTACCATTTCTGCAAGTCCTTCTTATGAGCTAACGGTGGGCCAAGAATTTCCAGATGTGAAGAGCTGCCGTAGGGCATTGAGGGATACAGCCATTGCTCTTCACTTTGAAATGCAGACCATAAAGTCTGACAAGACTCGCTTTACTGCTAAATGTGCAAGTGAGGGATGCCCCTGGCGTATACATGCAGCAAAGCTTCCAGGTGTTCCAACTTTTACAATCAGGACCATTCATGAGAGTCATACATGTGGAGGAATTTCTCATCTGGGCCATCAACAAGCCTCAGTTCAGTGGGTTGCTAATTCTGTCGAGCAACGGCTCAGGGAGAACCCTAATTATAAGCCAAAGGAAATATTGGAAGAGATTCATCGGGTTCATGGCATAACCTTATCATACAAGCAAGCTTGGCGGGGCAAGGAGCGTATCATGGCTGCGATGCGTGGATCCTTTGAAGAAGGATATCGCTTGCTTCCTCAATATTGTGAGCAGATTAAGCGGACTAACCCTGGAAGTATTGCCTCTGTTTACGGAAATCCGTCTGATAACTGCTTTCAGCGTCTCTTCATTTCATTTCAGGCATCAATTTATGGTTTTCTGAATGCATGTCGACCTCTTCTTGGGCTTGATAGGACATTTTTGAAAAGCAAGTACCTCGGTACGTTGCTTCTTGCTACCGGTTTTGATGGGGATGGTGCGTTGTTTCCTCTGGCATTTGGTGTTGTTGATGAGGAGAATGATGATAACTGGATGTGGTTTCTGTCTGAACTTCATAATTTACTCGAGCTTAATACGGAAAACATGCCAAAGTTTACAATTTTGTCAGACAGGCAGAAGGGCATTGTAGAGGGAGTGGAAGCAAATTTTCCTACTGCTTTTCATGGGTTTTGCATGCGGCACTTGAGTGAAAACTTTCGCAAAGAGTTCAATAACACATTGCTTGTCAACCTTTTGTGGGAAGCTGCTAATGCTTTGACTGTAATTGAATTCGAAGCAAAAATTTTGGAGATTGAGGAGATATCTCAAGATGCTGCATATTGGATTCGACGAATTCCCCCACGTTTATGGGCCACAGCTTATTTTGAAGGATCCCGGTTTGGGCATTTGACAGCTAACATAATTGAATCTTTAAATTCTTGGATTTTGGAAGCCTCTGGGCTTCCTATTATACAGATGATGGAATGCATTAGGAGACAGCTCATGACTTGGTTCAATGAACGCCGAGAAACCAGTATGCAGTGGGCTTCACTACTTGTGCCTTCTGCTGAGAGGCGTGTTGCGGAGGCTTTGGACCGTGCACGCACTTTCCAAGTGCTTCGTGCTAATGAAGCTGAATTTGAAGTTATATCTCATGAAGGAACAAACATTGTGGACATTCGAAATCGCTGTTGCCTTTGTCGGGGTTGGCAGCTATATGGTTTGCCTTGCGCTCATGCTGTTGCTGCTCTTCTTTCTTGCAGGCAGAATGTTCATCGTTTTACTGAGAGTTGTTTCACCGTAGCAACCTATAGAAAAACCTATTCACAAACCATTCATCCAATTCCGGATAAAAGTCTTTGGAAGGAGTTGTCTGAGGTGGACCCAAATGCTGCCAAAGCTGTTGAGCTTGTTATCAACCCACCTAAATCACTTCGGCCTCCTGGTCGACCAAGAAAGAAGCGAGTTCGAGCAGAAGACCGGGGTCGTGTGAAACGAGTTGTACATTGTAGTCGTTGCAATCAGACCGGCCATTTTAGAACAACATGTGCAGCACCCATTTAAGTCTTCAAACAGTTAAAAAGTTGGTCTACCTGATGAACTCTTCTGTGTAAAAGGATTCTGCTTTAGTTGTTCATGTTAGTTTTTTTAGTTTTTAGTTTTTAGTAAATGCTCAACTTATTTTCTGTGACATGACATTATTGTCAATCTAGCTCATTACCTGTTATCATGTTATGAGTGTTTACTTCAATAATGCAATGTTATGGAGGATTTTATTTCATGGATGAAGCTTTGCACGTCTGTCCTCATTTAGCTGATTGTAGTTACAGCATGCTTGTGTTGTACCTATCACTATCTGCTTAACTTCAATGACTCGATTCAACGGGTAAAGCTTTTACCTATTTCTTCGGTGACATTGAATTTGAACTTTAGCTTACCTAGCTTGAATACTAAATGTGAATTTCTGGCTAGGTTCAGTTTTTAAATGTTTACTGTCAATGATTTACTCATTGAAGCTGTTTGAGTTGGTTTATAAATTATATTTCTTCTTGTATATGCATAAAGTTTGAAGTGCATCTAATTGATTTTTCATTTATAGGAATTGGATGGACGGAACATTTTGTTGTGTTGCAAACAGTAACTCCCTGTTATGATGGTGAGATTATGTTAAGTTTTATCAACTCTTAACCTCTTGTAAACAATTGCAACTTGAGTTATAGGTTATGGAAGCTGTATTGGATTTGAATTTTACTTATTGGAAATGAAGAAGTTAGATTCATATAATGTTTGAATCAACATTTATTGCATTGAATTTCTACAACATTGATATGAAAACTATAACGCCTGTGTCTTGAATTGCAGCAAAATTGTTATGTAAACTATCATGCCTGTTTGTGTGACCATGGTTGCTAACAGAGTGCACGCTTGCATAGCTGCGTTTTATGTAGCGATGAATACCACTACAGATCAAAAGGATTTGAGAGTGAAATGTGAATTCTACTGGAACAGAAGATTGCATTGCTAGTACTTCAGTATTGCATTTCTTTTTGAGATGACACAGAAGAAATGTTCAAAAAGAAGAACGTATAATGTTATAGAGGAAGCAAAAGCTGTGGCCAAGGACAGGACAGAAAAGTTTTAACACATTGTTCTTTCCCAGGGTAGCCTAAGATAGTCAGGCAAACCAATGCCTGAATCAGTGATCATAAACATCATAGACTACGGGCATTTAATTAAATTTGGACGGCCTTGATCACGTCCTGATTAAATTTAGAAGTCCACGAGGCATCTGGAAATATGCTTGGAAGGCCACAGTTGTGGAGATCATAGCTTCCAGTAAACTGCCCTGTGCAATACTCTCGAGCTGCTTACAATATGTATTTCCTTCTCTAAGCCGGTTCTGAATCTGATTAATTGAGACTTGGTAGTAAAATAAGCTGAACTATTCACGTTAGTATAGATTTTTTTGTTTGAATACCAATTGTTATCATCCTAGTGTCCTCCCTGTCTTGATTATTAAAATCCATACTTGGTCATGAAGGGTCTTGATTAGTCCAAAGGCTTAGCCAAAACTACATGTTTGCAGTGATCAAATTAAATAAATTTTAAAATAAGAAAATTTTCAATTTTTTCTCAAAAACAATTTATAGGAAGGGGGACCAAGGCTGCTGTGGACCCCTCTATTCCCTCTCTCCGCCACTATTGTAGTTTGGTAACGACTATGACTATTTTGATTACGATTATTTCACACTCACGTTCTAACTTTTAAAAAGCTAACATAGTACTAATTCAATTATTTTTCAGTTAATACTAATCAATTGCTTATAACATACTAAACTTGTACAGTAACATGACTTATTAGTTACGTATGCAGCTCCACATTAATAGAGATGCAACTAATAATTAAGAAGAAAGATTGGAAAACTGAGACTGGAGTGTGAAACAAACTACTTCTCGCATTTCTCTCTCTCTCTTTTTCAAACTTTTTTTGGTTTATCTGCTTTCAACAAATTTTTAGAATCCAAGAGTTGTTAAAAATCAAACAAGTATATATTAAAGGAATCGCTTTATATTAATGGTGACATAGTACAAGAATTGCTTTATTTGAATGGTCTTCCAATGAGATATCATATTGTTGGAATATTAATTTATGAATTCTCTCCACTCTCCATATCTAAACTTTAACATACAACCTAAAGAAGTCTAGTCAAAATAGGATATATCCAAGTCTAGACAATGGGGAATCGTTATGAAATGCTAGAGGTGACATGTTGGCTCAGAGATGCTTTACTGCAAAATGATATTTTGTCACTGGCAACCTGTAAACTCGTATTAAAAAGGATCCATGCAGAGGTGACATGTTGGCTCAGAGATGCTTTACTGCAAAATGATATTTTGTCACTGGCAACCTGTAAACTCGTATTAAAAAGGATCCATGCAGAGGTGACATGTGAGCGAATGGAGATTTAGTTGCTGACACGCATGTGATGGTAACTTACAACATATATTTATTATTGAAAGAGGCTCTTTCCGAAAATGATATAACCATTCACCATCACGCCCTTATTTCATTAAAATAGTAATAACCATTTTAATCAAAAATTACTTTTACGATTAAAGTAATTCTGATCAAGACTTTGTACATGCATACAGTATAATTCTGCTGACATTGGAATTCTTGTCACCGGATCATAACAATGACAAGAAATCATACAGGGTGCTCGTCAAGATAACAGAGTTGGTGATTTATAGAATTGGACACAGAGGCGCGGGTGCAATTACTATACTCGTTGCTTGTTTTGATAACCGAACGCCTGATTTACAGTAGATAGCAAAGTGCTCGCAGTTGTTAAGCAAAACATTGTAATCTCCGAATGTTGTCTTCTCTTCATAGAACTTTATGGCACGTTGCACAACCTGTTCAGCCGGTAGGGAAGTCAATCTGGTCATGGAGTCCGACCAGGCAAGAGGGACTCCATATTCGAAGACATAAACTATATCGCCCTTCAGGAAGCAATCCAGGCAGGTTTTGACTATGCCACCATCCTTTTCCGGTGAGAATCCACATTTTGTGCATCTTTCTCCAGGAGGACCAGAAGAGACTGCAGAAGACATAGAGCTAAATCCGCTTGTTTTCGTTGGATCTGGAATGAGATGAATCACCATTTCTTCGCCTATATAAATTCCTGCTTACGTACATAATTTATGTTAATAATAATTATCAGGTGAATGATTCGGCACAATTTTTTTTTCTAGAGTCTTTAACTCTGTAACATTATAAAATCAACTCTGTAACGTTATAAAGTTAAATTTCATATGAAAAAAATTTACAGAATCCCACATCTAGTCAATCCTCAGTATGTTAATACATAATTTTATATGATCATAAGATATAAAGTGAAACCAGATCAATGGAGATAAAGAAACTAAATAGATTGAGTGTGGGAAAGAGTGAGACGGACCATGATGAGTGTAGGTTCCTCCTGCCCTATTTGTATAGATGTGATCACCAGGTTCGAGGTCTGAAATTTGTGAGAGTTTTTTTCCCATCTTAACTTCTCTCCTCCCATCTGGGTTATCTATATTCAAGTGCAAGACATGAGTGCAAGAATGCAAGAGTTGGAAGAATCAAATAAAAAAGCAAATAGTCAAGCTAAGTACTACAATGCCTCAAACAAGAGCCTCTCAAATGGTATCACTTAGCTTGAAAACACCAGGAATCTGATCCTAACTTTCCTTTTCTCCATAGTCTGAAACAGATGCCACCATTAGCAACATCTTAGCATGCCTAGTAAACCCATATTATTGTAAAAACAGACATGTAAATAAATACCAAAAATCAAGAATGAAAACTGAAGTACATCATTAAAGAGTACTAATATATTTTTAAGCGCTCAGTGCTTTTTCGTATTGCTTTAATTCAAATCATATAATTTATTTTACAAAGGCATAAACTTTATTGATCTAAAGAAAATAGTAGGTAACAAATAATATTAAAATTTAACTTTGATCTTTGAATATTACTGCGCATCAAATTCGGAAAAATTGTTACATGGTAGCTTACCTCCAGACACTATATATATATATATGTACTTGAAATACCACCAGCTATGTAGTCATCTGAACCTGGGTTATTGCCGGGCAGTAGTCTTGACACTAGATATCTTGATCGGTACCAGTGGTGAACCCAGACATTTATGTTAGAGGGGACACTTTATAACAAAGTAAAATAAAATAAAAATTTAAGATAAAAACAACTATAGTTTAAATGAGTTTTTCTTATTTGTGAATTTTATCATGTAAAACAATGTATGTAAAACAAAAATAATTCATGTCAATAATAATGAGTAAATCAAGTCCTATTAAAATTAAACAACGTTGTATATTTTATTTTTATAATACTTAGAAATATTTACTTTTACAATAAAGGGAGAAGACTTTCTACATATACTATTAAATACATATGATGAGAGTCAAACTCTTATCATAAATGTTAATGGAATGTACTAACTACTTAAACTATAAATGAAGGTGTAATTTACACCTACTTATAAATACTCTTATTTTTTAAAATTTGATCATGATAATCTCTATTAGTTTAATGAGTAAACTCTATCAAATAGCACTAAGAAATGGGTGAGTTTATACACTAGCACTAAAGAACTAAAATAAATCAATAATATTTGAAGTCATGAATAAGATATGAGAGAGACCCAAAAGATTAAAAATGAAAAGAAAATTAGTTAGCAACTTGTGAAAATATAATATAGTTTGTCATAAGAATGATAGTTTATACACTTATAGTTCACAATAAGATATATAATATTGCAAAGTCAAAGTAGACACAATGAGAAGATTATCTTTATTGGTAAATAGCTCAGCTTTCTTTCCTTAACCCAATCAGTAGTCCAGGTTCAAAAAGTGAAACACGCCTTTTACTATCAGCACATCTGCATGTTTTGTGCTCATATTTGACTAAAAAAATTTATATAATAATTTATATCTATGTACATATATTTTCATATGCATTATAAACCTAATAAATTTTCATAAAATTTCAAAGGGCCACGTGCCCCTCGTGGCCCTATACTAGATTTGCCCCTTCAGTACTCTTGTACATGCATTTATGCTGGAATCTGGAGTTACTGTCACCAGATGACAGCAAATGATACACGGTGCATGTCATAGGAATATTTCCACGCCAATGCATAACCAATAATCTTTCTGTGAACATGAACGACTGCCCGATTTACAGAAAGAAGCAAAGACCTCACAATTGTTACGGAGAACACTGTAATCTCCGAATCTGTTTAGTTCAAAGAGATAGGTGGCATATTCTACAACTTGTTCTGGTGGGTTGGAACTCAATCTGCTGTAAAACCTGAGCCGTTTTGACATTCAGGAAGCAATCCAGGCAGGTTTTGACAACTCTATGCGGTGAGTGTCCACATTTGGGGCTTTTTCCACTCTCACCAGGATGAGAAGAGGATGCAGCAGATGAAGAGATAATGCTTTTTGCTTTTGGGTCCGAAATGAAATGAATCACCATGTCCCCACCCTCATAAATTCCTGCATATATGCGTACGTTCATGCATATGTTAACACATGATTTTGCGCGATCAAATATATACTTAACACAAGAATTGCTTTATTTCAATGGTCTTCCAATAAGATATCATATTGTTGGAATACTAATTTATGAATTCTCTCCATATCTAAACTTTAACATGCAACCTAAAGAAGTCTAGTCAAAATAGGATATATCCAAGTCCAGATAATGAGGAATTGTTATGAAATGCTAGAGGTGACATGCTGGCACGGAGATGCTTTACTTGAATAAAAAATGGTATTTGTCACAGGCAACCTGTAAACTCTTCTTAAAAAAAGGATGCAAACTGAGGTGACGAGTGAGGGCATGGAGATAATTCAGTTGCTAACATGCATGTGATGGTAACTTATAACATATGTTTATTATTGAAAGAGGCTTTCCCCGAAAATAATATAACTATTCACCATCACACCCTTATTTGATTAAAATAGTATTAACCTATAAAGGGTTTTAATCAAAAGGTAGTACTTTTACGATTAAAGTAACTCGGATCAAGATTATTACAAATTTTTCACAACTAAAGTGTTTCAGAATTAAAATAGTTTGTTATAAATTCACAGATGCAACTAGTTTGCACCCAGCAACTTGTACATGCATACGATTCTCCTGATATTGAAATTCTTGTCACCAGATCATGACAATGACAAGAAATCATACATGGTGCTCGTCAAGACAAATTTGATGATCTACAGAGGCTTGGGCAGGGGTGCAGGTATTATAGCCATTGTTTGTTTTGATATCCGACTATCTGTTTTACAGTAGGTAGCAAAGTGCTCGCAGTTGTTAATCACAATATTGTAATCTCCGAATTTTGTCTTCTCTTCTCAGAGCTTTATGGCACGTTGGACAACTTGTTCAGCCGGTAGGGGAGTCGATGTGCTCACGAACTTGAACATGAACAAGGGAATAGGGACTTCATATAAGAAGACATAAACGTCATGGCCCTCCCGGAAGCAATCCAGGCAGGTTTTGACAATGCCACCAACTTTTTCCGGTGAGAATCCACATTTTGAGCATCTTCCACCAGGAGGCAGAGAAGAGACTGCAGAAGCCGAAGAGATAAATAGGCTTGTTTTCTTTCGATCCGGAATGAAATGAATCACCATTTCCTCGCCTATATAAATTCCTGCTTACAGATATAATTTATGTTTATAATAATTATCAAGTGGATGATCCAGCACAACTTTTTTTTTCCGAAAATCTTGACTCCATAACATCATACAGTCAACTCTGTAGCTTTTTATAAAGTTAAATTTCGTATAAAAAAACGTATTGAATCCCACACCTAATCAATCCTCAGTATGTTAATACATGATTTTGTATGATCATATTATATATGTAAAACCAAATCAATGGAGATAAACCAAATAGGTTGAGTGTGAGAAACAGTGAGACTTACCATGATGAGCGTAGATTCCTGCTGCCCTATTTGTATAGATGTGATCACCGGGTTTGAGATCTGAAATTTGTGAGATTTTTTGTCCCATCTTAATTTCTCTCTTCCCATCTGTTATCTATATATAAGTACAAAACATGAGTGCAAGAATGCAAGAGTTGGAAGAATCAAATAGATAGCAAATAGTCAAGCTAACTACAATGCCTTAAACAAGAGCCTCTCAAATGGCATCACTTAGCTTGAAAACACCAGGAATCTGATCCTAACTTTCCTTTTCTTCATAGTCTGAAACTGATGCCACCGTTAGCAACATCTTAGCTTGCCTAGTAAACCCATATTTTAAAAACAAGTATGAATACTGAAGTGCATAATTAAAGGGTGCTAATACATTTTTAAGCGCTCAGTTGCTTTTTTGGATGGCTTCAATTCAGATCATGTAATTTATTTTATTTAAGGCATGAACTTCATTGATCTAAAGAAAACAGTAGCTAGGTAACAAATTATATTAACTTGAATATTACTGCTCATCAAATTCGGAAAAATTCTTACATGATGACGTAACTCTGGACACTATATATATTTGAAATATTATCAACGATGTAGCCATTTGAACTTGGGTTATTGCTAAGCTGAATGAGAACTCTCTATTACTAATCCATGTTAGGTAATAGTCTTGACACTAGATATATCTTGGTCAGTACTCTTGTACATGCATTTATGCTGGAATTGGATTTATTGTCACCAGATCACAAGAAATGATACACGGTGCATGTCATTCGAATATTTTCATGCCAATGCGTAACCAATACTCTGTCTGTGAACATGAAGAACGGCCTGTTTTACACAAGGTGGCAAAGTTCTCACAATTGTTACGGAGAACACTGTAATCTCCGAATTTGTTTTGTTTAAAGAGTTTGGAGGCATATGCTACAACTTCTTCTGGTGGTTTGGAACTCAACCTGCTGCAAAACCTGAGCGGTTTATGAGAGACTCCATATACAAAAACATAAATGGAAATGCCATTCAGGAAGCAATCCAGGCAGGTTTTGACAACTCCACCATCCCTATCCGGTGAGTGTCCACATTTGGGGCAATTTTTGCTCTCACCAGGATGAGAAGAGGATGCAGCAGATGAAGCAGATGAAGATATAATGCTCTTTGCTTTTGGGTACGGAAGGAAATGAATCACCATGTCCTCACCCACATAAATTCCTGCATATATACGTACATTCATACACATGTTAACATATGATTTTACACGATCTCATATGTATACTAAATGCTTCTTCGGTCAGGACAGCGATTGATTTTACATGTTAAAAGTTGGTTTTATAACATTACATAATCAGTAGTCCTGAAACTTATATTCAGATGTACCTTTCGATTAGAGAAGCAACCCATATATATCAAATCACATCAAAAGGAGATGAAAGAATGTAATTAGACTGAGAGTGAGAAAGTTGAGACTGACCATGATGAAAGTAAACATATCCTTACCTCTCAGTGTAGATGTGATCACCTGGTTTGAGCTCGGACCTAGGCACAGCACGAGGGTTGCAGTCGCAAGTCACAGTTAGGACTATTCCCATATATATGTCTCTCTTCACATCTGTTTTGGGTTATCTTTTTGTTATATATATATATATACACATACATATATACACTCAAAATTAGTGCAGGAATTTCAAATAGTTAGAATAAACACTTTACAATGTCATTGTTGTAACTTGGAAGCCAAGTCAGTTAATCGAAGAGCTTGTCAAAGGGTATCACCTAGATTGAAAACACATATGAATCTGATACTAAACTTCTCATGCAACATTTCTGCCACCAATAGCAGCATTTGATCATGCTTAGTAAAGACAAATTAATACTAAAAACTACAGTTTAATTTTGTTGTATAAACAGAGAAGCTAGTAAATTTATATCTAGTTGAATCTGATAGCTACGTATACACACATACATACATACATACATACATACATAATGGTTTAATGTATTACCAACTTTTAATTTGCTTTGATCTCCTTTGTTTTTGTGTAGAATAACTTGTTAACACTTAAAGGCTCTTACGTGACTGATACAAACCAACCATGATGAACATAAAAATTTCCTTCCCTAGAAACATTGGACTTTTTGTTTCAATTCCGATGATTTTCGAGTAACTCTTCTATGTCATTGTTATATTCATTTTTTAAGATCCACATTTGATCATACCACAACTAAATTTATAACCAAGATAGTTTTAATCAAGACCATAAACAACATTTCACAATCGCATCTTAATTGTTTGAAAATTAAGATAGTACTAACTTGTACATTAATCAAAAATTAAATTTCAAAGTTTTTTCTTTTATAAATTACAAAATTTTGTTTTTTCTTAAATTTATTAAAATTATTAACATGCCCTTTACATTTACCTTTATTTTCTTTTTACAATCAAATAAAACTTAATTTAACCATATAATATATCATTTATTGAAAATCTTGTTGATTGTAAAACATGATCAATTGTAAAAATGAAGCATATCTAATTTGTTTCGTTTATTCTATTGTCATCAAATTGGTTTAGAGTTAAGATTAAGCTTTTAGTTGAGCTTGTATTGATCAAAACGGATATTCGGGTAATAGCTAGTCTTATAGAATTAAAATATGTATTTGAAGGGTTAAGCTTACCATAACGTTATTTGTTAGGTGTAACATTGTTTTATTATCAATTAATAAAATTCCAGCTCTTTTATTACAGATGTGATCACCTGGTTTGAGGTCTGAAACTTGTGAGGGTTTTTGCCCCATTTTAATTTCTGTCTTCCCATCTATTTAATGGTCATCTATACTTAAATACAAAACATGGGTACAAATATGCAAGAGCCGGAAGAATCAAACAGAAAGCAAATAGTCAAGCTAATTGTACAATGCCTGAAACGCGAGCCTATCAAGTGGTATCACCTTTATTGAAAATAACTAAGAATCTGATGCTGAATTTTTGGCATGCCTAGTAAATCCATATTAATGCTAAAAACTATACCATTTAAAAGACTTGTATAAATTTGGAATCATATTTTTGAAAGTTTGTTCACACTTGATAGATGCGGCCGGAGCCACAATATATAAAGAAGAAGCAAGGAACGAAATTAAGTTTTGATTTTTTAAAATTGAGTTATTTTCTCAATGTCCTTGACTCCTCGTTGTGCTGATTTTTTAAAATTCATATTTGGTAATGAGCAGTTTTGATAAGAACTAGTGTCATGGAAGGTCTTGATCAGTCCAGAGGAAAAATAATAATAATAATAATTATTAGAAGTGTTATTACACTAGAATAAAATATTTTAATAAAGAAGCATATTTCAATTTCATCTTAGGACAAGTGTCCGTGCATTTTCTCGTCCATCTTAGTGATGGAGGTTTAAATTTCACTAAGTATATTTTATAGGTTTTGCATAAGTAATTTTCTCTTCCACAAACACTAATTAATATCGATAGATCTTAATAAATTTATGACTTGTTTAATTTTAATTTTCTAGAGAGAAAATTAAAATTAAACAAGTCATAAATTTATTAACAGAGAACAAAGTGCAAAATTTTCAAAATTTAAGAAGAAATCTATATTTTTAAGGGAAGGGGGACATGGCCTCCCTTTTCTCCCCTCACAAGTGCCTACGTTTAGTAATTAAAGATTTTGATCATAAGGAGTGTTTCAAAATTACAATAGCTTTGGTCAAGACCATTCATGATCTTTTTCAATTATATCTGGACCTTAGAAAAACTAATAGAATAAGCTATAATAATCTAGTTACATTAATAGACTTGAATAGTAATATGAGTTGTTGAGATATATGATACACCACCCTTATGGAGATGCACGAAATCTAATAATTAAGGAGAGGGATTGGAAAACTGAGACTGAAGAGTAAAATAAAATACATGCCCCATCTCATCTTTCTCTTTTTCAATATGATTGTGTGTTATCTAATTTCCTATACAAAGCATCACTAATTTATAGGCAGATGATTGATTATTGGTTTATCAGCTTATTGATTATTGAATAGAAAAATGGATGAATCACATTTTTCTATTCAAACATAAAAGGAAGTCTTCCTTAATAGAA
Organism: Dimocarpus longan; assembly: GCA_022984855.1. Lineage (NCBI taxonomy): Eukaryota > Viridiplantae > Streptophyta > Magnoliopsida > Sapindales > Sapindaceae > Dimocarpus > Dimocarpus longan. The sequence goes on along the minus strand of CM041016.1, from coordinate 6,797,214 downwards.
TTTGATAGAATGTATCATTTGCAAAAGTAAATAATAATAAGAATCTAATTTTTTCGAAGTTTGTTAATGTGACAGACCAAAAAAGGTCCATTAAATATAAATATACAATGTTTTGCACATTACATTTCAACAGAGATGATTGAGCAAATTCTGATTCACTAATATGTTAGAGATTCAATTCTGACAGAACACAATTTCAATAGAGGTGGTCAAACACATTTGCATTCATTAATGTGCTAAAAATTCAATCCCCACAAAATACAAAATAAAATTTGCTAATAGTAGTTATCCACACTTTATATCATTTAGCTCATTCGTGTCAGCTTTCGAAAGGTACATTCATACAATGATTTGATTTGTTTGTTCTTTATTTTTATTTTTATTTTTTTTAACTTAAAAAGTAAGTTATAAAGTGTTTTTTTCTTTTAATTAAAAAAGTAAGTTATAATATTCGAATTTTGATCTCCAGAAGATGATAAAGGCTTCATATTATTATTATTATTATTATTTTATTATAACCTACTTATTGAAAAGACCAATAGGAGAAGAAACTGGAGTCAAACTACCAAAAACACTTATATGGCTAAACCCTATGGTTAGCCTAATGCATACAAGCAGTCCAACACAAGTAGCTTGTTCTAACTCTGAATTTGACATAATAAAAGCCAAGTACAACATTTAAGTCTCTTTCTCAAATAAAAATAACTCAAATTCTTTACCAGCTAAATTTGATCCAATTTTCAAGTCTCAAATGCTATAACAAAAAACTAACTAAAATAGCCATGTCTAGTACCCATAGTTGGAGCCATAGACTGAGCCATAACCTCCTGTGTGGCCTGCATGTCCTGGATTGGAAGGGGGTGATCCATACATGGAACCATGAGTTGCATATGGGTTATAGCCTTGATCTGCAGATCCACCCATCTGTGTCTGTGCTGGTGCTGCTGCTTCAGCCATGAAATTCTGCAGCACACAACAGGGTTCAATCAGCTTATGGTCAAGTATATTGCAACAAAAAAAATACTCTCAAGAAGAAACATTCATGCATAACACACACAGACAAACACTAAACAGGAACAGCAGCACAAGCATAAGGGATGTGCGTGAGAAGGATAAATATCAGTTTAAAACCAAGACAAGGTAATAATATTACCTGTATTAGCTGCTGGGCAGTTTGGACTTGCGAAGCAGTCCCACTGATCTCAACTGTCATTTCCCCAGGAACGCCCCTGGTTTCTTGTATAGTCACAGTTGCCCCACTAGAGCGGCGAATGTAGCTGATACTTGCACCAGCTGTTCCAATAACCGCATCAGCATAAGATAGAGGAATTTGCATTTGCTGCGTGACCTGCAAAATCGCAAGATGATCATCATTCAGATTTTTTAAAGTTTTTGGAAGAAGTTTATCAGGGTTGTCCCAATATCACAAGCCCATAAGTAGCATCTGCAGACAAAGCTAGGTTTCATCGAGGATGCATGAAGTTGGCAGCATTGTTTGTTGGAGGTTTAAAGCCCCAGACAACGTTTAACCTGTACTCATTCCAATATAATCTGAAATCAAGGCTTCTGAAAAACAGAATATTCTGACCCCGGAAAGTATTGGGTTGTATATGCCCTCCTAAAGTTCCCAACAAACTCCTACAAAACTGAGCTTCACAACTGTTCTTCAAGCTTATATCCCATACCAGCACACAATTGGCGAACACGATACCAAACAATAAATGGCATCCTTTCTTTTCTTTACTGCAAACTCCAATAACAAAAACAAAAATGTACAATTCTTTTGGAGAGAATTAAAAAAATAAACAAAAGGTAACCTGAGTTATCATTGATGGTGCTGACTGGGTATTTGAGGACCCATGGACACCCATTGGAGCTTCTCTTCCATAGGCAGATATTCCCTGATGAGGCTGTTTCTCCATAGGAGGTGGCAGGTCAGCAGAAGGATAGTAATTATCAACTTGCCGAGGAGGCGGCATATATTGAGGAGTAGGTCCAAAACCAGGACCTCCACTAGCATTTGGTGGAAGACCTTGAGGTGGACCCCAAGACTGATGAGGTGGCATGTGCTCCACTTGAGGATTTGGCATTTGCATCTGCTTGAATGCAGTATTTCACAACATTGTACAATATAGAACAGGTAAAATAATTAAAAAGATAACAGTGATGGAAATAGCATACTCACATGCATTTCAAATAATGGGATTATACTGCGGTCAACTAAAAACTTCCTAAGATGTGATGCAATTAACTCTATGGCTTTGTGTACACCAGCCACATCTCCTACAACTTCGACAACCCTATCATCTTGAAGAGCAAAGACTGGTAGGTCTTCTGCAACAAATCATTTAGCCAAGTCAAGTAACATGTCTTATAATATAACATACAAAACAAACAGTCATCTTGCATTTCACAAAATGGATTAACATAGAATGTGCAGTAAAATTCATAACAATATATGGAACATCACCACAGGGCACCAACAAAAAAGCATCTGAAAAAAAAAAATGCATTTAGTAACCAAAAATAAGACTTAGAAACGACGATAATAGGAAGCTTATCATCTTTACAACACATTGAGAAAATGAAGACCACAAGATGACAAAATACAGTTTTAATTTCAACTCAGAAGCATGAACACATTGTTACCTGATCCAAGAACTCTAACAATACAACTAGATGATTCTTGAATAGCCTTGACGGTTCCTCCTTGTTTACCAATCAAACTTCCTGCTTGTGAAGCTGGTACTAACAGCCTTGTTGAAACCTTGCCTCCACCACCAGATGCAGAATGAGAAGAATCGCCCTCCAAACCATCAACAATGCGTTTGTGTACCCTCAAAAGACCATCCATAGCAGGAGGGAGTGAAGCATCAGGCTCCTCCTTGGCAGATATCATAACCTACACATGAGCAACAAACAGTAATATCAGCATCAGGAGAAAAGACTAATATCAAGTGAGGCTCACAGATGCCAACCTAGAACATGGATAAAAGGGGGGGATAATAGGTTGGGCAATGCAATTTCTTAGCTTATAATACAAATAATATACAGTAACAAGAGAACTGACACAATCCATCTATATATAACAGGAACATAAAATAAGTCAGGATTTACAACTTCTACTCACCCAAAGATAAATAATACATGTAAAAAGGGCAAAGAAAAACCTATTTACCGATCATTCAGAACCATAAACCAACTTAGGATGACAGGTTTTACAAAATTACTAAACCAGAGTTTCTACCATCTGCACACAACCAATAATAATAGTCTTATTCTATACATACAATGATTAAATCAATGTTTCCAAAGCCTCTAAAGCCTCATGCGTAAACTATCCACCAGCTGATTACCATGACTTACAACAAAACATAGTTTTGTCTACCAAATTTAACCATGAGCCTGATATCCAGACCAGGCCAGCTTCTCCCCTTAGTCTACAAGACCCATTTTATTTACCACTATTTGAAGCACAAGGCAAACTATAGCGAACATTTCAGCAATTGCAAAAGTGCAACCATATCTAGCACTTTGCAAAAAGGACATTTTACATTAATTTTAAATTTTACAAAATAAAATCAGGGGAAAAGAAATTAATCTAAGAATTAGGACTGTGAGATTATCTATTTTAAGTTGTGAGGTTGTGATTATTTACAATTATTTTTTCTCTTAAGTTGACTTAATGAGGAAACCAGCATTAGTGTATTAGTTCACAATGTTATCTTCTTATGACTCTGGCATCAACCTGCCGCTGACATGAGATTTAATATTTTAACCAGGAAAAGGAATACAATGCATAAACAAGCTAATGTATTTCAATATAATTGATTAATCGACTTCAGCCGAGTTAGATCTTAGTCATTGTAAACATAAGTTAGACAAACTCAGAAAGAAATTTTTAACAGCAATCTTATGTGTCATCTTAGATGTAATTTTAACAGGTTCCTTTGTGGTTTTTAAAATCTGCGGCAAGACATCAATCATCCAGGTTCTGAAGTTACCAGAGCGAATGCAGAGCTTCTTGGTACTGTTGTTCACACAAGATGTGTCTGTGTTTATTCAGACCAACTTTTCAGCACTTTGTAATGCTCAATGCTGATCCCTGCAATCTGCATCTTTGGTCCTTCAGATTTGGGATCTTAATTTGAATAGTTGCCTTTAAAATTCGGACCAAACCTGCAAAGATTCATGTTTGTTATTACAATAAAGTGAATTGTATTCTTATTTTACGTATTTTTTATAACTGAAGGTGACTCCTTATCTTCTTCACCAATTACTTATGTTTTAAGAATAAAGAGTGTCTGACATTGAGTTTTACTCGAATACATAAACACTCGCCCAGCTTTTCTTTAAGTTTTAGGAGGCAATGAACCAAGCAGTAAAAATTACATTTGCCGCAGAACATTCTCCATCTCAACATCTTGGAAAGTACACAATCAACTAAGAAACTAATATTTACTAGGTATAAATTAACTTCTAAACTTTAGGCAGATCGAGGGTTGCAGTTTTGTCAGAACCAAACATTTCCATGATTGGATTAGAAAAGCATCTACGTAACTAATACCACATAGTTCCCGTCTGTCTTTTCTTATTAATAGCATTGTTCGTATGTTTCATAAATTTTACTTAATTAAAATTATATTCTTATACACTTGTAGTGTTGACAATGTAATTTACAGTTAGTAATATCATGTGTTATTTCCCTTCTTTGTATTAACAATATTGTTCATAAAGATTTTAAATGATGTATTTATAACATTTTAAGAAGTTATTACTATTACCAGAGATCTTGTGGAATTTCAAATGCTTACTATGAGCATATGACACATAAGCATATGAGATCAAACCAAGAGCAAGCAATCATTACAAGTTTACAACTAAGGCCAAATGACAATCATGTATAGCCAATCAAACTTGGTGTATTTAGGACATATGTAATAACAATTAGACAGAGTTACAAAATTCTTGCAGCAGTCTTGCAGTGACTTTCGCAGCTTAGCAAAGAAGTATTTTATTAACATCCAAAAATAGCTAAATATGCTCCAAATTATGTACAAAAAAATGAACAGTAGAGGGGTCAAGCCAACAAACAATAACCATAAAAAAAACGCTGCACCGGCCTATTCACAAATTTGCTGTGCAATATAACTTGAACCAAGAATAATGATAATGAAAAGACTTACAGCTCTTTCTGTTGTCCCTGGCGGACCATCTAATATCTTGATGCGAGCTCTTGTTTCTTCAACTATTTTTTTAATGAATTCACCCTTGCGGCCAATTATGCTACCAACCTTCTGAGCAGGAACCAACATTCGGAACACGCTCTCTCCAGGCCATCCTGGCCACCTCTTTTCAACAGCTCCAACTGCAGAATCCCCATCATGCTCTTGTTTTTGTTGAGGCTGCGCATTGTCAAGTTCTTGATCATCAGGGTGTTGATCTTCTGGTACTTGATATTCAGGTACTTGGTACTCAGGGACTTGATTCTCAGGTACTTCATCCTCAAGTACTTGATGCTCAAGTACTTGAGCATCAAGTACTTGATTCTCAGGTGCTTCATCTTCCTCAGGATTCACATCATGTTCAACAAAGCTTTGATCAACTTCAGCCATAGATTTCCCACTGAAAAGAACAAACACCAACACAAATTATTCCAAAGGTAAAGATTATACTACATAATAGACAAATGAACCCCAACTTACTTAATTTTTCTTGTCATTGTAAGCAAAAAACATAACTAGGTGCAAACAATTTGAACAAAAAAGCTAAGTCAAAAAACCTTGCCTAACCAACCAAAGAAGAAAAAGGAGGTCTAGCAGAAAATACATTCACTTTAATTAAAAAAAAAAATTTTAAAAAGTGACATTCCTTTTTAGGGCTTCATGTTGAAAATACTTTAGAATAAATTGCAGCACCTACATCAGCAAATAATAGTAGAAATGATGAAGACAAATGACAGCCACCATTCAAAAGTTTACCAAAAGCATAAAAGCAAACAGCTTCAATGTCTTGAATTAAAACACATCTTCCTCATTCCAACTCCCATTATGCAGTCAAACATATACTGATATCTCAACCTCTACTAACTTATAACACAACATCACCACATTATACACAGCATCAAGGGAAAACAGTAATCACAATATAATCAAAGATCAAAAAAACAATATAAAACAGATACAAAAAACCATTACCAAGTAGCAACAATAACAAAAAAAACCGAAAAACTCTACTTCCAACACTAAAGCTATAAAGACTCCTGATACAAACCATACCACAGTAAAACACACAGAACCCATTAAATAGCCAAGCAACAAGAAAAAAAAATGCCCAAAAAGTCTCACACAGAAACAATAGAACCAGCATATAACTGCACAAACCTAAAACTATAAAAACACGAACTTTACACATATATCAACACAAAACCTGAAAACAAAAGATACCGATTAAATGGTCCATCATAAAATGTTCAAATCACATTAGAGTCATACAGTGCAGCATCAGCAGAATCAACATGCAATGAAACCCTAAAAATAGGGGCAAAAAGAAGAGAGAGACTCACAGAGACTACAAGAAGTTAAATTTCGGAGAGCGAACAAAAGAGAGCGTGGGTGAGTGGTGGGTTTGTGTGATTTTGGATGGTTGTTGGTGGTTTTAGGTTTTGAGAGAGCGCCCAGAAGAGAAGAGGAGGAGTCGATATACTGGAGAAAAAGGGACGGAACCAGCGGATGGGGTTGGTTTTTATTTTGGGGTCGGGTGAAATTGTTGAAATTGTAGAATGGCCCCTTGTGGTCTTGAAATGACGGAAATAGCCCTCATATCTACGACCGTTGTTTTGATGGTCGTTGGTTTGCATGTGGCTGGGTAGCTCAATAAGCCAAATTATTTTGGTCTGGTATTATGCCACTGAGTACTGATTGAGGTATTGGGCTTTTTAGGTCTTGTATAGATTTGTGTCCTTAACCCACGAGTTTTCTATTCACCCCCCACCCATTTTCCACTTCTTGCATCGGAAAATGACAATTAAAGGGAATAAATTCCATTGGAAAACAATACATTTACAAATCACAGATTTGGGATTAAGTTCCCTATCCCTTCTAAGGATCCTTGATTGGTAAACGTGCCTTGAAATATAATCAGAAAAGAGTACTTAATTATGTTAGCGTGATAAGAAATAAGTTTTCTTTCCTGCAAAAACATATTTCTGATTTGAGTATGATTGATTCTTTAACAATTTTTATAAACACCTTAAATACAAATAAAAAAATTAAGTTTCTTTTTTTAATATTAAGATTCCTAATTAGAATGTAACAATGTGGGCGGATTATGATCCAAGACCTATATAACCATAGCCATAGGAAAGTTGATCCGCAAGGTATAGTTTACTTTAAAAAGAAAGTTCAACAATTGGTTGATGTGAGAACAAGTATATTCTCTTTCAAGTATTTGTAACATTTATAACATAATTATAAGACAGGCTGAGGATTAACTTTTACATGGATATGACGATGAGGTGTTTATATAAACATAGATTGTCTTTGTGAACCATTCAAATGAGAAAAGTGTTTGAATCAATTTTAACATTACCAGTCAATAAAAAGCTTCAAGTATATGTCAAATGTAACTTATGAAGCTTCCTGCATTTGCTTCTTTATATCATTAATTTTCTATGTTAGATATGTTAGAAAAAATAATGTTTCAATGGAAATAAGTCTCACATTAGAAAAATATAATGAAAATTGTTTATTTATAAAGTGGTAGATTTTAAGAGTTAAAGAATTGACAAAATAAATGATAAAATTTAGGCTTAAATTGGATGTAGCTTTGACTTATAAATAAATCAAAGATTGGCCTTGGGGCATTGATCTTTGATTTAAAGAGTCATCTTATATCACAATTAATTTTAATTTTTTAATTTGATTCAGTATCATTTGGATTTTATGTTTGAATTTGAAAAAATCAAATTTAAATTTTGACTGAACAAATAACTGTTAAAGACAACAGTTGTGTCAGTTGATAACAGATGTGTTCTTTTGAATAAACATCATTCCTTTTATAAATATCAATCCCGAATTTAGTTAAAAGTGACTTGATTTTTCCTTTCTTCTTCTTCTGTTCCTATATATATATATATATATATATATTAAATTCCAGTTTGTCATAATCTGCCTCAAGTGCTGCAAATTCAGATTATTGACAGTCGAATCCTGAGAAAACAGACACCAACAGACCTTCAAAGTACAGAGAAAGGATGCCAAATTTCTGTCTTAGGACATTGCATTGAATTTGCAAACTTCTGTCATGCGGTTCTTTTCAAATTCTTTATTGATTTGTTTTTTCGTGATTTTATTTAACTATTAAGTATTTAATACAGACTACTTATAATTCTAACAAGATATACAACAAAAAAACTAGACCCTGAGAATATAATTTGAACATGAGTCTGTCAACTTTCTTGGACCATAGTATCTATGAGAACATCAGATTCATTTATCAACAACACATTACAAGCATGTATGAGGAACGTCTAAAACTTGAGCAGCAGCCGAAGTTGTGAAATTTGCTGACTCAGGCTGCATATACCATTCAGTTACCGCGTTTGTTTCTCAACGGGGATGCCCCCGACCCATCTGTCGTGGCATAATACTAACAGAATAATATGGCAATTGAGTTTGTATAACTTGCATTCATGTATGCTGTAGTCTGTAGACACACTGGTGATATTAGGATGTTAACATTTTAGTGGCACTTTGAGGTAGTGTGATATTGTACACCAACAAATTTTGAACAAATAGGATCATTACTTTATACAAAGTGTTACATAGTATGAGTATATTCTGATCATCCTGCAAGAACATTCTATATCATTTTATGGGACGAGGCATAGGACAATCTTCAAAAACTAAAATCAACCAATAACCTATGCAGACCTAAGAGGCCAATTGTAAGCAGGTTAAATTTAGCAAGACTATGAGTGTTTTTATGCCTGACCAAAATTCTTTTAAGGAATCACCAAAAGACATCTCACTACTCATAGATGGCATGGCTGCGATTTAGGAACCTTAATACAAAATAAGCAACCAAGCTCAAAAAAATCAACAAGCAAGCAAATCAGTAAAAATATTTCTTCAAAGTTTGCCATTCAATAATATCTTAATATCTGTGCAGTAAGCTGAAAGCATACAAAGTTCAATGATAAAATGTATGACAACTTGGTGAAAGGATGAAAGTAGAGGAAAGCAAAAAACTGCGTCTGCTGCCTCGTTTTGCCATGTGATTCTTACGTACTTTCTCTCTATGCCTATAAGAAACTCTGTAGTAGCAGAACTACATCAAGAAAACACCAGCGGACACCCTCCTACTTATCACTACTTTTTGCGGATAGTAAGAAAGTATGTGAATAGAACTACAACAAACGAATATCAACATGGTACAGTCTATCTCGTCATTCCTTGTCTTTGGCAGTCCCATCTGAGGCTGGAGCAGTAGTCATCAGAGAGTCAAATTTTTCAGATTTCCCCAACACAATTTCAATCTAGAAGTGAAGGCAAAAACATAACATATGAGTCACACTTAAGCCTCAATTGGCTAGCAAAGCACATTTAGTATGTAACACCTATAATGCTATCAAACCCACCTTGGCCTTCTGAATGAATCGCCCTTTGTTCTCATCTTTCATGCCTACCGTAGATGTCAAGACTTCTGTTATATATATTAAAACATCAAAGTTGTCAAATCGGCAATTTGTACACGAATTGAAGACATCGCATAGACATTGACAAGAGAGATTCTTACTCTTCTCAGTAGCCAGTCCATTGTTCTTCAAAATTTCAGCAATTGTGACGACTGTGGTGATTGCTGTAACAGAAACGTAACATACGAATTTAGTAAAACTAATCGCAAATACCAAAACATATGTATGAACAACCTGATAGCAGGCACAATAGCGAACATCTGTTTACGCTAACCATCACATTCCAGAGTTCAAAGAATATCATTTACAAGATCTCTCTCCATACCATAATAAATTGGACGATCTTGTGGTACTTTCAATGTAATATAGGGAACTAGATAATATCGAGACAAGTCAGTTACACTCACTAAAGTCTAAACATTTTAGGCACTGTGAAACTAATGCTACTTATCAACTTATCGTGCAATTACTATGGATGTTCTCGTCATCCTTTCCTCTAACTTTTCCCGGTAACCAAACAGAAGGCTATATAAGCAATTCAACTATACAGTTTTGGACAAAACATAAGAGAGACAAACTAAAAGAATGTACCCATTCCGAGTGCAGATAATTCAACCTCATTGTGCTGCTGAATGTACCTCTGCATCAAAGAAAAGACAGATTAAACAAAAAACCGGAAATATATTACAATTCCACTTCCATACACAATTTACACATGATGTTGTTGAAGCATGTATCAAGGGAAATAACACATCATGAGAGCAAAAGAAAAATCCAAACTCCAAGTACAATAAAAACGATCATATAACACATCATGTTGTCAAAATCTTTAAAAAAATAATAATAATAATGCTTTTTGTATAAAAGATCCTTAACATTGACATCAAAATCATCAATGTGACAATGTTTATCAGAGGAAAAACTACACATTAAAAGATGTCACTTTCGTACTACCAAAAATAGTAGTAGCAACAAGCAACCATGAAAGACACTCTAACGAGCAACCAAAAATCAATTACAAAAGATTGTTAAAAGAGAGAAAAAGAGAGTATTAGACTACACACAGATCAAAATCGTCAATGTGACAATGTTTATCAGAGAAAAAACTGCCACTTTTGTACTACCAAATAGTAGTAGCAACAAAATACATTATAATATATAATTCAGGAGAATTATGAAAAAATATAAAAGAAAATTTCATGACGTGCTGACCAGAGAATCATGAATACATTATAATATAATTCCAAGATGAAAATGAGAATATATGAATGAAGAAGAAGACCCCAGATGGGAAAAGGAGGACCTTGGCTAGATTAACATAGAAGAAGAGGGGTTTCTTGGTGTTAGAGACTTGGATTCTGTTCTTCTTCGGGGCTTCATTGCCGCCTCCTGGTGTTGGTGCTGGTGTCATTGCTATTGCCTCTGTTGCCATTCTCTCTCGTCTCACTTGCTTTATTGGATTGTTTTGTTGTTGGTGTGGTTGTACTTGTTTGGTTTGTTTTCACTTTGTCTCACACTTTGTTGGTCAGTTTTGTGTGTAAAAGTGATGGAGCGGGAAAACTGGGGGAGACCGTTAATATGAGAGCAGTGGCTTTCATATGCAGCGCGAATGGTGCCTGTTCGATCCATCACCGGCCCACACGTGCTCCCTTTTCCTTTGTCGTTGAACCGGTAAGAACAAGACTCGCCCTCATTTCTTTTTTTTTTGTTTTATCAAAATTTAGAATTTTTTTTTTTTAAATAAGAAAATTTTGAATTTTAAAATTAGATAATTTAAAATACATCATAATTAATGTATACATATAGACACATACATACACCTACTCTCATAAAAGGTATCCATATCTGCACTAAGAGAATAAAACTTTTTACACACTTAAACTCATAGCACAAATATGAAAAGAAAATGTGTAGTAATCTTTGTTCACCATGATGGTCATTTATTTATATGGGGTTTGGATTTACTCTCAGAGAGGTATGACAGAGATAGGGCGTTATTATGTTCTCTCTGAAATACATAAATTTGAGACAAAGTGCAATATATGATAAAGTGCTGCTATATACTTCTTTAACTACAAATGGGCAAGTTGACATTCCCAATATTTAAACCAACAACCTATAAATATTTTGATTGCACACCTGATATTACAAATTAACTTAATGGTGTTAGGTTTATAACCAAAACACCTATAAGATTACTTGTTCAAATTTTGAAAATGTCACATAATTCATTTGTGGTTCAAGAAAAACACAACGGCACTCAGTCTCTGACACACCCCTCTGTAAGCAAGGTCAAACCCACGTTGACAAATAGTCACTATGATGATTAAAGGTCATTAGAAAATGTATTAATCATTTAAGTTATAAATACATGTATTATGTAAAATATATGTTAGTTTAATAGTTTTAGTTAAGAATGTTGTTATATAAATGAGATGGGTAATTAATCTGTGTTGTTAATAAGAAGATTGGATTGAATAATTGATATAATGCAAGAGTGCCAAATTCAAACTTCTCCAAACAGCAATCATTAAGTGCTTCTTGGACCTTAATCCACTAAAAAAGCACTTTGAAGTTGGAATCATTAAAATAGGAGAAATTTAAAATTAAGTTGTTGCAAGTATTTCGGTATCCATTTTAAATATTTTACAGCAACATTTTGTGTAATAAAGTGAAACAATTGTTTATAGTTTTTCAATTATATAAATGGTTGTTCTGTAATTAATTAAAGGGATAATTCTAAAAAACTTGCTCTAATTTATAAAAATATTCATTTTACTACTCAAGTTTTATTTTTGTCCAAATTCCTCCATAGTATTAGTAAATTAACAAAAAAGCTGGAAAAATTATAGAAAGACAATTTTAACCCTAATAAGACATTTTTATTTAAAAAATTTTGAATTTAAAACTTTATTAAAAAAAAAAAAAAAAAGAAATCCATCAGACTATTTTCATCTTCAACTTTCAACTTTCATCTTCAGCATCATCAATTTTCATCACTAACCATTCAACACATCAACCATAGACTCCATTAGACCATCGTCGCCAGCAATCACCTCTTTCTTTTTCTTCTTCCCTTTCTGTCTCTGTCTCTCTCTCCCCATTTTTGGGTTTCCAGTCACTGAAAGCCCAGTTATCATCATATTAACCTCATCATCCATCATCAATCATGAACACCATTATCATCAATCATCAACACAATTACCAACCAAAATCAAAATCATCCAAAATCAATTAAAGTCAACAACCAAAATCAACCAAGGAAAAACACGGCACCGCAACCAGCCAACTATCAGCTAGGAAAAGCATGACGAGGGGAGATCGAGAGGGAGAGAATGCATATGAGTAATGGACTAGTGAGTGAGAACAAAATGGAGAGAATCGTTCGTGTAAGGGACCATCGATGGCGAAGAAAGATTTTAGAGAATGACAACAACCCGATGAGGGGATAAGAGTAAGCAAGGAGACGGTGAGATTTGGTCTGGTTGTGAGAGAGGAGTTTGAAGACTTGACAGTGGTAGAATGGGTATGTCAGAGTCATCAACGGTGGAGATGGATGGTGACGGCGGCGACAATGAGATCAGTAGAAGAATAAGAAGAAGAAACGAGAAGGGAAGAAGAAGACACATGGAGATAGGTGGCGTCGACAGTGATGAGGACAAGAAGAAGAGGAAGAAAATTGTTTCCAATTTTCTATTTTTTTAAATAATTTGGTTTTTTTTATTTTCTTATTTTAATTTTTTACTTATAATATTATTTTATTTATTTACTTTATTAATTTTTTTGAGAGATTTATTTTAGTGATTATTTTAATATTATATTATTATATTTTAAAAAGCTTATCTATTTTCAATTTTAATATTATATTTTTATTAATTTATTTTAATCAATTTTAATTAATTTTTTTATCATATTTTCTTTTTCCCTTGAAGTCAAATGGTTAATTAAGTTAACCTAAAGGAATCTGTGACCGTTAGAGATATTATCGTCTTCGACATGTCCTTAGTGGATATTTTAAGTGTTTTTATTAATGTTGGAGGAATTTTAAATAAAAATAAAATTATAAGTGATAAAATAGATTTTTTTTTTAAATTAGAGTAGATTTTTTAAGATTATCCTTTAATTAATCGAAAGTCACACTCACGTTTAAATAAAACACTTACTCTTGCTTGTCATTTTTTTTTTTTTTTTTTACTTTTTACAGTCATAATGCATTTAAGTAAAATATTCTGAATTATGAATTGTGTATGAAGACCTCTAATGTAGGTGAGAATAGATATTTGCGCCACTCTAAAACTACCTGCAGTTAGTCTACTCTATTAAATGAATCATAATTATAAATTACAATTTTTTAAAATAATATTTAATGGGGATACATTTCTGAAAAGGGTGCGCATACAGCTTTAGTGGGGTGCAAATACCTCCACAAGGGGCAGATTTTGGCAAGGTCCAAAGTAGGCCCAAATTCAATTCAAAACCTAACCCAAGTACCCAACTCATAATCGTCTACAATTTGGGTTGGGCTGGCTCACTTACATTTTACAACTGCAGCTACAATTGAAATTGTAGTAAACAAAAAGGAAAAAGAGAATGGTCAAGAAGAAAACAACAAGATCCAAAGTGGAATCCCCAAAGATTATGTGAAGTCCCAATCAAAAGTTTCCATTTGATAGAAACTTGAACGAACCCATTAACTGGTCCGGTCCCAATCCCATAAAATTATCTCCTCAAGGATTTGGCTTTAAATTGTCTTCTTATTTTGTGAATACATATTTGGATTTTCCCACCACACACATGGGGAAAATATAAAGTGGCTGCGTGAAATTGACATTGAACATGAAAGTAATTTATAATTTTAATCACACCAACCCAAACAAAGCATATTGGGAATTTGGGACAAACCATTTCTTGTGAATTGTCGATTTCTTTGGGACAGAATTACATTTAAAGAACGAAATCATACTATGAGACTAGGGGTGGGTGTTTTCGGGTTCGGGTTAGGTTGGGTTGAAAATCTCTCAACCCAATCCAATAATAATCGGATTGGTTTGGATTAGACTGATCAGATTGGATTTAATCCACCATAAAAATATAAAAAGTTTAATCGGTAATTCTTATAATCTTAGCAATTTGATTACCAATAAAACGAGTATAAATAAATATTTAATTATTTAAAATAAAAAATTCAATCTAACACAAAAGTTATTTCTGATATTTATCCCTAACAAATGTTCTTTTAGAAAAATAAGAAAATTTTAGTTTTTGAATTAAGGATGAACATTTGTCGGGTTGGATTGTGTTAGGTTGAAAATTTTTCAACCCAACTCATCTCAATTTTTTTAAGATTTAACCCAACTTAACCCAGTAAAAAGTCGTCCGGTTGGATTGAATTTGTCGAGTTGAATTGGAGATGTCCACCTCTGTACGAGACAATTAACGAATGAGGTTTTGATGCTTTCTTTACTTTTCTTTTCTTTTTAATTTTGTTCACATATAAATTACGTGGAGTGAGGTCCAACATATTTTGACTTTATACTATTATCTAATTAAAATCTTAAAATAAAATAAACAAATTTTGTACCCAAAAATCTATATATAGAGAGAGAGAGAGAAAAGCTTGCAAGTTTTTTCCTTTTTCTTTTTTTGAAAATTAATTAGTTCAATGGTTTCTTTTGTTGAAATGAGATTAATTATAAAAATTGATCTATTTTTTAATTGGGTTTGCATTCATGAGACTGTTATTTAACATTATTAAAAGTGCTTTCATGTAGCCAAACTTTTGTCTTACCAATTTTATGTTTATAATGTTTCAATTTAATTAGATGCACAAATTTTTACTGTCAAAAAAAAGCATTTGAAATATTTTTAAAAAATAAATTCTTCGAACACATTTTTTGACCCTTAAACAATGATTTTTTTTTTTTTTTAATCATTGTCCATAGCAAAAATCCATATTAATAATAATATTTATTTACTTTTTTAATTGAAGAAAGAAACATTTTCTTTTATGATAAGTTAAAAAAAAAAAAACATTGTTGTAAAAGTATAGTTTGCAAAATCAATAATATAAATATATCGTTTGCAACTTTAAAGCTTGCAATGACCTTATATAACTTAAAAATAATAATAATGATTTTCATTGACTTAAAATAGGAACTAAATTTAAAATAATAATAATAAGAAGAAGAAGAAGAAGAAAATTATTAATTTGTATAGTTATTCAACTTAAACAATGCATAATATTAGGGTATATTCTTTTATTAATACTTAAGTATATTTTAGAAGTCCTCCACTTTCTGTGGCCAATAATACTTTAACAGGAAGCATCATATTTTGATTATTTTTTCTTGAATGGTTTTGAATTAATTAATACATTCAAATGTTAAATGACCTTTCTTGGGTAGTCAAAGGAATGAATAATGATGTTATTTTTAGAACAAATTTAAGATATGAAAAATAATGAAGGGCACATAAATTAACGATAACAATTAATTTGTTGATAAAGTGCCGTGCCGCCCTGTCTCTTGTCTTGATGATGTAAAGATTTGATACTTCAAAAAAACTTTGTCTACTTTACGGGCCTCAATTGTATTTTTATATACAAACTTAATTTGGTCTCACATTCTATTAATTAAAAAAAAAATTAATATTTGAAGTTAATTTGACTTTGTTGGTTAGATTTTGATTTTTATAATATCTGGCTTTTGAAAAATGTTTAATTTGCACATCTACTCATAATTTAGATAGTTAATATATTTTGTTTTCACATTTATCATCGTTTAAGTTTTATTATCAACATTCATCACGATGTGTAAGGAAGCGTTTTTTCCTTATTATAGAAATTTATTTTTTCTTGATGTTATGGCCTACAGAAATATATTTTAGGACCACACAAAATAATTAATCTTAGCATATCCCTGATAGATTTCTAACTTTTGCAATTAGTAAATCTTCAAATATATAATAATAATAATAATAATTTTCCTTCTAAATATGTAGCGAACACTTTTTTGCTATTATTCTTTATATAGCACTTACAACATTCAAAATGAAATTTTAAGATTTAATTTAAACTTTAAAATTATATTAAATTATAATTAAAGAAAAATAAGGCATAAAGTTGAATTTCATTCCATTTCAATTGAGTAATGCAGTTAAAATCCATCATTTGGTTGGTTTTGATAATTTGATCGATGAAATAAGTTAGGTACATATATTAAATAAACCATTCAATTACTCTTTTGTTTTTTTTTTGAAATAAAACCATTCACTTACTTATTTATTAAAAAAAAAAAAAAGAATTTGAAAAGATAATGTTAGCTGTTAAGTGATATAATTAATTGGTCCGTATTACATGTGTGGTCTATATCACAATTAAAAATTAGATTGATGCTTTCCTAAGTTCCAACCAATAAAAAGGAATAGTTTTTTTTGGTTTTTTGCTCACTTAAACTAATCAAAATTCTTGTTTTTATTTATAAATTAAAAAAAAATTATTGATTTTTCATTGAGTAAAATGACAAAAAAACCCAATTTCGTATATTTTATGACCCCATTTGTTGGGGCACACCATGATTGGCTTTATATATGATCTAACTTTATATGATAAATATTTTTCAACAATTATATGACAAATTTTATGAAACTTCCAGAGAAAGCGTAGCATATTTTATCCTTTTGTTTTTATTTGGTTTCATACCTAACCTAAAAGTCAATAATATGTAGAAGTTAGAGGTATTATCTCAACCTAACATGACTTGATAATAAAAAGTGTTTACTTAATACGATAATATCCTAGTTTCAATTATTACTAACATTTCCTTAAAAAAAAAAAGTTAAGAGCTATTGAAATTGCTATATTCATTATCAAAATTATATATACATTAAATAATTAAACTTATATTTTAGAAATTTATTCAAAATTTTGAGAGATTAAATACTACATAACCTCAAAATATATTTTCATGACATTGATGGTGTGTTTACTTCATGGATTAAACAAAGGGAATGGGGAATGGGATTGATTGATGTTGTTTACTTGCTTAAAATCCATTCCGTAATGGGAATGAAAATGTGGGCCCCACATCAATTTGGGGTTGTGGAATGGGAATCCCATTCCCCCCAACCCACTTGGGAATCCCATTCCCATTCCCTTTGTCAAAATAAAATGTCCCTTATACCCCTTTTTAAAAAAATAAAGAAAAATCTATTTATTTGATGTTAAAAAAAAAAAAAAAAACTACATATTGTAATAAAAAATTGCGCACTATTAATTTTTTATCACCAATTTCTTAATTATCATGATGGACTAATAAAATAATATGTAATTTTTTTATTATTATTATATGTAGTTTTTTATTTAATATTAAAAAAAAATACATATTATAATAAAAAACTATACACCAAGTTAGTAAACTATTCAAATAATATTAAGTTTTTTTATTATAATATGTAGTTTTTTATTTGATATTAAAAAAAAGAGCATATTATAATAAAAAACTACACATTATTATAATTAATCCATAATTTTAATTAAGGGTATTTTTGTAACTTATAATTAATTCATTCCGATTCCAAAGTAAAGTAAACAGTTTAATGGAAATAATATTGATTCCGATTCCGATTCCTATAGTTGAAGTAAACAACTTATATGATTCCGATACTTCATTCCGATTCCAAGTCATTCCGATTCCAGATCATTCCGATTCCTATTCCGATTCCTCCAAGTGAAGTAAACGCACCATGAGAAAATTCCCCCACGTATTATGGCATATACATATAGTGAAACTGGAACCTTAATCATAAATATGAAAGATATACAACAACTTTCATTATCAATGAAGGCAAATAAATAAATTCGTAATGTTGAGTTTATATCTAACAAGCCTCTCAATTTTTTATTTTAATATAAGCATCTCAATTTTAAAATGACAATTTTATAAATGGAATTATATAAAACTTATGACGTTAATTTTTTTTTTTTGATAGCGTTGATATGAAATTATATGAAAATGTATACCAACTTGTATAGGATTTGTTCAATTAGTTAATAGTTATTACAAACGTCAAAGAGATCAGATGTTTGTAATAGGATTCTATATAAAATAAATTGAGCAAAGATCTTAATAATTAAATTACTACTAATTATATGTCACAGGAGATTTAGACAGATGTTTTGTGCCAAATGGTACCATAATTAAGCTGCAACTCTAAGATTTTTTTTATTTGTGTCTAGCTTGTGATGTGATTAAAAACGATGGACCATGTCTAAATGTCATGATTGCTAATTTCCCACTCAAAGGATCCATACAAATTTTAAATTTTAGGAAAAAAAATCTAAAAAACTCATTAAAAATAGAAAACAATGTCATTTAACCCCATTTTCAGATATATTTTAATAATATCCCTCAATTTTATACTAAATAAGTCAAGATTTTGTAAGTATTTTTTTTTATTTTAAATTAATAAATAATAAACATACAATTTAATATCAACTCTCATATTCGAAAGATATCTATTTTTGCAATTCAGAATAACACATATATCTCAAGTTTAATTTGAATATTATTTTCATAAATAGATATAAAACTTTAGCTTTATGGATGATTATAAGAAAGTTCTAATGACAAACAATTTGAATGAAGTTAGTCACTAACAATCGGCAAAAGTCACAATTTCATTTTCAAGTTTCTAGTAGACAGTCAATCAAAATTTTGTCATATATCTACAAAGCAGGAAAAAAATATCAAATGTTGGCCCAAGATAACTATCAAGGATATTGTATCCTTAAGTAAGATTTTTTTTTTAAAAAAAAAATAAAAATTAATAACTAATAAATATACGATTTAATATCAATTTTCATATAAAAAAATATCTACTTTCACAATTTAGAAAAACACATATATCTCCGCATATAGTTGTCATAAGTTTAATTTGAATATTATTTTCATACACAGATATAAAACTTAAGCTTTAAGGATGATTATAAGAAAGTTATAATGACAGACAATTTAAATATAGTTAGTCATTAACAATTGGCAAAAGTCACAATTTCATTTTCACTCCTATAAGTTTTCTAGTAGATAGTCAATTAAATTTTGTCATTTATCTACAAAGTAACAAAAAAAGTCAAATGTTGGCTCAAGATAACAATCAAGGATAGTGTTTCCTTATGGAAGAAGAAAAAAATTATTAAAATAATAATCCCCATGTCTATCAAGCCACCAATTATAAAATGGATTAACATATTAATAATCAGTTGGTGTGTATTACTATTTTATCAACTTTAATACTATCTGTTAGGTTAGGTTGAAGTTACAACCTCAACCAAAACTGACCATGAAAGTTGATTAAAACTGTTGTTTTTACATAGCTTACCAAAATTTATATGGTGTACAAAAAATTTGAAATATGATAAATAATAAGTACTATAAGCACTTCAAGTTGAAAATAACATATACTGATTGTTTATGTTTGTATGTTTTTTTATGTTGTATTTGTCAAATCTAGAAGCCTAGCTAGCTATCAATTTAAAATATACAACCGGCAACAAATTTTAAAATTTTTAAAATTATTTTTTTTGATATTTTTCATTTTTGATGTTTTATTATTACAAAAAATCTTAAAAAAAAAAAAGTAGTTTCTAGAAAAATTATTGTTTCACTAGTGTAGTTCATTTGTTTTATTATCCATTCAAAAATTATATCAAAACTCAATAAATTTCATAAAAAATGCTTAAAATTAGTATTGTAAAAAGTTGTCGTTTTCTCCCAAAAAAAAGTTGTTATTGCACATAAATTTGAGTGATATTTTAAATCAATATAATATTACTCCATACTATATTTTTATAAAAAAAAAATTAAAATCATTGTTATAAAAAGTTGTCATTTTCTCCAAAAAAGAAGTATTTATTTTTTTAAAAAATTACATCGCATACATGTATCATTTACTGAGCTTTATAATTGAACGATGGCCCTCTTTATCAGGGGAGATGGGCTCCCAAAGAGAGGGAGAAGATTGTCGCATACTACGATGAGGACTAGGTGAGTCGAGCTATGCCCAAAAAAGGACAGAGTGGGTGTCTTGCCATCACAGCATCGCCCATTTGCTCTGAAAAAGGATGTTGTTGTACGTAAATAGGAGTAATATTTTAAAGCAGTATAACATTATTTATATTATATTTTATAAAAGTTCTAACACATGACGTTTTTGTTTAATTTTTACGCATCTAATTTTTAGCATTAAATCCGCCTGCACTTAATTGCTAAAATTCATTACAGGCATCTCTTGCAAAAATCCTCGCGTATGAACCTTCCTCAAAAGAGTAGCAATTCAAGACTTGAGAAAACCACCATGTACGTGCACCTGCACTATCAATATCATTTTCATATTAAAAGTACTACAAATATGAAAAAATCCTCCAAACTTCTCAACATACATGTTTTTGGAAGAACACCCTTATATGATATTATCACAATCAAATTTTTTTTTTTGGTTAATTTCTTACAAGAAATAGGTAGTGCTAAAAATATATGGTTTGAATATGATCCTCAAACAATGAGTGATATAATGAAAAGACACATCTCATCTATCCATCAAAAGATGGGTTCGATTCTCACTCCGAGCATAATATGTGTGGCAATTTTTCCACACATTTGTGAGTGGCCCTCTCATCCTTTCAAGAGTAGATTTTTGGATCGCTCACTAAGCAGACTCTATCCGTAGGTCATAATAAATATTTGATTCAGTATTAGAAGTTGTATATATATATTAAAAAATAATGAAAGTAAAAAAGAATCTGGTCCAGGAAGTTGAAAGGAAAAGAAAATGAAAACGAAAACATGAGAAGCACTTTCATTTACTTCACGTTAGGGTACAAAGAAAGAAAAAGAAGATGTGGAAATGGCCCCTACACTGTCTGCTCGCAACCAGCACCCATTACCCTTTTCTCTTTTTTAATTTAATCCAAACAATTTTGCCGCCAGTTTCTCCTTTATTATCTCCCCACTACAACTCCCTCAACACTTCTTGCCAAGTATGAAATTGATTTGTTCTCTTTGAAATTTGACAAGAACATATATGTGTATCTATGGTAGACTAAAAGTGCGCACAAAGAAAAATGATGGTCCATTGGTCCCTTATAGCTTTTGCATACATATATACATATATATATTGATTTATCTATTAAAATTAAGATAGAGAGTTGTCTGTAGAACATCCTTTTTGCATGTCGGTTGGGAATTTGATTTGAAGATTTCATTTTTAAATTGGGAAGTTTTTATGTTTTTAAATCATGAAATGAATTATCAAATTTATATGAAATCTTGGTGGTAAGATTAAATTCAAGGGTATCTAATATCTATAACGATGGGATGTCTAACAAATGATTAAATTGTGGTTTTTTTAATCACTTTTCATTTAATAGATATAAATTACACATATTAAGAGAATTTTATTTGTTTTCTTAAGTGATCAAATAATTTAAAATCACCCAAAAATCATTTAAAATAATAGGATACAATTTTTTATTTTTAACTGAATATCAAATCACTTAATGATTTTTTAAATATATTACTTTAAATCTATCATTTCTAAAATAACATATTTCCAAATTTGTCATAATTTTAATGTTATTTTTATTTAAATATATAACAATAGTAATTCAACTTACAATCATTTTTTTTATTTTATTTAAATATATAAATTTAATTTACTTCACAGTAATAATTTATTTATGTATATATATAATTTAAAAAAATTACTTTACCATAATAATTAATCATATTTTAATTATGAATAGCAATATTATCAATATACACATAAAAGTGTTTTAATGTTTGTTAAATAATTTATTGTAATTGTTTATATTTATATTAAATGAAGTTATAAAACAACTAATATTAAAAGATATAAATGTCAAACTACTAATTTTTAGATAATTTTAACTTTAAAAAATAAATAAGATTACTATATATTCAGAAGTAAGAAAAAAAAATATCATTCAATTTCATATTTTAATTATTATTCAGTTTTCTATCTTCAAATAAAAACAAATAACATTTTGTTATATCTTAAAAAGGAAATTTCAACTTTACTTTTTAAATTTATATTTTCCATTTTTTTGTGTCTATCAGCAATCATATACATTAGCTAAGTGCACTTATGTTTTTTGGTTAACAATAAACTATATGTCTCAATTTAAAATTTGGATAGATTGAAACAAACTCCAATATATGTCAATATGTAACGATTTTTTTTTTTTTTTGGATCTTTTGATCGGTACTTTTATCCTAATATCGATAAACTTTTAGTTGATACGTAACCAAATGGAGAAACTACAAGACAAATCATTACTAATAATATTGATATATCAATAAAAACGTTTAAAACATAATAAAGATTAAATCAACTACAGATCCGATATAAGCAAACACCGACAATTTCTCCATATTAATTAGGTTTAAATACATATAACCAACTTGTATTATTCATGAGAATTATTAATTTATGATCACCTGCCCCATGCATTTTTTTTTTTTTGTTAATTTATTAATAGGAACATTGCTCGAGCTGGTTGGAATCTTTATATGTATATATAAATGTATCACATCTAACTAACAAAATTTAATTGACACTATCAATCAACGAATAAATAAAGTTAATGAAACATAGTTGAGCTCATAAATCAATGGCTGTACTCCATTTATAATAAAAGAAGAGCCAAAAAAATTCAAAAGAAGACGGTGGTGGTGGAGGCAGGCAAAGTTTTCTAAAGAAACAGTTGAATCTTTTTGACCTTTTGGAATACCTTTGAAAGATTTATGGGAATGTTCAAAAGTACCACTTATTTTGAATGGGGACCCCTCTTTTTTTAATATTGGTGTTGAAGTTTTTTTCATTCAGACCAACCACTATTTATAACCATGAAAGTTGAAACTTCTCTGCAACAACCACAACGGAAAGGCTGGACTTTTTGGTCTCTCTACGCCTCCTACGCGTCAACCACGCAGAATTTGACTTTCAATTTATTATTTGTTGTGAGAGAGGAATAGCATGGCACAAAATTAACCGCACAAATTTCTTTTATTACTGCAAACCCTAAGAGTGCAACGACACTCAGACTTCACTCATAAGTTATTTGACGTGGTGGTTAAGTACACCCGTTGTTTTCTCACCAAGCAAACACGGTTAAAGTACCAATGTTCACGATCGAATCATTTCAGTCTCATCCATTTATATATCGGTTAATTATGTTAAAATCCCTTAAGGGAAAGGATAGTTTACGAATTTTAGTACGAGTCTCTCTCTCTCGTATGGATGAAAATAGAATTAAAATAATATTACGTTTTAGACCGTTATTTAGAATTATAACCTCAAAGATTCCCGATTATTGTAATGTATACTTATAATATCAAAAAAGAAGGGAAAAAAAAAAAACAACACTCATATTTCCATTATCAAACACTTATTTATAGTTTCTTAATTTGTCTCTTTAACTCTTTTCTTCTTTGTCTCACATTTGAAAAATCTAAATATAAGAGATTAAATAATAAAACACTAGAATGAAACTAAGATTATGTCACTCCTAAATAGAAAAGAAAATTAGGTTTCCTAAACAGAATTGGAAACAGATCTCCAATCCAATATAATGGAAAATCGATTTCCAATCCAACGTTAACATAACTTAACCTTGTCTACATTGTCGCAAAGCTATGCCACTAATTTAACCTTCGCAACTCAATGTTATTATATTTCAGTTCTAAACACTTTTTAATTTAGATCGGAGTATATACAAATATTCTGATTAGAAAATTAATTTTGTTTTTTAAAAGTTAGTTTTTCACATTAAAAATCGAAAGATAAAATTCATGACTTATATACAATCACTACTACACAGTACATATGGAATCACTAATAACCGTAAAATCCAACATGTAACGTTGAATCATGTCGAAAACAGATTGGTAGAAAATTATGTATCCAAAATTTTTCATGTATATGCCCGATTTCTTTTGGCTACGAATTTCTCTCTCTCATTGTCATGATTGTGCAAGATTTTTGTGAACGCGATCAACTATATTTAAAAGCTGTACAAGAAAATCGAATAAGACTATAAGAGCCACGGGATCTTATACTAACCCATTTAATGTTCATGAAATTCATAAATACTAGCAGATACAGTTGTACTAAAACACCTAGCCTAGTTATATCTTTTAATTACCAAACCTTAATTGAGCTATTTATGAGATTGGTTGATATACAGTACCAAATGTCTCTTATGGACTATTAAATTTCCATTCCGTATAGTTGAGGTCGTGCAACAAGATATTTAGATGGCACATAAGTACAAACATTTTACTCTCGTGCGGGATGACTATATTTGTCTTGTTTTCTAAAAAGTAAGGGAATAAGGTTCGAGTATCAACGTAGCCCTCACGAGTCACGTATGGGTAATTTTTTTACTTTATGTAGGTAACTCTCTCTCCTATTCTGAGAATAACATTTTAGATTATAAGTTAAAGTTTTATTTAATTTAATCCTGGTGGTTGTTTGATTTACTATTAGAAAAAAAATACAAATAGCTCAGATAAAATATTAAATAATTTTTAAATCAAATAAAATAATATTAATCCTGTAACAAACCCTAGAACTTTTGATATCCAAGCTGTGGAAACTTATTCTTAGTAACAGCCAGCTGCTAATTACTTTGAGGAGTGAATTACGGCTTTTTTCCATCTGATGTTCTGTAAAATAACTATTGAGCTTGACTATGCAGACTACTGAGTTTAGACCATAATTTTTAATATTAAAAATAAATTTTAAGGATTTTTTTTCTTATTTTTTTATAGGCTACTGGTCAGTGGTCAAATGGCCAGGACCATCAACAGTGAGTTTGACCTGAACTGATTAAATTGTGAAATTCTCTTAATATATATATATTACAATAAAATTTATTTTCTTTTTAAGGTTTGGTTTAATAACGGAATGTGTATGAGTTTGTATCTCTTTTATAATAGGGTTTTTAATCACATCTGGAGAGGTTTATGACCATTTTTTTTTAATTTTTTTTAATTTAAAAGTGATTTTTAAGGAATTTGATCCTCTCAACTTTGTATCTTATATAAATATTTTTTTTTTTGAAATGTAATTAGGTGTTATACAAAGGAAAGTTATCAATTTCTAACATTTTTTAATTATTGTGACTATAGGTATTGCTTAGTTGATAATTATACCTTACAATAAAGTTAAAGTTTTAAGTTCAAATCTTACTTCTTAAGTCAACGTTAAATATAAATTAAATGATATCTATATAATTTCTTTTAATTCTAATTTGGAAAAATAAAAATTTAATATCAGGAGAACACACTTTTTACTTTTAGAAATATATAATTTTTAACCCGAAACCATTTTAATTACTGCAACCACATGTTAAGGTGCATTAAAAATTGTCTTTAGTTTTTTTTTTTATTATTATTACTTTATATTCTTGTTTTTATTATTACTTTAACTTGAATTTTCTCTTACTTTTGGATAACACAAATTCGCTAATTTTGCATGTCAAAAGCTGGGATAATTATAGATATAAAACAAACAACTGTTTTCGTGTATATAAAATTTTTAAAGATGACAATGACTCTTCTCTTAAATGGGTTGTCAAATTTGGTATATGCCCAAACTAGTGTAGTGGCTGGACTTAGTTATTAATTTCTACACTCAATCTACTACCAAGTCTCCTTCTAGACAATTTTTCACTGACTGTAAGCTTGATCAATTCAGTTAATTTTTATTCATTCTGGTAAGAAGAAAATAAATATTAGATATATAAAACCAGAGAAAGATCAAGTGTTAGATTTCCATGCATTTTTTCTTTTTGTGCGGGCTTCAATTTTTACGATTCAAATTTTTAAGAAAACTCAAAACCTTTCTGTTTTTTGTTACATTTTCCAGTTTGTGTTTTACGCTAGAAAAAAAGGAGTAAAAATCGTGTTCTTTAAAAAATTTGATGAGTTTTCCTTGGACTAACCTATTAGAGAATATAAGAAGTAAGTAAAATTCTAGCTTGGAGAGAAAAAATTTTCTGATAGAATTTCTAGTTTTCCTTTTAGTGTGAACGAGTAAAGCATTGCATAATTCACTTTATAATATAATAGAATCGAGTTTGTATATAAAAAACTGTAGGAAATCATGCACATGATAATTGTTGCTCAAAACCCTCTATCAGATGGATAAGGATTCTCTGTCAATGTTGACATGGTGCTAATCTTTTTATAAGAATAATTTAAGTTTGAGTGATATATGAGAGAGAAAAAATCTATCAATTTTGATCATTCATTTTTTCAAATGCTGATATGTCACTAAATTATCAAAAGATTAACAAAAAAGAGGATGATAGAGAATCCTTACTCCTGTCAGATACATGTATTATTAATACAATAGATACATCTGAACACAAAATATTGACATTTATACAGTATATGAAATTGCAGCATCATTATAAGAGATGTATTATATTTTTTTTTAAATACTGATATCTTACGAGTCAGATGAATACCGGGATCTATTGAAATGAATCATAAATAATTTAACTTATTAGATGTCTACTCCCTCAATTGGGAGATGACAAATCCTATGAAGAGGAAAAACATTTCATATCTTGTGTTTCAATAGAATAACGTATAAAACTTGAACTCTTTGGGATGATGTGTGTATGTATTCTAGCATTTAGAGTTTGAATATTAACGTTTGTATGTATGTATGTGTGTGGATATATATATGAGCTCCAAGTCTCACCAATAAGAAATCTAGGACTCCTAACATAACTACATCACTATCGACATCATACATTTGTCATTGATATGTTTATCGCAATAACGATGGTAATTTTTGTCCTCTTGAGTAAAGTATATGTGGCCATACATCTATTAGATATACATGCATTTTAAATGTCATGAATTCCTTTATTGAAGAATTTCGCTTTACTGTTGTACTGTTCTCTTCACATTTAATTTATTCATTGAGACAGGCCTTTGGATGGTAAAACACCACCATACCACATTAAATACCACAAATTTATTTAGTTTTTTTATTTTGTTGTCTCCCTTTCACACAAAACAATGTGTAAATTTTTTGAATTCAAAATCTACCACTACTTTTTTTCTCACATTGAATTCAAAATTTATAACCAAACAAAGTCAGTCTCTGGTGTGCATAAATGTATGTCATGGGGTACCACCACCATTACCATCACCTCCAAAAAAGAAGAATATTTGTGTGAAGCCATTTAATTACCGCAATTCTCACTTCAAAACAATTTATGAGATGTGCCTCACCCCCCAATCAAACCCTCCGAATTTTTTTAAATCAAAGACACGATCATGATCGTTATCATCATAGTCATCATTGTTATCTACTGCCCTTAATCATAAATCCCCAAAATTAAACTTAATTTGGAAAAAAAAAATAAATACACAAATTAAGTTACATATGGAAAAAAATGGCAAAATGGTCATTTTGGCCTAAGAGGTCCCCTTTTTATTTTTTTGGAAATATAAGAGGTCCCTTTTTTGAAGCACCTCCGACAAGTCGTCCTTGAAAGATATGAGGTCACAGTGATAAGGTCTATTGGTCTGAATATTAAAAAAAAAAAAAATTAAGTCAGTTATATGTTCCAATCTAGTATACATGTTTTAAAAATATATAGTAATTATAAAAATTGATTTTGAATCGTGAAGCTAGTAATTAACTTCGATATATTTTAACAACATATGCAATGCCCTGATTACATCAAATTTTGATAAACTTTTGATCCACGAGTTAAGTATGATTTTGAAGGGAAATAAAAATATAAAACTAAGGATAAAAATCTGCCGACAAGATTCGAACCTCTGCTTGTTAGTGTTTTCAGGTTCAGTTTGACCCCTTATCAACCACGAGGTCCACGACACCGTTGGTTACGTTTAGCTTTGACTGGCGCCGTCATCTAACGCCGTCATGCGAGGACAAATTTATATGACATTTTCTTCTTTTGACATTTTCTTTTTTTTGACCAATTCTTCATTGGACTTAAAGATATAAAGAGAAAGATTAAATAAAATTAGGAAACTATCTAAAAATTATTGTCTATTTTATTTTAAACGTAAAATTATTTGAAAAGAATCAAACTTCAATATATTACTGGAAAAAATAGCTTTAAACTGAAAAAAAAAAAACTCAATTATACTTTAAATAAGCATACAACATATTATCAAATTATCCTTAGGAAAACATTATTTAATTAATTTGATGTAATTAATATTTTTTTATTAAAAATTATGATTTCATGCGTTTTTATTGGCAAATACAACATCATCTTTTATCATAAACAATTGTGTACTTTCCCATTTATTATGGGGGTAAAGGTTGAATTCTCACCAAAAAAATTTTATAAACTTTAATGGATAGTTGTTTCCTCCTCTTACAACAGGAGTAATTGTTTTTATATTATGAAATACATATGTAGGAAGTATTAATAGTAATTTATCTTAATATTTTTCTAAAAAAAATGTATATATAAATAAGTTAATAAACAGTAGTGATAATGATCACAAGTAATGTTATTTGTAAAATAAACGGTGTGTCAACACCATTGATCATGACTTATTTCTTCCTCAATTAAATGATGTGATCACAACATTTGAATTAGAGGGAGTCATATTCATTCTTACAATTCTAATTTAAATCAAAATTTATTTTAATTAAAATTTGCTAAAGTCAGAATTCATATATTAATTAGGTTGAAGTAAAGTATCAGTTGGATAAGATCATCGAGCACATAATCAAACCAATATAATTGTTACATTTATATCTAACTTAAATTAGTTTCTTTCAACTACATTTTAAATCAAATGTACATGCATATTAACTCGATAAACAATACTACTAGACATCCTATTTTTTCTATCCCAACTTATCTCAATCCATGATATGTTAATCAATGAATTGATACACATTTAAAATAAAATAAATAATGATTAATTATTATATATTCATCAATCAACACATAGTGAATAAGAATCAAAGTTGACATACCATCCGGAATGTATAACATTACTTGTATTCATATTTACTTCTTAAAAGAATGCAAACCTTATGCAATTTTATCAGTGATTTTAGTTAAGTACAGATTGTCCCATTTCGCTATAAACTTTATTAACCAATCATAAAGGTCTAAAATCAATTCATCTAACACCATGCATTTTATGCATATATCAACGAATCAGATAGTAATTGATATATAATCAATCACATTCAATATCATGCAACACAATTTGCATTAAAAATGCAATATACATGGAAATGCACCAAAGTCCTATTTGCTACATAAATTCAAGATTTAGCGGATAATAGTCTCATCATCCTTTTTTTTTTTAATATAAATACAATTACAATTGTCGCGGGATTTATAGATAATAATTATATAGTATAGTCTAAAATACAATATTTATTTTACTCTACTCTCAAATAGTAGAGAGAGAGATCCACATTAAGTGAAAAAATTATTCTCCAACTGGAATGATTTATAAGTAATTTATGTACATAAAAATGAGTTAAGAGGTAATTATTTACGTTTTATAAACATTAGTACTTGAATTAGTACTTGAATCTTGCCATTACTTATTAAAGCGAATTAGAAGAGTTTGACCAACATGCCGAACTATTTGAGAGTTTCGTCCTCTTTTTGGTAGACCTCTCATCTATTAGTGTGTGTTTTTTTTTTAATCCAGAAAGTCATTATAAATTTATAGAGAAGGTGAAGCTATGAATAAAATGACTAATTTACCCTTTTGAGCGGAATGCCAAATTGGAAATTGGATAGAATTATCTATCAATCATATATTTTTTTTTATTTTAAAAGAAAAAATGAAAAAGAAGAGAGAAAAGAACGGCGTTAAAACTGAAAAAACGACCCCCCATAAATGACCAAAGACCGCAACATTAAAAAAAAAAAAAAAAAAAAAAAACAGAAATTGGTTTGATTTTAGCTAAAGGGAAGGAAAATCATACAAATTCATTTTTGTTTGTTTTAAGACAGACACCAGAGAGAGGAGAGAGGAGCAGATCAGGAAGAGAGGAACCAGACACTACCCCAACTCAACAACACAAAGAGAGAGAGAAACCAACCACACAAGTGGGTTTTTCTACATTCTCTCTTTAGAGAGGAAGAGAGAGAAAAAACCAGACCGGACACACACATAGATAGATACATACATAACGCACAAGAGGAGGGTGTTCAAGATCTTGTCAGATCAGGAAACAAACTGTAAGATACACCTCCCTCTCCATTTCTCTTCCTTTGTTTCCCCCATTCATGACATAAAAATATCACCTTTTCACTTATTAATTGTTTCTCAAACTCTCCTTCTTCATCTTCTTCTACTTGTTCTTCATTTTCAAGGTCTCTTTTTTTATTGTTAAATCTCACATATCTATCACTTTCTCAATCTGGGGTTTTGAGTTTTCGAGTTATGAGGTGGTGGGGTTGGAAAATAATAATAAATATTATTTTTGTGTGTTTGTTTGTATATATTTTGTGTGTGCGCATTGTGGATTTTGCATGCTTTCTCTAGTTCTTTGTTGGTTTCTCTCTCTCTCCCTCTCTCTCTCTCTCTCTCTCTCTCTGTCTCTTTGTTTTATGTGCTTTGTGAGGTTTTTAATCTTCGTATTTTGCTGTTTTTGTGTTCAAGTTTTGATATATATATATATATATATATATATATGGCTTGAAAAACGTTTTAATTTGCTAAAGTTGCCTTTTTTGTGTTTATTAAATGAATATATGTTTTCATTAATGTAATTGAAGCGTTTTTTGTTTAAAAACTAGTTTTATTCTTCTATTGTTACTATGTTTGATCTGTGTACCTCTTTTGTTCTTTTTCTCTTAAATTTCTTGGGGATTCCTGCTTTGTATTACCTTGTTTGTTTTGCTGCTTCAATGTCAAAAAAGAGTAAAAAATTAGGGTTATAAATAGAAAAATGAGATTTACTTGACATAAAAGGGATACGACAATATAGGTATGTAAAGTAGTAGTTGAAACTTGAAAAACTTCCATGCTTGATTTTTGAGATTATATTGTAAATGAAATTACTTTAGTGAATTATGAACTCACCTCTTCAAGGAATTGTGAGGTTTAAATTCATAGATAGAGACTAAGAACCAAGGTTTTGTTTTTTTCCAGATCTGTATTAAAATATATGTTTTCTTGAAACATGGAGATCATGTTCATTATATATTTGTGCTTGCTGTGTCTTAGGGGCTGGTTAGCTTGTAGCACGCATATTTGTTTGTAGTTTTAGAAATTAGGAGAATCTAGAGCTTTTAATGGAAAGAATAAGTGGGGGAGAAAGAATTTTGAAGTCTTTTGTTTAGTGTTTGCAAATTTACGCCTTTTTACTAGGTATCAAAATTTTTATGCTTTGACTAGTTTTTGAGTCGTTGGTAGATTTCGTTGTCATGGAGAATATATTCTTCAAAACTCATAAAAGCAATTTGAAATTTGGGTTTAGACATGAATGTATGTTTGAAATTTTTACATCTTTGCTTTAGATACTTGAACAAGTCTTCATCTTGTTAATCATGAGTGGTTAGTAATAATGGTTGGGCCATGAGTTTGCTCCCTCAAGGTTTAAGGTTCAAACCCTTATAGATACCTACATGGTCAAAAACTATAGTTTATAGTTTCCCAAATATTGTAGGGTTTGGCGGAGGCTCTAGATTTGAACTTGAATTCGCTAAAAAGAAAAACATGTCTTCATCTTGTTGGAGGAATACTTAGAATATGAAGAGAATTAAAACTTCTCATATTATCATTCAATCTACATGAAGTTTTGGCTGAAAAGTGTCATGTTTTTCCGAACTCTTCGATACTAGAGTAAATCTCAGTACAATCTTCTATTGCCAACTTGAATTATTTGCATTTCTGTGTGGTGCTATTGAATATCCTCCGGTTTCCAATAAATTTTTTGAGTTCTAGACTCTAGTTAGAGTTGAGATGACAACTTCTGCCACAAGTACGGATAGGTGGATATGATAGACTTTCGTAGGTGTCTAAGTTGTCTTGTTAGATGACATCTCTAGCTGCAGTTGCTTGTCCATATGAGAGATGATATGCATTTGTTAAAACAAGAGAAGTATGTGGGCTGATTGACTTTATAATCTGGAATTTATCATTTTATGGATATTCTCTTTTAGTTTGGCATGTTGACAGAGTTTGTTTGCTTTCTTGAGTTAGGATCGGAAAGGCCTTTTCTATGAAGCTATCTAATGTTCAGCATATTGCTTTCGATGCAGGGTGATGGGGAGGGAACTCACGAATGTACACATGGATAAGAACCCATTTGGAGTTACCTTCAGATCAACTTCTCACGATAAAGTTCATGTTGCTCCTAAAATTTCAGGAGACAACCCTGGAGCAAAGAACTATGATGTGAAAGAATGCCCTCCTGCAGCAGATAACTCAGTTGCGGAGAATTGTCAGGAGAAGCGAGATGTGACTAGTGAGAAGCCTGCAGCTCAAAAGTCAAGCTCTCCTACATCTAAGTCTAGTGAGCTCACAAGTTCAACTGAAAAGCAAGCTTCCAACGCAACTCAGCATGTTGGATCTCCAGCTGATGGTAACAATATGCAAACCCCTAATGCTAAAAAGACCTTGCAGGTAATGAAAAACTTCAACTATACATATATGGTGAATGTTGTGTTCCCTGTTTTCTATTTGCAAGTGATAGAATTAATAATAACTGCAATGAGATGCTTGATTTGACACAAAGTAGTCAGTCTGTCCTGAAGTCAGTTTAGGGTTGAAAAAGTAAAGAGTCGAGTAATGAGGATGTTTGACAAATTATTATGCCATGCTATAAAAGTTTTCTTATCATCATTTTCTATTAGGAAGCTCAGCAATGGAAAACGTAAAAAGTTTTCGAGAAAAAAAAATTCATCTTCTATTTCTTTACTGTAATATAGTTTCTCTTTTTGAACACAACTTAGCATCATGTTTAGAATATTTTAGTGGTCTTTTGTCTTTCTTTTCAATGTGCATTTGTTATTGTTGAAGTGGTGAAAATATTTATCTTTATTTTTGTATGCATCTATATTAATCTTTAGAATTATGATTTATTTTGTCTGGTCGCCCTGCAACTGAGAGGATTGTATCAAGGAATTTGTCTCACTGATGGAAGCTTAAAAACAACTAGTTTGGGGATCATGTTGAGGATTTTTACCCTCTTTTTTGACGCTTGCTTAGGTTTTGACGAATATGATTCTGATCCTTTATACTTTTTGGGAATTTAACTGGTTAAACTTTCATTTCCTTGCAACCATAATTGCTTTCCTGGTGCTTCTGAAGTTTGTTGACGGCAAAGAACTTTCTTCATTTCTGAATTTGTATTTCCATCATAGATGTTAGGCTCTAAACTTTTGCAATTCCTTTCAGCCAACCTCTCCCCTGACATCGAAGAAGCTGTCACAACTCGACACCAAAAAGTTTCTAGATGAAGAAGATAGTTGTTCTGTTGCTTCCTCGTATCCTTATGGATGACATTATTGGCTCTCATTTTTTGTGTTTATATTTCCATTATATTGTTTTGTAAAACCTGGAATTTGTTATTTTGGTATTGAATTATCCTTAGTTATGCATAGTACTGCTGCATCTGTTCGGAAAGTAACTATTGGCACGGCTCCCAAATTCAGATGTTCTGAACGGGCTGAGAAACGGAAGGAGGTATTATTTTATTCAAACTACAAAGGGCGATTTAATGTTTGTTGCATTCGTTGTGGTAATTGTCTTTGTTTCTATTTCTATCATCCAGTTTTACACAAAATTAGGTGAAAAACACCAAGCTCTGGAAGCAGAGAAAAGCCAATGTGAAGCAAGGCAAAAGGTAACAACACGTCTTGAAGTATTCTTTACTTACTGTGTCAGCATGATCAGTTACTCTTGTTACTCGTCTGAAGAATGCTTTTGAACAAAATTAGCATCAAAAACTTTTTGTATCTGTTTCCAGGAGGAGCATGAAGCTGCCATCAAGCAGCTTAGAAAGAACATGGTGTACAAAGCAAATCCAGTTCCTAGTTTTTACTACGAAGAGCCCCCACCCAAGGCTGAACTTAAGAAGGTACACCACAATATCTTCTTTCCTTGGTCCTGCATTTATTAGACTGATTCTTTGAAGCATCTTTACGTTAACAAACGTTAAGGGGTTTGGTATTACTGAAGATAGAAAAACATAGTCCTGGGGCATATTATAGAAAAGAAAAATGCTTTGTATTGTTTACATGCAGTTTTGTAGGTCTAACAAAGCACTAACATTCATATTTTATCTGATATCAGTTGCCTTTAACGAGACCCAAGTCTCCAAAGCTAAACACTCTAAGCCGGAGAAAGAGCTGTGGTGATGTAATTATCTCTACTGATGATAAGGGGAAAGTTTGTGTTCGGGCACAGCGACATAGCATTGGTACTTGCAAAAAAGACCAATCCCCTGCTGGCAACAACATTACCAAAAATAAGATTCGTGGACAGAACGGCAATGGCACCACCAACCAGGTCAAAGACCGAGCGAAGCAGGTGAAGGAGACGACAAAACCCTCTTCAAAGAAGATGTCAGAGCAGGCAATCACTGATATTGCTGTCAAGTCGTAAACTGCTGCTAGTCTTGATCAAGTTTCAGAAGTGGTGGAATGGTCCTCAACTGCCTAACTACCATATAGATGATGTCCAAAGAGATAGGCTGTTTCTTTTCCGGCTTGTATTGACTTGTTTTAAGTGTTTTGTGTTGATGTGAATTGTATATTTTTGTAAGTTATATTGGTACATATACCATGTTATATAAAAGAGATATTATTGATTTTATTATGGAACATATGTCTTGTTTCATATTATTTTGGCTTACACAAGCATGTTTTGCTTATGTATATATATCATGGATGAGATTGTATGTTGAACTTGATTATTTATAGCTGTCAAGTTTGGATCATTTTCAGGATTTGTTTTGAGTGGCTGCCGACAAGGGACTCTTTTTGTCTTATGTGGTTATCTGCAACTGCTTGTGTTTTGAGTAAATGTGGTTTTTGATACTTAACTATGATCTCGTATCATACATATTGAGGTTTGATTGGAGTATTACTTGTATAAATATATATATATATATATTTTCTGAAATACTATAATTCATTAACTCAATCCCAAACTTGGGAACGGTAAGATTGCAAACACTAATGGTCTAGACAAATTTGGGATATCAAGTCTAAGTCTACACATCCAGTGAAATCCTTATAGAAGGGGAAGAAGCATGGATTGTTAGATGGAATACCAGTGGTTTCCTAAGAATGGAAAAGAGCAAAATGCACAAAACTCTTCTGAGATAAAACTTTAAAAATCTATAGTCAAAGTTTGGTTTTTATAACACAATATCTCTAAACCATTAATGTCTATTAGTTAATATTTGGTTGACCAAGGGTAGTTTCATCATTTGTTAATAACAAAAATTATCAAAACTTTTCATTTTTCATCTCTCTCTACCACTATACTTCTCCGTCTCTCTCTCTCTCTCGCTCTCCACCATCCTCCATCAGAGACCAGACTTCCACCACCACCCTCTAACGTGTCGACCACCACCCTTTCTACCAAACCCCACAACGACCCAATCTCTCTCTTTCATCTCTATTTCTCTCCTTTGTTCAGAACCTTCTTATTCTTCTTCTTCTCTTTTTCTTCTTTTCTCGTTCATTTGGGTTTGTAGAACCCAGATTTATGAAACCTACGTTTGATTCGAACCCAATTAATGATTTTTTGAATGAGTTTGTTAATGATTTTTCTGGTGATGATTCTTTTGTTTATATTTGAGTTTGATTTATTGTTGATGATAATGATTCTGAGATGGAGTTTGAGTTTGGAGTTGATGATGATGATTTTGAGATGGATGTGTTGTACAGTATTGAGGATGGATGTTTGTGCAGTGTGTGTGTTGAGATGATGATGTTCATCTCTCTATGTCTCCACTTCCATGAATTTACTGTTATTTTTTTAAATTTATTTTTAATTAAATTAATGTTTATTATTTTAACTTTTAAAAGAAAATTAATTTAAAAATCAAGAGTATTTTCATCTTTCTACTATAGAACACAATCAACAGTTAGATTTCACGCATTTTAACCGTTAAGTTGGGGGTATTGTATTATAAAAATCAAATTTTGACTATGAATCTTTAAAGCCTTATCTCAGGAGGATTTTGTGTATTTTACTCGAATGAAAAATGGCATGCAACTTAGAATCCAGCACATCCCCATACAACTAGAGCATAAAAGAAATAATAGAGCCTTAAAACAAGGAGAAAATTAGCATAAACACAAAATAAATTTATACATCCATCTACTTAAATCAAAACAACTTGAACATCTTCAAAAGAACAGAAATAGCCACCAAACATTGATGAAGAACTCAGTTTGCGCAGCCAAATTCGTAAGAAGATCTAGGACTCGTCGACATTTGTGGTCCTCAAGAATGCTAGCGATGATTGCTAATCTTCTCCCAAACTGCAACCCGGGCTCCATAGCTACAAAAACAAACTGCTTTTAAACGTTAGATCCAAATAACATTCAGATTCAACCTTTAAAAACCAAAACCTCGAAAAAGAACTGAAGAGGAGGACATGAAAGGAAAGAGTAAACTTCCATTCATGAATTAACTTTTATGATGGAGTTAGACCTAAGATCATTTTCTGATATGGTGTTAGAGCTTGATTTAGGCCCAAATTCAGTTGCACATTTGCATGTGTTGTTGAGTGGACATGCTGCGTTTGAGGGTGAATGTTAGATAGTTCTACATTGGCTGAGAAATTGAATTTGCATTGGTTTATAAATTGAGGGTAAACTTTCATTCATGATCTAGTTTTTGTGGTGGAGTTAGGTTTAAAATCTTTTCTGACAAATCAAACCCTTAAAACTTCAGATCAAGAGTAAGCTTTGAAAAAAGGAAGGGATTAGGATGAAATCAATGAGGAAATCATAGCACAAGGGTGGATCTTACTTGAGACAATCATTTCTAAAAGTTTTTCTCTTGAAAGTTTTAGAGAGAAAGGCTCCAGAAGACTTTTTCTTTTCTTTTTTTCTTTTTTCCCTTTTTTATTTGTATAAATAGTTAAATTTCAAATATATCATATCTACTATTAACTACGTTTTAATTCAGTTTTTGGTTGTAATAGTATATTAGAACATGGAAGCCCATGAGACCACGAGACTTGTCTATATCAACATAGATTTTCTCTTGCATCAATGAGGATGGCCAAATATTTTTAGTAGAGTCCAAATTTCACCTATGAACAAATCAAACCTGTCATTCATAATTAAAATAATGAAATAATTGTAATCATGTCTTACCATTAAAAGTGCAAAATCATTTATTTACAACCTCAAAGTCGTCTCAAGCGAACTGTTATATTATTTTGTGGTAGTTCAAGGACACTATTTTACATACACCATAAAGAGGTCACTGAAAACGGAAAAAAGAAAATTTAGAACCTCATATAACAAATTTATGGGTGTACTCGTTATAGTGTACTCGCAACCTGCACAAAGGTCGATAGACGGACAAGTTACTTTGACAACGAATTGGTGTCGGTCAAAAGCACTTTGACGTCCAACTTAGTAACGTGATAGAAGGAAGAAGGAAAATGCAAAACACTAAAAATGTAGAGAGCAAGAATGAGTATTTATTGCAGTGATAAATACAGTAAGAGCTTAAGTAGAGGACAGTTGCTATAATTGTTAAAACTTTCTTACTAGTGGCTTCCTCTGTTATAAGTGGGAATTGCTCGGCAGCAATTGGCCCTGAGGTCACTTCCTATTACAGAGATTCTCAGATATATAATTGGCTGGAGTTTCAAATGTTAGATAAGAAAGTGTAACGACAAACTACAAGTTGCAAAAACATGGTGACAACTCTCTCATCTTCATCTTCTCTGATTCTCCGACCACTTAAACTTGCAAAGCCTTCAAAATCCTCAAACCCCAAGACCTCAACTTTAGCAGTTACATGCACTTCTGACTCCCACAAACACCTTACCTCCGGAAACCGCAGAAGAAGATCCTCCTATGGCACCTCTAGAAGGTCCGTTCTCAAGAAAACCTTCTCTCAAGAGCAAGTCACCTTCACTGCGCCACTCTCTACTCACCCTCATGTGGCCATTATTGGTGGAGGCATGGCTGGTCTCCTCTGTGCTTTCACTTTGGAGAAGAGAGGTGTCCAATCCACAGTTTTTGACACGGTTGCTTTCTCACTTCCTCCTCTTGTTTGTTCATTTTTTAATGTTATGTGAATGTAATTGCTTTGTTTTTGTGATTTGTATATGTTTGTTTTGTGTTTGCATGGAGTTTGGCTGGTGCGGTTGTTTTGAATCTACTTGTTTGTTGCACAGTAGCTTGTGCCACTTGAAAAAAATGATAGCTTTGATTTTGGTTCTTATTAGTAGTATAGGATTGCCTTGTTTTGTGGAACTTAGTGATTGGTAGATGTTGATTTTGGAGCTCTTAATGAGAAACTTCATCAATGTTTAGATGTCAAATGAGTTGATGCAAGTTGAGTACTAATTATTAGACCACATCAACAATGCTGTTATTGGCATTTGGGGTTCCTAAATGTTGCTTTTTTGTGTTAGGGGATTCATGGTTTGGGAGGAAGAATGGGGACTAGAATGATTGGTCCTCAACCTTTGGTGTTTGATCATGCTGCTCAGTTTTTTATGGTGAGTGATTCTCGGTTTGGTCAGTTGGTTGATGGTTGGTTGGAGAGAGGTCTAGTGCGAGAATGGCGAGGCTTGATTGGAGAACTTGAAGTTGGTGGCCGGTTTATTCCATATCTTTCTTCTCCTCCACGGTATGTTGGTGTTAATGGAATGCGCCCTCTTGCTGACTCTTTATTGGCCCAGGTGACTAATCTTTCTTTTGCTGTCACCTTCTCCTTTTGTGAGCCTAGTGTGGACTGTTGTAAGAAACTACTGGCTTTTGTTTTTGAGGATACATATACTTTATTAGAAAGAAATTGTGAAAAGCTTGGTCACATGATTACAATTGCTTTGGCTGCATCGTTGGACTTAGACAAATAATGTTATCTAAATGGGTTTTATTTTTGAAGATTACATTATATAACTACTACGTTTGCCAAGTTGTATAGCATAAAATGATAGTGTACTGTTGGGATATGCCACATTGTATCGTGACTATGATTCTTGCAAAGTAACAAGCTGTATATATGGCAATGTTATACCATTAATATTGAGTAGAGTAGGGTATATGAAATGTCTTATCGTGCATTATACCATTAATATTCAATTCGAGAAAGTCAAGTTCTTTTGTTCTTCTTGGGTGCTTGTCATCCATGTCATAGCTAAAAGTACTTTAATTGCTGTGGTGCAGACTTCTATGGTTAATGTTGTGAGACCTTGCTGGATAAGTAAACTTGAACCATTTAATGGGATGTGGCACTTGAGTGAGCATGGAAAGCCTCGTGGGCAGTTCGATATCATAATTATTGCTCATAATGGTGATTTTGTTTTTCCACCTCGCTGGTTTCTCTGAAGTTTGCCTTATATTATAGAATTCTTGTTTTGTGTTTAGAATATGTGATTTTTTGCTTATTAAAGTGATATGAATTTTAAAAATGGGACAAACTGAAGGGCCAATTCCAGTGAAGCTTATGAGTAGTCTATAGCTATAAGAATCTGGAAGCCTGGAATTATATGCCAATAAATAAGGTTACAACAATACGAGTTTTCTATATACACTATTCAATTAAGTAGACAATATGCAGACTATATATTTTTTAACATGATATGCTTTCAGAATTGATGCATGAATGCATTTACTTTTAAAGATGTTGATAACACATCACATATTAATCTCTGTATAGTGTTGTACGATATTGGGTTGGAAAAGCAGTATAAAATTCATAAGGAAGAGTATATTTCTGGATCTAAAAGACAGGGTGATCGATGATCCTTTTTGTGTCTGTCAATTACTTACAGAACTATAAATCACACCTGTGTCTTCCGTATACACATTGACATTCTGTTCTACTTATAGTTCCTTTATGTAATCAACAGGAAAATGTGCAAATCGCTTGCTGGGTTCCTCAGGCTTACCTCTAATTGCTAGACAAATGAAGGTATACTTTGAATATGAAATTTATTTTGTTTAACCTGCTCGATCCTTTTATTTTCATTGGCAATGGCTAAAGTGTTTCATGGTGCATTTTCCGTGTTTGTAGAGGCTTGATTTGAGTTCTATATGGGCTCTCCTTGCAGCATTTGAGGATCCACTTCCTATTGGTGGTCCAATGCAATTTGAAGGAGCCTTTGTAAAAGGAGTTGATTCTGTCTCATGGATGGCAAATAACTCGAAAAAACTCTCTAGTGTTCCAAGTAATGATCCTCAATGTTGGACCTTCTTTAGTACTGCAGCTTATGGAAAGCAAAACAAGGTTCCACAGGTCAGTCATATATAAATTCACGTTCTTGTTGCAAGTATGCGTTTACACAGACTATCCTCAAGTAGTCAAGTGAAAAAAACTTTGACCAAGTGGTTCAACCAATAGTTGAATCCACACATACCTGAATCTCGAAACTTCCACTTTTAGCTGAGCATCGGATCCGTGACACTGCATAGAGTGAAATAGAAGACAAGATTTTTCTTAGATTTAAATTATGTAGACTTGTATACAAGATTAGTTTTTCATTTACGCTTCATGTATAATGGAGATACTTATCATGTCGCAATTCTTTGCACATCTATGATTGTTTAATGTGTATTATTAGGAAAACATCCCAACTGTCACATCTGAGAAGGTGAAAGCAGAAATGCTAGAGGGTGTCGAAGCTGCACTTGGGTTATCAAAAGGTTCACTTCCGAGGCCTTCTTTCACTCGACTCCAATTATGGTAAGACAACATTTGAATGGTGTTGAAGGTTAAGCAAGTATGCGGCCTTTTCACGGTAGATTTCAGTCAAATACTCAATGATCATTCTGACTGACTTCTTTCTGTGGGATGTATAGGGGTGCGGCCCTTCCAAATAACACTCCAGGTATCCCTTGTATCTTTGATCCTCATGGAAGGGCTGGTATATGTGGTGATTGGCTGTTGGGTTCAAGTTTAGAGTCTGCAGCCTTAAGTGGCATGGCGCTTGCCAATCATGTAAGCATCAAATGAACTTCTCTTCTCCTTCACATATTTGGTTTTATGTATATATTTTTTCAATAGAGATAATTAACATGTAATTAACATATGGCAATTTAGATTGCTGAATATTTGCAAAGTGGTGGAGTTTGTCCTGAGGAGTTTGCTGTTGGTTTACACAATGAGTTTCGGCCTCTTGAAGGACATGATATTGGACAGTTTCCAGGTTTAGAGTCCAAGGAGAAAGAGGAGGCTCAAACGTATCAACTAACCGCATAAATGCACGATCAGGCCATGAAGATCTCAGGATTTCTGTCAAGTTTGATTGTGTCTTGATACTCTTGCCTTCTTCCCTTCATACACTTAAGTAACCATCATGTTGATCATCCTGTTTTCACGATGATAACTAGGCAACACATCTTGGGAACACATGATCGTTATCGGAGTAATCTCTAAGCAAAGTTACTGAAGTTTATTCTACAATAATCTTCTGTTTGTAAACAAGAAAAACAGATGCTTTTCTCAGCAAGTAAGCTGTTTGGAAAGCTGTTTATTCAGAAACAGGCGACAATAAACATGATGGTTCCCCAGCTTCCGCAAGAGGAAACTTTTTGTACCTGAACCTCTGCATAGACAGCCAACTAGCAAATGCAGGATCTATGATGTTCATTTTCAGGCCAGAAAACTCAATTGAAGGTAGCTGTTTCTGCAGCAGTGTGGAACCTCTACACACATCTCGCTTATTCAGGTCAGATCAGTCGAGCTTCCTTGTCAAATCATATAGGAAACTAGAATAATAAGATTCTCGGATTTATACATCTGATTAGTAAATTACATTGATTTTGCACAACTAATGTATAAATTGTTTTTGCACTAAATCTTGTTTATAACATAATACTTTTCTTTAAATTTTTATATGTGCTTTCTAAATCTATAATACCAATTGCAATTCCAATACCCAAACCTTGTCAATGGTGAAATTTTTTGTTCTTTTTTGTTTAGCTGAAGTTGCATAAATTGTATTAGGTACCATTCCTTCATTAATATTTTTCTTCTTGATACAATTTAAAGTAAATTTTTGACACTTTTGTGGGGAGTTGATTATAATACAGGCGGATTCTGTTGGTTTAACATAAAAATCTTACACTTATTAAAGATTACTGTTAATAAGCTATATTAATTTACCATAATTCTGTCCATTTAATTATTTTGAGGTTTTTTTTTTTTTCATCTTGAATTATAAAGCAGCCATTACATTCTTGTCAATGTCATTAATGCGAAATAACTGAATTTCAGATTCTTTTCACTTTTGAGTTTCACTTTTCTGAATTATGATATTTCTTGTTTTTATATAGTCAAAACGGTTGGATATATTTGATGGATGAGATGAAAGTTATTAGTTCTTTTTCATTATTTTGTGCACGACAATGAGAAAGTAAAGCAACTCTGATTTCATCATTTATTTCCAAGGTTTGATTATTTAAGGTCTAAGGTCCAAATTTTATCAAAATCCAGATATCTGAATAATTTATAATGATATTACCACCCTTACTAAAATGTGTAAGATCCTTTTTTAGTCAACCGCCAATCACAATCAGATATGAATTTAGGTAAAATTCAAAAAACAATAAACTAATTCGATTAGTCAACTACATTTCCACTGAAAGGAATTGACATGACCATTCTAGAATCTAGATTTAAAATTAGGATATTAGTACATATAGATATAAGATGAAATGGAATGGAATGATATATATAAACTTTCATTTATTAGATGTGTTCTCATTTAATAGAAAACGTAAGTTATAAAATTATGAAGTAAACATGTTCATTAAGAGAGGAAAGTCTCCATTGACAAGCACTGATTAATGCAGCCAGTTATTATTAATTTGTCCCTTCAATTTCATGGGAACCAATGTAGACGACCATGCTCATACTCTTTACGCAATTCATCTTTTCTCCTTATAAAATCAGGAAATATATCTGTTTTCATCCAATAGAAACAAAACAAATCAATAAATCATACTCACACACACACACACAAAAACAGTTTATAGACAGCATTTAATTTGTAGTCTAAAAATCAATTTTACA
Organism: Dimocarpus longan; assembly: GCA_022984855.1. NCBI lineage: Eukaryota > Viridiplantae > Streptophyta > Magnoliopsida > Sapindales > Sapindaceae > Dimocarpus > Dimocarpus longan. Next base: position 6,753,225 of record CM041016.1, on the reverse strand, counting down.
GCACCAATATATAATAGGTTTGACTATATTATTGGTTGGTTAAGATTACTTATGAATAACAACGAGTAATTATTAAAGAATATTTAAGAGTTGTTATTGATATGTAATCTTATTCAATCAGTAAAGTAGTTAAACCCACGTATATATAACTCAAAAACCTAGAACATATTAAATTAGTAGAATTTAAATTCTAAAATAAAAGAAATGAAACATACTATTGAGATTGCAAGGGTGATCATGGGTAGGTGAACAAGCCAGAGTACAAGCAGTACCACACATTACCCAGTTCAAGAAATTAAGAAATCTTCTACATTGATGGTAACAATTTTCGTAGCCTTCAAAAATCCCTGCTTGTGCTTGATTGATTTCATAGTTAGCAACTAAAACAACAAGAAATATACACATTTGCATTTTCATATTTCTTGTTCCTTTCATTTCTCTTGGTTATTTTTGCTTTTGTGTTTCTTTATACCTATATATATATATAAATGAGTTTTAGTGGATGTAATTAAAGTGAATTTATGATAGGGGGTTGTATTTTACCATTCAATTAATATACCGAAAACGTATTGATTATATGTTACTAGTTAATTTTAATTGTTTGCTAACGACTACCTAGTCTAACAAGTTAATTAGTGATGTAAAATGCACAGAAACCCCTTCCCTAGTGGAGGTGTTATTGGGATTATATTTAGTGATTGTCTCACTAAGTCTTGATAAATCTTGACCTAAGCCATGTTAGTCAATATACATAAAAGGCCTGTAAACTTAAATTTATATTTAATTTCTCAACTAAAATCTTGGATTTTTTTCAAAATATTATTCTAAAAGATCCTTGCATTTTGTCGAGAAATTCCAAACGAAACTTATGTTTCTATCCAGCAAATTATTTGCCACTTCATCAGAGAGATTTTAGAGTGGGCAACCCATGACTGAGTCTCTTGAGCAAGGTCACCCATCAAAGCCAAAGCGGTAAATAATTACCGTCCACTTTCCTATAAATGCCACAAGACACAAGAAAGTTCGAAATTAGAAACTCAAAAACATGTAATGGACAAAGAAAACAAAATTTGTGTATAATTTCCCAAAACATGCCAAGGATAGCTTTGAAAGCCACTTTGAAAGCTCTTCAAGTGTGATGCCCAAATCATCATACATGTCAAAGCGTCCAAACGCAAACAGTAGATGTTCCTTTTCAGTCTCCTAAAATGATACACAGTATAAATTCATAATATATGACATCATTACAAATTAAGAAAAGAAAAAAAAAATTATGATTTCAAATCATAATTAAAAAAAGGACAAAGATGGACAAGATTTTAAACATACCTTGTCCATTCTAGCAACTTCAGCATCAGCAGCTTTAAGATACACTATAACCTTAATAAGTATCCAACAAGTCATATTCCAAGTAAATATATCTTGTAAATAAGAACTCTTTTTAACGGGGTATTTACTAATCGGAAATTCTTGTAGAAGTAAAATAAAATTTAATTCTTGATTTTTCATACATGGTTTGCTAAAAACTGTGGTGCTAATCAAGAATCTTTGTGTGAGCAAAAGTAAACTTAAATAGTATTGATTTATGATTACAGTATGTTTTTAAAAACAACTAAGAATCAAATTACATAAACCGTACACGTGTATAAGACATTGAGTATCGGTTGGGAAGAAACTTAATTCCCATTTGTCGTCCAAAGAATTAACCTCCCTTTCCTCATTCCCTTTCTAGTAGTGTTTTTATTCCTCCTTAAATAATTTATATTTTACTAAAAGTATGGGAGCGAGTATTTACCTTAAGAAGATTCAACGTTAACGTAAGTGACTTCATATGACTGAGGCGTCGAGCCATGAGAATCATTCTATCAACAGAGCTGATAAGTTCCTTAAATAGTCCTGCTCGTACAATATGAGCGTCTTCAAAGTTTGATAAAGGAGTGGCTTTGGAGAAGAGATGACAGTTATGTCATCGGTTTCAATCTCCTCAACACCATGAGATATTGCATAATTAAACAGCATTCTGTATGCTTCTTCGTCATGTGAGGAATAAATGACCTTACCTAGGCAATAGAACTCGAGTTTATGCAGCTTCAAGTCCTTGCGATGGTGTAAGACATGAATGAAAAATTTAACGAATGAAGACAAATTGTTGAAGCTCCAGCAATTAAAATTAAGGCTATGGATATGAGTCCAATGATACCTCCATGTTTTGGATAAAGCACTGGTTCTAACTGCATACTTAGTGTTCATACTAGACAGAATGTGATGAATTATATGATCTGGTAAATTGCTAAGCCGATCAGTAATTTGATCACTATTTTCTGACTTTCTTTGTAATGTGTAATTGATCATAAGTATCCATCTTCAGTGTCTTCATTACCAAAACATGTAGCACACCTCTAAACACGCAAGTGGTAGCCACTCCCACCTGCTATTCGAGTACAATAAATCTCACCTTACAAAGTTGGAAAAAACAAAATATAAATGAATTGTATATTTTATTGTGATTTACAATGGGCCTAGATATAGGCTACAAAAGAGAATCAAATCTTTTAAACAGGAAAGAGAATCAAATCTTTTAAATAAGAAAGAGAATCAAATCTCCTAAACAGGAAATAATATGATATGGAAATAATATAAACATGAAAGAACATGAAATGGAAATAAGAATCTGATTAATAGGTAATAATCATGAAATTGAAAAAAGATTGTGGTGATTAGAACAATTCTTTGCTACTGGTAGCAGATGATTAACTATAACGAATGCTTATAACTGACGATAAAAAATAATTAATATCTCTCATGCTACTCCTACTTAATCAAGGAGTTCAATTTATAATATCTGTATTTTAATGCTATTTTTACATTAATCGTATTAGGTATAGGTAACGTAAATAATTCAATAACCTATATTTAATTATAAAGAGATAAAGCGCTCATTAACTATTTAAGTATTAAAAAAAAAAAAGAAAAAAAATAAAAAATTAATATATTATAATAATTTTTTAAAATACAGAATTATTTTATTTTCTTAAAAAATTTAATAATTAATATTTTGTGACTCTTGAATTTAATCTCACATATCCATCCTTAAACATCACTTGTATGCAGTGACATTGAATTATATAAATTCATGGTTATACCTGAAAATAGGGCGAAATTGGCTTATTGTAAAAGTGAATTAATCCGCTTATACGGGTGAAACAAAGTATTTAATCATTTTAATTTCTGTTTAGGAGGGATGTTTTATTTACATATTCTAGATTATTATTATTATTATTTGTCACACATTTTTCGGTTCGAGAAACTAAGAAATCTTCTACATTGATTGTAATTTTGCAGCCATATCCGAAACCACACTTGTTCTTGAATCTTGATTGATTTCATAGCTACCAACAAAAACAACCAGAAATAATAAACAAACTTGTTTTCATATTTATTTTGCCTCCCCTTTTTTGAGGTAATTTTTTTTTTTAATTCACATATGCATGAGTTTTAATTAAATTAAATTGTATTTTTATAATAAGATTTTTCGTCTTAATATGCAATCAATGTACTAATTATACGTTACCTATCAAAATACAAGAGTGCACATATTTGGTGGACAAAATCATATATAAATTGTCTTTTTGTATTTTTTTTTTTAGGAAAACAAATATTCATTGAAAGTTTATAAATTTGAGTTTGAATTATAAAACAACATGCAAGATTTTCTGAAATTGCGATTTGGCATATTGCTTTAACATATACACAACATGACAACAATATATTACATGCATACGGTGTGTCTTGTGGATTGTAATACAATTACAATGAAAAGTAACAATAACATGCATCATATATGGTGTTAACATATATAGCCAGCCACCATTTACACTAACACAAATCAAGTTGGTGTTTGGATGTGAAATCTATAGTGCTTAATATCATCGTGGAGTTTATAGAATTTTTTATTCTTTTACCAAAAAAAAAAAAAAAAAGGTTTAGAGTATGCTTATTATTCTTCTAAAAAAATTGGTGAGAAACTCTATACGTATTAAGATATTGGGGATGACTAAACCACCACAACCGCATGCCAATGATACGAATTTGGAAGGTGCAAATTATCACAATGCATTAAGATCCAAAGTATTATTATATATGTAATGGTTTGGGTTGGGTTATTTGGTTTAATAAAATACAACCCACTGAGCAGTCTAAACCATTAGGGTTGCTTTTTACTAATCCAAAGGGTTTATTTTATTTTACAAACCCAAATTAATGTGTTTTAATTAGTTTGGTTTAATTAGGTTGATTGATTTGGCAGTTTGAATGCCACACTTGATCAACAACTTGTGCCAAATCTCAAAATCTTTGGTCCACAACTTTAGCTGATTATCGGTTACATATTTTAGGATATTAGAATCAATTCCTTATAATGTGACTCAGCAAACAGTCTAATTTTAATAGGTCTACAAATATTTAGTAAATTATGAGTTTTATGTCTCAGTTAGGTATAGCTATTGATAAAATAGAATAGACTCATGACATAAATTAACTTTTGTGAAAACATTCAAAAAAAATTTTTGTTTCATGAGATTTGTTCAGTTAATTATATAAAAAAGTATGTATTCTAATATGAAATAAAATGCAATTAAATTTAACAATAAATGTCTGAAGATAATATTTGACAAAAAAAAAAAATTAAAATGGCACAAAGGATTGAACCTGAGATTGAATGGTTCGACAGCCAAGGATTCTGCTAATCTACCAATTTGATGAGTAATATTATAATTATATTAACCTTGGCATAAATTCAGAAACGATGTAAAAAGAGTGAAACTTCATTTTTAACCTAAAGAAGGTTATTTAATTCTTAATCTCTAAACAAAACGTTTCGCTAACTGTAACTTAACATCAGTGGTCCACAAACATAATAACAACCATTAAATTCAATGTGGATTAGAATATAGTTTTTGCATATCCAGGCAATTACTAAGGTAATCTGATATCATTATTAGGGATTTATCGCCATAAAATATATATGAACAGTTTGAAAAAATATTCCCATGATATTAGAAGATATCAGACTCTCAATAAATTCCTCATACATGATAACAAATATACATAATGAAATTTGACTTACTACCACACAACAAAAAAAAAAAATGGAAAAGTGCACTAACTACTAAAATTATAAGCAAATTAATCACTTGATGTGTAAGTATACATACAAATTGAAATGCCAATTAGATTGTGATCAACCACACTTCTAAATTGTAATGGCATTTAAAGATCACTAACCTACTAATTCAAGAGCTAACTATATCCTGCTCGAAACAAACAATTTTCTAGGAAAAATGGGTGTGTTTTTCCACCATAGGGAATGTATAATAAGGATGAGAATGACCTCAAATCACAGAATAAAGCTCCTAAAGTGGAACAAGTAAAATATGAGTGATAATAAGTAACATAGAGACCAAAATATAGCATTTACCATAAATATGAAGCCAGCGCGGCAGGTACAAATACTGTAAAATTGCTTAGTTTTTGAATTTATGCAACTGAAGCTCAAAAGCAATTGCCACCATAAGTTGGCCTCATAGGAGGACACTAAGGTCATTGAAGATCCACAAGAAGGTTTATCTACACTTAATGGTAACAAAACATAGTTCCATGAACATTTTATACAGCCAAAGGAAACCTTAACAAAGCTCGGTTTCAAACTTCAAAGAAATGCCCATGCTGAAGAGCTCTTGACACAATAATTTGGCTCCATAAGGTACATTAACCTTTACAATGTCATCTACGGATTCACAAAGGCGGCAATAGGGACCTCTAATCTTTCGTCCATTGCTCACTGCACGTTGGATCACACTAGCCACATTCTTGCATTTCTGGCAGATGTGCATCTGAGAGGAGTCACTGAGAGTAAAGAGGCGTTCATGCAAGTTCGCCGATGCACCATGGGCTATAAGGCAGTCACGCTCCATCTCACCAAACTTGATCCCACCAAATCGTTTCCTGTCTGCAACTGGCTGTCGAGTGAGCGGGTGGACTGGCCCTGTGTTGCGGAATTTCACTTTGTCTTCAGCCATGTGAACAAGACGCTGGTAGAATGTTGGACCCATGAATATTAGTGAACGAACCATTTCACCAGTACGTCCATTGTAAACTCTTTCTGTTCCCCATCTTGAAAATCCAGCCCTGCCACATATCAACCGAAGAAGTAACTCAATCTGAGAACCATTACAAAAAACAAAACAAGATTAAACTCGAACATAATCCTCGAGCCATGTAACTTAAGTAGGAGTAAACAAATTCAATTTGACAACAAGACCACATAAACTTGAAATGAAACAGAACCAGACAAAAAGGTTAAACCACATCCATCTCAAGTACGGCTTTGGTGCAGGATCTCATGATGCAGACATGCAAACCAACTAAAATAAATAGAATCTATACAATCTTCATTGTTTACTTCTAAAAAAGGCTAAATTTTGTAAACTACTCTAGAGAGCTGACTAAAAACGTTTTCGTCATTGACCTCCCATGTAGAAGATTGCTACAAATTTCAAAAAGATTTTAAGAGACACAAAATGTCAAGGGAGGTACATGACAAATTTAGCCAAGATGTGCTGACAATGCACATAGCTTAAGACAGTTGAACGAAACTTGCCTTATCTAAAGACGAATTAATTAGGAATCAAAGAGACACTATGCATGGTGCCGTACTAACATAAAATCAACACTCAAGGAGACACTATGCATGGTGCCGTACTAACGTAAAATCAACACTCAAGTACAACATATTAACCTGTGAAGCTGTTCTGTTACGGCATCAATTGAGAGAGTGGAGAAAGGAGTGGCATATCTTTTCAAACCACCACAGGCTATCCCCTTCCCTAAGGCAGCCTCCAAAAGTTGGCCAGGAGTTTGTCGTGAAGGAAAAGCATGTGGATTTATCACAATATCTGGGACTATTCCCTGTATTGTGAAAGGGAAATTCTCTTGGGACTCCAAAAAACCTAGAACACCCTTTTGCCCATGCATACTTGAGAATTTGTCTCCGAGAGATGGAGATCGGACCTGCATTGAGAAATCATAAAGTCAACAACAATATGACCAGAGTCATTAACTTTTCCTGAGGTGATTCCATTAAATCAGAATGCCCACCAATCAATTTCAAACCACACACACAGAGATATATATATATTATATATTATATAGCCATATAATTTTGCTTTTCTATCACCATGTATACAATCATCTGCTACATACACATTTGTTGAACAAAGCACAAAGATCTACATGTATCCACAAAAGAGGGTGTGTATATGCGCAGCATATTGTAAATTCAAATGATAAAATGGCAAACTTTACTTGTCTGAGAGATACTACTGCAAAATTCTTTCCATCGTCATTAGAAGACAGGACCACTTTCTGAACCATGCCCCGCTCTGTGTGTTTCAGTTTGATACTGTGGTCAGCTGATTCTGCACACTTCCCTATGACAATGTCACCGCTCTGAAGGTTGGCACCAATGTATGGGAAACCATCATCATCAAGGCTGTCAACACGTCCAATTTTACTCTGTACTTTGCCAAAGTTGATCAACTCATCAGACTTCCGCCTCTTGTCCTGTGATTCCTTGTTATCAACCTCCGCCTTGTAGCTTCTGATATGCTCAGACCGAAACATACCACGCTCCATTGAGGCTCTATTCATCACCAAAGAATCTTCTTGGTTGTACCCCAGATGAACATTGACGGCCACAATAGCATTCTGACCATTGTAGATTTCAGGCCTCGGCAGTATTCCATTTTTCCCAAAATGATGATCAGGTTTTCCAAGACAGTCAGATGTCATTGTCCGAAATAGCGGCCTTTGAGGATAGTACAACTGGTGGGTCAAAGTATCCACTCTGATATTGGGATTGGTTGTTGGAAAACCAATTGCTTGCTGTGAATGCTTTTGAGCTTGATATAGAATCCTCCTTGCATGATTATGGTTTGCAAATGGGATGAGTCCACAACTCAAACTTAATAAAAAGGACATATCAAGTTCACAATGCGTATACTTGACAGGTTTCTTCCCTCCACTGTCGTTTAGAAGGTATCTGATATCCCACGCTACACAACAGTCCTCTTCTTCTTCAATTCCAACAAGCTCAATGATTCCCATGTCCAGGAGAGATTGGAAGGAATAACCTTTACTTTTAAATGACTTAACCCTGCCCAAATTCTCAACAACCAAAAGAGGGCGTAAGATCCTCCCAGCATCAATAAATATTCTTACTTCACCTTGCTGTTCATCTCTTTTGATTTCGACCTACAGTAGTAGTTAAAAAAGTAACAAAATTAACCCAGATAAAACCGCGCTAACAATACACATTACAAGAAATCCTCTATTGGAAGTGTTAAAGGATGAGCAACAAGAAATATAATAAATTTTGGGCATAGTATTATAAAGTTTCAAGTTTGCTCCCAAGAAGATTCTCAAAGTAAAGCAGCATTAATAGAGGCAATTAATATTAAAAGAAAACTCATCTGGAGGGCTTGAATGTAACAAAATTAGACAATAGAAACATACATTTCAAATTTCATGAGATTAACAGTCTTTGGCCAAATAAGGTAGATTCAAGGATTTCAGTAACCTTATCTAAACATCAGTGAAAAAGTCACCAGTTCTTGCTCTTCTGATTACAATTTCTCTTTTTAAAAAAAATGAAAACCCCAAAAATCCATCAACCTTTCTATGACCATCAGACGCTAAATTGGGGATTGATGACGGGCCTTACAAACTTGCAGTCGATAAACTCATGAGATATTGTATATATATCAGGTAGATGGTTCCAAGGGGATTTTAATTTATGACATCTTGGAAAACATTTAATACAATACTTAATAATCCAGAGTGATTAACTGAACATAGTCAATATGCATTGCCACTAACAGAAGCCTCATATTACTTGGTCAAGAGAAACAGAAGCAGCTGCCTACACCTAAAGAACAGTTAAATAAATAACAAATCCTGTTAACATACTGCCTAGGCAAGACATTCACATTGAGGTAACCTATCAGCATTTGTAGCTCTATAAATTTAGTTTATAATTCAGTTGTAAAATATACCAAAGAAAATTGAAAAAAATGATTAAGCAATATAAATATATTACATGAGCTACATAACAGTTGCTTATGCATGTTCAGAACTGATACTAACTGTTCATTCAAATAAAGTTTTAATATCCTGGTTCACTCTGATGGCCTCAACTATTGCTGAGAAAGGGCACTGGCTAACATTTCATAGATGAACTAATTGAAAAAAAACCTGATGTGGCAACTCTTTCGTGCGCCGTTTACTTCTTAGCTTCTCAACCAACGAGAGAGAATCTTCACACACTCCAACCCAATCGCCATTTATGAAAATTTTATGCTTTCCTTCCAATGAAGTTGAAGTATCATCTACCAATTTCTCCATCCCGCAATCAAGCAATTGATCAGTTATAGGTTCCAATATATTTGTACTAACAAGTCCAGTGACAGCCAAGTTTTTAACAAGCCCACAATTTTCACCATCTGGGGTAGAGAGAAAGCAAACCCTACCCCAGTGAGAAGGGTGTCTGCATCAAGAAAATCAAATTATAATGATTAACGGTCAAGCTCTGCAATTTTCAGCTACCAACAACAGTAGGAAAATACTCAGTATCACACAGACCAATATGCATGTACTACTTGATGCATCTTTTTATGTTTCAACCATAAAGTTCAAACATTTTTAATGACAAATTCATGAAATGACTACAGATGACTCACTAAATATTTGGAGATCAAACACTGTCAGGTTCAGTTATTAGACATACATGACACAATCCATCTTTTAAATCTTCAGATAATGGGATAGCTAAAAGTAAGTGAAAATGTTTTTTTTTTTTAAAAAAAAAAAAAAAATCTGAAGTTTAGATGACATAAAAAACTAAAGAAATCTGTGGTCATGGTCATCCCGGGCAAATCGTGGATCCACAAGCTACTAGTTTTGTAAAAAGCAAGAGGCAACTAGAAGTTCACCTATTACACATCAATTTACATAACTGGTGCAGACAACAGCAGTTTATGTACATAACTTTTTAGCAGCATCCTAGATCACTTCTGCTATCCCCACCACACACCTTGTACCAGTGAAAATATAATTAAATCATACTGATATTTAGCCCAACATATCTTGGAACAAAGAACCCAACTTGTTTCATCTATTATACTCATTAAAATCGAAGATAACACAAATTTACTTCAGCTCCCCTATACACAAAGTCGCTACAAGATGTTTGTTTTAATTTCAAACCAAAAAACCTCTGAGCTTTTCATTGTTAACTACACCCTAAACTGACCGTGGGACCTACAACTTTACAAGCAGTATATTGCTACCATTTTGGAGAGAGGATTAGAAAACTCTCAAATGTTAATAACTATGACGTTTCACTATACGTCAATTTTCCAGTAACATCGTCCAGACAGGCTTTAATGGGCATCAATATCAAGTATTAGTAATCAAGATAAGTAATCATTAATTTTACAATTATTAACTACATACACAGCACAATGTCAACATATATGATTTTTTTTCACAAGATTGTCAAAATTATAAGATTAACACACGACGTAAGATATAAAATCAAATAAGTTCAGCAAAACTTACGGGTATCTAGCATCCCCAACCTTCCCTGTGTACTGAACCTGCTGTCTTGTTCTCCTTAAATCAACCATTGTTTGCAATGGATTCGCTCGCCCAAGATTTGCAACTACACCAGAAATCCTTTCCATTCGCTTATAAGGATGCGACCATGCTCCAGTTGAGAATGCCCTAGAAAGACCATTGGTTACTATGGAAGCATCAAGATAGTAATCAATCTGACGCACAAGACGATCTTCACGGAGATCTCTCTGCAAAGTTTTTGCCATACGCCTGCGGGCATGTGCAATATGTACTTTCAACTCTCGTTCAAGCAACTCACCAGCCAGCTCCAACCTTTTATTTCTAAAATTATCCCTATTGTCACATTTTCTATTGCCTGTGTAGGCCTGTAAAAGACACTTCACCATATATCCAAGGAAGCGAGCCTTTTGCTTTGGGCTATTAAGACCAGGAAACAAATACATGCTAATACACTTGTCAATGCTTTCCTCAGGTGGAAATTGAGTAGCCTTTATAAGTTTGTTAACATGACCAAGAGCTACCTTCTCGCTGCGGAAACCCTTGCATTGCTCATCAGCATCGTGAATCGTGGCAAGCATAATATTCAAAATGCCGGCATTGTCACCACTATAATCAATGAGATCTACAGCTTCTTTGTCTGAAAAGACACCAAGAGCGAAAAATAATATCCATAAAGGGATCTTGGTGGACAAGAAATACACAACAAGGGCTTTCTCTACTCCTTTAATATCTTCATCTTTGGACATTGCTTCTAGTCTAATAATTAATCTGTTCCTCTTCATCTCTGACTTGTATGCAACTGTCCAACCCTGATTACTTGAAACCCAAAGCCTCTTCATACAGATTTGCTCTTGTGCGATGAATACCTGTGATCATGGCATACTTTTACTATGAATATGCCAGGTAAAATTAGAGTGGATATACAAACATCATCACGATAATTGTGTTACATATTCAAGTTATGTCCAGCATTTTTAGGGCGCAAAACAACAGAGAACAACTTATAAAGGAAATGACAGGATCATACAGCAAGCTTTAAAAGTCAGTAAAACTGCTCATCTGCACTATCTAGGCAACATAGGAAGTCCAAAGAATGAATATACAGCCAATAATCTTGAAATAACCATCCAAGATGTTCAACAATCTTGGAATTACAAGCCAATTATGTGAGGTGAAAACCAAATTATATGACACAGCCCGACAACATCCTGAAGTCTACTAATTTCCCTTCTGGTTATGACTGACAATGATAAAACCTTACGTGGTACAGAAATTGAAACATTTCTTATCCCCTCACCAACAAATTTACCAATAAATCAGATCCGCTTATCAGCAAATTGATTTACTTTTAATAAGGTGAAGATAAAACTAATATTTCCTATACAATTTAGGCTAGATAATAAATAATAACTAATTTGGCATTCAGGTTCAAGAATTTAAAGTCATTGTATAAGATTAAGGCTCAAACTTGCAGGCATTATACACAGTAGTAGCGCTTCAAAACAGGTTGATAAATTAACAAATTATCAAAGCATGTCAATTCATGATTATCATCCTTTGAGAGTCATAGATAAAATTAGTCAAACAACATTAGCTATCATATGACTATTCAAGGGATATATCTCCACAAAAATAAAACCATTAATAACTTTGACATTTATCCAATTGACTATACATGCTACAGATACAAAAAAAAACAAAGAATGAACTTGCAAATGTTTAGTAATATAAAATGTAGAAATCAAAAGGTTCCAAATTCACCTTCTCTGCACCCTTGATCAAGAAGTAACCTCCTTGATCAAAAACACAATCATCTTTCTCCGCCTCCTTCATCCAGCAGAGGTCAGACTTCACCATAACTGGGATCCTCCCAATTATAATATCCTTCGTCTCTTCTTGTTTAACAACCTTGTCAATATACTTTTCTTTACCGGTCTTGAATTTGTCGCTTTTGACAAGTGTCTGAGAGTAGACCTGATAAATTACAAAGTTGAAACATAGTTTATTAAGGAATCAAAGACAAGGGAAAACACTTTCTGACAAATGGAGACTTTTTGCATTTTCAGTGCAACTGGACTGTCTAGTCAATGACAAGAAAACAAAGTGAAAATAACAAAATAATAAGCTGAAAATTCAAATTATATAAACTTGTATGGATCCACACTTCATTGCCAATTGAAGATTCTTTTAATTTTCAAGCCAACAGTTCTGGTGCTATTAGAAGCCTCCAATGAGAAATAACATTCAACTTATTGTGAGTAGAAACTTGTAATTAAAAAATCAGATATCATAAGAGAGACACTGATTATAGCATCGACAATGACATAAGGCAAAATGAGCACTAAATTAATAAAAACCATAACCAATGACAGCTTAAAGTGTTAATAAGTTTACACTCTTAGTGAAGGAAAACAATAGTTTATATTCACCTGAAGGTGAACCGTTACTTTCATCCTAGATGAATATGTCATATTTTGAAGCCTTGCATGCCTAGGAAACAGAGTACGCTCCTCACCACCCTCAGTACCAGCCCAAAAGCTTGGCTTATCAAGAGTGACCTGGCCAAACCTCACCAAAGCACGTAACCACTCCTCTCCCTTCTTTGGGCCATACGCAGGCTCAATTATAGTCTCACCAAAAGAATCAAAGACCTTCTGGAGACCATTGTTTATGAAATCATTGTATGAGTTGATTTGGTGACTAATCAAACCATATTCATTGAAAAAAGACATAGATGCCTTTTTACAGAAATTTTTCAGAAAATCTGCCCCCAGGTCATGTATGCTGCTGGAGTCAGAAAGTTCATTGTCATCTAAATCCATATCATCTCCATTTGAAAACTTCCGATCCATTGGACTCAAAATCTGCAAAGCAACCAAGTGCAAAATGATCAAAAGAGTAATCTTTTACTTGCAGAAGAGATCATGTAATGAACGTCAAAGTCTAACACCCAATTTGCCGAGAATAAAACCCAAATGGAGAAATAAATAGTTTTTGAATCTGCTGGCTTCTTCAATAGTGGAACTAAGAATCTGAGAATCATGCCCTGATTATTTCAATATATTTCACTACGAGAAAATGGGATAATCAATAATGCCAAAGAAGTTGATGCGGAGTGTAATTCTTCCTCTACCACCAATGTATCAAAAGCAATAAATGCAATATCTAAAGCATCTGGATATAATCTGCATCTCTTCATTATATATTGCTTATTTGTACTTCACTTTCCAGCAAACTCATAAGCCATTTCCTAAGTATCCTCTTAAATAAACATCATTTCTAAGTCCAATTTTTTTTTTCAATATTAAACAAGGAATTTTATAGCCAAAAAAAAAAGGATTATATAAAAAGCAGAGACTGCAACGAAACAGCCCCATACAAAAGTTAACAAGCAACCCACCCAGGCTGACAAAAACCACCTGGCTAACAAAAGAAAGAGCCTTTGACGAGAAATATAGGGCTCACAAATTAAAAGGAAACACAAAACAATACCACTTTTTTTTTTTAAACTATCACAAATTTGAGAGTGATGGACAGGGGACATGATTTATCCCAGGACCTCATTGATGGGGATGTACGGAACTTATCACGAAGCAACCTCACTTTCATCACAATGCGATACCATTTATTCATAGTATTTATCTTTTCTAGTACAATATCAAATTATACTTTTGGTTTTCCCTTGCATTTTCCAATCGCACACAGATCTATTTACAAAACACAGGGAAAAAAAAAAAGAAGCACAACACTTTCCCAAAACAAAACACTTACAACTTTTGTTTCACATCCAAAAACGCAATAACCCCCACCCCCCAACCAAAAAAAAAAAAAATTATCACTGCATACGCATTATCATCCAAAAATGAGAGGGAAAAAAAAAGAAACATCATCACCGCTTCAACATTATAATCCAACTATAAGAGCAAAAACAAAAACCCAACCAAAAAAAATAAAAAAAATGCCATCAATGCTTCAACATTATAATTAAAAAATGACACCGAAAAAAGAAAACCCAACAAAGTAAAAAAAATGCATACCATCAATGGTTCGACATTATAATCCAAATATGACCCCAACAACAAAAACCCAGGTAATTAAAAAAAAAAAAAAATCACTGCTTCAATATTATAGTCCACACATACACACACACACACACACACATATATATATATATATATATATCATCACTTCACAGCAGCAACATTATAATCAAAAGACATAAGAAACAAAAAATCACAGACCCAGAATTCAAAACAAAGAGAGAAACTTACAGTGAGCTTTGAGTGGACTAAAACCCTAAACCCTTTTGGTTTCTGCTAGAATGGGAGCTTCACAGCTACCACCTGCAAAAAAAAAAAAAAAAATTCTCAAAACTTTCCAGGGTTAATGGACACCCTCTGCTCTCATGCAACCCAAAACGATTTGTTTTTATGTGTATGTATGGGTTGCAGTGAAAATCTCGAGAGACTTGACTTCTTGTGAGTAAAAGCTTGCAGTTTTTTAGGTGTCACTTTCAATGTAATGGGTTCGAATGCTGATGGTAATACGCTGGTATTTTTGGGGGTGAAATTGTCAATTTGAGGATGCTCTACGGAAAGGCGTACGTGTTTGAATGAATACGAATACGCTGGCCTTTCCCTAATTAGGTCTCATTTGGTATTGCCTTCGAAAAGTAAAGATCGTATCATTTGATAATTTTGGTTTGAAAGAGTGTTCCGTAAAACATTCAAAAGTAAATATATAGTAATAATATGTGTTGATTTCGAAAAAAAAGTAGATAGAAGTCGGTTTTGTTATACGAGCATGAAATAATAATATGTCGTAGAAAATAATGAATCTTTTAACCAAATTATCAACGTTAGTTTTAATCAATCGATTGAATGCGATATCATATTCGGTATTTTCATTTTTTGGGTGATCAATATAAAAAACATCTTCAAATATTCCCAATATTTTAAAAATATTCTTAATTTTTTTTTATATTTTTATTGATATTTTTATAAATTTAGATCTGATATATTTACTAATTTTATATTTAAATTTGATTTTAATATACAATACTTATATTTCAAATACAGGGGATATATCGAAGTATACATTAATGAAGTTTAATTCTTGAGCTCAAATTGGAGTATGATTATTAAATTATAAATGCAATTTATATTTTTTCTTACAATTCATTCAATTTTTTACCGTATTAGTAGCATGAATTAAATGTAACAAATTCAGAAGATTTCAAAATTTACTAATTTTTTTTTTAAAAATAATATAAAATGTATAAGGTATAATTAAGATACTGACATATTTTACCTTATGAGAACACTTATAAAATTTATCAATTTTTTAAATGAGACTAAAGTACCTCTAAGATCACATGAATAGGAAGGCCAACAGGCAATGGCACAGGCTGGGTCTCACTTGGCCCATTTCAAGAAATCCAAAGATTTTCTACATTCAATGTGACAACCCTGTTATCCATCCCAAAAGTCGGCTTGTGCTTGTTCAATTTCATAGCTAGCATTAACAATTATAACAAGGAGAAACAAACACACTTGCAATCTCATGTCTCTTGTTGTTGCCATTTTGTTATTTTTTTTAAATAAAAAGCTGTGTCTTTCTTGTTTATGCATGCCTGAGTTTGGATGATAGATCTAATTTATCTAATTTATAAGGGTTTTTTTTTTTTTTAAATGATATTAGCACAGAATTAATGCATCGAAGACATATTAGATGCTACTAAATGTTTAATTAATTATAAACCTCCTTTTCATTATATAATTTATTGTATTTTGGATGTAAAAAGAAAATTGATAATAAAAAAACTTTTACAAAGGTCGAACCATGTGTTATCATCTTTTTGTTATACTAAGAAACGTTCATATTATTGAAGACATTTTATTTTTATTTTTTGTTTTTTAATACAATTAAGTTTTGTTCATAAGTGATGTCAAATCAGGTTCAAGTTGGCTCGATTTGTTTATAAACAAAAGGCATCTTGATATGTTTTGACAAAAATTCAATTAATTTATACCTAGTTATAAAAGAAGAAAAAAACAAACATTTACTATTTTATTGGTTGGGTAAAGTTGTTTGTCAATAATAATTTTTGGTTTGTTTGTATAGATGATTATTGAAGAGCATCAAAGTATTGTTATAGTTGGGTGTTATCCGACCAAGTAGCGAAACCCACAAACATGTTATCCAACTCACACTATGTAGTTAAAATCCAGACTCTAGAAAAATGATATAGCATTCACTCATAAACCTATTTTGAGATAAATCAAGAGCTTACAAAAAGGCCAAAAGAAAGAAAAGGAAAAAAAAAAAAAACATTACAACATCACGTTTTACAGCCAGATTCTATAATCAGCACTGTTCTACAAAGCTTAAACATGAATTAGTAGCTCCAACACCTATAGTATCATCAAGCTTGAGCTGCAAATTATGTACACAAGAAAATTCACAGTTGGGTTGGCCTTTTTGGAGCCATTTTCTGATATGGGGTGGTCATTCATGTGTGAGCAGATTGTGACGTCTGTAATCTGGAGTGGTTGTGCTCACCTTCATAGGTGACAATTAGCATTGATGAGTCCTCAGGGCATCTCTCCACGTGCTTCCTTGCTGGACACCCTCTCACACTACTGCATTTATAATACCCCCTGTATTTTCGAAACATTGTTAGTCCCATGAGTGGTTTCTTGGAACAAAAATTGATCCAAACATGATTGGAATTCAACTTAAATTAAGTGAATTCGTGTCATTTTCGTGTTTACAGGTTGTGTTAAAAATGGTCATCTATTCCTGGACATTAGTCTATCTAGGCCGACCATTGTATGATTGTGACAAATTGAACATTATGTGACACATATAAGCCAAAAAAATAAATGTGTGAACTACCTAGGATGTGGAGAACCCTTGATTGGTTTCTGTCCATATTTCCTCCATGAGTATTCATCAGGAGGTATATCTGCAACCTTGTTACTTATTGCTGGCACCTTAATGGATCTTTTTATCCTAAGTTTCCTGTAAACCAAAAAATATATATATAATAATAATAATAACTAATTGAAACAAACTAAAAGTATCATAACCCAGCGTGACTTGATTGTAAAGGACGTTCATTCAATTTGATAATGACCCAGGTTTGAGTCACTCAACAAGTATATAAAAAAGATTGAAACAAATCAATCTAAATATTGATAAAAATCAATCTGACCTTCTCTTGGAGCAGTGGCATTTACCACTGCTACTACCACACTTGATACTGCCATCTTCTCCTCTACCTCCTCCACACCTCCTCCTTGATTGGTAAGGGATTTGATTGGATGATTGTGGCACACCAATCAAATGGAAGGAATCAAAATTTGCCACACTACAGTCCATGCTCAAAGATGATATAAGTGACTTATTTGAAGACATGGTTGGTGTGCAACTAGCCCCATCAAACTTTAAGTTTATAGCACTACTATTACCCCTACCAGAATACATCATATCAGCCTGGAACTTCTGCTGCTGCTGCTGCTGCTGTTGAAACTGTAGCCTCTGATGCTGCAGGAATTGGAAGTTTTGTGGTGGTGGTGGTGTTGGTTGTGCAAGTTGGAGAGGGGACTTGACATCAACCTGGACAGGATTTTTAGCATCTGGGGTGGTGAAGAAATCAGCAGGGATGATTTGGAGAGGCTTTGGAGAGAAAATTGGTGTATAAATAGGACTATCTAGGAAGATACTTTCAGGCAAAGAGGGTTTCAAATTCCTGAGCTTTCTAACTTTTCCATGGCCTAAACTAGAGCTCAAAAGAGACACAACCCTCTTGAATCTGTACACAGCCTCACTAGTCTCCACTGCCAAGTTCCTTTGATGAACAACAACTTGATGATGATCTTTGTGTTGATGATGATGAGACAACACACTTAGAACCTTGTAGCAGCTCTCCACAGCTGCCTTGTTTGCTTCTTCAACCTCCTCCATAATTTCCACCAACTCTCAAGCCAGCAGCCTAAACCATACCACAAAATAAAGAGACCACCAAAATTGTTGTCTAGAGAAAACTATAAGACTATACTAAGATGAAACTAGTAATTTTTGTTTTTGTCTTTTTTGTTTTAATTTTTTAAGGTTGAATTCTCATTAAAGTGAAAGAAACAGAAAACAAGAAGACAAAAATTAGAAAAAAAAAAAAAAAAAGAAGTTTTGTTTAATTTGAGCTTGGAGTCCTAAATTATCCCCCCATAAAATAGTTTGAATGAAAAGGTGTGAAAGAAGACTCTGTTCCACTTTATGGAACTTGTTAAATGACCCAAAAGAAAACAAGTCCTCTCTCCTTCGATTATATTCTTAGACTAAAATTAATTAAAACAAATATAAAAATAAGAATCCAATAAAAAAAATTTTGTAATAATAATAAAGAAGAAAAAGAAAAGTGTAGTGTGCTCTCTGTTCAATGTAGAGGCAATAAAACAGAACAAAACAGAACTCCCTGCTAAAGATCTTCATTTGGGTCCCCACTAAAAACTTCTTTATTACTTTATTTAATTAATATCATCTTGAATTTATATTTACAGGTCAAGCGATATTGTACACACGACCTTAGGTGAAGAAACTATAAACAACACGACCTAAATAACTTGTAAAATAATCTGGTTTAAATTTGAAAAACTGAACACCATGTGTCATGATTTAGGTTAGATTTACAAATCTGAGTGCGGGTAATGGATAATGAAAATGAAAGGAAATCGAATTTAACACAACTAGGTTATATTTAGAAAACCGAATAACATATAATGCAACTTAGGTTAGATTTGCAAAATTATGAATGGATTATGAGAATGAAAATGAAAGGAATTCAATTTCTACTAAAAAGAGAATCAATAAATAAAGTAAATTTAATTCCATCATAAAATGAATAGAATCATTTTTCAATAGGAATTTAATTCATAATTTGTGCTTAAGACCTATGTAATTTAATAAAAAATGTTTGAATAAAGGAAATAATCCAAGTTTAAAAGGAAAAAAAAAAAAAATTGGTCATAAATTGTTAATTAAATCATATTTTTTTTTAATTAGAATGTTGGTTACAATTTAAGGATTCTGATGTCCTAATTATAGTTTCTAATTAATAAGCATATAATAAGAAACTATTAAGGGTGACCGTGACTAAACATTTATACTTTAAAAACCAATTTGACTTACTTCTTTTGATAATCTATCTAATAAATAAACACAACCGTTTTGAAAATTTGTTAATTTTTTTTTTTTAAAAGAAGAAAATCATTCAAAAAATTCTATCAAAGTCTCATCCAAAAGTAATTGAAAGTAGGGTCTATATGCAAGTTCACATTGGCTTTCTCGAATGAACCGTTGGAGGATGATGGAGGGTGTGGATTAAACACCTGGATAATGCCCTTATGATATGTGGATGGAATGACATTTGATTCGCGACAGCAAATTCAATCATGTTTTTTGATTTTGAAGTGTAAACTGAAGCAAAAGTGAAGTTGTTTGCTTATCAAGTATGTTTGGTAAGTGGGACCACCAGCAAGCAGCTCGTAGCTTGTCAGTCTAGACAACAGTTGACCTGACAGAGATTCTCTCTGCCATTCCATTTTAAAGCATTTTCAAACTTGTTGCTTTTCTGGTTTATTAGATTTCACAAGATCTTATCAAAGTTGATTTAAAAAAAAAAAAAACATACTCATCAAAGTTTTCTCATGCACTTTTTGAAAATTTTTGTATCAACGAATTACGCAAGAAGTTATGTTGTTGAGTTAGTAAGCAATTTTTTTTTTTGTATCCCATGGACAAGGAAATTTTGATGTCCAAAAGGTCTTGAATTTAATTATATATAAAAGATAATTAGAAATTTATTATACCAATTACCAAAGGTTCGATGAGATCTATTAAAATTAATATAAAGGAAGTAAAAATATGATTTATACATGTTACTAAGTACTTTTGATGGGACTCAAACTCTTATAAAAAATATGAAAAAGATGTGCAATAATCACTTTAAGTTATGAATACTTTTTTAATATCACTTACTGTACGGACAACTCAAAATTAAGATATTAATAAATTAAATGAGTGTTTTCTACCAGCAGGGTCATATTGATAGTAATACTTGAAATATGAATTTAATGTACTGAAACTTTTTTTGTTTTTCTTATTTAGGGAGGGGAATTTAAATTTGAATCTCAATTTTGCTGAGAGGTATGGTTATTAATCTAATTATGTCTAAGATTACATTAAAATTAGTGATTAGATAGTATAAATTTATGCATAAAATAATGAAAACATTTTGTTAAAAGATTGAATAAATTTTATATTTGTTCCAATTCTCACAAGAGTAAATTAGATTTTCATTTAGAAAAAAAAAATTAATTCAATTTTTCTAAAAGTTATTACAAGTTTGAGTTTAGGGTCATTTAGGTCTTTTAAGTTCAATTTTCAATAATATATATACACATAAGTAATTATACTATTGATACCTTTGAACTTTAAAAAGTTAGAACGAACCAATCAAATTTATATTACAGATTTAAAGACACTAATAATAGGAGAACTATATATCTATAAAAGATAGATGACAAATTTGATTTGGCTATTTCATATTGCAGATTTGAACTTTACATGACGTGAAAGATATTGACTTGATACTTATTAACATAAGTAGCACAACTTTAAGTAATCTATTTGCATAGTTTGTGTAAAAGACGACATTGCTTTTAAAAAGAAAGAAAAAAACAAATGTTGAATAACAACTGAAAATTTTGAAATGTGATGGTTTCTTTACATGGGTTCATAGTCCTACCATATTTTTTTTCTTTTCACGAATTTTGAGTCCTCAAAGAATATGTATCTATATACCTTTCTCGTATATAGAAAAAAAAATCAAGAACTAAAAAATAAAATGGTTTTAAACTTTATCGTAGATAAAAATAAAGCATTGAAACAAAACTTCAGAGGCATGACCATTGACCACGAGCAAAGCTATCCTACTCCAAGGTTCAAAGACACAAAATTAGCAAGACACGGTTTTTAAGGTGTGGAGAAGCACTTTTTTCTTTCATACGAGAAGCCAGACAAGATTTCAAATTTCCTTTATTATTTTTAGAAAAATATAATTTAAAAAAAAATATATATATATATATATACAAATTTTGCGGTCCTGATGATATACCTTCTTCAATTTTTTTTTTTTTTTTTTTTTTGCCAAGGTGAATTTATATTCAAAGAAGATGATAATATGTCATGAATAAAAATTCAAAATTCCTTATAGTAATAGAGATACTCTTACATGTTTTAAAAGAAAATAAAGTTTCAGATTCTTAGCAGCAAATGGTTTAAATTTGTTATAAAGATTTAATTATGTAATATTTATCAAATGTTTGTATCCGTATAATCAGTTAATTTTGTAACTTAAATTTTTTTACTTTCAAAATTTAATTATATATGTGTTTATAATTCATTGACTGGGATAATTGTTGAGTTATTATCCATTATCAATTCTTCAATTATTATGAATAAAAATGAATGATTAGATGTTAAAATTGTAATTTTAAATTATAAAGTTAAGTTGGTTTGCTTTAAGTTTTTTAATGATGGAATTTTTTAATTAAAACGATAACTTTATTGTAAGAAACTTGAAGTTTGAACTTCTCCAAATGGATTTGTTTTTGATAATTCAAAGGAAATAAATCAAAATTTGTAGGGAAGTTAAAGAAGAATTTATTATTTTTATAAGGGCGGCTATGGACATGATCGATATGTCTAATATGTAAACAATATAGTTTGAGAGTATTTATGACTTTACATTTAGTATCATAATTTTTCATTGATTCAAAATATAATTAATTGGCTCCAAGTGCGTTGGGTTGTACACAGCAACCAATCTGCCCGGCACCCTTCTCGTGCAAGGGTGTTGGGCACGTTTTGAACACCAACAACATAAGTGATTAATGACAATGTTCCTACTAATAATGTGGGTCAACCTCTCTTGCATCTAGGAGCAACAATTTGGATTGCATGATAGAATCTTATCCCAGTTAAATCCCGATAATTATCTAAGTGTGAGGGAGAAATATATATATATAATTAATTAATTAATTTAATTAATATAATGTGGGTTGAAAATGAAGTGGGAAAACAATTGTTGTGTACAACTATTTATTGTGATTATAATATTGCTTGTTGGACATGACTAAATTTAAAACTACTCAAAAAGATTTCTACTTTTAAAGGTGATTATGAGTTTTTTTTCGCTGGCATGATAAATAGCATTATCTAGATAAAACCACCATTGAAGTCAATGGAAGAGGAGAAGCACAATAATTCGATGTTAGTGGATAATGATTGTTATAGACAAGTTTATGGTGATTATTAAATTCTTCTAGATGAAAACAAAGATTTTTATGTTAAAATATTAATTCAGGATTCGAAGAAAATTTAGTGCATCTAAAAGTAATTTCATTTTACAATTATTTTATATATATTTATATATATGTGTGTATTATCATTGGAAAGCCCAAGGTAACTTCTTGAATATTTTTGTAACCTTGTAGGTCACACTTCATTAGTGCTGAACCCATAAAAGGAACAGATAAGTAATCATCACTACTTTCATGATTTCTTTGAAAATTTTTGAGTGATGTGATGCTTCAAATTAGACTTAACCGGTATCTTGGTGGGCTGCTACCAAACTGACGATGCCAACAAAGGAATCAATAGTTTATTTAGTTAAACATTACCCTACGGTTTTATACATATTTATATATGTATAAATAAATATATTTCAAAAAAAGGTAACATTAGTCAATAGACACGATATCCGTTAGTAGTTGTGGTTGCACATTTTCCATCCTTAAAAAATTTGGGGGTTCAATTTGCCACCAAGTTAATCATATTAGAGTTCGTTCTCCACGTTAAGAGATTATTTAGCCCCCATTCATAAGAGTATATATTTGAACTACACAAGTAATGATTAATTTCGATAAATTCTAATAAATTTCTGATCAATTATTCATGCTGTGAGAATAGTTATCTTTCGTTCATAAGAGTAAATATCTAAAATATATAAGTAATATTTAATTTCAATACATTTCAACAGACCTTTAACTTATTCTCTACATTGTAAGAGTAATTATCTCCCTGTTCATAAAAGTAAACATCTAAACCATACAAGTAATATTTAATTTTTACAAATTTCAATAGATCTCTAAGTTATTTGATGTCGTTCCTTATTGTGGGAGTATTTTCTCTTTCATAGAGTAGATATTCGGACCATTTAATTAATAGAGCCCGATGATCTCTCACATGTCCAATATCAATTTTTGCTTTTGTTTTTGATTTTTGTTTTTTGTTTTTTGTTTTTTTGTTTTTTTTTTTTTTTTTATCAATAGAGAATCAATTAAGCACATTCGCGAAGTTTTTTTTTTCTTTTTTTTTTTTTAATTTTTGAAATATTACAATAAATTTGAATTTTAAGAACAAAATATAACTCAAATTTGCAATCTATACAGTATAAGTGTAAGGGTCTGTTACTAAACCAATCTCATTCAGTCCATATAATAATAACAAAATCATTATAGGGAATTATCTAATTTATTAGTGCCCACGGTTCATCCACCATTTAAAATTTCTGCCACCGGTGAATATTAGGACAACATATGCTTCAGTATGAGTGGTTGAGTACCCACCTTAACCCTAAAAGATCAAATATTCAAAATTCACCATTATCCTTTAAAATATAAAGTGTGAGTTGTAAGTGAACTCTTGGTAAGAGTTGCTCTCTTGTTAATTGTAGGATAGTTATATGGACCATGTTATAAGTGATCCATATTAACAGACTCCGATAGTGTTCTAACCCATGAGATGTTTGAGTTATAAAAAAAGTTGTGAATGATAGGATTGCAAATTTTAAGAGTTTGTAGCTTCTTTATTTTCATAGGTGACTTGCACAAAGCTCACAAGATGAGATTAAGGACCTATTTCTACTATATAAAATTATTCAACTTTTATTTATTAACAAATTCTTCTTAATAACTGTACCAAGAAAAAAATTTCTTCGTAATAACAAATCTTTTTATCTAAAAGTTTTATTTTATTATAGAAATAATTTACTAAAAAAATAAAATTACATACTATGACGAATTGATAGGATAACAAAACCATAAATATCTTTGAAATCCTAAAATATGTTATAAAATTATACACATGCTTTAACTAAGGGGTCGTTGATTTTTTGTCTAAAGATTAAACAGTGTTACTGAATACTGAAGATTGAATAGTTACTGAAACTTAAAATCTGAATAATATGTTTGTTTTTTTTTTTTCATTACCTCTAAATATGTTATAAACTTATTTGTTTTTTAAATTTAAAATTATTTAAAAACTCATAAGTTGATATTTATATATTTTTTACTATTTATTGTTATATACTTTTAATTAATTTAATGCAAACATATGAAAATAAATAATTTAATAAATAATAAAATATTTTTTATGTACATAATATTTTATTCATAATTAAAATATGATTAAAAAATATAGTAGTATTAACCATATTTATATATTTAAATATATTAATATATTTAAGAAAACAACTAAAAAAATAAATGTTTAAATTATAAATTAAAATATATTAGTTTAATTTCAAGATAATTTCGAATGAGATATATTTAAATTTTATTTTTTAAATACATATTTTTTTAAGTATCAAGGAAAAAAAAATAATAAAATTTTAGTATTATAAAATTAGGATGAATTTGAAATTATGTTATTTTGAGATGATATATTTGGAATAAAAAATTTTAAATATCATTAAGTAATTTGTAATTAAGTGAAAATTAAAAACTCTTATTTAATTTTTTTAGTTTTTTTTTTATATTTTTAAATGATTTAAACATTTAAAAATATAAATGAAAACAATTTAATAAGTGTAATTCAATACTATTAAGTCTTAAGTGGAAAAAATAAATAATTTCTAAGAAAAATATGTTTAACTTAATCTAATAACTTATAGGGAATACATAAGAGATAATCATATAAAAAATTTAATAATTTTTGCAAATTATGATATGATCCTTATTCATACCAAGCTAAGAAAAACAAAATCAAAATGCGGACCAGCGTGGGTTTATATTAATAAAGTATTTATCCAATCATATGATACTAAGTTGGAAACCTATGCGACCTTTAATGATAACCCACTAATGGAAGACAAGCAATCAAGTTGATGACAACTCGTTTTGTTTTTTTGTTAATTTTTATAATAACAAAGGCTACTTACAAGAACTCATATCTAGACAAATTTAGACGTGTGTTCAAAAGTTGTTCTAACTGAACCAATTTATTATTCATGATTGATTGTTTTTGTAAATATGATTTAAATTTTGGTTATCATCAAATTGAATAACTGCTATTCATCATCTAATCAAATTGGATAATAATTTATTAATAATTAATAATTAATAAAAAGAAAGATAACGAAAATGCTTAATTTTAATCGACGCATTCATAAATGTCAACATTAATTTTCTATGATTAGAAATATATTCCAACTATATATAATATTTGATTTTAATAAATTTTGAGAATTTTTTTAATTTTATTAATATTTAATTCCAATAAATTTTAACAACTTTCCGTGTTATTAATGTAGAATATTTTCAAAAAATATTGTAGATATTATAAGTGCTGTGGGTTTGATATGGGAACAAAAATTAAGTTATGCTAAGTGCAATTGACTAAACAGAAACACCATCTATTAAGATTCATTCTTTTGGCTTTAACAACTTGATTAAGCTTAATTAAGGGACATTTGCACCAATCATTAAACATGGAATATAGGCCTAAATCAATGTTGTAAAACTCAACGAGTATAATTTACTACTTGTCGTCAAGAACTTGCTTGGGGGAGCTACATTGAGCCAAGAACTCCCAAATCGGGAGTTTTAGTCGACCCAGTCGACTAGTTGTCAACCCAACTTAGCAACTCGTGGCTTCATAGCACGAAGCCCAAAAAAGCAGAGATGTGTTGGCATCCCAAAAACACCAAAATGACTTTGTTTTGATATCTAGAGGTTTTTTAAAAAAAAACTTCACAATTTGTGAAGCAGACAATACTAGACATCCCCTTCAAACCAAACTTACATCTCTGTTTAAACTCTAACCCCCTTACTTTCACTGCCCATTGATCTACCACTACCGTCGCCATCTCACCGTCACCGCTATTGATTGTGGTCGTCGAAATTCTACAACATTCGATTGTTATTTGTGCTTTTATGTGTGAAAAAGATGCAAAAAAATGAGAGTGAAAGTAGAGAGTGACGAGACCTAAAGAGTGATTGAGAGAGAGAGAGAGAGAGTCTCTAAAAACTGATTCTACACTAGTTTTAAATTTTCTTTGTGGTGTTTATTTTGTGTGAGTCTCCTTTGTAGAGTGCCAGAGTTAACAAAAGTTTGAAATTAAACCTGTGTTGTTAATGAGTTCTTCATATTATATATATATATATATATATATATATATTAATACAATGTAGTAACTTGGTCTCCATTTATTATGAAATACCTCTTGGTATTATAAATTTTGTCATGTAGTCATCTTGTATAGTTACTGAATATATTAGCAACCTTATATAATTACTAACTCAGTATACTAATTAAACTTTATATGAGATATGGTAAAACTTTTGAAGTATTGTTATTTTTGTGTATTATATGGTTAAATTATTGAAAAAGCAGCAGTTATATTATCAAAATTTTTAAAATGTCTAGTATATTGTAATTATGTGATCGTGCTAAAGTAGCTTTTGAGATTGCATGAAACAATTTTTATGATGTTTTGTAGTTATATGACTGAAATTTGACTATGATCTTCTTTTTTTTTTTACATATATATTTTTCATAGGTTGATCGTTGACCAGTTGTTAGATCGACTAGTTGTCGAGTACTCACCTATTAGCTGATTCGTTACTAGTCGTTAGATGGTCGAACACCTAGCAACTAGTGGTTCCTTAAACACTACCTTCCAAATGTGTTATTCCTAAATTGTCAAAAAGGGTTCAAACATCCCAAAATATTTCTTTGTCTATTCTATTCTACTTGATTTTTTTTTTTTTGGAAAATCTATTTGATTAAATTATTACAACAATTTTTTAAGCCTGTGATTAAAAACCACACGAGACTTGTAAACTACTAATTAAATAAAAAAAAATGTTAACTAAATAGTGTAAGATGAATCTAACAGTGAAGAAATTGATTTTATTAAAGTGAGTTTGTATTAAAGAGTGTTTCTGTAGTTAAACATGATGTTGATAATTATTTTATTTTATTTTATTTTGATGTTGATAATTTTACTAAAAGAATTGCTAAATTCGATGTTTCATTTTCAGGAGCAATTTCTAAATAATTTATTATTTTTTACATATTGTATCAAAATATGTATATTGTCGGTTTTTTCTTTTTCCTATTCAGGAAAGGAATTTTTTTTCGAAGTTCTACATTATCATTATACCCTTGTTACAACTACAACTACAAGACAATTTTTTTTTTCAAAGAATTATAGACTGATGCTTAATATAATTAACAAGAAATAATCCAAATAATTAAGGAAAAATAAAGTATATATCAGTTTAGTAAACATTATAAAAAGTTAAAAATACACATAAATTAGTTGCTAATTGTCTGTCATACCTGCGAGATACCATGAATTTAGTGTGTCTTTGATTGTTACTATTAATATATGTATATATATTTTTTCTTTTGGAGTCTAAATTTCTGGTCCGTCTCATTGAATTTATTGAGCTTCTAGATATAAAGTAATCAATTATAACGAGTATTAATTGTATACGCAACTATGACTTTATGCTGTCTCAGTTGTCAAAATAGAATGTGCCTATATTCATATAATAATCAACTGGGTCCCTTAATATTCTGCAAATTAATTAAAACATTAAACAGCCAAACAAAAGTGTCTTCCATAAAATACCTTGACGCTGATGGAGTACTGGCGTACTTTAACATCATACAGAACATGTTTCTATAAGAAAAATCAGTTCTATATCATTTTCAACTATTTTGTTAAAAAATATTTAAATGTGCTTTTAAAATAAAAATGTATATTACTATGAAAATTTTCAGCAAATTTTTTATTTATTTATTTTAAAAATTGATAATAAATTAGTCAAAGTTAGTTTCTGGGGACTAATAAAATCATTCCCTATAAACACGAGATATTAACCCTCATAATGGGAATACAATTACTCCTGAATTCAATCACTACTTACTAGATATCAACTCTCATAATGGAAAGATAATGATTTTAAAAATCAATCACTAACTATTTAGCCTAACCAATAAATATATATCAACTCTCATAATGGAAAGATAATGTATATATATATTTTTTAAGAGCATTTCAGATGTAAGTATGAATTGTGAAAAAATAGAGTATCATATAAAATAAATTGATAAAATATTAAAATTAGTCATTTTAATGCAAATTTCCCTAACCAATATCAAGTTGACATTACAAAAAAGGAAATAGAAGCCGTCATCCTCAATGTCTATTTCCAGAAAGTCTCATGAACAGCCATATCAGCAATAAATTATTGAGACTTCCATCAAATAATATTTTATGATAATTTTCTTTAATAATATATTTTCATTTAACTTTTTATCATTTTAATTAATAGAATAGCATTGAAATTTTTTTTTAGACTTAAGTATCTATTAATCCATATTTATGTCATGTAAGATACATATTTTATTTATATCGATGATATATCTATTTTTTTTAAAAAAAAAAAAAACGATCCATGTTTACATTGGAGATGCTCTAAATATTAACATAACCCTGATATTAACTATTATAGTAGGAAGACAACAATTCCCAAAATTATCAACACAAAACTTCTAAAATATGTTTGGTGGGGTTTGAACCTCTATTGCTAATGTGGATGAGATATACAGCTACCTGTACTGGAAGGACGTGCATATCATTATTCATTAGATTCCATTGGAGAAAACGTTGTTAAGTGAAAAATTGCACTGGAAATCCTTTAAAAACGGGTTTATCTTTTCTTGATTTCCTCCATAAAAAAACAACACTTTTAAAATATCATATGCACCAATAGATAAATATATATATTTTTAATATATTGGAAAACATTGTTTCAAAGCACATGTACTCATAGCTAAAAGTGATTGCGTATTTTCCTTTCATATTCATAATAATTTATAGGATTTGAGTTCCACAAGGCATATCTATCAGCATATGCAAAACTATGTTACCCTATGTTGTGTGATGTATGAGTTAAATTTTTAAAGTATGTCTATGCAATATTTAACATCAGCAGGTCCAAGTAATATATTCTGTGATTTATGAGTCAATTTTTGTATGTTTATCTAATGTTTAACATTGACAGATCCAAAGGTAGCTGGTGGGCACCACCCCCCAGCTCTCCTTTGAGTGCCCGGCTTCGAGCCGCACTTCCAACTATATGGGTTCAGTTTGAAACAATTTCCACTTGTGTATATGGGCCTCTACTTCCATTTCTAATAGCTTGTTTTGGGTCACACCTTAGAGTTTACATCAAAAGGTCCCAGCTGTATTACTTATACTACCCTGAACCATTCAAATTTCCAAAAAACACTAGTTGCTTGGAAGTTAACAGCGGTTTCAATATTCACTAATTTCTATAGTTTTTCTTCATTCCCAAGTAATCGTTTCTGGTGCACATTTGCAACTTCATGCTATTAGATAATTAGCCTGTAAAATTTTCAAGTCGTAGAACATGCATACTCACATTTAATAATACTAATTTAACATTCAACTTTATAGATTTCTGTTTTGTTTTAATTTTTACCAGAATTCGAACATCCTAAACTGATAATTTCTAAATGTGAACGGTTTAGATCTTGTTTAAATTGGTACATGTTCCATGGATCCTGGAACTCCTGCTATAAGCTACATGATTAAATCAGTTTTGATGAATTAATGTTAGAAACACATGAGGCTTAAATTCAACTGACAATCTAAGACATTTAACAATTTTACTTACCAAAAACAAAATCAAAGAAAACTAACTTCTGTGAATTTAATCACATCCATGAAATTGAAGAATCTAACAAAAAATTAATGATTCAAAGTCTTTCTATGATCATACATTGATATATATAATTAATTTATAATTACATATAAGGGAAAAAAAATCAAATATAACTTAAAATCATACACAATTGCCAGGAAAATGATTTTTTTTTTTGGTTCCTGGTAGAGAAAACAAGTCTGCTATAGATTTTATATGGCCTGCCAAATATCTTATACTAGAAGGAAAAAAGAAACAAACAAGTTGTTTTGAGAACTGGGATTTTTTTTTTTTTTAAGTTTTTTCTGATAAGAAGTATCAGATTCACCGTCCTGTAGGATTGACAATCTGTGAGAAGATGGCAGAGCTGTTAGTGTCTTCAGGTTGTTCATTTAAGTCAGATTCACTTCCCAGGCTGAGATTGCTTATATGTAATTGGGGTCGGTTTCTGAGGCTGAGGTCTTCAGAAGAGGTATTACTTGCACCACGACGAGAGCTACGTGATGATGATCCATCCGAGGATGCGCTTTCTTCCAGCTGAAGACAGAATTCCAGGTTCCATAACACGTCTCCCATGGAAGGACGGTCTACTCCATTATCTGACAAGCATTTCTCGGCTGTGTCTGCAAACTTCTTCAAGCATTCCGGGATAATTTTCCCCTTCAGGTGTGGATCAATGATGTCCTCCAAGGTTTCTTTTCGCTTGTTACTAAGCGCCCAATCTGCAAGACTGACTTGATCCTTTGGCAGGCTAGGATTGAGAGCAGGCCTTGCACACAAGACCTCGAAAAGGACTACACCGAAGGAGTAGGTATCGGATTTTTCTGTCAATTGTTGCCTTCTGAAGTATTCAGGATCCAAGTAACCGAAACTGCCTTTCACTACAGTACTAACATGGCCGTTTTCCATGTTAGGACCAGTTTTCGAGAGCCCGAAATCAGAAACCTTAGCAACCCAATTCTCATCCAGGAGAATGTTTGTTGTCTTGACGTCTCTGTGAATGATTGTGTACTTGGCTCCTGTGTGAAGATAGTGAAGTCCCCTGGCTGCTCCAATGCAAATCTCCAGCCTTTGCTTCCATGAAAGATGACTCTGAGGCTTTTTGATGTTGTAGATATGCTCTCTCAGAGTTCCAAGTGCCATGTAATCATAAACCAAACACATCTCCTCATCTTCTTCGCAGAAACCAATCAAAGACACCAAATGCTTGTGTCTCAACTTCGAAAGCATCTCGATTTCAGTCACAAACTCATTAACTCCTTGTTCTGATGAAGGGTTTGATCTCTTGATAGCCACTTTCATCATTCCATCAAGAACACCTTTGTACACCTTACCGAAACCTCCAACACCAATAACATAAGACTCATCGAAATTCTTTGTAGCCTGTTTAATCTCAGCGAATGAGAACCGCCTGCAAAGACCTTGAGCCATTGCTGAGAGATGACTACTAGCATTGCTCTTGCCAGAGATTGTTGATTTTGTTCCTGATGTATGAGAGTGTCCATAAATAGGTAGCCAGCTCGAAGTGTGTGAGTCTGTGCCAGGAACTCTTTTCTTCCTTTGGTACACAACAATACATATGGCAGCTACCAGGCCAATGGCAGCAGCCCCTCCTGCAGCCCCTCCAATGACTTGCATATTACTCGAACTGTTCCCACTACTAAAGGTTGCTGCTGCCATGGCATGATCATCCTTGTCAAGCATTGCTGATACCTCAGGATTCGGTCCTGCCAGCTTCTTGTCTGTACTCATCTTAAATAGTTCTAGTCCATTAAGTAATGCATCGTTATATTCAGGTTTATTTTCAACATTAGGCGTTATTGCAACCCAAACCTCATCATCATCAGCCTTATCATCAACAAATATCGTGTAGTCTCTATACGTTGGCACCCCTTTTGCTCCTGTCCATCCTATCACATCAGCTGGAGGATCAACCTGAGCTGTTTGATTGTTGATGTAGATATTGAACGGTCTTTGATTGACTTTAGTATATTGGATTTCGCAGAAATGTAACCTTACAAGATATGTGAAATTGGCATCAACCCTAAATGTCCATGTGAGATTGAAACCCAAGTTGACGTCTTTTTCCGGTCCCATTGATCTTGCAGTCCTGTAAACATCATTAGGAGCCGTATATTCAGGCAAATCCTTGTAGTCAATTTTGAGTTTCTCATTTGCCATCTCATAAATCCCAGCTGCAGCTCCATACATGTAAAGTATATCGTCATACCAAGTCCTCGTCAGGCCACCAGAATCATTGGTGGCAGAAATGTACTGTCCACCAACATTCAATCTGATTATTGTCTCCAAATCAGCATTCTCAGCATCAACTTTTTCATCAGAGAATCCAACCATTGTCCCGGAACCAAACAAATCAGGAGTTGGAATCAACTCTATACCATTAACAAAAGCGAAACTTCCAGGATACTTATCAGAAGGCTTGAAAGTGATAGTGAGAGTATCAGAATCCATCGGGGCCAAAGAATACTCTTTGATAAGATATGCTTGTGTTAGAGCATGAGCTGTTAGTTGAACACTGAAATTGCTCAACAGGGTCACATCATTTGCAACCACAGAGAAATACGAGTTTGTGATGTTGAAACCTGGATAAGTAGATGGATAGAAATGGAACCTGACAAAGTATCTCTGTTTGGATTCTATAGGGAACTTGTAGCTGAATTCTTTTGAGAAAACTCTGGCATCCATGTATGGAACCGTAGATTGAAGTGAAGGATCCTGGAATGTTGCTCTGACAGTTTTCGATTCTCCTGAACCAGCAAATTTGTTATCCGAATCCCATTTCCTCCCTAATTCATCTGTCTGAACATCCTGAGAACCACAGCTCAAAACCAATGATGTTTTTTCTCCTTCTCCTCCACCACATAAAACCTGAAGGGCATTGAGAAGAAAACACAAGCAAGCAACAGGAAACAGGATCCTGGAACAGGTGTACATGGCTGGAGAGCTTCAACAAAACAAAAAAATGGAAAACCACACTTTTTCGGCGTACAGGAAAACACAAAAATCAAAGGAAGCTAATCAAGTAGTTAGAAGAAGAATGTATTTTAAAAGTTCTCCTGTACGCCTGAAAACTTTGATTCAGCTAACCTGGTTTTGTTTTCTATGGAGGTTTTGATTATCCTGAACCGTACAAATCATCCATGGAACCCCAAAAATCTTTGACAAAACTTGCCTGGAAAAATTCACAGGAGGGACCAAACCAGGCAAGAACAGAAAGGCTATGTTATTGATTCCTGTGGTACTTTGTATTTGGTTTCCATTTTTGGGGTTGGTCCTGACAGGTTTGTTTGAGAGTTTTTGGAGCTTGTTGGCAATCAATGAAGGAGAGAAATATTCGTAATTCTTATGAATTTGGTTGGCTCTAAAGGGTTTGGACCTAAATTTAGCATTGTTGTCCTACAAATTCTGAAACTTTCAATTGTTGTAATGACATGGTGCAATTTAATAAACCCCCCAATACTGTTGTAATAATGTTATATGCGTGTGTATGTATGTTCATATTGTCACTGAGTGACGGATTTTAATTAATTAACATTAAGATGGGAGTATTTTGTGAAATGTAAATAGAAAGTAAATTTTCGTGAATTTCGGTAATTTTAACATTTTGCGAATAGTGTTCAGTTTAATTGCTAGCATGATATAACAGACTTCACTAGCATACTTCCATACAGTAATCTTTAAATTCTGATGTCAATCATTAATCTAATATATAACATGAGCAAATAAAAAATAAAGTTGATTCCTAAATGAGAATTCTTTTAAGTGGAATATGCATTGTAAAGTTAAAAAGAAAAAAAAATAGAAAATAGAAAGTTTCAACCATGTTATAGTGCGAGTATTATAGAATCCTATTATTTTTTAGTCAGGAAAAGTCTTTGTTTTCAAGATCAGTTGATTTTTAATGGTGTAAATTCGCAATTGTGCAAATCGATTTACATTGTTATATCGATCGAGTGGTCTTGAAAAAAATTTCAAGGTTGATTATGACTAGAGATGCACTCAATCTAAACTAGGAGTTGAATTCTATATTACTTTAAAGTTTTCACAGTTTTTGTTTGTTAGGGTTTCCATTGAAATGGGATGAAAATTAGGAACAAATTCTTTTTCCTGATTTGACATAACTAAAACATATTTAATGTGACTACATATTTGACTTGCATGCTAAGTTATCATTCTCTAACTTCCTAAGAATCAAATGGCTATGTGAAACATGTCTCGTTTGATCTAGTTTTTAAGTAATAACATCATAGCGTATGTAATTATATGCTTTCGCTTACAAATCCCATGTTTGATAAAGATAAGTGATTATTTTGTCAACGTAAATCGATTTTCTTGACTTATGTTAAGGGGTCATTAAAAATAAAATTCCTCCCAAGTCAATAGAACTCCCAAAACATCGAATGAACAAACACTTGAAGCTGTAAACCAGCTTATTAGAAAATCAGTTTGAGAAAATTTTTAATTATAGAACCACTATATATCTACCAATGAAAGATAACAAAATTGATAACAATCTATTTAATCGCAGAATTTTCTACAATTTGCATACTAATAATATTAATAACTGCAAATATCCACTCAGGAGTACATAAAATTAAGACAGCTAGCATCTATTTAGTAAAACTATAGTAAATGATAAGGTTACTAGGAAAAAATAAAATTTGGTACTTGATATAGCATCATTGTACTGAAATTTAGCTGGACCTCCTAAACAATAATCAAGAACAGCAAAAACAAACCCCCCACTACTTTTTTTCGCCCTCTCTAGATAATCAAAGTATTATAACCACATCCAAATTTAACAGAAAAGGTTGCTTCTGGCAGTTACAAATGAATGGTGAACCACCCATGAATTTCTCCATTAAAGCTCTCCAACTCACCTCCTCCCTAATTTGGTCGGGATGGTGTAGTTCCACCGAACCTAAATCTTTAACAAATTATTTACCAGGCGTCTATCTATATATAATTTATATATATATATATATTTTTGTATATAGATAGATTTGCAAACAAATAAACGCACCCCCACCCAATATCAGGGTTTTTTTCTAACATCAGGCTGGCCGGCGCTTGCTGTTTGTGACGGCCTGCCTTTTTTTTATAATATATAACAGCTTAGTTCCATCAAGTAGATATATTCCTCTATAAATTATCGTCTGTACGTGCTTATAACCAAGATGGATATAGATGATAAAGAAATGAACTCATCATCATCATCATTGTCACCTTCATCATCTTCACCGACTTTAACATCCTCACTGCATG
Organism: Dimocarpus longan; assembly: GCA_022984855.1. Lineage (NCBI taxonomy): Eukaryota > Viridiplantae > Streptophyta > Magnoliopsida > Sapindales > Sapindaceae > Dimocarpus > Dimocarpus longan. Next base: position 6,717,163 of record CM041016.1, on the reverse strand, counting down.
ATTCGGATTCTGAGGACTTGCAACGGATGCCATTGGTTCCAACCCTATGGAAGAACAAGAAGAGGTTGTCCAAGCAGCTCTCCATGTGTGAGACCCCGCGGGACAGGGCGTGGGAGAGGAGGCGCCGCCAGATGCTTCACCAAGAGCGGAGGAGGAACGGTATCCACGACCACTACCACGACCAGGACTTGACAGACGAGGACTTGCATGAGTTAAAAGGGTGCATAGAGCTTGGTTTTGGGTTTAATGAGGAAAAGGGACAGAAGTTGTGCAACACGTTGCCGGCGTTGGACCTCTATTTTGCCGTCAACCGTCAGGTTTCGAGTCCTATCTCCACCCCTCAGAGCGGCAGGCTCTCCACCTCGTCTCTCGGTACTAGATCATCCTCATTTGGGAGCCCGAGAAGTGATTCGGATGCATGGAAAATATGTAGTCCTGGTAAGGTCTTCAAAATCCATTACTTGAACATATTATATATATACTTGAACACAAATTTTTTATCTTGCAAATTTTGCAACAAAAACATGTAATCCAAGGGAGATTACAGGGATTTTATTTTATTTTTTAAAAAAAATTAGAGCTTGTCATGAAGAGTTTTTAGAAGTTTATTTATTTATTTTTAAATCTATTTTGTAGTATCTGATTGAAATGGGGATATATATATATATATATATTTTTTTTTTTCAAGGAGTTTTATATGGATGTGTACTTTATATTTTGTAATAAAATGTATTTAAGAGGGGATTGGATGCGAATTTAGAATTAATATACTCTTAAAGAAGCATTCTTGAGCTAGAACAAATTCTTTGTGAGAAACAAAAACAATTTTACTCAAAAACATTTGTTACATTAATATTCCAATACACATTACTAGGCAATGGAACAATTTACAATGGTTTTTGCATGATTAAATTGATAGAATCCTACATTTTTTTTATACATGATATTGATTTTGTAGTGCTGCAAAACTATTTATTGCATAGAATTAGGCTTCTGCACCAAAAACATTTGCGGGATCCTGAATTGGATTAATTTTATTTCATTAAGTTAATGTTTATGATGGGTACGTTGGTGGACGTGCAGGGGACAATCCTCAGCAGGTGAAGACCAAGTTGAGGCATTGGGCTCAAGCTGTTGCTTGTTCTGTGATGCAGTCCTATTAATAATCTCCACTTTTTCTTTGTACAGAAAAAATTTGAACAAAGCAAATAGAGATCACCGAAAAAAAAAAAAGATAGAGAGAGAGGTTAGGATTTTCTTCAAATTTGGTTGTTAACTGCCAAAGATTAACAGAAGAAGAAAAGGAAAGTAAAAACGTTGCAGAATAAACAGAAACACGAAAACGAAAGGACAGCAAGGAAACAGCAGCTGTGAATTTTTCATTCTAAGGCCGAATGTAAATGGTTCATTGGCTAGAGAAGGCGTTTAATTTTGTAACGTACAATAATGTTAATGAAAAATCCTGAAAGAACTTAAGAGCATTATTGTATATACACGTATATATGATATTTTTTGTCCATCCTCCTCATTTTTTTCCATACATCTGGTTTTTGCCGGTGTCTTTTTGTTGTTGGGACAAGAAAAATAATGTAAGCAGAAACTGACTGCCTGCATTTGTAGGCATTCATGTTAGATAGGTGGATTGAAGGAGTTTGTAATGATCAATTATTGCTGTTTAGATAAAATTATGCTGTCACATCTTGGAGCTATTAATGAGATTTTTGTTTCATTTTAATTATTTTCTCTTTCTGTTTTCTTTTGCCATTCTTTTGGTTTTTCTTAGGATGCCAAATTGATAATTGTGAACACTATTTTTGTAATTTAGGGTAGTGATCATATATAGAGTTCTTGAGACTAGTGATCCAAAATTAAGGAGTCTTATTAAACGGATCAATCTCAATAATTTTATCAAACTTGACCCAAAATCAACATAATTTTATATAATTACCCTTCACTAATTTAAAGTTTTACTCACATGCTATTTCAGGAAATACTGAAAAAAAAACCTTGAAAATATTTAGCTGAATGGAGCCCTTCACCGAATGATGCTCCATCTTTGGCCAAACTTCTTCTTCCTCTTCCTCATTTTCTTCTTCCTTCTTTGCTTCACTTCTTTCTCCAACACAAATCTTCTTTGCCGATAATGAACCATCATTGATGGCATTTTCTTCTCATTCCTCCTCCCTCTTTTCTTTTTTTTTTTTCCTCTTCTCTTCTTGTTATTCTTCCTTTTCGACTTCACCATGAAGACAATAAGTTTCTCGCTAGAGAAGGTCTATAGATGTATTACACATGGGTGTCAATGATGCCTTTGTTAAGGGACATCAGTGATGTCCCATACTAGGGCCTATCTATAGTTTTATAGTGAAAATTCACTAAAGAAGGTAGAATAAGGAAGAGTAAAAAGAAAGAAAGGAAGAAGAAAAAAGAAAGGAAGAAGGATGAAGAAGAAGAAGATGAGGAGGAGAAGGAAGAATAAAAAAAAGATGAAGAGGAGGAGGAGTAGGAAGAAGAAAAGAATTAGTGGAGAAGTTTTGAAATTAATTGCTGATAAAGACTAGATAAAATGGAACTTGAAGAAGATAGAGGTTGTCAAAGATGAAGATTTAAAAAAATAAAAAATTATCTTTTATATTTTTTATTATAATTTTGTTATGTTAGTAAAAAAATTAAAATGATAAAATGATATTTTTGTCCATTTATGTTATTTATTGATAATAATAGTACAAATATGAAATTGCGTTATTTTTAGTGAGAGATCATAATTTTTTGTCATTTTGATTGTTTCCTTTAATATGCATTATATGTATTCTTTTAATACATCAATATATGATTTTTCATATTTCGAAAAAGTAAATTTATTGTGTACTAATATTTTCTTTCATGTATGGTACCATGATACATATATATATATATATATATATATATATATGTCATGTTTGGAAATTAGCAATTCTTGTCCAAATTGTTAACCAAACCCCACTTGAATTTGATCATGGTTAAATCCATAGAACATAAATCACTGAAATTCTTTAAAAGAAAAAGAACGAAAAAAGCAATTTCTAGTTAATGAAAGTTGAAATTTTCACCAAATTTATACAAATTATCTAAAATTTTAACTTATATTTTCAAGTATTTGGAAGCAGTTTTTTTTTTTTTTTTTTTTTTTTTTTTTTTTTTTAAATTTAAATTTTTAAATTTGTATGCACTTTTCAATAAAATAAAAAAGTATATGAGTGACATGTATTTATTAGTTAGCCTTGAGTGACGATCAACGAGTATAATGCATTACTATTTTTATCGATAATTTTTCATGATTATATCCAAACACTTTTCATACTTATGTTTACTTTTTCTAGTGAAAAATAATCTATACATATCACCATAATCCATTACAATTGGACGATAAAGAATACTTATTCAATCTAATTCCAATTCAGTATTGAGTCATTTCCATCGAGAATGATATAAAAAAAATATATATTTTATTATTATTATTTTCCACACATATTTGTGCAAAATTCATTTCTTTCAATTGAAATTAAAAATCAATTTAAAACAAAACCAAATTAATATAAACTTTTGTCGCTAAAACAAATAAAATTTCTGTTCACCCGAGAGTACACAAATTGTATTCACTAATTTAAAGGACATTGAATTGAATATTAAGCGCTTAAAGTAATTAACACATAAAATTGTCTATTTAAATTCAAAACTTAGGTTTCAAATACGGAAAAACCGATATATATTGATGTAATTCGAAATATTCATGCATATAAATGTTCATATATAATCATTTTTAATCGTTTCTTTTTAAAGATGACAATGAATGGATTAAAATTTTAAAAGCATATATAAAAGAAAATAAATATGGATGGATATTTAAAAGTACATATATAAAAGAAAACAAATACAAGTCATTGATTTTCAACCTGGTCAACTCATCAGAGTCAAATAAACCCCCAGTGTCCTCTCTTCTATCAACCCCCCAGAAACAGCTTTTGAGTTCGTAGTGTCACGTACACACACATATATTGTCACTAGACAGCATCTACGCAACTTCCTAGTTCTTAGATTCTGTCTTCTCTCTTTCACACAACCCACAACAACTATCTTCAAAGATTCAACCTTTATTGCCCATTAGGGTTTCACTATGGCCCCTGACGCTTCTGATGCTCTTGCAGGTCTTCCCCATCTCACTTTGTCTATGTTTTTACACTCTTATTTGTGTGTTTAGTCTTGCTTATTTTGTTCTTTATAGTTTTTGATGTTTTTGACTATGTGGGTTGTGTCTAGATCAATCTTAGAAACATGTTTGTGTTGATTTTGAAGCATATAATTCTGTTCTTTTCAATGCCTTTGGATGTGTTTTTTGTGTACATGCTTGTTTATAATCAATCTGAGAAACATATTTCTGTTGATTTTGAAGCATAAAGCTGTGTTCTGTGCAATGCTTTGTATATATTTTTGTGTACATGTATGTATATATTTATTGGTGCATGAAAATTTCTGTTGTTGTCTCTCTTTGTGTGTCATTTGTGGTGTAAAGTTATGATTTTGTTTGTCTTTTGAATGTAGTGAGGGAAAAAGTTCAACAGTTTCTAAATGCTGCTTGCACTGGGCATCTTGACCTTCTCAAGAGTAAGTTTTGATATGGAAACTGATGGTGAATTGGGTATTCATGTTTATGTTTGATTTTATGTTGCGTTTGTTTTAACTGAATTTCTTATGGGGTTTATGTTTTTAGAGATAGCGAAGCAACTTGATGAAGGCCAAGGGTTGGGATCAACTGTGGCGGATGTAAAGGATGCGAACCAACGGGGTGCGTTGCATTTTGCAGCTAGAGAGGGGAAAACTGAGGTGTGCAAGTATTTGTTGGAGGAATTGAAGCTTGATGCAAATACAACAGACGAAGATGGTATGAATATGTTTGTTTTTTTTTATCTTCATGTTGTTTTCTTTATTCATTATACCTATTCTTTTATCGTTGTTTTTGTTGAGAATTGGGAAAATTATCTGGTGATGTCCTTAAGACTAAGGAAAAATTTTGGTTCACAATTCTTTATGAATTTATACAGAGCTTAGAGGGCTTGCATTTTCTTCTGGTTTAGGAGTTGTAATTACTTATATGAAGCGTTTTCACCTTATCTTCTAGAATTTAAAATATGCAGGTGAGACTCCTATTCTTCATGCTGCCCGCCAAGGACATACGGAAACTGCCAAATACCTCTTTGAGCATGGTGCCAATCCCGCCATACCCAGTAATTTAGGGGCCACAGCTTTGCATCATTCTGCAGGAATAGGTATGTTGATTAGTATTGGTTGTGTGTCTGTGTGACTGCATGGATGGGTGCTGGTGGAATTATGAAAATAGACGAAGCTTCTTTTGTTTCACTGGATATTGGGGGTGGTCCTACAGGAAAAGAATATGGTCCAGTCTTTTCATGGTTTTACAGGCTGAATCATACAGCTTGTTGGTTGCTTGTTGTCTTATTTAGATGGTTGGAATTTCGGTGTATAATCATTATTACGCAAAACTTATATACGTAAGCCTAGTATTTTAAGAGGAAAGAGTCCAGTGTTGTTAACATCTCAGAAAGCGATATGCTTAGTTGAAGTCAAGATTATAGTTTGCAGCCTTTTTATGTTACGTAAAATCTAGTTTTTATATGCATTTCAGCTCTCAATTCGTTTCATGTTTTTAGTTTGGATCTAGTTAATAGATTCATCTGAGCTTCTATAAGTTATTTGATCCAAATTCTTACTAGCACTTTAATTCATCCTTGCTTGCAGGCAATATTGAGCTGCTGACGTATTTACTTTCCAAAGGTGTTGAGGTTGATTCACAAAGTGATTCTGGTACCCCTTTAATTTGGGCGGCTGGTCATGGCCAACCGGATGCTGTGAAAGTTTTGTTGGAGCACAATGCTAATGTAATTTTTTTTTTTTTTTTTTAATGTTATCTGATACAATCTTAAAAGAAGCAGAATTTTGTCTCTGTTGTGTTCCTTTTGATTCCTCAAAGTGCTTGAGAGTTGAGAGACAGGGAGGGAGAGAGCAAGAGAGGGAAGTGCTTACATGCAACTTCTTTTATACCTCTTCTCTTGGAAGCTTTCATGTTGGGGAACTTCCCACTTATACCATTCAGGGAATTTCCTGTGTTGGGCAAACACTGTTCTATGTATGGGTGGTTGTGCTAGGACTAAGCTTTTCTGTGCCTTTAAGCTTTTGGGTGCCTTCATAAAGGCTTACTGTTTTTATAACTTTCCTATAGGGTGTGTTCCTAGTTTGTTTGTATAGTACAAGTGTCGAAGTGTTAATCTGCATGGCAATTTTCTTTTATTCCTATGCATCAACTGCTAAATCATCTATATATTTTCTACGCTGATTCTATTGCAAGGCATGTTCAGTTTCAACTTGTTCTCAGGTCATTTGTGTCATATTGAAGTTTTTCTATGATATAAGCTTTTATTTATTGAATGAAAATGTGCAATGAGTTTATATTATATTGTTTATTTATTATTTATATTTTTCTTCATTGATGTCATCTGGCAGCCTAATGCTGAAACTGAAGATAACATCACCCCTCTATTGTCAGCTGTAGCGGCTGGTTCAGTGGAATGCTTAGAGTTGCTTGTGCAGGTTTCGTTTTCATAACTCCTAGATTTTGATTTTATTTTTTTACATTGTTTTGGAATTTGTAGTAATTAAGGTTGTAAATAGATACACGTGGGATTGAAACTGTAATGTCCAATAAAGAGCTTGTTATCTTTCATTACTATTTTGAATTCTCCTAAAGGTAGGAGTTATGTTTTTTTAACTGCTAGGTGATTCATCAATTCCTATGACGCGCATCTTGTTTGAACCTTGCTTTTAGGTTAATAATGTGCTTCTTATTATTACAAACAGTGTTGCCAGATAACTAAACATGTTCTAGTGAATTGTTTGCTTATATATTTTGTGTGCTTGTTTTAGCTGGTATTTCAGGCAAATGAAAAAATAAAATGGCTATGATATTATAAACTCTGGATTCATCCTTATTTCAGCCTTTGTTTATGTTTATTGTAAACAATTTCACATTTACTTGTATGTAGGCGGGTGCTAAGGCGAATATTACTGCTGGTGGTGCAACCCCATTGCACATTGCTGCTGATATTGAAAGCGTAGAACTCATAAAATGCTTATTGAAAGCTGGAGCTGATCCTAACATTGCTGATGAGGTTAGCACTTGCTGTATTCATTTACTCATGATACTATCACCTTTTTCCAATAAGTCCGATCGCTTGCTGTGTAGATGATAACTTGGACAATTCCTTTTTGGCCGTTTTAGTTCCTTGTGCTGAGCACTTACATTTTCTTTTAAGGTTTAGTGAGACTTTTGTTACCAGTCCCAACGGTTGAAAGAAGTATGATTTCCTTGTTTGGTATTATAATTTTAAGGATTTATTTTTGAGCTAGAAGTGTATATTATTATCTTTTAGAACACTATTTTACACTGTTACTAAAAAAAGGCAAAGGCCGTACCTTGCATGGCATACAAAGCCTGCCAAGTTTCAACTGTGTGAATGACTGAAAACTGAAATTGGTGACCAAATAACCTTCTACCAAGCAGAAGCGTTTTGTCATACTGAATACGCAAGCATGCCATCTTCCTAGTTGCTTGCTCGTTTGAGTCAATCTCTGATATTCAGTTGCAAGGTCTTTCCAAATGACCTTGCTATACCTTGCTTTTAAGTTGGCTATAATGTCTCTCTATCATCTATTTAACATTGAGTTAATATTAGCTGGGAGTTAAAATCAGAAGTCTTGGCACTGTATTTCTTGTAAGTTGATTGTATTGTTATCAGATATTTAAAGTTTCCCCAACTCCATTGTTGTGTAAGTTTCTTTATGAGGTCTTGAGTTCAAGTCCTTTCAACATAATGGCAAGTATAATTTTACGAGAGATGTCACGTTTCACTGTATTATTAGTTGACCCAATCCATAATTGGGAATAATCTTTTGTCTTCCCTCTACGTCAGGATGGACAAAAGGCCATACTAGTTGCTGCTGCAAGAGGCAATCGTGAAGTTGTTGAGGTCCTTTTTCCCTTGACATCAAAAATTAAAACCATCCGAGATTGGACAGTTGATGGAATTCTTGAATATATGCAATCTGAAGCTACCAAACAGGTAATTGTTATATTCGGTTTTTAATCATAGGAGACTGAGAAGCTCTCCAAATTTTTATGGTTAATATCATATATGATCCAACTCTTTATTTTTTTCTGTCTCTATTTGTTCGTTATATTAGTAATATATGAACTTGCGTAATGTCTTTATAGTTTGTAAGATTATACCTGCTTAAATTTAACATCGTCAGTTTATATTGGTCTTGAACTGGATCTGTAATCTTCACTAAGATAATTGCCCTCTCATATGTGCTTCTCTGTAAAATCGAAATAAAAATCCTACCGGTTTTAAGTTCAAGTTAATTGCAAACTTGGCCTATGTTAGTTTCTGTTATGCTTTAAGATAACAATTTATGTGGAGGTGGTTTTTACTTTGAAGGGTGAAATTTTTGCAGGAAGAAACGAGAAACCTTATGGAAGATAAAGTACCAAAGGAAACTACGCCCAAGAAAAATCTCCCTAAGGTGTGCCTATTTTGCTTTGCAATTTAACGTTTCATATCGGTCCTGTGTTACCTTTGCTAAGATCATTTCTTCAAGTTCCTTTATTTCTTAATAGTAGGTTAATCTCTTTTACTGATTAGATATTTATGAATACTGTAAGTTCTTATTATGTAACTTAACTTATTGTTATATACTATTATTACTTAACTTATTGTTACTAATTAGATATTTAAGCTTATTGTTATATACTATTACTACTTAAATTAGAATGGTTGGTCTGATTGTAGTTTAATTGATTACCTCTCCGATAAGATAAAAATATGTTAACGATGTATATGATCTTCTGCTTGTCACCCTTTTGATTGTTATACAAATTATCCAGGTGGCACCTGAAATAAAGAAGAAAGCTGAAGAAGCAAAATCAAGAGGAGAAGAGGCTTTTAAAACAAAGGATTTTCAAACAGCTGTAGATGCTTATACTCAGGTAAGTTGTTAACTTCTGCTCTGCTATGTCAATGGAATCTTATTCTGATAACAAATGTAGGAATTGTTGTTTGGAGTTTTTGACTGATTGAATGATGGAGAATACAACCTTGAGTATAGCATTCTTGGCATCCATTCTTTTTCACTTGTTTTGAACTAATGATAGAACCTTTTGCATGTTACGCTCTAATGAGTAAGTTTGGTTACTCTATGTGTTTGTTGGTGTCCTTATATGTGGAATAAGCTCATCTTAATGACAAATTTTTCTGAAATTTATTGCTTTGAAACTTCCTTAGGGGGGGGATAATTTATCCACCTTTTGACAGCTTAACTAGATGAACAGTAATTTTAGTTGATCGGATCGAGTAGATGAGTTAGTTTGTTCTGTTCAACTATATTTCGATTGATAGCTTTTATCTACTAGTCAGTAAATTCTGGTGCCTAGAATGGAGATTCATTTTTTGAAGTTTTGTATGGCCGTCTCTCTTTCCCTGTCAGAACAAGAGAAGGGAGTTCCTTGTCCAAACAGTTTTTATATGCCTGACAGTAGTAATCAATTGTTTGGTGCTAAACTGGTCATCAGAAAGCTTTTTGAATTTTAATTTTGTATGATGGTGCACTTTCAGGCTATTGATCTGGACCCTTATGATGCCAAATTACTCTCCAACAGAAGCCTTTGTTGGATACGTCTTGGACAAGCTGAGCATGCCCTCGCTGATGCGAAGGCATGCAGAGCATTAAAACCCGACTGGGCAAAAGCTTGCTATCGAGAGGGTGCAGCATTGCGTTTATTGCAGGCATGCAACTATTTACTCTTTGCGGTTTTGAATTTTAAACTACCATCTGTTTTACATTTTTTTGACACTTTTCGATTGTTCTTTTTCCAGAAATTTGACGAAGCAGCCAATGCATTTTATGAGGGTGTGAAGATTGACCCTGAGAATAAGGAGATTATAAACGCTTTTAGGTTTGTGATTGCACACTCTTCACCATTCTGTCATTTTTTATTATTTTTTTATGTTCATTTTATATTGTGCTAATTGAGTGTTGTTAGCTATGCTACTTGTGGAGTTTATGAACCAACTGGTAGATTGTCGCGGGGTGGAAAGGCCCATTTAAGAGAAAAGGCTTTGCAGCATCCGTGGACTTAGGAATGGAGCTAGACTCCAACTCCTTTTTCTCTTCCATTGGGAATTGGGGGCATCATGCAAAATAATAGAACTTAGGGTGGGGTTAATAAATAATTTAAGTAAAATATATACCGAAAATATTGTCTTTCTGTTACTCGGAAACACAATTTCAATACGAATGAAACCTTCTGTACCTCAGAGTAAGTGAAATTCAGTCTTGGAACTCTTTCATAATTATGAGATATCTTACCAACTGAGCTACCGGTACCCCAAAAAGCTATTTCTAAACTATCTTATTTAATAAAAGAACAATTTGTTCCTGCTTTGACATCATTTGGGAAAAAAATCTAATATTCATTTGCATAAAACTGCCTTTATAGTCATTAACCATATAATCTACCATCATTGCAGGGAAGCTGTTGAAGCTGGGAAGAAGTTTCATGGGACAGATAAGGCAAAGCAATAGTATGTGCCAAAGATATTTGAGGGACTAGGAACCGGAGAACTATGTGAATGAATACTCTGCTGCTTTTCTAATCCCGAATAGGATTTTTTTGACGGCATTTACGAGTGACTACGAGTCTCCTGAGTTTTATGTCAAATCCGAGGAAATGAATCAGATGGGGTTGTACATAGCACCCTATATAAGATGATATTTATAGCTGTTTTCATCCCAAGTTTTTGTTAGTGGTTTTGATAGAGCGTTCTTGACATATAGCCATGTTCTATGCCCTTATATCATTGTTCTCTATGTATTTTGAATTTACAAAATGATACATCAAAGTCTTCCCAGGTTGGTTTCATCTCATGCTATGATGGCAGGATTTCATATAAATCTGGTTAAATACATCGAGATTTTAATGAATACCAAATAAATTTGGATTGGATATATTTAAATTTCAATGAAACCCATTTAAATCTCCACTGAATACAATTTCAAATCAATTTCTGAAGTGCTTTAAATTCTAGTAAGTTCTATACCCCATAAAACACATTGAACCTGTTAGATAGTGGCTTGAATGGAAACTTTGAACTTGGCTTGGCAGAATGCCATTACACCGGTAAAACACTAAACCCACCTCCACAATACCTTAAACCGAAACTTCAAACTCATCTAAACAGAATTCCAAACCAATCTCAAACATACTTTCCCCATAAAAATCAGAAACTAGTCTGTCATCTTTAACAAAACCCACAGTACTACCGAAACTCTGTTTGTTTGTTTGTTTTTTTGTTTAATCCAATAATTAAACTCAGAAAAACAAAAAAACAGAAACAAAACAAACCAATTCGTTTCCCAGTCCAAAAACCGTTTTCCAGTTTTCTGAAAAACTCATTTTCACTTGTGATTTTATGAGACAGCAGACACCCCACATCACAACCCACAAAAATCCCCCAACCCCATCACTCCCCATGTCCCCCGGTTACAAAACAATCACCACAACCTCCACCACCCCCTCCTCCTCCTCCCTTTCCTTCTTCACACGCGCCGAGTCAATGACCGCCAAGCGCCGCCCTTGGACGGAGCTCCTCAGCCTCTCCGCCTTCTCCTGTCCGATCAGCTACGCCGACGCCATGTCACGTGTAAGGCAGAACGTCAACCACTTCCGCGTTAACTACGCAATGGTCATGCTTTTTATTCTCTTCGCGACCCTCCTCTGGCATCCTGTCTCGATGATCGTGTTCATCGTCGTTTTCGTCGCCTGGTTGTTCTTTTATTTCGCTCGCGACGACCCGGTTGTTGTTTTCAACCAGGTTTTGGATGACAGGGTCGTCTTGGGAGGTCTGGCGCTTCTCACGGTGCTGGCACTGGTTTTCACTCATGTGGGGTTGAATGTGCTGGTGGGGTTGATTGTTGTGGTGGTGGTGGTCGGTGTTCACGCCAGTTTTAGACGGACTGATGACTTGTTTTTGGATGAGGAGGGAGCTGCTGAGGGGGGTTTGGTTTCGGTTGTGGGAGGTGGGACTAGTCGCCCTGTCAGGTTGTCTGGTTATACAAGCATCTAAAGGTGTGATTTTCAAGTTGTTTTTGTTAGTTTGTTTTGATTCGTTGTCGAAAATTTTGTAGAAGATGCTCATTTGTTGATGTTGGATTTCAATGTAGGTTGTCTCGGTTCCTTTGGTGTGAGAAAGTTGAGAACTTGGTGGGAAACTTGATTGGTTGTTAATTGGGAATGTTGGGATCGAGTGGCGGTGGTTTTGTTTTGGTTGTTATTGGATTTGAATGTAGGTTGTTTCGAGTCTTTCGATTCATTTTCCACAAAAATGTAGAAGATGGTAGGAAAATTTGATTTTTGGTAATTAGGTTGCGGGTGGTTTGTATGGTTGATACTGTTATTGAATGTAGCTTATTTTGATTTGTTGTCCGAAAAAAAGTGTGAAGATGGTGATAATTGTGTGTCTTTGACGGGTGGTTGGCTGTGTTGTTTGGTTTTGATTGTTGTTTTTGTGTTGTGTTGGGTTGGGACCAAGTAGGATTTTTTGAAGTGATGATTGGTTTTCCGGGTGTTTCTTTTTTTGTTTTTATATGTTGTGGTGATACATTTTAATGGTTGAGAAGGTAGGTTTTTGTTTTTTATTGGTTAGGTTGAGATTTTTATGAGGGAAGCTCGCAAGCATTGTGAGGAGGTTGTTTACTAATACTATGTTCTTGAGTGAAGTTTATGACTTGGATTTGGTTGGGATAGTTTCTGCATTGTTGTTGTTTCTTAACTTGTACATTCTTGGTAGGGATGAAACTAATTCAGTCCTGCAAGGTGACTCGATTGCAGTTTTGTAGGCTGGAAGCATTGGTTTGTGGCGTCAAGAGAAGGTGATCTTATTGTTAGGTGGTGGTATCGCTAATTTGGATTATAACTTTGTTTCAATCATTCTAGTTTGACTAATTTTTTGGTTTGTGTTGTATGTTAGTACAAAACAGAATTGGAATCATTTGAAATGATCAACCATTTACGAAAATTCTTGTTCCATGCTGTTAGTATCTTTATTTCGTCTCTGCAATTACAAGTTGAATGTGATCAGTTCTATGGTTCATTTTGTTGCATTGGCCATTTGATTGCTGACTTGTTAATGAAAGAAAATTGGATTCACAGCTTATGTTGAAATGATAAATTAGCCTAGGCATGAACTTGATCAATGGCAGTAAAGCAACTCCATGATATATTCTATATATATATATATATATATATATGTATGTATGTATTATATGTTTTTCTTTACCATAATAGTCTTGAATCTCATAGTGAAAAGTTGTGAAATAAACGACTTTTCTGGATATTATGATGTGGTGCCATTACACATTTGGCTTTCGAGGAACTTCTGTTACACAGTCTACCATTTTTGTGCTTTAGACGTGATCTAACACAATTAACATCTCCATTGATGTATGAGTTGATTTGTTTACACTAGAATGGACATAATCAGATTATTTTGATTAGTATATTACTACTTATACCGTCTAAAAGGTTAGTCAGTAATCATGTGGATGGGTGATTCTAATGCACTTTAGACTTATTATGCACGCATTTTGTTTTGGTGATGCAGTCATAGATGATCTTGAGTGAGGTTTTCCCAAGGGGTGATGCAGTCATATTTCATTTGTGCTGATGTTCATGGACCGTTATGATCTTTAATATATTGGGAAATCTCAATAGCACATATATGTTTACCCATGTGGATTGAATGAGATTGTTAGAAGCAATGTTATTTTCTTTAGTTTTTAAGTTGGCGAAGATTTATGCGTTCATGAGCAGGCTCTGCTGATTTGTCAACTTCTGGAATCTGGCAATTCGTCTGGCTCTGCCTTTCATATGACACAAACCAAGCTACAGTATAACTCATTCAATGTGAATGTACATGATAATCAAAGGCTAGTTTATGTTGTAAAAGAGCTCAGCAGAGCAATTAGCTTGGTCTCAAAACTTAAATTCCAATTTAGGTACTGGTATCAGCAATGCAGCCTTCTGATACATTTTTGATGATACTACATTTCAATGAATGACGATCAACTTAAAGTAAGATTGCCAAGTTAAATACTTCTCTAAAGGGGACTCTTGGCCACATAATTATGCTCGGAGTTTCTCTTCACTACCTACATATGATCATTTTTAAACAGGAGATCAACTTTAAAACTAATTATGTGGAATAGATCAACTTTAAAACTAAAACTGAAGATATTATATCATAATAGACAACACTAAGACTGGCATCATTCATCAATTCAACTGTCAAAATGTCATCACACAGGAAATCCCAATAAACCCTCCAAGAAAAACGCAGAAAAGAAAGCAAAATGTACAAAAATCATAGTACGAGGTGATGAGAGGCAATGAGAATTCGGGGAAGCGACAAGACATTTGATTGCCTATATTAATCTTCCTCTAGGTTGATAGAGTCCTTGAACTTTCCATATAGAATTTTCTTCAACTCCGCCATTTGGGCCACTATTGTTTCCTTCTCTTCCTCGAGTTTTGCCAAATTCTTGTTCGTCACCTCTTTCATCTCTTCTATCCGGTTCTCCACCTCATCCTTTGGCACATGAGCAAAGACTTCTCCAATTTGGAATCGAACCACCTCCTCATCAGTGAGTATCAATTCATTGCTTGCATCCTCCAGATTATCATTTGTTTCCTAAATATTTGGGAAAACACATAAGTTAGCAAGGGAACAAAACTTAGTAGAAAGCCAGAAAGAATCAAACAAATGTACATGGAAAAGGTATGGTCAAGAATATAATAACATTAAGAGAACATTAACGAAATTATACAGAGAGTTTTGCCAGGAAAAAGAAACCGCAGTTTATGTACAACAGAAAACTAACTCAAAGGAACCATAAGCTCCTAGTAAAAGATGTTACAACTAACAAGATATGGAAATGACCAGGAGCAACAGAGAATGAGAGCTTCTATTCCCCAACAATGTACAACACTGTCAGAGAATAGATAGTGGAATGACTTGAGGATCGGGACAGCCAAATCCTGAACTGGCTTTGTTGAATCGACTAAGGTCTAACAAATGTTTCTCAATGTCTTGAAGTCTAAGACGGTAAAGGTTGATATAAAATTCATCACCACAAAATTCAATCTTCAATGCTATATTGGGCACTTTATCAATATTATATGTCAACACATTAAAACGAGAATATGATTTTGATAGTGCATTTATTGATTTATACAATGCAAGTTGGTGTAAGAGTGAAGTGAATTCAGATCATTTTCTCATAAATCAAGGTTGAGCCAGAGGTCTTCAAGTAACATTATAGAAAAAAGAGAAGTCGGTGAGAGAAGCACATACAGACTCAACTAGATGCCATATCAATTGTCGATAGGTATGAATTTAAAGTTGATACGTATGTCATGGCACTCACGAAAAGGTAAAAATACTCACAAACAAATATTCTCCTAATTGGCCCATAGAAGCGATTTTGTATAATTTTTCAATGCACAAGAAGAACATACTTCAGATGTCAACTCTCAAACATAACCATTGTGCCATGTTCTCAAAATCACTTTCTATCATTTTATGCCACTTACCTTTGAGTCATTTTAACCATCCCTTTTCCAAACATCCCCAAAAAACTGCCAAAAGTTGTTCACAAGATGAACAACAAAAGGTCAAGACATGGAGTAGGGCACAGTAGCAGTACTAGAATACTTTTCTGATGTCTGCAATATACAAAATATTGTCTCAAAGGTTTCTAAAACCACAAAGAGGCAGCAAGAAAGACCTCGAGTACTCAATTTCATTGGTCAAATAGTGTTTCCAGTCATCAAACTTCTCATTTTAGATTATGAGATACCTCAGTCAAGCTCAATATCACGTCACACTATCTCCAGCAACATTTTACAAACTAAACTGCACTTAAACAGCTCACTTGTCTCAACTCAACTTGCAAATCAGCTCCTTTTTAAACCTAATAGTTGCCTATTGCAAACATATTTACAATCAACCTCATTCCTCAATACATTAATGAACTCAAAAACACCCTCAACATATACAATAATTCAACCCTCCAAATTCTCCAAACCTTTGCATATATCACACACACGCGTGTGTGTGCACACCCACAAAAGTCAATGCTTATTGTACCTACGAAAGAAACCTAAACCAGAGCTAGATTGTCTCTAATTTTCAACACACATCTCATATCACACAACAAAAACAAAAGCTACAAAAGGGTTTTCTCTAATCTTCAATATCAATCTCAAACAACACTTCAAAATCTAACACCATTACATTAAAAATAAAAAAAATCAATACTTTGTCAAAAATAAACCAAACCCCAGATGAGATTTGGAAGAGACATACACACCACACACCTTGACAACCTTGATTTCATCTTCAAGCTCATGAAGTCTATTGTTCAATCTTCCAAACTTGTTGATGTTCTGTTGATCTTCCCATGTCACCTCTGTATCAGATTTTGCACCCTTTTTTTTTTTTTTTTCACATACAAGCAAAGGTTATACAAATAAAAATCGTTGCCTTTTACGATAAAAAGTACTAGAACGAATAATCAAAACAAGACAATGAAGTATAGACAAAAGGGTTTTTGATTACCTGTTCCTGTTGCATTTTTGATTCGAGAACGAGAAATAAGAGAGCTTGAGAGGACACACTTCCAAGAGTTTTTGTCTTTGAACCAGTTTAGTTCAACTGAGGTTCTTTCTTTTGTTGTTATGGGAAATTACATTTTGACCCTCACTTTTTTTTTTTTTTAATTGGAGTTTTATATTTTTAATTTTTTAATTAGTAAATGGAAAGGAAAATTTCAAAAATAAAACCAAAAAAGAAAAAAAATGTTTACATGCAAGAGGATCTTAAAAAATAGGCACGGGGTTCCGAAAAATATATTTATAAAGTTTTTCTTTTAATGATATCAAAGTTTGTTGAGACTACTTTTAAAGTAATTTGGATATTTAAAATTTGTACAGTAAATCCATCATAAATTTTAAATTATTAGAATCAATCATTTCAATCATTCATTACATTTATATTAAATAAGAGTAATAATTTTTTTAAGAAAAAAATTATAATAAGTGGTTGAGATAAATAGTTTGAATAATTTAAAAATTAGAATGTACTAATCGTAAAAACCCTATTAAGATATTTGCCCTTTTAAAAGGTATTCGAAGTGTTGGAATACTAGTGCACAACTATTGGAATTAAAAGGTGATGTATAAGTTTTTCTTTAAATCTTAAAAGTTAGTATAGAATAACAAACACTAAGCCAACTACTTCTCACACTTATATAGTTTATAGGTAATGAATAGAACTAATGGTACCTTTTAATTTAAGTACTTTTTTTAAAAAATATTTTTATTACATGTTTGTTCAAAATATATTTAAAAACTGTTTCATTAGTCTCAGTCAATTATTGTAAAATAGTTATATAATACAGAATTGTCGCTCTAAGTAAGAGTGATCAATTTCTTTGATTTAGCTAGTATACAAACACTTCTAGGATTTACAAAGATATCATAATCTATTTTAACATATTTTTTACATTTCTTATTTATTTGAATCAATCCATTGAAATTTAATATATGTATTCTGTATATCAGCACACTTGTCGCTATATATTTGAACTGGAAAGTAGACAAATTCAATCATTCATTTGAATTCTCAGCAGGTTCTGGAGTTGCAGCATGCAATTTTGATTTTAAGATGATGATGATCTATGACTGACATATAAAAGCGACCAAATACAGAGTGAACAATGAACATGTTGATGTTATTTTTCAACCAATGAAATTACATAAAAATTTTTCAATAAATTCATACATGTAATGTAATAGTAAGACAGACAGCCTGCACAGAACGAACACACATAATGAATTTGATGGTGCAACTCAGTGAGACAACAGATGTTGGTGATTCTACAAGAATATATTAACTAGTATAGATGTAACTAAAAACTGGTGAAAGATTGGAAGATTTGAAGGTGACTTCAAGGGACTTGGACTTTTCGACTATATGACAAGACCATCACAAAATCCTTAGCTGATGAGCCGACAGATGCTGGTACTTTTTTCGCGGTTGATCCAGTCCGGAACCACAAGTCTACCAGGTTATGAAGTTGCAAAGTTGGAAGCACTGGCTGGCCACGACACAGAATTTCCACCTGTAAAATATTGACACAACAACGGTAAGAGGAAGACTGAATGAGGAAAATTAAGCATTGATAATTGATAGTTACAAATGACTTGGTGAAAAAAAATGGCTCTAGAAAGATGATAATGGCAAACGATTAATGTGTTCCAGACATATTTAAGATGAAAATAAAAAATGGCAACAAATAAACACTAAGTCCTGAGCTATGTATGATCTAGAACATGGTCCGTCAACATAAAACTTGCAAAAACCCATCTGCATGCCTATCTAGCCTCCTATAAAGATGATCTGGATTTACAGACAACATATAAGTAAAGAATGGTATACTGTACAATTTGTTTTTCTGTTTCGACCTACTAATAGTTGTTTAGAGTAGCAGTATCACAACATTCTGGTCAAGTATCATTTTAAGTTATGGTTGTTTTTTATTTTGTTTTCAGTTTTCGTGTTATCAGAAAACAAAAAATAAAGATGCTTCGTACAGTAATACATCAATAAACAGGCAGCAAAATAATTCGTTACATGACACAATCTGATCATTCTCAGTTTTTCAGGAAGGAAAGGAAGAACTCACCTCAGCCTCACTGGTAAGATCAAGTTTCTTTACGAGGTACTTCTGAATAAATGAGACGGGCATTTTACCATCCCTAAAACCAAAAAGTATAAGAAAGTCAACCACAAGTAAGATATGTTAATAAGCAAGCAACTGCTGTCAATCACCAACTCTATTAAGCACCAAAACATTTCAAGTCAGAGACACATGACAGATACAATCAACACTGGGCTACAAATTCATTGGGGAGGCATGTGAGTATGTGACAGATACGTAATTCAATATAGAGCTTAGAGCTCTGTATGGAGTCTCAGTATAGCCACTCTCCAGCAAAAAGCTAACCTGATTTTTGGCTTGAGAGTTGAGACTCTCATATAACTTACCATGAGAAGTGATAACAAGTTTACAATTTAATACAGGCTAGTAAACAGTCACAAGTATCTGAAAAGAAATGAAATGTTGATTTCAATCACACGCTGAACAGACAAGCAAAACAGAAAGATCTTAAAGAAACTCACTTTATCCTCAAGTAACATGCTGAGATCTGTGGCAAGGAAGCACCTCCATTCCTGAAGCAATTTACCATTTTATCAGAGACTTGTGATAAAGCAATCAATCAGGCTCCAAACAGAATAGATACCTTACATGCTAGAGCTTTAACTCAACAGGTAAATATAAGATTTAGACGTGATCACGTGAAGAAACTAATAAATTAAATGCATGTGAGTGAACAATACAATGAAATATAAGTTCTAAGTAGCATCTTACTGATCTTCAGAAGCCATTAGTGAGAACCAAATTGGACTACTCTTTCTCTTGTGCTTAGCACCTGATGCATCTAGCATTACTTGTGCTGCAGCACACAACTCATGTGATCCAGCTTCCCGTTTTTTAGCTGCTGCTCGCAACCTTCTGCGCTTCACAGGTCCTGGGATTAAACCTGTTCCGTTCTTGTCATCTTGGAATTTTGCATTCTGTCCATGCTCTTTCAATTTGGGTTTAGGCAAATATCCATCAGTGCCAGGAGCATTTTGCAATTCTGCTTTGCATTTGGTTTCTGGAATATACAATTCAGAATCAAGAACATTGTGTGGATCTGATTTCGCAAAAGACGGCCCTTGCGAATTTAGCTTGGAGGACTTGGTTCTATTGGCAGCTTCAACAAGACAGTTTAAAGGTGTCCAGAGATCAGCTTTTCCTTCCATTATTTCAACATTGTTCTCCACATCTTCATCATTAGGCCTTTGGCCATTAGAAGGCTCAGCCTTGGAAGAATCCTGCATAAATTAACTAAGGATGAGTAACTAAAAATATACCATTAATCTGCAACATAAACAGATTTGTATTATACTCATAAAAACAAGAAAGAACAAATTTTCAGCTTCCTTTACCTGCCTTTTATTTGAAGAAATTTTGTTTAAAGAATCAGGTGAGCTTGAGCTCATTGGACGATCTTCAGCAGAATCTTCTTTCTTATCCTCAACAGAAAAACCACATACTCGTAAAGCAGCAGCTTTTCTTGCACTTACCTTTGTCCTCTTTCCAGTCAACCCAGTCTGCATTGACACTTTGGGAGTGCTAACCACCAATGATGATAGTGATCTTTCCTTTCTTTTCACTGGCAGAGTAATGGAAGGCATAACTTCCAGAGCCTGAATCTTTCTCCGTTTAAAAGGGAATATTTTTGCCCTTATATCTTGCATATTGTGATCCGGCCTGCATGTATTCCATAGGCACAATGTAACATAAGCAGATAAATATAAAACCACCATTAAACAAGAGTATTCAAATTTAGATACTTCAAGCTCCAGTAGCATCAACGGGCAAGCAGATAAATAGGGTGAGTTTATATATAAAGTTGCTTGAGACATGCAATTATAGTTGAGGTATCCTTAGATTGCTTTAAATACTTTGCAGTTCCAAATGAATGACGTCTGTGCAGCAGCCTATGTTTTAGGAAACAATATCTAAGCACATTTAAATTACATTTAAAAACTATAGAATTAGATTTTTACTATCATTTAACAAAGCACCCCCCAGGTCAATTTTCAGATTAATTGGCCTTCCTTTGGAATGGACATATACAAAAACATCAAATATCTTTCCTAAGACGAGTTTATTTAAGACTGAGCAAGATTGGAATGCATGAAAACCAGTTACCAGGACAGGCACAATATCCCATAAACGGTTTGTTTGTCTTACATTCATCTAAAGGAAGGTCACTAAAATAAAAAACAAATGCATTCTTCTTGCTACACCTCATCTGATGACAAAAGGGCAACGCAAAGGTGTCACACTGGTATCCAACAGAACAAAAAGAAAAAGTGTAAAAGTTTACAGAGATATGGTAAAATTACCTTGTAAGTACAAACACCAAAGCCCAACACAGGTTATATTTGCAAGCAATGTACAGAATTGGGGGACGCAAATGTTTAACAGAAAACGGCTATAAAGTTTAAGGTAAGAAAAATAAGAAGAGTACAGGAGGAGAAGAGATCATCCATAAAAAACTCATTTATAAACACAACAGACTGAGCAAGTAAAGGAGAAAATAAGGGCAAGGCAATTGGAGGAGTTAACGGGGCTACCAGAAGAATGGATAAATGTAACACCTCTCCTAACAAGCACATCCACACCTAAGTTAACATGCCTACAGAAGCAAGAGCAGCAAAAAGGAAAAAGTTCTAGATGAAGGCAAAGGATGTCTCAAACAGAACCTGAGGTGTTTGGCCAAATTTATTTAACTAAAATCTACAAAACTAAAACATATGAAAGGAAAAAAACAAAAAAACAAAAACCTTTAAATGTAATGTGTTCCGCACAAATAGTCTCCAACCAAGACCATTCAAACGGTACTATTACAAGGTTTCTTTCACTCAGTATCTAATATACTGCCTATTAGATAAATGTATCAGGATTCGAACATGAGTTTACAAACTTCCTCACAACAAGCTATTCTCTACTTATACTAATAGATAAACTATCATATGTTACAACTTACACATAATTATCAATTACCAACGCCGATGGATACTTACAACCAAAAACTCTATGAAGGCACTGAAATCCATTTTCTATTACTATATCAAAACACCATTAACCATAAAAACTAAAACATGCATAACAGCTGATACCACGAAATCTCTAACCTGAGTTTCTCAACAGGAAGACAGCCAAGGTCAATATTACATACAGGACAGCAATCCACCTCCTCATCTGAGAGCTTTTCATATATGCACTTCCTGCAGACTAATTTTAAGTTTCAAAATCCAATGTATCAGAAACAATTTGAGAGAACAAAATCCAAAATTATTAAAAGTAAACAAACCACTAATCAGGTGTGCCAATTGCCATATATTTTCTTCATAAACACTAACAAGACATAATACTCAGTAGATAAATTTTATTTCTTTTTTTTTTTAAAAAAAAAGGTCCATCCTTTAAAAAATGGACTACATCAATTGCACCAATTTCACCAAACAATCAAACATAAACAGAAGAAAAAACAATAAAAAATTGAAGCCGCTATGTGATAAAAAAGACAAATCGACAAATAACCAAAACCCCAGATCAGAAAACCAACAATCAAAGCAAAATTCAGAGACCACAACATGCAAAACAAGATCAAAAATCATAAACAAAGAACTCACAAGTATGGAGACACAAAGAGATAGTAGTAGCTTCTCTCAAGAGCTTGTCACAAAGAGGACATGTCATGCATGCCTCTAATGTCTCTCTCTTCACTTTCACCACCTGTCCCGCCATCTCTCACACCACACAACACATACAACAAATACGGCACTCTCTCTATTTCCCTATGTATCTCTCTCTAAACTATACATAAACACACACAGATATACAAATGAAACTATACAAAGCACATTAACAAGCGAGCAAAATAAAAAGGAAAAACTTGATGGATCTAAACAAGTGAAGAGGTTGGCGGGATTTAAGAGGAAAATGGGAGATGGGTATGGAGTACAAGGCAGATAACTACGTGGGGTTGGTTGGATTTCTGGGATAAACAACAAAAACAAGCTTGTGGGTTGTGTTGTGTTTGTCGTCTCGACGAAATAACATGAAATAAAAAGCAGCAACAAGCAGCGGCAGAGAGAGAAAGAGGGAAAATAGAGAAAATCTGAAGTCAAGATGGTTTTGTATGAAAGCGTGTGTGTGTGAGAGAGAGAGTGTGGAGTGTAGAGCGTGAAACACACAACACGAAACACACGTACACACTTCACTTGCTGTTTCAACACTTGTTCTTCTTCTGTTGCTTTGTTCTGTTTTGTTTCGCTTCGATGTTTTCTACTTTAACGGATTTTTTTTTTTTTTTTTTTTTTTGAGTTTTGGATAATTGTTTATTGGAAAAAAAAATAATTTTTTTTAATAATATCAAACACTCATATTGAATTTCCGTGTCAATATATGCTAATAATGAAATTTTGACGTATTATTCACTTATAAAAATGAAAGATATATAATTTTTCATAAATATGAATTATGAAGTGAAAAACGTTTATCTATCTTGATAAATATGCATGAATTTGTGAAACTTGAAAGTAATTTTGTATATGATTTACTAATTTAATTAAATGTTTTACAATTAGTTCAAAATTTTATTATTATAACATTTAAAGATATCTACTTTTATATATAAAATGAAAACTTTTGATATGTATTTATAAGTATGGATAATAGGACACAAAAGTGGATTTATGTTAGATACATTTTTTTCCAAGTAGTGTTGAAAACATTCTAATTATATAAGTATGACTTGCTTATCTAATTCGTACAATTAAAGTTTTGACATAATAAAAAGTGTCATACAACTTATCATGTATATGTTAATATAATATATATATATATATATTTTTAGGGTACAATTTGAACTTTAAATCACATTGGCAATATATGTTTAAAAATAATAATATAATATAATTCTAAATTATATAAGATATCATAATTTTCTTATTTAATGGATAAGTGAATCACGTAGTATATGTATTCTATTGATTGAATTTGTGAAAAAATAAATTTCTATTTATTGAAACTTTTATATGAACAGAAACACAAAAGTCATAAATAAGAATCCAATGAAAGTAGACCCACTACATTTTTTTCCACAATTGTGACCATGCATGATTCATGAAGGAGGACATTTGCATTAATTATTTGGACGACTAGTCTTGCTATTGGTAGATTTATAACCTAAAATATGATAACACTAAAACCATTTACGGATTTCTTTCTATAAAAAATAAAAATTACTTAAAATAGTTATTTTTGTAATAATTATTTTATTGTCATGATGAGGCATGAATCATCCGTCAATGCTTGCATGAATGTGGTTCAAATTGGAACCACGGGCAGGTGAGCTGCATAAAACCAACCCACCTTGGGCTTGGGCCAAAATTTTTGGACTTGGGTTTTGAACCTTTTGGTCAAGTTAGACTTGCAATTGGGCTTTGACCCCCCTAATTTATTTTTCTCATGTGTAAACTGAGACTAAATTTTTGAAATCGTAAACGTTAGAATTTTGAATTATGTTTAAATTTAAATCCAAGTAACGTGGCAATGCAAGTTGTAAGAGTAATATTTGATTATCTATAAATTTTATCCAAATTCATAATCAAATTATATATAATATGTAAATTATTAATATCATATTAATTATCACACAATAATTTATATAATATTAATAAATTATGTGTCACATCAATTAAGTACGAAGTTAGAATAAAGATTTGTTGACAACCAGTATTACTCTACTCTCTTAGGACTTAAATAATGCTAATCATTATATCAATTTTAAAATCATATAGTAGATAATGTATTAATTACTCTCTAAAAAAATAAAGCATTAATTACAATACTTAGAACGTATTATTTGGATATAAATTTTAAGCAATCTAGTATCTCTCATTTTTAATGCAAATGAACTTTTGCTAGGTGAAAAGGTCCGCATCAGAAGTGATTTCTTGCCCACGACATTTTAGTTACAAGAAATAGATTGTGATTAAAAGGCTAAAATTTCCATACTGTAATACTTAACAATTAAGACTTTTTTTTTTCTTTTTAAAAAAATAAAGTTCTTTTAAGCAATTAAATTAAGTTCTAAACTAATTTTCTGAACAGTCTCTCTTTCTCTCTATATATGTGTATGAATATATGTATATATATATATGTATATGATACAGAGAGATATTGGGGAACATGTGGAGGACAATAGGTAGTTGTGGACATGTAATGCATATGAAATATCCACATCATGTGGTTGCGCTATAACAGACAAATTCTGTAGTCTATACCATACCATAATTTGTTCTCACCAATCTTTTGTTACATCAAATATAGCTACTTCTTTGGTCATTGAATCATCTGTTTGGCTCCAGAGAAAAAAATAATGGCCACCATTACAAACTACCAACTTTGCTACATTTCTTCCTAGGGGCAAGCTGGTTCTATTCCTAGAAGTTCAATTTTTGGTGTTCAATATCATCACCCGTGCATGGTATGTTCATGTTTATTTACAATCTTTTTAGTGCATTTTTATTAGATTTTAGAACACGTATTAACATAATTTTGAATTTAATTATGATTTGATAGGACGGTCAACAATGGTAACAACAAGGGAGGTGTGAGGTGCACTCTACAGAAGATCAGGCCATCTACCTGCAGCAGTGGCAATGCAAGTACAAACAAGGTGTAAGAGGATGGCAACTCAATTATCACGAAAACACTTGGTGGACAATCCTTAACAACACTGGTATCATCCAAGATTTTGTTTGAATGGTCATACAAATACAACAAGTAATACAATATAATGATAATAACACAATAAAATTAAGAGCAAATCGAACCACAACACAACATGAGATTTTTACGTGGTTCACCAAATGGTTACATCCACGGAGATCACTAATTTCACAAATATGAGAATAACAAAGTTACAAGAGATTACTTATACTTTCAAGCTATTTTCTCCATTTAACTCTTAATCTTTTAACCTCATAAGCTCTCAATGTTAGAGTTTTTTTAATTCTCTCAATTTATAAAGACACGTAACTCTCTCGCAAATTAGACACACTTCACTTACAACTCTCTCAATAATATAACAATATATATTAAGAGACTTTCTAAAATTACAATAAAATCCACGCAAACTTAAAATTACAAAAGTGCCCCAAAAAACTAACCACATGAAGTTATTTTGAGACATATATCAACACAAGGTTCGTGGTGCATCCTTGATGGCAACAGCAGCCATTCTGATGACTGTCGCATGGCCAGCCTTAGCATTTGTGGATGAGAGGATGAGCAAAGAAGCAACTAGACTTCCTTTTGGTTTTAGCAACAACCTGCTTGGGTGGATTCTTCTTGGTGTGTTTGGCTTGATTTGGACTCTCTATTTTGTTTACAATACAAGTCTTGAAGATGGTAAGGACTCTAGCTTGCCTCTTTGAAAAAAAGGTAAATTGCATAAACCTCCCCTAAGGTTTGGCGAAAATTACACAAATATAACGATATTTGGGTAATTCTCACTGACTTCCTCTAAGATTCTAATAATTCAGCACAAATCTCCCCTTCCGTGAGTAAGATGTTAATCAAGACAAATAGTCAAGGTCAATTTCAACAAAAGTATCAAAATATCCCTAGATAAATTAATATATTATTATTTTAATTTTAAGAAAATTAAAATATAAAAATTATAAAACATTTAAAAAAAAAATCTTATCATCTTCTTCATCACTTCCATCAAATTTTCTTGATCAATCACCTTCATCAAATTTTCTTCATTAATTTTCATACAATCAATTCATCATCAATTTTCATACCGTCAATTTGTATTCAATCAATTCATCATTAACATCACCACCGGTTCAAACCCAAATAAATTTACATATTTAAAAAAAAAAAAAAATCATAATCAATTTTTCAATCTCACTAATTCATCATCATCAACATAAATTCTTCGTCATCATTAATTTAGACATAAGTCACATAACATATCTTTAATCAACCTCCATTATTTAATCAAAGAACTTAAAAAAAAAAAAAAAAAAACTGAAAAAATATGCTTGAAGATCTAGGATCCTCTAGAAAAAAAAAAAAAAAGGAAAAAAAGGGAAAATTAACATTATAAAGAACATAGAAAATCGAAGAACATCATCAAGAACCCAGAATCAGCTTCTTTATCAACCAATTTTCAACCAAAAGATCTAAATGAAGAACATTAAGAACCCAGAAAATTAAATAACATCATCAACATATAACCTTTTGATACATTAATCTATATAAAAATACCCAAAAACTCAAAAACCTGAAAAACTCGAACACCAATCTATACAAAACTTAAATTCTAAATCAAACCAAAAGCAATATCGATCTATCAAATTTTTTTCACCATTCATCAAAAAAAAAAAACTAGGTGTCCACCAATGGAGACCTGAAACTGGGTCTTCATTAGAGACTGTCTTAGTCTCCAATGGTAGAGACCCAGTCAATCTCCAACATGGTCTCAAATGGAGACCATTGCTAGTTTTACTAGAGGTTTTAAGAAGAAAAAGAAGATGCTGAGAAAAGAAGATGATGATGATGAGAGAAGAAGTACAAGAAGATGCGAGAAGAAGAAGATGAGAGATAGGGGTAAGGTGAGGAAAAAGAGTAGTGAGGTGATGAAAAGAGAGAGAGAGAGAGAGAGAGGGTTGACATTTATCTGCTCTCTTTTTTGTTTTTATTTTTTAAAATTACATATTTATTTTTTAATTAAATTAAAAGTTTATATTAATTTTAATTATTAAAAAAAATTATATACTCAAAAGATTTAATGTAATTTGATGATCTTACCCTTACCCAGTGGCACTTAACATCTACTCATTCACGACTATATGACGGTAGGAAAAGTTTGTGCTGAGTTTTTAGAACTTTAAAAGAGGTCAGTGAGAGTTACTCAAATATCGTCATATTTATGCAATTTTACCAAATCTTATGGTTGTTTGTGCAATTTATCCTTGAAAAAATGATTAGTTGTGTTAGCTTCAAGTCATTAGCACAACGTTTGTCATAATTTTTACATTTAATTAATCGAAATTCTTTTATTAGATTTTTCATTACCTTTTCGTGTAATCTTTGATTCGTTAATAATTTGATATCTTTTATTAAATTATTCATTTTCACCTTTAAATATAATTCATAATTTATAGTTGGAGTTACCGTGTTGAAAAATATTTCATATAATTGAAAAGTTTATCTTTCATATGAAATGCTTTTGATATAAGAAAAAATATTTTACATATCATGTTGTATGTGAGATGTTTTAAAGGAATGAAAAGGAATAAAAACTAATAAAATTTTATTTGATGCTAAAAATGAGTAAATATTCTTTTTCAAAAAAGCGAACTTATATTATTGTTATATTTTCTCCATTTTTGAATCTATACCCTGAGTTGCCATTCTTCAACACGCTTTGAGAACATTTGTTGCCAAAGCTCTAAAAGAGAGTCAAAAAAGGCAGCTGAACCGTGTCATCAATTTACTACTTTCCAAATCATAAATGTTGCAAATAGGGATGGCAACGGATCGGATCGGATCGGATTTTGTCCCTTTCGAACCCAATCCGAAATTTTTGAAATATGCTCCAAATTTGACCCTTGCCCCAAATGAATTACCACTTTCTGCCCCAAACCCAAACCCAATAGGAGGGATTTGCCCCGAATCCGATCCATTAACCCGATTTAGTTTTTAACTAAAATAAATATTTAAACAAAAAAACATAACAAATATCAAAAGACTTACTACATTCATGATGAAATATCATTACACAATCTAAAATATTAATACTATATAGTTATAAATACTAAAATAATAGTAACAATATAATCAAGTTTCATTACAAACACTAAATAAATAAATAATCGAAAATATTACAAAAACTCATGCTAAAAATCCATCTCAATGCTTTCAAACATTGGAGAAGTGGTTGCTGTTACCTGTTAGGTTTTTTTGTTTTTAATTTATACGCCGGGTTAATGGGGCGGGTCGAGGCAAAAAAGCTTGCCCCGTTCCTGACCCGGTAACCCAAGCGGGTCAGCCTTTTAGCTCCAAACCCACCCCAAAGTCAATTTTTTTAGCCCCAAATCCATTCCAAATAAATCGGGTTTTTTCGGGTTTGGATCAGATCGGATATTTTTGCCATCCCTAGTTGCAAATGCTTATATATCCTTATCCACAAAACAAAGCAACATCTCATTCGTGCACCTCCTATTTATGAAGCAGTTGGCGTGTCGTGACTCGTGAGAAGGCTATCAATCCCACTTTACTCATAAAAAAATAACTATAAAGTATGGAGGTTTTCCCATTGCACTCCCTTAGGCGTGATAAGAGACTCTTTCATGCTATTTAAGAATATTTTGATTAATAGAAATATTGAATGTAATTAATTTATTTAAAGGGTTAAAAATGTTTTTTTTTTTTTTTGGGAATTTGGGTAATTTAAAATTTTCTCATTATTTAATCAATACATATATAATTTAACCATGTGCATTCACCAACATGTATAGGAAATTTTCTTATGTTATTGTGAGAATATATTTTTCTCAATGTTATAAAAGTGGATTTTCAAACTATATATGATATTTAATTTTGGGATAAATCTTGATAAAGTTTTAAGGTGTGAGTAGATTTTTTGTAATATTCTAATTATACGTATAAGTACTAAAAAATATATATATGATCAATGTCACATTGAGATGTTCGAAAATGTAACCAGTATAGTTTAATTTGGAACAATCAACTTAAGGTCCATATGCAACACAAAAAGGCTTAAAATGAGGTGGTCCCTGCAACTAACTTCATTGGATCGAGTCTGAAACTCATTATAATAAGCCAGTATTAAAGTGGTAATGAATATATACATTAATAAGCACTTATTCATAAAAGTACTTCTTATTAAATTGTTTTGTTATAATATTAATTCTGCGTGGAATTATACTTTCCACGAACGGGTAGCTAGCTACCTACTTCTTAATTATGAAAAGTGCTTCCATCTCAACGATTCACACACCACACATATTTTGTTAACATAATTTTTTATCACATTATTTTATAATTAGTATTATAGCTCATACGGATGCTATAATAACATTGTTCTTGTATTAATATATTAAATATTTTGGTTTTACAAAATCCTTATGATGTT
This sequence comes from Dimocarpus longan, assembly GCA_022984855.1. NCBI lineage: Eukaryota > Viridiplantae > Streptophyta > Magnoliopsida > Sapindales > Sapindaceae > Dimocarpus > Dimocarpus longan. The sequence continues at coordinate 6,687,075 of CM041016.1, read as the reverse complement.
AAGGACGAATTAAATCATTTTTGTAATCATCATCCCATTCAATAAATGATTTACATATTGTTATAAGTGTTTTTCGGACTCCTCAAATGGGCTGATAAAGGCCCATCAAGACAGTGGTGGCCCAAGCCACTAAAACCAAGTATGAAGCCCTGTACATCGGATCGTGAGGTCGCTAGATCCCTATAATGGTTGACGAGGTCGAGCCCGTTAGAAGAGTACGAAGTCAAGGTCGCTGACTCATCATGGCGACGTTGAGATCGTTAGGTCAGTGCGAAGACAAGATCGCTACGTCGAAACTTCAGTTCGCTTTCTACCTCAATTCGTCCAGTATCAGTGCAAGACAGTAAGATGGCGTATCTTATACGATAAACAAGATTACTTCACCTAACAACAGCTTAATACCAGGAAATCTCACCAAAACAGCATGGGCTAACATTCGGCCCATGTGTTGCCAGAGTTGACCTGGCAAGAGTCAGAGACATTAAATGCATTTCAGCAGCATTAATGACGATGGATCAAGACCTTTTTGTCTGTTTGTTTTCTTTGTAGTCTCATCTCCTCTATAAATAGAGGAAGACATTTATTGTAAAGGGATCCAGTTTTTTGAGTGCTGTTATTCTGTCAAAATAGAGAGAGAGCGAAACACTTATAACAGAAACAGTGGACGTAGACACTTTCAAAAAGCCGAACCACTTTAAACATTGTGTATTCTTCTTCCTTCTTCTCTTCTCTTTTGTCATTATTGGGTTTGTTTGTTGCAGGTCTTCTTATCGATTGCGGTATTGAGCTCAAGAATCTGGTTGGCTAGTTTCTCACGTCAACACATATAAAAACATTAAGATGGAAATAGTAAATCACATACATCTACATGAAATGAAATATATGTTATTACTGTATATTTGATAATATTTATCAAATTTTAGAGAAACATTAAGGTTTGGTTACCTAAAGTGTTATAGGATTTGATCTATATAAAATTTTCATAATATATTAATCTTTGCTATCAAAGAGATTAGCCTAACCCTCCACCTTTTGTGTCTGATATGATCTGGTTGATAAAATACTAGTTCAATGCTTCAATTATTGAAGTAAAATACTAGTTCAATATTACTTCAATTATTAAATTGCTTCAATTTTATACGGATATTATATTTAGCAAAACAACCTTGAATGATCTTGATATGAGAGTCTGAGACGTATATGAAATCAAAATAGGTCCAAAAATATGTCCCACGAGGGTTGACTAGTACAACTAGATTTGGCTTGTTAAGTTTGGATTGAATATTAACTGTTCCATAAAGAGTTGGCAGCACTGAGTCACTTCTTGTAGTTTTCTGCGTAATACAAGTACATTTTAATTATCTTGTAATTTTTTTTTAAAAAAAATAACTTATAATAATTAAAAAGGAAGAAAACTTTTGTGGGATGATCTCAATTCTATCGGACCGTCCAATGTCATAGAGCTATCTTTCATTGGAATATAGTTCCATGTTATTTTATTTTATTTTTAAGATAAATTATGGGATGATGATAAAGTTTTATTGGACGGTCTCACTTTTTCGCATCAAATAGAAGAGTTAAATTTAAAGTTTTATCATGTGGTGCCAAATAGCAAATTGTTGGCAGATGAGATAATCACGTAGTGATACACGTGTTTTAAAATGTATCTATATCAACTTCTGATGTGATATATGAATGATCCCATACAAGATGCATGCATATATCATATTTGTAACCACAAAATATCATATAGCAATCTTAAAACTAAATGATATGATAGCTTTATAATTTTAGAATAATATCATTCTAAAAATAGTTTTCTTAATGTGTATTTAAAAACAGAATTAAGTATATTATTTATAAAATTAAATTAAATAAAAAATGATATTATCTAACTATCAGACGAGAATACAAATATATTTTGTCTTTACTTTTTTTTTTTTTTCTTTTTTTCATAAAGAGTTTATCTTAATATCTTTAGTGAAAATTCTTCACCAACCTGGAGTCATGGACCCCTATTTTTAGGGGATGAAAATTATGCAATGGAGTAAATTATTAAAGGAAAGAAATATAATTGGAAACTAAAATATGACAATGATAGATTCATTGAAGCTCAATGGATAATTAAGCACTTATTTTTATAAATACGTCTGTTACAGATGCTTATTCATATGTGTGGAAACTCTCCACAAACAGCTATTAATGCAAGTGCTTCAATCTTGGCAGTCCACAAATTCGTAGTTGACCATTAGGTGGCCTTGTGCTATGCCTCTACCATCAGTGTCAATTTGTTTGAACACTGCTTCATCCAAATCTAACCCTCCATTGGAGCATTGATCAACAATTCTTGCTGTTGCTTGTGCTCCTGTTCCTGGGTTTGTCACCTGCAAATTACAAGTTTATATTAATATATCGTCATTGCATCGTGACATAACAGCATGAAATTTTTAAAAGATAAAATAATTACTGGTATGATATCAGAGCTATAAGCTCTTTCAAGTTTCATGTACCCTCTTGCACTAATTTTAAGGGCCTATCCCTATCGAATCCTATGATTTGAAACAAACTAAAAATACGTACAATCTTGGATCTAAGAAATGTTGTGTAAGTGTTACGTACCCTTATGCACTTGCCACAAGCGGCTTGCCCATTGGGAGCAGCGGAGTGACAGTAGGCGGTCCAGCCGTACTTCTGGCGCCAAGCCAAGGGCTTGTCGGCATCATAGGTTGCGCAGAAAACACTTGCTTTGATATAGTCCCATCCAATTTGTTCAGGATGGTAAAGATGGTACGTAGCCCTCACATTAGAAGCACTTTGAGCATAAGCACTTGCCACCAGCATAGACACCAACAAACTCACACATCGACCAAACCTCCCCATTCTCTCTGGCTCTTTCTACTTAGAACTTGTGTATTTGTGTACCAGTTTGATTGCACAAAATGGTTCTCTGAGTACTTGAATTTATAGGTAAAAGTTTACAAACATCACTGCTACGATATTACCAAAACAACCTTGGAAAAGTATGAGAAATTATACGTGTCCAAAAAATCTCAATTTTGTGACTTTTTTTACCTTGACTGGGATGATTGTCTGTGTTGATAATTTTTCATGAATTTGTGGTTAGGATGCCGGATAAGCCGGTGCAATTTTGTTCTTTGATGTAAAACAAACAATTCCAAAGCAGAAAAATAATGAGTCAATAATTTTGGCAACTAATTCGTGTCACGTAACAGCCAGGTCATTATGATGTGCTCTCCATCCTTCACGGCAAGTTCAAGTCCAATTTGTGAATTTTTTTTTTTCAAATTTTAATGTTTCTGGAAGGTATGAGAAAATTTATTGTGTAGAAAAACGAAATTGAAAAGCGGTACTATTGAGATGAGATTGAGGTAATTCTTGGGAAGTACCAATAAATCGAAGTCCTTTTATATGTCACATTTTCAAAGTTAGTTAATTGTTTTTGAGAAACACGCAAAAAAAAGGTTTGGACATATGTTTCTAAATGTTTTCTGTAATTTGATACACATAGATTCAATTTCACATTAACTCCGTAGAAAACAAACTTTCTATCACAGAGAGACAGCGAAGGTAACTTGTTTTTTCCGTGTTAGTACTGGTCATAGATGTTGCGTGTGTTCACCGATCCCGCAAAATAAGAGCAATTCATGTGTTGGAATTGAATATATGTATATCTAAATGATGGATTAGTGGAATATAGAAATCTATTTAGAAAATATGAATTAATATGTATGATGAAAACTGAAAATTGGACCCCTCCAACTTAAGCTTGAAACAAAAGGTATGCATCACTTGGTCAAAATTGAATGTATATGATTTCATTAATATTTGATAATAGTGATATTAATTTTTGATTTCACAATATAACTTATCATTCATATATCAATTTAAATATTTTATCATGTTATAGAAGATTAAAAACTTGAAGTAAATATAAGTGATTGTTATTGATAGGTAACTTTAGTCAACTAGTAAAATAGTCAAATTCAATTCATTAATAAGATATACAAATTCAAATTTTATTTTTCTCCATATATTAAATGTTGCTTGCAATTTTTTTTTTAATTATCATTTAAATTAAGGGATATGGTCAAGGACGTTACAAGTCATCTTGTAGATAGATTTGGGATGAGAATTTAGAGTAGAAATTGTGTTGTGTGTTACAGTGTTGGTAATTTAATAGTAGTACTCCAATAGAAAATATATAACAGAATTTTATTATACCAGTGCTTTCTCAAATTTGTAATCCAAAATACAGTTATGATATAACAAATTATATATAACTGATATGTTGATAATGAAATGATCATTAATTAAATGACAAACAATTTGATTAAGTTTAATAATTATTATTTTTTCAAATATCATTCTTAATATGGCTATTCAAATATGAAATATATAGTGTCAGACTAATTTTTTAATTACAGAAACATATTAAAAATGAAAAACTTCATTTTAATCATTGAGGTGTCAGAAACTATTAGGTTTTTAACTTTTTTTTGGAAAGAGTTTTATTTATCCCTAAAGTTTTCAAAAATCTTTAAAAAAATTCAAACCGTCAGTCAACTGACTATTAATAGAGACAAATGCTTTGGGCAGGAAGGGTAAGCTATCCTTTTTAGGTGGAAAGCTTAGAGAATGACTATGATTTTAAAAATTTAAAAGAAAAAATAAAAATAGCCTTGAAAGGACACATATATGCCACTCAGTTGAGAAGAAACTAGTCTACCTTCCTCCTATTTCCGAGAGCTTTCCTTCCGTTTTTGAAAGTTTTAATTCCAGATTGTATCTCAAAGCCCTAATAAAGAGAGCTTGATAATGTTATTATACGTGTAATATGTCAAAAAAAAAAAAAAACTAAGTATATGTTTGATACAACTTGTCTACTTGACAAAAGAGTTTTTTTAATCCCAAAAGCTCATTAAATTTATTTTGTATTATTTAATTGTCATATTAATAGAACTTTTGACAATTAAAAAAAAAAAAAATTGATATACATCTATTAGGAGAAGTTTAAATTTTGAGTTTTTTCAAGTGTATCTTTCTTGGCATTTTAAAAACATTAAAATGTCTATTATAACCCTATTGGTCTACCACATATACGACCTCTAGCAACCCTTTCATTGACACACTCAAACCCTCAGAGCATCTCCAATGCAAGTATGGATTGTGAAAAAATGAAGTGCCACATAGGATAAATTGATAGAGTGTTAAAATTAAGTTTTTCAATGCAAACTTCTATAACCACTATTAAGCTGATATGACAAAAAACAAAATAGAGGCTATCAACCTCAATGTCTATTTCTAGAGAGCCTCCTTGATAACCATGTCAACAATAAATAATTGAAACTTCTATAAAATAATATTTTATAATAATTTGCTTTAATGATATATTATTCTTTGACTAATCATCATTGAAATGAATAGACTAGCATTGGAGAGTCTTTTTAGACTTGAGTGTCTATCAATTCATATTTATGCCACATAGGATGTACATTTCCTTGACATTAATGATATGTTCATTTTTTTTAAAAGACAATCCACATTTGCATTGGAGATACTCTCAGTGAATCGACCTCTCCACGCCCAACTCCAGTCAATCTTGCCGCGTTTGAGACATCTAGAGCACTGTTAAGATTAGATTCGCCATCTGGTATTGTTTTTATATATATGATGTTGTGCATTGAAAAGTGTTTTTTTTTTTTTTATAGTTTTTTTCTATTGTGTTTTTGGTTTTTGTTGTTGGTTTTGGTTGCTTGAGTCGGTCACTGTTTGTTATTGTGTCTATTGTATTTTTGGTTTTGGTTGTTGGTTTCAGTTGTTATGGTTCGGTCACTGTTTTGGTTTCATTAATCGGCCAATTTAACCCAACATATGAACCCGATTCTCAGTCATCAAAGGAGGGCTCTCTGTCTCTCCAATTTGTTTTGAAACAACTTATTTTTAATTTATTTATCATCATTATTATTATAAAGCTATTGTTTGTTTCGTAGAATTCATTGTTGGGTGCTTCCATTGCTGCAACGACAAACATGTTAGAGATAAGTCGGAAAGGCCGGTCATCATCAATTGTCATTGTTGAAAAAGAAGAAGAATTTATCTTTTGAGTGCTGGAGTTTGCAATGTTGCTTTTCGATTAGTATTAATTTTCATGACGAGGAATGCACTCTTCATTGTACCTAAACATTGGTGGAAAAGATGCTTTATTTCTCGACAAGTATGCCCGCCGATTGTGTGTTTCAACTGATTGAAAAAATAGTAATTATATATAATAAGCAAGTGTGATTCTGCTTTTTAATTAATTAAAGAGATGCCACAAAGTCTTTGGGTGCATGATTTGTTGGATGTGAGACAATGGTGGCACAAACAGTATGTGTTGATGTATTTGGATGCGATACACACTTCATTCATGTGGTGATAAATATATATGGTGATAAATCAAGTGAGAAAATATATTGATGTATTTGGATGCGATACACACCTTCATTCGTAGACTTAATTGCGTAGGAATAAAGGCACATTCTGAATATAATATTTTATTGGCCGAATGGTTCAGGTTGTGTCGCAACAAAGCAATGACAAAAATTTAGGTTTAACGTGCTTTTCCTTGTACTAATTTTTAATGCAACAAAATTTATGGTTTGTATGTTGATTTATGTTGCATGGATTATGTATATGTAAGTTATGCCGTTTGTACTGTGTTTCTTGTTTCTTGTTTAAGTGTGTTTAACTATGTATTGCTTAATTGTTTAATTATACTAATGCAGTAATGCTTAACTGCGTTTAACTATATACTGCTTAACTGTGCTAAATTAACTGTGCTTAATTGTTTATAATTTTGCTTAACTATGTTTATAATGTGCAGTGTGTCCTTAATTGTTTATTTGTTTGCATGTGTACAGTATTTTCAGATTTGAATGGAAACCTTTCATGGGTTTGCTCGGATTAGAGATCAAGTATTAGACCTAGATATCTTACGACCTGGGGATTGTAGCTTGATTAGCATAATTAATGCTGCAAAAATGAAGTCGAAGGGAGAGAAAGTTAATCAAGGGGAAACGTGCGAGCTTTTTGTTATGTTTCTGTGGGATGATGAACGTCAGATGATAGCATCAGATGAGGAGCTGATGATAGTGTTCGTAGTATTTGATGTAAAAATTGTTGTAGAAATAGAATTTGAGGTTTGTGATATCGTGGCTCCAGTCACGGTTGCGCAACATGTTTAGGAAATATTAAATTAAAATGGAAAGAAAATATTAAAAATATAAAAATTAAAATTGAGACATATGAATATATCTAAATCATTAAAATATATTTAATCTAAATGCCATAAAATTATATCACTCGATCCCTCCCAACATATATATATATATATATATATATATATATATATATTGTTAGTTAGGTGAAGCTCATATTATTTATATGGTAGTAGAGTCGCAGTTTTTTCAACTTGATGAAACATGAATTATAAAGACAGTGAGACAATTGGAAAACAACGAAGCAATTGGAAGACAGTGAAACAATTGACATCGTCATTATTAAATTGTATTACACATTCACATTTTGCCTATAAATAGGCAATTATAATTCATTTCTTATATCCCATCTCAAATCTTAATTGTATATTTGAAAGTTTCCTTCTCCCTAGTTCTCTCTTAAAATTTTAGAGAGAGTTTGTATTGTAATTGTTGGTTTAATAAAATTTTTCTAGTTTTGGTCTGTGAATGTTTCCCTTACATTAAGGGTTTTACTGCGTAAATCTCGTGTTTATTATTTTTATTTTATTTTATTACTTCCATTTTCTTTCAATATTATTTTCGATTTCAAGTTTAGTTTATGTGAGATTATAATAGTATCAGGTTGTTACAATAATAGTATTAGAGACAAATTCTTTAGAAAATTCTGAGTATGCTCTATGGTTACAACATTGTTTGATCTTCCACATTATAAATGAATTGTTCCTAGTTACTGGAAATAAGAGTGGTGGTATAGAAGTTCATGTCTATGAAAAGTTCTAATTAGGAAAGACTGTGTATTTAAGTGTGTCCATTGTGACTCACCTCTCTTTCTTAGGAATTAACTCGGGGTGCTATTCACGGATACTTGCACTATTATGAAATATGGGTACTATAGATGATATTGTTCATTGAATATCTTGTAAGTATTTCATAAAGATGGCGGCAAAATCTAAAATTGAGAGGTTCAATGGAAGTAATTTTTCATTGTGGAAACTGAAAGTAAAGGCTATTTTAAGTAAAGATAATTGCTTATAAACAATAAAAGAAAAACTAGCCGAAATCACTGATGACGCCAAGTGGAAAGAGATGGATGACAATACAATTGTCAATCTCCATCTGGTTTTAGCTGCTGGTGTATTATTAAATGTAACAAAGAAGAAGATGGCTAAGGAAGTATGAGACACTCTAACAATATTGTACTAGTTCAAATCAGTACACATAAAGATTTTTTAAAAAATGAAGCTTAGTAATCTTTGAATAGCAAAATCTACAGCAATAACCAACCATATCAACACCTTAAATACTATATTTTTTCAACTTTCAGTGTTGGGTCATATAATAGAGATAAATCAACATACAAAAATTCTACTTCAAAGTCTACCTAATTCATATGATCAATTTGTTATCAACCTAATAAATATTATTCTTTTAGACAATCTAGTTTTCGATGAGCTTGCAGCTACTGTCTTAGAAGAAGAAAGCAAGCGAAAGAATAAGGAAGATAGATAGTCAAGTAGTATATAAGCAGAGGCTTTGTCAACGATAAAAGAGAGATCAATGGAACATGGTGCCGGTGGGAGTCTTAATCGTGGTAGATCAAAATCAAGAAGTAAGAAGAATGTTAGACGTTAAACTGTTGAAAAAAATAGGGCACGTCAAAAGTGAGTGTTAGCACAATAAGAAGAATAAAACTCTTGAGTCATCAAACTCGCGATGATGTGTAGCAAGTATCTCATATGATAGTAGTGTCTCATACAGCGAAGCAACCATTGTTACAGAAAGTAGGTTACGGTTTGTTGATGTTTAGATTCTAGAATTCAACAGTCACTTAGCACATGACCGCTCGTAGAGAATGGTTCCACACATATGAACTTATCTCAAGAGGATTTGTATTTATATGCGATGATCATGCTTTAAAGATCATTGGTATTAGCACAACAATATGTGAAGGGCTTAAAGAATAATCTATTGTCTTTAGGACAACTGAATGATCTTGAATATAAGACCCATATAGAAATGAGATCTTGAAAATTGTTAGAAGTGTGTTTGTTGTTATGAAAGGAGAAAAAATTGTTGCAAATGTATATATGCTTAAAAGAAATACACTACTGGAGGCTGATTCATGTGTTGCATCAATCAACTATAGGGAAGAGTCAACGACGATGTGACATTGCAAATTAGGTCACATATTTGAACGAGGGTTGAAGATTTCCTCCAAACGCAAATTGCTTCCTAGGTTCAAAACGGTAAATCTACCTTTTGTAAGCATATCATGACAAGTAAGCGGCATAGATTGAAGTTTAGTAGTTCTACTGATATGAGTAAATACATTCTAGACTTGATTTATTTTGATGTTTGGGAATCATTGGATATATCTCTAGGAAAAGTAAAATACTTTGTATTATTCATTGATGATTACTCTAAGAGAAGTTAAGTGTACCCTATCAAGAGGAAGTTAGATGTGTTTTCAGTGTTCAAGGTATTCAAAGCGCGGGTAGAATTTGAATCTGAGAAAAAGATCAAATGGACAGATAATGGAAGAAAATATACAGACGGGGAGTTTCTTGCTTTTACAAGCAAGAAGGAATCGAAAAATAATTCACAGTCATATACACTCCTCAACAAAATGAAATGGCAGAGTAGATGAGTAGAACTCTTGCAGAAAGAATAAGAGCTATGTTGAAGATTGCATGTTTATCCAAATCATTTTGGGCGGAAGCAGTGAAGACCGCCTGTTATATGATAAATCGATATCCATCCATATCAATTGAGTTGAGAAGTCCAATGGAGATGTGGACCGGTAAACCCGTTGATTATTTTACTTTACATTTGTTTGGATGTCCAGTGTATGTGATGTATAATGTCCGAGAAAGAATAAAGCTTAATCCAAAATCAAGAAAATGTATATTCTTAAAGTATGCTGATGGAGTGAAGGATTATCACTTATGGGATCCTACTGTTCAAAAGGTTATCATCAGCAAGGATATTATCTTTGTAAAAGATCAATTTCAAATAAATAGAGATCATAGAGCTTCATAATAAATTCAGAGACTAAAATTGTACATACGAAAAATAATTCAAAACATAAAAATTTAGGTTTTTTTTTTTAAGCAGAACCAGAGCACGAAGTACAAGAACTAATAGAGATGGAGACTCCAGAAATTCAACTATCAACTCGAAGAAAAAGACTACCAGTATGACACTCAGAGTATGTTACGGAGACCAATGTTTTGTACTATTTTCTATAAAGCATGGAGAGTCTTCAACTTTCCATGAAACTACAAACAGCTCAGATGCACCTCTATGGATAACAATAATGCAAGAGAAGATTGAAACTCTATATAAAAACAAGATATGAAAACTTGTACCTTTATCACAAAGTTGGAAAGCCATTGGAAACAAGTGGGTCTTTAAGATCAAACAGGATAACAATGATCAAATGGAGCGATATCGTGCAAGATTGGTGGTAAAAAGATATGCTCAGAAAGAATATAATGATTTCAATGAAATATTTTCCTCAGTGGTTCGACTTACAACAATAAGTGTGGTCCTGGCAACGTGTGCTATATTTGATCTACACTTAAAGCAGTTAAATATAAAAACTGTATTTCTTTATAGAGAACTTGAAAAAGAAATTTATATGCCCAAACCAGAAGTTTTTGTTGAAGAAAGCAAAGAGAACTTAGTTTAAAGGTTAAAGAAATCTTTGTACAGTTTTAAACAGATGTCGAGGTGTTGGTACAAGAGATTTGATTCCTTTATTATAAGTCTTGGATACAACAAATATAGTTCAGCTATTGTACATACTACAAGAGGTTTGGAGATAGTAATGATTTCATTATCTTACTGTTGTATGTGAATGACATATTAGTATCAGGCCTCAACAAAGATCGAGTCCAAGGATTAAAGGCATAGTTGGCTAGGGAGTTTGATATGAAGGACTTGTGACCAACAAACAAGATTCTAAGAATGCAAATTCACTAAGACAGAAAAGACAAAAAGATTTGACTTTATCAGAAAAACTACTTACTTGTGCTACTTCAACATGCAAGGTTGTAAGCTAATTTCTATCTCTCTTCTTGTGAATTACAAATTATCCTCAAGTATGAGCTCTACCATTGAAACAGAGAGGATAAAAATGTCTTGAGTGTCGTATGCATCAGTAGTAGAAAGTTTAATGTTCACTATGATATGTACAAGACTGGACATTGCACAAACAGTGAGAGTGGTCAGTCAATATATGGCGAATCTTGGTAAAGAACATTGGAATACGATAAAGATGATTCTAAGATACATTAGAGGATCCTCAGATGCTACTAAATGTTATGGATGATCAAAGGTTATATGGATTCAGATTTTACAGGGGATTTCAATAAAAGAAAATCTATCACAGACTATATGTTTACGATTGTAGGAAGAGCTGTAAACTGGATATCTAAATTACAAACAGTTATAACTTTATCTAAAATATAAATAGAATACATGTCAACTATACAAGCTTATAAGGATGCAATTTGGATTAAATGGATAGTATAGGAGCTTGGGTACAAACAATAAAAAATCTTTTTGTTTTGTGACAGTCAAAGTGCTTTGCATATTGTAACGAATCCAATCTTTCATTCCCGAATAAAGTATACAAGAGTTCAATAACATTTAGTTCGTGAAGTAATGGAAGATGGTAGTGTAAACATGCAAAATATACACATCAATGAGAACCTAGCAAACACAATGACCAAGTCTATCGGTACTGATAAATTCATTTGGTGCATATCCTCATTTATTGCAATGACCACTCATATGTTTATCAGTACTGATAAACATAAGCAACAGGAGTTTGATTAAATATTAGAATAATAAACCAAATTATTAAAAATGACTTCAACTTGGAGAATGTTAGTTGGGTAAAGCCATATTATTTATATGGCAATAGAGCTGCATTTTTTTGACTTGATGAAAAATGAATTATGAAGATAGTGAGGCAATTGGAAGATAGTAAAGCAATTGGAAGACGGTGAAGCATTTGACATTGCTATTATTAAATTGTTTTACACCTCTACAGTTTGCCTATAAATAGGCAATTGTAATTCATTTGTTAACCGTCTCATATCCCATTCCAAATCTCAATTGTATATTTACAAGTTCTCTTCTTCCTAACTCTCTCCTAAAATTTTAGAGAAAGATTTTATTGTAGTTGTTGGTTTAATAAAATTCTTCTAATTTTGATCTGTATATGTTTCTCTCACATTAAGGATTTTGCCATATAAATCCCGTGTCCAATATTTTTATTTTATTTTATTACTTTCATTTTCTTTTAATATTATTCTCAATTTCAGTTTTGCGCTAGATTAAGATAGTATCAGATTGTCATAATATATATATATATATTAATTCCCATATATTTACCAAATGTAAAGGACTACTTTTGAAACAAATTTAGGTCCAAATCTAATAGAAAGGCATTTTTTTAAAACCAGCAACTCATCACAATAAACTTGATAAGCACTTATTCTTAATACTTCTTGCACTTTTATTCATAACAAGAGCTGTGGATATCTCTCCACAAACTTCATGTAGCTATATATAATTATATATATAGAGTGCTAATTGATAGAAAGTACTTCCATCAATTTCATCAATCTCTGCAATCCACAAACTGATAGTTTACAATAAGGTGGCCTTGTGCATAGCCCTTGCCATTGGTGTCCAACCTCTTGAACACACCTTCGTCCAAATCCAACCCTCCATTGCTGCATTGATCAACAATTCTCACTTTTGTTTGTGCTCCTGTCCCCGTGTTTGTCACCTGCACACACCCAACATATATATAACCAAGACTCATTCATAAATTTCTTTCCAGGACATTAACACACACTTGTCAGTATATAATAACACAACAGCATCTAAACATTAATGATATCCAGGATGACATATTATAATGTCTTACCCTCAAGCACCTGCCACAAGCGGCCTGTCCACGGGGTCCAACAGGTCCACAAAAGGCGGTCCAGCCGTACTTCTTCCTCCATGCCAAGGGCTTGTTGGCATCCCAGGTTGCACAGAAAGCACTAGCTTTCATCAGGTCCCATCCAATTTGTTCAGGACGGTAAAGATGGTAAGTAGCTCTCACATTGGAAGCACTTTGGGCATAAGCACTTGCCACCAGAGACAGCAACACAATCATACAAAACCAAGTAAATTTTCCCATTTTGAATTTTTTGTTTGTGTGTGTGTGTAGATGGATCAAATTTTGTGAACATAAAGTGGTTCATGAGTGCTTGAATTTATAGGGAAATGACTACGACTATACATATGATTTGATTACCAAAACAACCTTGGAAAAATTTTTAGAGGACCTCAGATTTGTCCAAAAATAATGACTTTCTGATCTTGAACTGTAGTTGCCCTCGTAGATTTTCCATTTCTTTCCTTTTTTTTTTTTTTTTAAACGGATCAAGGGCAGATGTCCACCAGAGTTGTTACAATCTTTATTTTCGCCGGTGTAATTCTGTGCATACATGTAATTTATGATAAGAGAAACCTATCCAAAAAGGTTAGTCAATTTTGGCAACTAATAGCAAGATAATTTTAAAATAAACGTAAATGTGGGTTTTTTTTTTTTCCTTTCTACAGTTATGTCAAGTTTTTTAATTTTTTTAATTTATAATTAAATAATATAATATATAAATTATTAATATTATATTAATTATCATATTATCTCGTGATTTATAAAATTTTAATAATTTATATATTATATTATTTAAATAAAATAAAAAAACGGAAAAGTTGAGTATTATTATTATTTTTTTAAACTATAGCAAATTTATGCGTAGGAGGAAACAAAATATAATTCCAACCCATTTATTGCACATTCACCTTAATTTTCATTTACATAAATATTATTTTACTTCGTCACATTATTCCAACCCATTTCTCGATAGTATTTTATTCCGACCCACCCATTTCCCCATAATGTCTGAAATTTTTAAGGTACCTATTAAAGATTTAGAAAATAACTTGCAATTTTGTGACTACAAGCTAAAGTTACCAAATTTTTAGATGGTCCATGATTGTAGGTTATTTATAAGGTTTTGTTAATTAATTTATTAATTAAACTATTAGTGGTGAACCTCGTACGTACGTTAAATGAAAGTTCTCAATCACATTCTAGATACATGAATTTGTCCACTCTGTCATGGATATAACTAACTTTTCTTTACTCACAACTATTTTGAATCTTAGACTAACATTATCCTTTAAGTTTGTTCAGAAAAGGTATTTCAATTATAGGACTAAAAATTGAAACTATCCAAGTAATAAATCTCTCAGTAACAATAAAATTGTTAAATTGGAATAGCATCACTCTCCGTTATCTGTCAAAATCTAATTAAAAACTTTCTCCTATTTTACAATTTTCTCAACTTTTATTATATGAGAAATTTTAATGAAAGAGATGTGAAATTTTTTAAAACATTTTTCTTTTTTGCAATAAGGAAAGTCAAAAGAAAATATTATAAAAAAATTTTAAGAGGAGTTAAATCACCGTTTTGTATTATCAAATCACATTAAAAAAAGGTAGGATTTTACCAAACATAATTTATGTGGGGTTAGAGCATATTTTGACAGTATATTCGTTTTTAATAATAAAATATTAAATAACTTGAATAGATTGACACGTTGCAGAGTGCAAAAGTTAAGATTTGGGTTGACCCGCATATTAATGAACAAGAATCAAGTAAATTGAATGGAGCACCACTTTAACGAAAATAAAATTATGTTGACTTCACCGATTCTTGTTGCCTAAATTGACCGCCGCCTCCTGCTTCCATCTTCAAAACTTTCATCAAACAATCTGAGCTTGAATTCAATCCTTGTCTAAGTTTTATCTAGATATTGAGATATTTTTAAATGCATTTTTTTTTAAAAAAAAAAAAAAAAACTTAAAAGTATTTTTTTTGTTAATATCATTGGTGGTACAACAATTACAATTTGAGATATTATCGGAAAACGGAGATTTTCTACCACAAATCATGTTAGGGGTGGTGCTATTTTCAAGAGTATTTTGAATAAAAAACTTAATTTTATGAAAGAAAAGAAAATAGCAAATCTTGAATATGTAATGATTTAATGTTTAGGTGTGCTTAGATGAGAAAAAAAAAATCAAGTAAAACTAAAATTAGCCTCAATCCAATAGTAGAACAAAATAAGACAAGACAAAAATGAATTGTGATTGTATAATTTAATTTATGCAAAGTTTAGGTGGGAAAACAATCCAACACATACTCCTACGAAATCACTAATGTTTGATTTTCTTTATCCACTAAGAATTTGATATTGTTTTTTCAACAAAAGTGGCAATGTTGATAAGCACTTAGTCATAATGCTTCTTACACAAGTAATTTAATCATAACATTATGTGGAAACTCTCCACAAACTAGTTGCTAGTGGTAGAATGGTTATTATATATATAGGTAATTAGTCCTGGTTCACAATCACATCGTAGAAAGTGCTTTAAACACAATCTGGTAGTCTTTCCATTACCATCCGACTTTTTGAGAACTTGCAGGCATGCGTGTATCCAACTCATACGAAATGCACACTATCAAGACGAGTTTGGACGAATATTAGATTGAAAGCAGTTTTCTTTTAATTGCCTCTACTAGTTTAGGCATGAGTATATCACTATATATAAAGATTGATCGTTAAAAATTGTTCAATGATATTAGATTGTAAAACCTAAATCAGTAATGTTACGTTAGGATTTAACAGTAATATATTCTCCATTTGGTCTTTTTTGAGTGAAAGATATAAAAGAAAGAGCTTCAGTTTTATTTTTATTTTTTTATTTTTTAAGATGCTTAATTGAGATATTGTAAACGGCCATTTAATAGTGGAAATTGAGAGTTTGATTAACTCCTTGGATATAAAGTCATATTGATCATCAAACCATGTAAAAATCTCGTGTCTCTTTTATTTTCTATTTCATGTGTTTGCTTTATTTTATGTTATGATTGCCTAGTAAACCATTCTGCAATTTAACCTAAAAAAAAAGAACCTACAAAATCAGAAAATACGACTACATACAAAGTAGGCATAACGGTCTTGGATGATGCCACAGGATCAACACCTAATCCTTCACTAAAGAGAAAATAAGTCACACCAATATTAATTACCATATCTAGGAAAATGAAGTATGTGCAAATGTCTGTTACAGGAGCCAGACTCCAGTCTTAGTGCCATTCTATAAGTAGTCATATATGTTCTCATTATAAGACAAAGTTACACAGCGTTACATGTTTAATTAGGACAAAATTCAACCGTCTTACATGTTCTTTCCAATTTAATATTAAGTTATTAACCAATTAAGCATCCGAGAAATCACATGATACCCTCAATGCCTATCGTCAAGCACTAGGCTAAGGCTTAGTTTGTGCTGGCGTTTCACTGAATTTCAGAAACCTCTCACAGCCTGTGTAACAAGGGCACCAACTATATCATGTATACTACAGTTCTGTCAGATAAAGCAACCAATCCCAATTTCAAGCATTGTTGCAGCTCCAATGATTTAAGGCCCCTCTATAAAACGTGCCTATCGGTGTCCACCAATCTATAAAACGTACTTCAAGAACCTAGATTATTATGTAAACATAATTTTCTGTTTCTTTTAACATCCAAAATCCCTCAATTACAACATGCGGTTCCTAATTTACCTATACAGCAACAAGAATATCAATAAACCTTAACTAAGTATGTCAACAAACAGTTAAAACACCACAAAAATTGACAACATTTTACGGTATAGTTAGGGTTTTAGATTATAATTATTTTTAATTTTGGATTTGTTACTCTTAATTTATGGATTTTATAATTAAATTTATTGTAAGTATGAAAACTTTATTGTATATAAATGTAGAGTTTGAAATTTAAGATTTAAATAATTGTTTAGGTTTAACAAAGTGTTATTTTGTTTTGTTGACATATTGCATTTGTTTAAATCAATTAAATGTGGTGTTAATTTAATTTTCCATTTTGGGAAAAATCTAAAAAAACTCCTGAAATGAAAAATAATATCAGTTTACCCTAATTTTCAAAATATTAACCAAAAAACCCCCTATCGTCAACCAAAAGTTGTTTTCATCTAAATTTATAGTGGTTTTGTGACAAAAGCATTAAAAGACCAAAATACCCTTATTATATTAAAAAATAAAAAAATAAAAAATAAAATAAATTAATCAATCACCTAACTATCCTTTCATAACCAAAAAAAAAAAAGGAAAAAATTAAATTTATATAAAAATATAAAAATAAATTATAATTTTAGATAATTGAAATAATATTTATTATTAACTAAAAATTAAATAAAAAAACTTTATAGCAAATCTCATTTGAAAAAAAAAAATAAAAAATAAAAATATTAATTTAAAAAAATAAAAATTAAAAAAAAAATTCATCAGATTTCTACCATCCATCTCAAGATAGATGATGGAGATAAATTTGAAAAAAAATGAAAAATTAAAAAATAATACACTAAAATTAAAATAATTAATTAATTAATAATTAAAAAAATCAAATTATTAAAAATAAAAAATAAAAAGGTTTGTATTCTTTTATTCAAACCAAACCCATATTCTTCACCAACATAAATCTGATTTGAATTCTTATTTAAATTCAATCACAATGAAATTAATATAAGTAAAAACAACAAAATTTCTTCTTCAACCACAACCAGTTCGAACCATCAAACCTTTTGCAGCCAAAACCCACATCAATTAAACCAACCAAAACCCATAATAATCTTCTTCATCATGTTACCCAAATAAATCTCAAATTAATCTACATGAATCAAAAACAATGGAAAAAAAATCGAAAAAATTAAAAAAAAAAAAAAAACAGCAAGAAGATCTGGAGATAGAGACGGCGTCGGCATATGGAGCTCGAAGATTTGGAGAGGAGCAGCAGTAGAACACCGCCTCTGCCCTCTGTCGCCATCGAAAGCAAATGATTAAAAAAAAAAAAACAAGAAGATCTGGAGATAGAGACGGCGTCGGAGTATGGAGCTCAAAGATTTGGAGAGAAGTAGCAGTAGAACACCGTCGCCGAGAGCACATGATAAAGATGCCATCGAGAGCCCATGATGAAGAACACCGCCACCCCGCCATCAAAAGCAGCATCAAAACACCGCCAGTGTAAAAGATTAACGGCTGAGGATTGAAGTAGAACACCGCAGCAGAACAGCACCAAGATAGACGGCTGAGCAGCAGCAAAACACCATTGAGATTGACGGTTGAGAAGAAGAAATTGAGTTGTAGAAATCGAGAGCAACAATAGCAGGGTGTGAGAGACTGACTACTGAGAAGAAGAAACTGAGATGAGTTTTGGTTTGTAGAAAGTCGGTGTGAGGGTTTTGGTTTGTAGAGAGAAAATAATGGCAAAGAGGTATGGATGGAAGAGAATAATGGGTGGCGATGATGGAGAGGCAGGGATGGATATGGAAACCACCGCACACATGGCACATTCTAGGTGGTCCTTAATTTATTTTTATTTTTTATTTTAATTAACAAATTATATTTTGGGAAACAGTTGGAATCCATTTAACATATCAACCCCCATTTACCTTTTTACTTTTCAAATTGACTAATCTGTTAGTTCATTGACAGATTTACTGTATTAATTAACGGTTAGACCGTTTTAGCTATTATTTTCAAAACCAGTGGTGGTTTGATATTAGTTTCAATTTTAGGGGTTAAAATGATAATAACCCTTTAATTTTTTAGGACATTATGTGATGTTTGTTCTTTTTTGTTGACATGTTATATATATTACATTAGGAAATTAAATTTAGTTTTTATTTAATGTATGTTAATTTTATTTTCAAACTGTTTAACAAAGTGATTTAATAATAATATTAGGTTACATTGTTAACCACGAAAAACCCTTCTTGATGAGTATGAGGGTTTAAAACCTTGTAGGATAAAATTTACATAACTTTTTGGAATTGCATTGCATTGTATGTATTTTATTTTCTTAGGATTTATATTATCTTGTTTATATTGTAGTTCCTATGTGCATTTTGAGGGGTAGGGTTTATTATGTCCCTCCTTAGCAATATGGAAAGCTAATGTTTAGGTACAAATATTATACAATGGAGTAAATTAAAGACAGAAATATTATTGAGAAGTAAAATATGACAATGATGTATAGATTCATTGAAGCTTTAATCGATAATTAAGGAATTTAATTTTATAAATACTTTTGTGACGGAAGCTTCTTCATATATTATACTGTGTAAAACTCTCCACAAACAGCTATTATTCCTAGTGCTTCAATTTTTGGAACCCAGCTGACGATGTAAGGTGGCCTCTACCATCAGTGTCAATCTGTTTGAACACTGCTTCATCCAAATCTAACCCTCCATTGCCGCACTGACCAACATTCCTGCCGTTGCTTGTGCTCTGTTCCTGCGTTGGATCTTCATCCAAATTTATTAATTAATATATTTAAAAAAAGAGAAGCCAATGGTTGGCCTCTGAAGTCAAAGTCATGCTATGGAGTGAGATACTCGGGATTAAAGTTTTGGAAAGGTCAAATGAAAGCGATAATGATGAAGACTCAAGTATTATCTAATTATTATTATTTTCTGCCCTTTTCTTGTCGTGACTCGTTAGGCGATGCAAGTTCATTGATTCACGTATAATCATAAAGTCTGGAGGCTGAAATTTTCCACATTAATGATCTGATTGAGACCGCCACTATCTTCATTAATTATTGTAACCTTTTTAACTAATATCGACTCTGTTACAATTATTTTAAAACATATTAAAATCAAACGCCGTTAATCCCTCCCAATGTAATATAAATATCTGTCCCTACTTGTTCTTATATGAATTGTATAGGGCTTATATATAAACTAATAAATAAAAAATTGTTCACACAATTATTCAAACTATTCCAAAATGATTCTTCGCATAATTATCATAAGCACTTTAATTTGATTATATTCAAATAAAAGTCTCGAGGCTGCGTGAGGGCAGAAAATTTTTGTATAGGTGTGATAATATAACAAAAGCACAAGTGACTTTACGTGCTTATTTTGGTTCACTCCAACAGAGTTTAAAGCTATGTGTTTTAAATGTTATAATTGTTATATTCATTAAATTGTCAATCTATACATTTATATTAGAGGTGAAATTTTGAAAGTCAAAATTGCAATTTAGTATATATGATCTAGTAATTCACATATTTGCCACAGGGAAAGGACTATTTTTAAAAACAAATTTAGATCCAAATTTATCAGAAGGCATGTGTTCGAAAACCTGCAAATGATCACAATAATATTGATAAGCACTTATTAGTCGTAGTAGTTGTTACACAAGTACTTTATTCACGACAAGAGCTGTGGATCACTCTCCACAAACTTCCATCTATATAGTGCTCTCATAAAGACCAAGTACGTCATCAATTTCATTTCCGCAATTCACAAACTGGTAATTCACTATAAGGTGGCCTCGTGCATAGCCTCTTCCATCAGTGTCCAACCTCCTGAACACACCTTCGTCCAAATCCAACCCTCCATTACTGCATTGATCGACAATTCTCACTGTTGTTTGTGCTCTCGTTCCTGTGTTTGTCACCTGCACACACACAGACACATCGAAGAGTTAATCATCATTTTTTCTCTTGATAATTTAAAAAAGATAAAAAAACTCTTTGAATCGATATTAACTTAAGTAAATAAAAAGGGTAAAAGAATGCTTCATATATTAATAGAGAAAAAAATAATAATTCATTAATTATCGGGAAGAAAATTAAAATAACCCTTTCAAAAAATTAACACATATGGAATCTGATTATAATCCAATAACAACAAAAAATTAACATATATGGAATCTGATAATAATCCAATAACAATATCTAAGCGTTAATGACATCCAGAACGATATATTATAATTTCTTACCCTCAAGCACTTGCCACAAGAGGCCTGTCCCCGGGGTCCAGCAGGTCCGCAAAAGGCGGTCCAACCATACTTCTTCCTCCATGCCAAGGGCTTGTTGGCATCCCAGGTTGCACAGAAAGCACCAGCTTTAATCAGGTCCCATCCAATTTGTGCAGGACGATAAAAATGGTAAGTAGCTCTCACATTGGAAGCACTTTGTGCATAAGCACTTGCCCCCAGGGAGAGCAACACAATCATACAAAAGAAAGAAAATTTCCCCATCTTGGATTTTTTATCTGTGTGTAGATATAATCAAGGTATACATAAACTTATTCAAGGATGCTTGAATTTATAGGGAAACGAGTCAACGACTACTGCTAAGTCTATTAGGCATGTCACTTAATTACCAAAACAACCTTGGAAAAATTTTGAGAGAACATCAGATGTGTCCAAAAATGTAAGATTATAGTACAATGGCCCTGTAGAGTTTCCATTTTTTTTTTTAATTTTTTGAAACCAATCAAAGACAGAGATGTCGGGTTCAACAAAAAGCAAAATTCAAATACAGAGATGTCCATCAATGATGTTACAATTTTTTTAAAGTTCGCTGATGTAATTCTGCCCATACATGAATTAACGATAAGACAAACTAATTCAGCAGAGGAATAACATAATGAGTCAACTTTGGCAGGTGGCAAATAAATACATGATAAATCAAAGTATACACAAGCGTTGATTGATATTACATGAAAATTTACTAAATGACTGACTTTAGAGGGTAACATAGAAGAATTCAGGCCACAAGCTAAAACATTAAGCTCGCACAAAAAAACATGACCAGAACAAATTTAGCTTTTAGTTAGTTTATGGTTTGATTTGAAATAGTCTGAAGAACTTTTGTGATCTTCTCCTTAGCTATAAGCATACATCAAGGTTACTTTCTAAACACAACAAATTAAGACAGTACGTATGTGACTCTATATTTCCTTCTACTCCACTATCCTGAGTTTCTACATGTGTTTTGCTAGTATGCAAAGACAATGACAGCTATCTAACATTTAAACCAAAAACAAAAATTGAACTTTAAAGTGTTTTGATCACGTCTACAACAATATTAAATTGATTTTCATTTTTTAAGTGTATATCATATATATATGTATATATATATATTCCACGATTTTTAAAAAATTAATTTCCAATCTAAAAATATATAAAATTTACACAAAAATATTAATTACAATTACTGTATCATAATAATTGTAATCATAATAATAATAAAACTTGCAATTTTGTGACTACAAGCAAAAATTACCAAATGTATAGAATGGTCCAATGGGTCAAGCCGCCAAGGCTGTATGTTATGGATAAGAATTTTGCCAATTTACTTATTACATTATTAATGATGAACCTTTTACTCTTGCACGTGAAATGAGAGTTTTCAATCTCACGCTAGATGCATGAATTTTTCCACTTTGGGACGGAGACAACTAGCCTTTCTTTACTTATAAGTATTTTATACAACATATATATATAATATAATTTTTTTTTTTAATTTGTTCAGTAAATATAGTTTTTAATTATATGACGAAAAGTTGATGTGATTCAAATGATAAATTTCTCAATCTCATGAATAAAAATATAAATTCAAAACCTAATTATCTTCCTTATCTCTCAAAACCAATGACAGTACGTTTTGTCTTGTATGTTTGTTTTGAATTTGATAAAGACTCTCTCTCTCACAAGCCTTGTCAACTTTCATTATAAAAAGGAAGTTATTAATTGAGCCGCGTAGGAATCCGTTTTAAAAACGATATTTGTCTGGATGAAGAATACTATATTAAAAGAGAATTTTGATTATGATTTTACTTTTAGATATAAATCTATAATAATATCGATAGAATTTTATTAAACGGAGTTATAGTTTATGTGGAATTGATAATGATATATTTATTAGAGTATATCGTAGACTTTGGAGAATAATAAAATATTAAGAATGAATTAAAAATTAACTATCTAATTCAAAAATATTTTTGAATTGAATAATTAATTTGTAATTTATCCATAATATTAAACACCTTGAATTGGATAAAATGGCACATTACAAGTGGCAAAAGTCAAAATTGGCTTGTCCCACATTAATTAACAAAAATCAAGTGAATTGAATGCAGAGACACTGGAACAAAAGTAAAATTAAGTCCACTCAGGGCGATTTTTGCCGCCTAAATTGACTGTCGCCTGCTGCTTCCATCTTCAAATCGTGTATAAAACAGTCAAGTTCGGATTCAATCCTAGTCTAAACTTCATCTGAGGTATTGAGATATTTTCAAAAGTATTTCGTGCATTACAATAGTGTTTACTGGCTAGGTGAAACAGAGTTTCGCTTTACCTAATTTATATTACCTACCGGACAAGCAAAGAATAGGTTCAAGAAGAAAAGTTGGTAAAATCATGCAACAATTGGCCTGCAAAGTGACAAGTATTGTGAAGTTTGATAATTACTTAATTATTTAAAATCTTAATATGTATCTGCAGCACAATCACCCCCCCTAAAATTAAGGATTACATTAAAGAAATAACAACAGCAACATTAAATATTATCTAAGACTTATTCAACTACGTAACAAACCTAGTCAAAGATTCCCACCGGATAACAGCCCCTAATTTCACTTCTCAGATATGTCGTAATACAACAATTAATATATAAAACATTATCAAGTTCAATGAAATTCTCTATCTAAGTAGTATAGAAAATGGTGCTATTTTTAGAAGTACTTGGGTTAGAATGAAATACTAATTGTATGAGAGAAAAGAAAATATATAGCAGATCCTGACAATGTAATGATTTTTAATATTTAGATGTGGTTAGATGAAAACATTTCAGGTAAAACTAACACTAATCTCAATCTAATAGTGGAATAACATTTAAAAAGTGAATTGTGATTCTGTAATTTAATTTATATAGAGCTTCGGTGAGAAGTGGATGCAATAAATACTACAAAATCAATTCTAGGCCTAGCAATCAAGAAGTTAATATTTGACTTTTTTTTTTTTTTTAACTTTAAGACTTCAGATTGTTTGTTCAACAAAAGTAGCAATGTTGATGAGCACTTACTCATAATACTTCTTATGTACTATTTTAATCATAATAAATTGTGAAAACTCATCACAAATTAGTTGCTAATGGTAAACTAATTACACGGGTCGTCCTAATTTTATAATTTAGCTTTTAGTTATTTTATGTTTTGAACTACTAAAATTAGCGACCACAACAAAGAAAGGCAAAAATTTATTGAATTAATTGTGAGAGTTCAAGATTTGAGAGAGAAAACTTTATTGAGAATCATGTAGAAGACAATCAAAAACTTTAGAAAGCTTCTCCGGTTATCAAATACAGACTACTCACCACGATAACTGATGTTAACTATATTTATATCTCTCTCTCAGTCAGCTTTTAACTAAGTCACACGTGTACTCTTCTAATCGGTGTTTTAATGGTTGAACTGTCCAATCTCTAATTGCATCATCCGGTGCTCTTCTCATGCTAACACCTGACATTTTCCTGGTGACCAATTCTCTGTTATTAGCTTTCACATTAATGATCAACTTGTTGCTTAAGCTATTTCAATTAAAAATGGAGAACAATCTCTCACCAATTTTATTATTAAAGCATATAATTAAAATATGAATCATATTTGTATATGACAATCTTAGAAGAAGAAAAGAAAACAAAATTAAATCGTGATTCCATAATCTAATTTGAGTGATCAACCGTTGTAACTCATTATTTAAATTTACGTAAACTAAAGTCGGAAGACATTCCAATATATAGCCCTATTTAATGAAACCCCATACAAGATGTGTTATAGCATAAATTAACCAGCTAATCGGTTCATGGATTGGCGCAAAGTATCATGCCTGATTTTAGAACTGGTGAACTCTCTTAACATTATGAGCCAATCTCTTCAATTAAACGATTCATGAGGTGTCACCCAAACAAAGACTGCACTTTAAATTTGGCATTCTATAACAATACCCAAATGTCTATCTTTATGTGCTGTCCTTCCCAAGTATTGCCATGCAAAGGTCTAGGAAAATCATATTGTTGCACAGTGACACATGTCTAGGAAGGCCGTCAGTTAGTCAACCGAAATGTCACGTAGAAGCAAAGCCATATTGCCCAACAACTCCTACATATAATGTTAAAATATGCACATGATAAGCATGAGAACAACCTCCCATACAAATGTAATACACATTGCTTACAAAAGCAAAAACTCATGTTTCTTTTTTAGAAACCACAAATTAACATTAAAAATTTTAATCCAACCTAAACGTTGAAGGGTTTCCGTTAGCAAAACCGGTGTTCTCATCATGATCAACTCTTGTTTTGTAAAAAGAGTACTACTTGAGCTAAAATGTTTAAGTTGAAAGAATCTAGAATGAGATTCGAGATCTTCAAGCTGGTTGATCTAAAATTTTTTATCAACACAGTACAATCTGGAATGAATTCTAGATCTAGCTATCAAGCATTAGATTAATAATTTAAAAAAAAAAAAATCGATATCAAATAAACAAAAAATCCGCCGATATCTGTCAAGATCAATTACAATTTGTTTGATCCAAATATTTACTCTTCTAATTAAAAGATAATTACTTTTCCAACTAACATGATAAAATTATTCACATAAAGCTTATGATACGTACCTAGTAAAATGAAATGCATGTATCTAGTAAACACTCCCATCATTAAAGTGAATGGGAAGATGAATGCTATTTTCCTTATGAAGTTTGAGCATATGAGATGAGAACAACAAAAGTAGTCATAACGTTTGGTAAAAGGGAGAAAAAAAATTTACTTCTGAAATGTGGGTCTATTTTGAAATTAAAAAAAATATATATGTATATATAAATATACTTTTATTGATAGGTAGTATAAGGTATACAAGTACTTTTATTCATAATAAGCAGTGGAAGGCTCCCCACTAGCTGGTAATTGCTAGCTTCCTAGTAGCTAGCTAGTGCTTTAACAATTTTACAGGGAAGTAGTTTTCATCAATTTAATCTTTACAATCCACAAACTGGTAGTCTACAATAAGGTTGCGTTTTGCAACACCACCCAACTTCTTGTAAACCGATTCATCCAACTCCAAGTGTGTTGGGCCTCCCTTGGGGCATAGATCAACAACTCTCACTGTGACTTGTCCTCCTGTTTTTTTGCTTTTCACCTGCATCGCAAATTCAGGAAATACATATACATTTACATTAGATAAACTTATTTCTAGAACTGAAAATGCATTGAAGCTTACATAATTAGAGCTCAGTCTCATTAATTTCTTCATATTGATAAAGTGAAAATTCTATGCATGAAGTGGATATATGGTTTTTAGAGAAAGTCATCAGGCTTATTGCCACAAAATTTAGAAAAATTTACGGTGAGTTCATATATTTAAAAAGGATATTTTAGATGAATTTCTATATATATATATATTGGCAAAATGGAATAGGACAAGAAATTGTCAGAAACGAAGAAAAATAATTTGACAATTTAATTTATTTAATATTGGAAAAACATTTCAAACCGATAAAATTATTTACAAATTAATTTATCACATTATTTGAAAAAACTTTTAGATAATATCACATTACTTTTTATTAAATTCAAAATTTATCTGCTTAAAAGGTAAAAATAAAATGCATACTTCTAAAACTGTCACACACTTTACGAACAAGTTTTTGACAAAATTATGAAAATTAAGAGATTATTTTTACTACCATCAAAATCATTTTCTATGCAGTTGTCTGGCTTTCTATCATAATAGAATATTTAATGTTTTAAAGATACTATGACATGTCAATATTTTTAAATTTAAAAATTGGTTAAGATTTAATTAATTTGTTATATTATTTTAACATCACTAGTTAATAAGAGTAATGAACGTTAAAATATAAAATGCATGCAGTTTTCTGATAATTTAATCCCCACCTTCACCCTTAAAAAAAAAAAAAAATCAGTTTCTTATTTACTGTTTTAACTCTGATCATAAATTTAAAAAAATTAAGAAGGATTTCAGACGAGAAGAGGATTCCTGTACGACTGTTTTACCTGGATGCACTTGCCACAAGCGGCCGGTCCACTCCCATATGTTCCACAGAAGGCGGTCCAGCCATACTTGCGGCGCCATGCCAAGGGCTCGTTGGCATGCGAAGTTGCGCAGGAAGCGTTCACTTTCCTCAAGTCCCATCCATTTAGCTCTGGATGGTAGGGATGAGAAACAGCCATAGCATTTAAAGCACTTTGAGCAAAGGCACTTCCCAGCAGACGCAGCAGCAAAAGCACACACATGCTAAACCTCCCCATTTTGTGTTTGTCTATTAAAATTTGCTGATTGAATTGCATGCATGAACTGATGCAATTTATAGCCAGAGAGTTGTTACATGATTACCAAAACAACCTTTGAAAAGTAGGAGATATGACATGAGATTTGTCCGATTGTATATCTTGGTCATTTTGAGATCTTGAATCTTGACTAGCACATCAATGTAGAATTTTTTTTACCCATTACCTTTTCAATGTAAGTTAATTTGAATCAGATCACGTATCATATATTTATATTTATAGTGTTTATATATATATATATATATATATATATATATCTTTTGATGCATAAATATAAATTAAAAATCATTTCTATATGAATATGTTTTAAAAAAGACGTAAATTTAGAAAAATTTTATCAAACTATTATATAAAAACTACGATACATGAATTTAAATTCTAAATCACTGTGGTAATTCATAATATTTTGAATAAATATAAATTCAAAAAAATAAAAAATAAAATAAATGATTATGTAGAAATCCGACAGCTAGCGGTCTCATTGAAGTCTTTTACTTTGAATTGAAGACACGTTCTTGGTTTCCATCTTAGCTAGATGTCCCAGGAAAGTTAAAGAGTTCTTGATTAGTTAATGAATTTTTATGGATGGATGTAACACGTAGACATAATTCCAAAACTATGACATTTCAAAAAAAAAAAGAAAAATCCAAAACGAGGATGACAATAAGTTAATCTTGGAAACAGTTTTTTTGTTTCTTGCAGCATATATTATCATGTGGTCATTAAAAGTGTTTCTCATGGTCACGGCAAGTTCATGCTCTGTTGTTTTTGGCTTAATCAGCAATCCCACATCTAAAACATAACAAATGGTGGGATGTTTGGTGGACTATAAATAAGTCCTTTAACTAATTGATTTAGTACCCCAAAAATAAACAAGAATTGTAAAAGATCCATATATTTGTATTATTCTTGTTTTCTCCTCATATGTTTCTGGGTTTTTAGATCTTACCCAGATTTTGTAATATTTTGCTTTGGAGCTAGTGGAAGTTTTCAGCAGCGCCCGTGAACGTAGGTTTTATACCGAACCACGTAAATTCTGGTATGTTCTTTCCTTTTTCGCTTTGCATTTATTTTTCTGCTTTTCTACTTTATTAGTATTTGTTATTTATATTTAATAGCTAGCATTAGTAGTTGTGTATTCGTTTAATTTCCGCTGCGCACAACATGTTTAATAATATTTTCAACAGAGGAACTAGAAATTTCTCGGTTCTACACTTCTGTTCAAATGAAACTATGAAAGTAGATAGAAGAAACGAGTTTTTGTCACTATTTTGAGAACTCGCTACTCGCTACAGAAAGAAAAGTTTATATACAAGTCCTCATCAATCTCACTTGTCAGTCACTAACGATGTGATCATGGGAATATGACACACATATTCTTGTGACTCAGCGTTTATGGTCAGGTTGGTCTTTACATCACCTGGCAATGTGCTTACTTTAGCATCAGACACATTGATTTGAGTATGCAGATCAGTGTCACAAGCTCAATTCCGATTCCTTTTAGATAATTAACTTGATGTAAGATAATTCTTTGTTTTACACCAAGTGGCATTTTCATCGACTCTTGTATTTGGTTTAAGGTATTGCTATTCTACCGTCAATTGGTAATCAAATTTGATTGGCTTTTTGTCCACACAATCTATAAAATATAGACAATTATTAAAAGTCATCTGCTTTTTACCTAGCCAATCTAGTAGATATTAGTCATCAAATCTAATTGGCCTTTTGCCATATTCACAGGATTAGTAATTTGATTGATAAAGAACTCTCGTTAAGTTAAACAATTATGTACGTTCGAATAAGAAATAACTAGATGACAATTAAAAAAAAAAAACAGTATCAAATTAAGCTAATCTTAATTTTATGTACAACAACCATGATTTTCTGCTATGTCGGACGCCTCCAACTCTGACATTCCTGAGGAGGAAATCAGACTAGGTGAAGAAGCCAATCCAAGGGAAAAACCTGACAAAGATATGGCCAAAAATCCAAGATAGACTTAAAAGTCACTTGTAAAGAAAATTATGATATAATGTGAATGTAAGGGAGTGAAATTGAATATTAATTTATGATACATGCCACAAATCCAAGATAGTCTTAAAATCATTTGTTAAGTTTAAGTACTAATATATGAAATTTATATAATGGTAGAGAGTGTTCATTTAGTTTGACAATAACTTAGGTTCGAGTTGTTTGATCGTAAATAATATTTGAAAAAAAAAACATATGTAAAAATCTGAAGTTTGCTCGCTAACTAACTGGCTAACTGAATATAAAGTTTGTGTACTTTAATACGATTTATGAAGTTCTGAATTTTATTGAAATTCGGATGACCATAATAAAACAAAGTATAGATTAAGAACTAGCCCAATTAATCAGTGATAGGTTAGGCTCCTATAATCATCTATAGCCCAAGTTTGAGAGTTGGGACTGGCCTACAAAGAAATCAGCCCAAGTTTCTTCTCACCTTTTGTATGCATCGACACTGTCCAGCTTCTTTTGCCCTCAAATATTTGCCGCGACATTTTTTCGCTTCTTTGATATACATGAATAAAAATTACGAGACGCGAACATCAAGATTTTGTTAAACCTTTATATATACATATACACACATATATATAATTGAATTAAATTATAATATTAAAAAAAATAAAACTAAAGTTAACTAAATTTTATATTATATTTTCGTCTTTATTTCAACTTCCAACCTCTTCATTTTCCTTGAAGTTATTATCTTTTGTTATCGAATTAGTTTTATCTTACAATTTTTAGATATTTTACACATGAATGGAATCGAATATTATGATTTAAACTTATATAAACCTCACATTATATTTTTATTTATTTATTATTTTTTTATAATGAAACAACTAAAAAACCTTTCAGTTTAATCCTATCTCAAACCAAACCAAACCAATTTCCATTTATTTGGTTTGGGTTGTGAATTACTAAACCAATAAGACTATATATTTAGGTTTGGGTATAGCTAAACCAACCCATGGACACCCCTAATTTTGATGGTTGAGGTATCACCATACATGGTTTCTACATGGGTTGATGTTTTTTAGTAGTTAAGGATAAATGGAAGAACTCCACTCTATTTACTTCAAGAATTAGGATACACTTGTCAATGTACTATTTTTCAATAAAGTTGTAATGTTGATTTGTGGAGGACTATTTAAAAAAAAAAAAAAAGGAAAAAAAAAAATGTGTGCAGCACTACAATGATTTCATTTTATAGTTGTCTTTGTTAGAGAACTCTTTGGAATTGATTTAATATGTATATTGTTACACTAAAACGATTCTACTTTACAATTGTCTTTCTGAACGAAATCTTTGCATTAGTTCAACATGTATATTGTTGCATTAAAACAATTCCACTCTACCATTGTTTCCTTGAGCAAGCTTTTCGGTATTAATCAACATGCATATTGTTGTACTAAAATAACTTCACTTGACAATTGTCTCTTGAGCAAACTTTTCAACATTATTCAGTGTGTATATTGTTACACTGAAATGATTATACTTAACAGTTATTTCTTTGACCAAACCCTTTGATATAATTCAACATATATATTGTTACACTAAAATAATTTCACTTTACAGTTGTCCCTTTGAACGAATCCTTCGGCATTAATTCAATATGTATATTGTTGCGTTCTTGAGGATGGACAATGATTGGACCGTCTAAATAGGTTTTATCAACTAGGTCTTTCAGTTACATGCAAATCTACTTGATTGATATATTTAAGTTGAAGTTGTGAAATGATCTCTTCACAAATCCAACCATTATTATTTTCCTTACTGAGTTTTCATTTTATTCTCACCAGTTCCTCGAATCATTTCTAGCTATTCATTTGGAAAATCATTAATAGCATAGGGGTGGCAATTATATATCTGCTTTTCTTATCAAAAGAGGGATTTTACTCATGGTTGCACATTGCTATATAAGTTGACCTTCGATCTTATTAGGTTTTGTTAATTTTAATTGCTTCCTAGTCACGTATGTTGTTTTTAAATACCTGTTGTATCAAAATTACGTTTATTTTTTATTATGTTATTTTTCTCATCATTAAATGGATACTTTTATATCTTTAGTTGCATTGAAGATTCCTCATGCCTCTTGCCTCTTAAAGCTCCTCCAAATTATCTCATGCTTTCTTATCTAATCATGTTTAAATCATTTTTTATGGTCTGTTTATCTCTTTATGTTCGATTTTTGGATAGAATTTCTTATTTCTAATATATAATTAGTATTTATCGTAATCTTGTTATGAATATATAATTCTAAATTAGGAGGGAATCCAAAATTTCATTACTAACTTCTTGTGTTCTATTTAATTGACATATGTAAAAATATTTTGATGCCAGAGGCAGACGTTGATCTTTAATCTCGGTGACAAGAATGATCAAACGGGTAACTAATAAGCAACAAGCCATGCATACATGGCATCAAAACGGCAAAGTCATGGAGGAGAGGCGTAGCACAAAACTCGCCTTTTCGACTTTCACTTTCAACTCCTTCACCTCAACATTACCTCAACATTTTATTCACATCCCATATATAACATCAACCTAATTGAACAATTAATTTAACATGGGATGTTTACTACTCTTACACTCTCACTCCACCCCGATGAAGACATTGAAGGTGTTGGCAAGAATGGGTGGGGTGGGTTTATCAACCAACTAAGGAGCAACTGAGCAACAATGAGAGGGGTCATGGATCTGCAAATCGCCAAAATCAAGCGAAAACTGTCAGGCCTGTAAACAAGCTCATTTTTGTATTTTCTGTCCATCAAGTGGGGTAAGACCAATCTTCTGCTGCTTTTTAGGTTGTATAAGCTTGATTCCAATTTCCAAGATTTTATTTTTTTATTTTTTATTAAGACTGTAATATTTCATTTTATGAGGTGAAAATTACAAAGTGACATACGAAATTAAATGCTTCATTCAAACGAAAATCCCTTTTTAATAAATTTGTCCTATACATATAAATATATATATATATATATATATATACTCACTCCAATTCCACACCTGCCCTATGTGAATGCGTAGATTCAAGTATCATCCACGGTAATACGAATAATTTTTATTAGACCCTCAAATGTGAGTGGACAAATTATGGATAAAACCCTTCAGGATGGTAAGAGTAATTTTTTTTTCTTGAATAGAAGTCCGTGATTTATGTCATATCATAATGTCTATTATAATAGTCCCAATAAAAGTAATTAGCTCTATATATATACATATATACACTCAATTTTTGGTTAAAAATCTGATCGCTGCTATGATTGAGAAGTTCTTCCAAAAATAATAATAGCAATAACATGACTACAGAAATTTGTCAATGGTTCAATGCCTCATAGGCTTTCTTATACACCCTGTCTGACCATTTTGGGAGGGGAGAGGGATTGGACATATGATCATATTCATTTTTAAATTCGTGTGTTTGGTGCTTACTGGGATCAAATACATTTAATCCCAACAACGTTTTTGAAACCAACAAATGTGATCTTTGAGAAACCAATCACGAAGATGGGGTTTCATCATCACCCACGGTTTGTGGACTATGGATGTTCAATTTCTTAATTTAAAACTATCTTTCTTTGTAATTTATTTTCAATAATTAGAAATAAACATATCATTGTTTTATATTATACAAATATTTCTTAAAAAAGTCATTATAAATATATTTTTTAAATGTAATTAACTAATTATGGTATTTTTTTAAATATATATTTTGTTTTATTATATATTGATTTTAATATTTTTATCTAATTCAAAAATTAATGAAATCCCATCATATTAAATTCATATTAATTCAATGATGCACCAAACACATGACAATATTCAATTTAATCCAATTTCATTTAATTTAAACCAATCTAATATGATCGTCTAAATATAACTTTTATGATTATAAGAAATGAGTATTGATTATGTTTTGAAATGAAATGTGAGTCATTCTCATTGAACTAAATGAATTAAAACATGATGCTACTATTATCGTCTTTACAATTTTTCAAAGATAATGTAATCTCGATGTTGTTTTCTCATTAATGCAATAGAGGAAGCTTAAGTAGTCATGAAATATATGGAGTTTACTGTTCCAGGATCAATCATCTAATTTAATCTACAATGGTGTCAAAAGAGCAAGATTAAGAAAAATGTGATACAACATTCAACTCAATCTTTTTTACTTTCTTGTTTACAGGTATGGATGTGAAAGAGGGATACAATCGGACGTGTTGGAACCTTTTTTTTAATTCACAAACACTAATTTATGACAATTTTTTTTGCATTGGTTTACAGTACCTAATAATTAATCTTAATTTAGACTTAAAAAAAAAGAAAATTGATAACTGATCAGAGTTAAGATTCTCTTCTTTTTCTTACTTTAACTTTTTATGAGAAAATTTAATATTTAAGTAGTGTATGACAATTTATTATTTGTTACACTGATATATCATTAAATTATAAAAAGTCTAACAAAAAATACTAGAAAATTATCCCAACTCTGTCAAAATATGTGAAAGAGTGGCAATGTTTCCCCTACTAAAAAATTGTATGTACACTCTTTTGTTTGCACATCCCATAAAAATATTTAAAATTCTTCTTCATTGTCTACACTATTTTTTCACTCCCACTTCGAAACCCAAATGGTGTCTCGTCAGGAACCTAAACAAGCCCCAATTCATAGTCTCTTGATACTCTTCTAGCTCTATTTCTCTACCTGTTTATCTGGCTGGACCCTGTGGAAGAAGAAGAGAAACTTGTTGGTCCAGAATAAGCAGCCCACGGCGAGGGTATGGTTTCTTCCTCCTAGAGTAACTTGTTGGTCCAAATGTTAGCTCAATCCCAATTTCATCTATAATCTCTCCAACATTCCATTGCCGTTTGACTCTACGTAGTTGTCAGCAGGTTGCTCGAAGTCAAGTTTCATGTTTGGCATGTGTTGCATATTGACATGTTGATTAGTTTACTTAAAATTAATTCCACTACTTGAGTTCCATAGTTCTTAACTTCTTCCATTAGGTCTGCTGTTTTCGAGGTTTCTCATTAATATTTTCTGGATTTAATACAGACGATGAAGTTCATATACCTGCATATTTGCAACACTTCCAAGCTTAGATTACATTCTAACTACCCTACTAGAGGATTGAAATCTACTTTAAAAATACAAAATCTAAAAAGGGTAATGAAATGCCTACTCTTTGAACATTTCTTCACGCTTCAACATGGCCATCCTCATAAATACCATATCATACGGTTTAAGATTCTTCTCCATTAATGAAGCTTTGATTTCAGCTTCTCTTAATTTTAATGTTATTTTGATTTGCTTTACAATTATATCTCCAAGAAATATTTTTAATTCAACGGTTTACAGAAATTTTAAATATTTTTATGGGGTGTGCGAATAAAAGGGTGTACGTACAATTTTCGCGGGGTGTAAATATTGCGACTCTATGATAAATTTTTATGATCAATGCCGGTGATTGGTCCAAACTTGATAATTGGGTTCAGTAAAGCCCATGCAAGATATCCAAATGGAAGAGAAATAAGTAGGTTCGGGGTCCACACTCCACACGGGGAAGAATAATCATGATGGATCAAGCCCATCCAGTGGACCACCTTCAACGACAAAATTATTATAACAAAAACCAAAAGTTAGACTAATTAATGACAGTAGGTATAGAAATGATGGAGCACAAGTACCTTCTAACAAGATTCTCAGCCAATTTAAACCCGAAGGCTTTGACTATCTTTTTGATTGAATAATGTTATCAATAACAATCTTTAGATTGATTGTTTAAGGATGTCTAATAGGTAATAATTTTATCCAATCAGTAAAGCAGCCAAACACTCGAGCTCCCTTCGATAGTGCCCGTGATCTTCAATTTAATGCTTCCCTTAAAGGATAGTTAGTAGGACTAATGAAAACTTAGGACTACTCTTTTTAGAGAAAAAAAAAACAAACAAAAAAAATTTGTTAGAAAACCTATGTTTTTTATTTATAACAAATCTCAAATTTTAAATGAATTCAGATAAACTGTGTGTAAACATATACATATGACTTTTTATGTAATTAATGGAATTCATTAGCCACTATGTTGATAACTAATAAACAGCATACGCATTGTTATTTAATCACAGTTGTCCCAAGACAAAAATATAAAAAACATAAAATAACAAGGAATCCAAGATAATAGACAAAAGTAATTAAATTAACATGAGAGAGGAGGAGAAATTCGCTCGCTAAAAAGGAAGAATAATTAATGAAGCTAATGGTTTGAAGAATCTTAGAAAAGCAAGAGACAGGATTTACAGATCCCCACTTTCAAGTTGCAAAATTTGGCAGAAAAATGAACATAAATTTAACTTACTAAAAAGGGGGAAACAGCACAAATCAGGGCACACCAAATCTTTACAAATCCCTGGTCTTTTGTTGCAGAACTTGCAGAAATGATTCCAACCAACTTGCACATTTATGCAATCTTTTAATTTGTTTTGTCTCAAATTAATTATTCATGTTCATATGTTAAAATAAAAATATATATACATTAATATAATATATGAATCTAAGATTAT
Organism: Dimocarpus longan; assembly: GCA_022984855.1. Taxonomy (NCBI): domain Eukaryota; kingdom Viridiplantae; phylum Streptophyta; class Magnoliopsida; order Sapindales; family Sapindaceae; genus Dimocarpus; species Dimocarpus longan. The sequence goes on along the minus strand of CM041016.1, from coordinate 6,650,893 downwards.
TGCGCTGTGGAGTTGGGTGTATGAAAAGTCATAGATGCCAACAATGCCAGCCAAACTTGCTTGGAAGACAGCATCTGTTATCAATATTCTGTTAGTAGTCTATTACATCTATTCAGAATTGTTTTTTCAAAAGTGAAAATTCGCTACTATGGACGTATGATTTGAAATAAACCTTATAATTATTGACACAGGCATTTGAATAGAAGTAAAATTTGTAGTGATTCTAAATGATCTTTGATAAGAACCATTTTGAAATTGAGGGCTTTATACTCTGACAGTAAATGATTTAAAAAAAATTCATGCATGGTTGTTAATTTTATTATAATTGAAGCCCATATAAGTGATCTGACTCAAGCATAGACAGGATAAAAGATTTAAATTTCATCAGAAGACAAATCTGACCAAACTTTCAAGGAAAATGTTAATGAATTTAGTTTCAGTGAGCTAAAAGAAACAATTCCTAACAAATTCTGCAACCAGCTAGCAGTTTTATATAATTAAGTCATATCATTTGAAAAAATTAATAAACATCATGAGAATTGAGATGAAATAAAAAGGAAATACCTGTCAGGATCTCAAAAATGATTTTCAATAGTTACTCTCGACAGTGAATTTGGGCTCCACTGTAGTACAACTTTGCATCGAACATTATTGAGCAGAGTTGCAGAAACATGACAGATCAATAATGGATTCAGAAATCAATAAATATCCCCAACAATCTGCACATGGCCTTATCACTTTGTTAAATGGATCGTGGTCATTGCCTCCTCAACCAATCACATAAACAAACATACACAGAATCTATAAATAAAATAAAAGTTCTCCAATCAGATCATCCTTAAATTTTGATCCGACAAAGACATCTTGCCATCAAGTTAACAGTAATTTATTTTTTCTTAAAATCCAGACCTTCTTGGATAGGTTTTTCATCATTCAACAATGAAACTTAGAAATATCACAAAAAATGAAGGAGAGGGCAGGGACATAGTTTCTGGGGGTTAGGGTAGGCTTAGCCCAATTTTTAAAAATCATTTTAGAAAAGTTTTTAAAAATTTTGTTAAGAGGTATAAAATTTTTTTTCTGATATTTCAAGTTGCATTATTGAATGATAAGTTGATAACCTTATAGAATTCTTACAATATAAATTATGATTATTATATTGTTTAAATTTTTATATCTTTTGGTGCTTTTAATGGTCTTAATTCATTATCCATCATTTATATTGATCATTATTTTAATTCATTACATATAATTTATATTGATCACAATTTGAATAAAAAATATAATCCATCAGTTTATATATGTACATAAAATTATTATTATATAATTATTTTGAAATATGCATTATGAGAGCATAGAATTATTATACTCTTTATTCAATGTAGTTTAGTTTTTCAGTTAATTGATTATGCGTTCAAGAAATTTACAATGCATAATTTAAAAAAAAAAAAAAAAAAAAAAAAAAAATTCTAACCCATCCTGACATTGAATCCTAGCTACTTCCAAAAATTGATGATCACAATAATAATAATAATTAGGGTATTATTTAATTAGACTAGCCAAAGCCATAGACAAAATAACAAGAAAACCCGTTTACAAATGATCAGCAAGAGAGATAAGACTGATTTATAAACATGTTCTATTATTGCTTCTTGTCCCTAAACAAATCTCAGAATATATTCCAGCTCTATACTAATTGATATGTTGAAAAACAAAAACAAAAACAAAAAATATAAGACATGATACATATTAAAAAAGACGTAAAACATGATACATATTAAAAAAGACATAATCCAAACTCCCTGCTTGATCCCTCTCAAGCCGGTTTGCCTTGCTTGAAATCATCATCCAACTTAAGCAGTCGCGTGGGGAAAAAAAAAAAAACCTGCAGCTCTTCAGGTTCTGTTCTTGCATTTCTCAACAGCTCTTGGTGCTGCAAGTGGAAAGAAAATGTTCATATCATTAATAAATATGTCTTGTAAAAAGCTATTGTTGTTGAATGAACATGCTTCATATAAAAAGTACTGACCAATTCCAATGGCCTCCGATCCTTTCCTTATTCGCAAGCGCTTGCATGAGTCAACGAACATCCTGTTTAATTAGAACGAATAAGAATTAATTAGTAATACGTTCATTGTTATGATAGGTAAATAACGTCGTCGAATTTTGAAATTGTTATAAATAAGAGTGAAGAAAAGCTTACTTCCATGGCACATCACCCACAAGCATCCAGTCACCATCCTTGTCTTTAAAAGTGGGTACATAATCAGAACCATTCAAAAGATCAATCAATTTGCTCTCATTCATGAAATCCTTCATTCCTTGTGAACCACAGTCACCTACATCGAACCCCATACATAAAAATGTTTTAAAGATCTGTTTGATTCACGATCTATAAAATCAAGCTCGAAAAAGGATGTGTTTTTAAGTAACTTGTCACTTAAGTTATTACCAATGGTGAAGGAGCTGAACATCTTGGCAAGAGCATCAGAGAGTTCTTGGTAGCTCTTGTACAACTTCAAGTCCACTTTACGTAGATAAGGTGCCCCGTCCATGCTGACTTTAACAAAGGCTGCAGTGGCGGTAGGGCTGCTGCTAGCCTTGTCACCCTCCTCTACGGTGTTCTTCTGGCCCGCCATGATGTTCTTCCTGAATGATCTTACTGGTGGCCAACCCACAACTTGTGCCCTGAAATATTTTCAGTGTTCATCTCATTAATCACAACTCAATTGATGATATCACATCACTATATTTACAATTCAATTCTTTTGTAAAATTAATCCGGCATTAGTTCATATGTTTACCATTTAACTTGAACACTATCACTCATTCAATTTCCAATAAATGCTACGTGAGCTCTAGGTGGTAATATATTAGAGTTTATCACAATCTATAGAAATCAAATATTATATTATCATCTCAAATAACTATACGGCTAACCCCTAACACAAAAGAGAGTATCCCCATCAAGATTTAACACTACCTCGAATAACATAACTTTTATGGCTAGTATGTCTTAATTTTTAAATTATTAAGATCACGTACCTTAATTATATATTGTATCTGAATTAAATTAGAGAAAAAAAATATTTTTAGAAAAGAGAATGTAATAAATAATTAAAATTTATATTCTTAATAATTTAAAAGTTAAGATATACCGATTCTTATCCCAGATAAATTAGACAGAGTGACAAATAACCTAACTTAAATAGTATAAATCCAAGATACGATCAAAATCAATTTGACTCAGTTCTATTGAAAATGGGATCAGAAATTTATCGTTAAAAGCTGTAAAAAAAACTTGATGGTGGGACCAGAGCATTGAATTATTGGTACAGAATGTTACAAAAATAGATAACAAGACAGTTTTTACAAATCTTTAACTTTAAGAAGTGCTTGGTGGCTGAGAAAAAAGTAAGATTCCATATGTTTTGTTCTTTTCCACTTTCCCCCCGACAAGTAAACCAAGGCCTTGAAAATTGAAATAAATATTTTCTCCACTAAAATTTGTAAATCACGAGGCTAAAATATAAACCAACCACATCCATCTTCAATACATATCTTCTTCCTCCTTAAATCAAACCCTCAAAAATAATAATAAAACTAATAAAATATAAAATCAAATCTCCACACTCACATCAGTCACTTATAATTTAATTTCTAAATTTGTAATAACTTAAAGCATTTAAAAAAAAAAAACAAACCAACAAAATTCGCTTGCACCAATTCTTACGTGAATCTGTAACTTTCCAGTTTCCAGTAATATACATTAAGCGTAAGAAAAGATAAAATTCACTGTAGCACTTCCAAATACACCCCAAACACATAGAATACATTGTAATTTCTTTATCATATACGTTAAAAAATTCAGTAAAGATAAAAATTTATACTAAAGACTCGCATTTTAAATTAATGATATGAGAGAACTTGGAACGAGAACAATTTGTAATAAACTATAAAAACAATCACTTGAAATTTTAATCTCAATCTAGAACGTTTAAAGTTTACTAAAACCTAAAATAAATTCCTATCAGCATACTTTCTAATAAGTATTGAATATTATAGTTATAACTTTTCTTATCAGGTTAAGCATGTTAACTAATCAGTTTTAATATAAGATAAAAATCTTTATCAGGACAACGAAGAAAGAAACATACTTAGAAGGAGGCTTTGCAGGGTCAGAAGTTCTGGCAGCAGAGCTTTTGATGTCCATCTTCTTCTCCTCCACCACTTGATGATCCAACAACGCAGAAGAAGAAGACGACGACAACGAAGAAGCCGAGTCTTTGGTGGAGAGGTTGAGCTTCAAGTCAACAGTCTCAGAGAAGCCTCTCTTGCCACCACTCTTCACTATCTCCACCACCTCACTGTTCTTATTATCGCCACCACCATCATCACAACCTCCATTGCCGCCAGGCAACCCCAGCCGCAGCTCCGTCGCTTCGAAGTTGATCATTGCATGAAAAAAAAACAACCCAGATGGGAATCCGAAGGTTGAAACCAAACCTGATGCAGAGAATTGAAAATGGTCGAAGAAGAAGAAGAAGAGAGAACAAAAGAGAGGTGTGGAGCGTGATAAAATATGAAGTTTTTCATTTTTTAATTATTTTGGGTGGTTTTTTAAGCGATGGATTGGACGGTAGAGATGGAGCCAAGTGGAGGGTGTGATTTGAGTGAATATTGCGAGAGTTGTCGCGAGAGATAGTGATGTCATGGATGATGTAAAACGAATGATATGATTGTGGAGACAGCAAGTTGGGTTTGTGTGTGTGTTTTTTTTTTTTGTTAAGGCTCCGCAAAATTAATTATTGTAATCCTTGTATAATTAACTTTAAAATTATTTAAATTATTTATTAATTATTTTAATTATATATTTATTAATCTCGTGAGACGTTTAGTAAGTAAAGATTTTTATTTTTTAAGATAAGCAAAGATTTTTATTTTAAACTTAGGAAAGATAGTTTTAAAAATTACTTTCCTCTACTTTAATTAACTTGGGGTTAAGAAATATATATATTAGCACATTTCATTTGTAAGCAAGTCTATTTAGCTAGTACATTATCGAAATTTTTATTTATATATATTTTTAAGATATGTAAATTAAACATTGAATCATTATATATATATATATATATATATATATATTATGAAGTAAGCAATGTGAAGGAAAATGTCTAACCACTTAAACTATAAATAAATATATAATTTATCTTTTTTTCTTTTAATCGTTTCAATATGTAAAGAAATGTTTTGATAATTTTAAATTTTGAATCTAAATTGATAAATGAGTTTTGCCTATTTATATATATTATTTAAAAAAAAAAAAAAAAACTTAACAAATAAAATTTTCACTTTCTAAAATATACACGTATAATTAATAAACAATAAAAAGATTTTTTTAATTTTAATAAAATTTGTTTTTAAATTGAATTTAGATAATTTCAAGTTTTAAATAAAAATATTAAATTGTATTATATTTCATAATTAAACATGTGAATTCCATCCTTATCATTGCCATTGTGACTCTAACATTGCCATTAAATCTTTTCAATCTTTTTACATAGTTATCCACTGCTTCCACTTTGTATGGTCACCATTGAATAAAAAAAAGGCACCAAGTTAAATCATATCATGTTATGATGGATGTCACCATATCAATATCTATACCAAAATGACTAAACATAAAATCCTTATGGTAACTCATTTCAACAAATTTTTTATATTTTTGGCTAACAAGCATTTGTTCATGAATAAGCACAAGTTGGAAAATTTTTGGCCATTACGTGTGACTAAGGTTTTTTTCTTTTTAAATAATGCGTATCTTCATCAAGTAGGTTTTGAAAAAAATACCGATATTTTCACACGTGAGGCTTGCAATAACTTGCTTGAGATTCGATTATTTCACAAAATAACCTTCGAATTTTGAATTTAGTTATACACCCTATTAATGTATACTAAAATCACTTTGTATTTTCATAATTTAGTTAAAAGGTCTTATTTGAGTATGAAAAAACTCCTTCAAGATGCCATTGATTAAAATTTAAAATCAAATTATTGATTTTTAAAATGAAGTAAATCTCAAAGTTTTTTATAAATTTCATTTTTTATGATTTATCTTATACAATTGTTATGGGTGTTTTTCGGACTCCTCAAATAGACTGATAAAGACCCATCAAGACAGTGGCCCAAACCACCAAGACTAAGTATGAAGCCTTGTACATCAGATCGTAAGGTCGCTAGATCCCTATGATGGTTGACGAGGTCGAGCCCGTTGAAACAGTACGAAGTCAAGGTCGCTGACTCATCATGGCGACGTTGAGATAGCTAGGTCGGTGCGAAGACAAGATCACTACGTCGAAACTTCAGTTCGCTTTCTACCTCAGTTCGCCCAGTATCAGTGCAAAACAGTAAGATGGCGTATCTTACACGATAAGCAAGATTATTTCACCTAATGACAGCGTAATTATGGGAAATCTCACCAAAACAGCATGGACTGGTATTCGACCCACGTCTTACCAGAGTTGACTTGACAAAAGTCAGAGACATTAAATGTATTTCAACAGCATTAATTACGATGAATCAAGACCTTTTTGTTGGTTTATTCTCTTTGTAGCCTCATCTTCTCTATAAATAGAGGAAGACATTTATTTTAAAAGGATCCCGGTTTTGAGTGCTGTTATTCTGTCAAAATAGAGAGAGAGCGAAACACTTATAACAGAAACAGTGGACGTAGGCACTTCAAAAGGCCGAACCACTTCAAATATTGTCTTGTTCTTCTTCCTTCTTCTCTTCTCTTTTGCCATTATTTAGTTTGTTTGTTGCAGATCTTCTTATCTGTGTGGCATTGAGCTCAAGAATCTGGTTGGCTGGTTTACCACGTCAACAACAATCATAAATAATCTTCATACATAAATAAATTCATATTGGTTTTTGTAATTGATGTGATGTTCAAAACTTTACTTAAAAGGATAATTTCTTTAATTAAATGATTCAACACTTAAAAGAAAAAAAAAAAAAAATTGTATATATAATATTTTGAATCGACCTAGACATTTCCATGCAAATGCTTATATATGCATTATATATTTAGGTTTATCCTAGCCAATGAAACAAGGAGGATCCAACAAGAGGCAGTCATGCGGCAGGTGGCAGAATATAATTGGACAGTGATTTGGGCGTTGAACATACCTGGAATCAGGAAAGACAGGTGGAGGAAGTGGAGCCTACAAAGGTTCGTGAAAGTCAAAAGGGACCAACCATGTGAACAGATTGATTGGAGGAGAGGACCTTTTAGTTGTGTGTCCCACCAACCCCACCATTATTTGTCCATGCACACGCATCTTTGCCATTTCCCCACTCCCCCATGTGCCCATGTTTTATCTTTACCAAAGCACAATTTTGTTATGGGTGAGGGTCACCACCAATCCCCATTGTGTTTTTGACACACAAATCTGTGGCACAAGTCTTCGACTATTAGATCAAAGTATTTTGAGGTATGATGATTGAAATAATATACGGTGAATACTAATGAATAATTTGTAAGATTCATGTAAAACAATATGGTTGTCGACAATATGAGATTAACCTATCTGTATGTCTGTTGACAAGATTTGTGAATTGGAATTATATTAAATTAGGCTTTCTTTGTAATCAATTGAATTACCGATTAACTCTTAATTATTTGATATAAATTATAGATGATATTTTTAAAACTATTAAAGTCTAAGCAAAAAAACAATAATAAAGAAATTTAATCTACTATTTACTTATAATAATCTGATATATTAATATCAAAATTTTATCGGAATTCGTATGCCTTAACTTTAAATTCTCTATACATCTAAATATCCAATGCTCAAATTCAAAAACTGTACTAGCTTTCTATGGTACACTTGAAACCATATTCAAAGCGGCAGGCATGGAAGACCTGAAATGATATTTGCTTGATTTTCAATTCATATGTCAATTATGTTACAAGCCAGTAAATCACTTGGAGAGTGTGTTTATATTTTTTTTTTTACTTTTTATTTTTTTTTAATTGAGGACTGGAACTAATATAGAGAACTATCGAGATCAATTGAAATGAAAACACTAATGACGTGGTTTGAAAAACTATTCTAATATAAAAGAGATTAATTCATACGTAGGTGAAAAGTTTGTTTACACAATTAATAGGGAAATTATATTCACCGTATGAAAAACTATGTCTCCTAACATGGGGCTGTTGGCTCTTTAACGGGGCCTATCGCCACTATTCTACTTTTTCAACTTTGTGGTCTTGATTCTCTAGAAACTTATGTATAGACAATAACTAGGTTATCAAATAGTTTATACATTAAATGAGGTCAAAACTTGGACCATGGCTTTTATTTGACTACAGTGTCTTGTTACTTTAAAGAATGCATCTAAAATTGAATTTTGACTTCAACTTTCGGTAACAATGACCCAACACACTAGCATTTATATCATTGTCATTCACAGTCCACACATAAAAATAATTTATTAATGTTCACATAACCAAATAGTGATAGCAAACCATACGAAATCGATCTTTTTTTTTTTTTTTTGAGAAACATACGAAATCGATCTTAATGCTCATATATATGTGATATTATTTAAATCTAAAAAGAGAATCCAAGAAAATTGCTTTTATTCCTCAAATAAGAAATTTTTAATGCCATCTTCAGTGTGGGGGTCATATGAAATGAAGATTTCAAAGTTTTCATAGTTTCTAAAAATCATTTAGAATGGTTGTCTAGTGATATTTCAGTGCGTGAATGGCTTATATGAGTTGAGAATTTAAAATTTTTTGCATTTTATTAAGTGATGTATGAGTTCCCAAATTGTATTGCATACCATGTTGGTTTTGAAATGGTTTGGAGAAAAAATAACAATCGAGAATTTTCATAACAAAGATGTTTCTTAGAAATGAAAGATAACTTTAATATATGTTACCATTTTTTTCTAATATTAAAATTGAGATTTCATGCATAGTATTACCGGTGTTTTCTAATGCATGCTACAAAGTTGATAAATCCTGATTTCACATAACCAAGATCCTATATGAAAATTGAAATTAGGTATAAAATCATACTCTCGATAATCTTTATATATACAGAATCAAGATCCTAGATTTCATTAAATTCCAATTATATATAAAAGTGCTTCTACGATGTCAAAATTGAAACTTTGCACCCAAAGTCAAAGACTTGATTCTCTAATATTATAGAGCCTCCAACTTAAGATAACTTCTCTTGAATTTATATCATTATAAAACCAATTATCTCATATATTAATTTATTGGATTTCACTATCTTATTAGTTCGATAAGATTATTCATTAATAATAATTATTGAATTGTTATTCATCTTTATAGTCAATCTAATTATTTTTGTTGATGTATAACCTTCATCAATCAATACAAAATCAGTATTCCTTACATCTATGATCCTAAGCTTGAGAATTCTGTACCTTTTTATATACAGAAGAGGCATCAGGCATGGATGTTAGATGGGTCATAACTCATGAGGACATGTAAAATATGGAAATTGGAAAGATATAATGTGGATGGCAGTGAGACAAAAGGGCCTGGGGTAAGTGGTAAGACCAAAAATAACCACCCACTTCAGTCATTAATAAGTTGTGGATTTTACTCCTAAGCCTCATAAATTATAGTAATTTTTTTATCTATTCTACGTGAGTTATTTTCTCCTATCTTTTGAAAGTTAATTTTTAGATAGTAAAATCTCACCTTAATTACTTCCGATAGAACCGTGGGTACGTACCGGTGCAAAAAAATTTGGATGACCATGGATGGCCATTGCCAACAAGAAGCCAGATCGCAAATTAAATTTCCCCAAAAAGCTGACAAAACACAGAAGGCAAGGACTGACAGGGACCTGCCTTCTACTCTCCCAAAACAACAAAAACCAAAGAGATGTCTAGGCCCCACTTATGGGATTATAAGGCCCCACTGCCAGCCATATCCACACTGAACATAGATGTCCTCGTGTGCGTCTGGGCCCCCCCACCCCTTAGCCCCAACAAAAGCCCACTGTCAACTGTCTATACCCCACACGTGTGCAACCAAAGCATTACCACAGTAGTACACAACACACACCTGTACATGTCAACGTCCCTCCTAAAGGACACCGCACGTGTGACCATTAAATTGTATAGGGTCGCATTGATTCCCCCCTCATCTGTCAATTTTACAGTTTTATTTTTTTTTTCTTTCTTGGAATTAAATAGATTCTCATCTTTATTTTGCATTTTTTCTCTTATTTATTTATTTTTTTGCTCCCGTACTGTCCTTTTGAAAGCTTCCTCCTATTTTGTTTTGCTTGGCTTTAGATTGAATTGAATCACATTTGCCAAAGTTGGGTTTTGTTTACTGAGGTTTTGGATAAGTCCTATTGACAAAAGATAAGGTTGTGATATTGACTTGGTCGTTCAACATTTCATGTTCACTTATATGTACCTAATGTTTTACTCTGAGTATGTAAAGTAAATGTGGGGGAGTCTGGATTTTGTTTGTAGGAGTTGCTGGTTGAATCATGCTTCAAGTGTTTGATATAGGAAATAGCCAGTCAAATCATGCTTGAAGTGTTTGGTATCGTCACTCGGGATTGTACTATATCATTGACTCGTTCAGCATTATGTATGCAAATTTTAAACTTAGGGGCTGTTGGTTTTTTACACGTAAGTGTGTTAAGTTTGACATATAACAATATATGTGATATATCTAACATGAAAATATCTATAAGTTGTAAAGGAATTATGACAAAGTAATTTGAATTAGTGGAATTTTTTTTTTAAAAAAATGGCTCATCAAACAAAAAAAACAAGGAAAATATGTATTTGGACCAAAAAACAAGATTATTTGTTCTAGTATCAAACAAATCTTCAATAGTTTTTGTCCATTTCAAATAAGCAAAATTTCATGTGGAGTTTTGTACACAAGTGATATTTTCACCTACGTAAAATATTTTCACTAATGAAAATTGTTTTCACCTAATGAAATATTTCTTAGGAAATATTTGAAGAGTCTTAAAAGAACTAAAAATGATTCAAATTTCTTTGACGTAAAAAGCAAGTAACTTTTATTTTGAAAAACAAGTTTTATTTTTTATTTGACTAAAAGTGAATTTATCCCTTTAAATTATCATTTTATTTCAATTGTAACATGATAAAGCATACATTTTTTACTAATAGTTGAAAATTGAAGCGTAATGTGAGAAAGATGCATGCTATGATTAGGACATATGTATCTTGTACTTGAGGATAACTATTGATAAACTAAATTCTTCAGAAAAAAGATTGTCCGGAACCCGTTAAATAACATAAATAAAACCTTATTAACTAAGTCATTACTCATTAGTATTCGTACCTTAATATTACTACACTTCTTATATTTTAGGATAATAAACTTTTATTGTAAATAATGTGATAGATAATTTGTAATTAAGTGCAGATGTTTATAGTCTCAATCATTAATTTCTTAGAAATGTTAATTTGAATTTAAAAAAGTTTTAGCCTTAATAATTGATCTAAATTTCCTTAATACACCCTTCAGAATCATACAGAGTTTTCTTGATCTTTTCAAATCAACCATTACTGAAATGGCATTGATTTTTGCCTAGTTAAGACAATACAATAGTGAGTTAAATAACCAACTTGCCAACCGACTGATGAGATTTGTGTCACAAATAATGGATAATCAAAATAAAATCACTTTAATTTGCTAACAATATTGTCATAATCCTACCCACCATCGAATCTCAATTTCACACAAATGGGTAATTAGAACCCAAACGTGGCAATATCGAAGGCATGAGTGGCTTGTCTCCCTCGTACCTGAACAAGACTATACTACCTAGAAAATGACATTAAATGAGGTACAATGAATTGAAGATAAATTTTTATTCTTTCTAATTCTATATTATTATATAATGTAGTAAAGAAATCTGCATTGAAATTTGCTATCCAAAGTGGGGTTACCAATCAAAATTCAATGAATTTTTCCAATGTTTTATAGGGATCTTGTTCCCAAGAGTGGTCCTTGTAAAAATTATTTTATTTTAGTACAATTTGTCATAGTGTTAAGAATATTAATAAGAATATTAGCAAATATGAATTAAATATAGTCACGTAAATTTGGAGGCGACTAAAGGTTTTAAAACGGGTTGGCTAGTAATTTCAAAAACCAAAAACTATTACTTTAATACTTATTTATATATATATATATATATGAATGGTACAACTATTTATTTGAATGGCACAAAGCAACGGTGGCTCAATAGTTTAGAGACCAACCCCTTCCCGATGTTTGGTTCAAGTCACACCTCTTATTTGATATATGGATAGTTTTCACATGTTATATGAGTTGTCATCTCCCACTTCTAAAAGTAGAGATTCAGGTCATATTTCAGAGTTCTATCTCAGCTGGTGTTAACGGTGATCAACCTGATGTTAAATAATAAAAAGAAAAATAATTTATTTAAATGATAAGTTTTTTTAACTATGTTAAATCGAATTTTTGTTATTGAAATTATGCTTTTATTAAAAAATGAATAAATAATATTAGAGTTGTTAGTCTATTTTAAAACCAATTAATTCGAAAATATTAGTTTTGCTTAGCAATATGGTTCTCATGCTTATAGTTTGAAGTTTTGAATTTTGAATTTTGATTTTTTTTTTTTGGGGCGGTGGGGTGGTGGGATAGTTGAAAATAAAAAAATAAATTTTGTCACAATTTAATGGATATGTTATTTACTTTATATAACCTTAAATTGATTTATTCCTATATCAAGTTAATTTGATTATGAAGGAAAATCAATGATTTAATCCAACTAGAATATGTTTAATTCATGTATGTAATTTGTATAATGGTATAATTATAGAAAAAAAAAATCTAAATCAACTAGACAACCATATTAAGTGTTATTTACATGGTTAAAATCATAAAGAAAATAGGTAGTATTTTTCCATTAACTTAAAAAAAAAAAAAAAAAGGTAAAATGATTATAGATATATTAACAACTCATAATTTTATTAAACAATTCATATTTGTTTTTTCAATATATCCTTATAATATTTTTAATATATCTAAAAAATAAATATAACCTATATTTTAAATTTCAAATTTTAACATATTATCTTAAGAATTTTAAAATATATATTAACTAAAAAAAAAAAAAAAAGCTAAGATTCATGTAACCAATCCAATATATAAAATAAAAGGGCAAAATAAAAAATAAAACTATTCCATTTGGTTTGGTGGACATAAATTATAATAATAAAATAAACTTTGTCAACTTGTTGGGATACAAATTAAGAGGGAAAAAAGAAAGAGGTTTTAATTACAACAATTAATAAATAAATTAAAAAAGACAAGGTCGAAATATAGCTGGCTGGAGATGGATGGTTGGATTTGATTTTCGTATTGATTGTCGAGTGGGGCCCACATGTGTGGTATAGAGAGAGAGTGTAGGGTCGTGATTGGCTGGCCATAATTAGTGAGGAGACCCCACCCAGAGACACATTAGTCCAGTCTCTCCTCTAAGAAAACTCATTATGTCTTGTCATTAAATCACCTTCACTCCGAGCAGACCCACCCCCCACTTTTATTTGCTTCCTTTTCTACGTACGGATTTGTGGGCCCTCTTTGTCTGTCTGTGGACTCCTCCAGTCCTCCCCCTCAAAGCGTAAGAGAAAATGCTACAGTTATTATATTTTCTAATGAACCATATTTTTCCCTTAATAATCTTAAGGAAGTCTAAAAATATTTTAAAATAGTATTAATTTAAATAAAAAAAAAAAGATAAAATGATGTTTATTGAATTAATATGAGAGAAAATAACGGTTCATTACCCATTAAAAAAAATGATAATAACTCAAAAATATTATTTTCGTTTAGATAGCTACTCTCTACGTATAAGAATGAGATTTTCTTATATTAGTTGTTTTAAGAAACACGGTAAAACTTGGAACTTGTTGTCTTATAAGAATTGAGTGGATCGAAAATATCGATTTTCAATTCTTATTAGGTTCGAACATCAAAAACCAATTATTTCAGTTTCAATTCGATTTAAGTCAAAAAACCAACACGATCCAAAATTTTTATAAATTTGAGGTATAAAAGCTTACCAAAAAATAAAAAAAAAAAAGACCCAAAAACTGAATCGATCTACATGTATTGGGCACAGTTAATAGCTACACTCTTCTAGTATAAGGATGAGAACTTCACGGGTTGTTGCTTTATAAGTAAGGTGAAACTCGTAAAAAAATATTAATATCGTGATTGAGAGTAATTTTTTTTAGTTACTTATTAAATTTATTCAATCTACGTATTTACTCTTTCCTTATAAACAAATAACTTTTTTATTCATTGTCTAACGAGTATGGTGAATTTTTAAATGTAAGTTAAAAAGGTAAAAAAATAAAATAAAATTAAACAGAGATAAACAACCATTTACAAGTGATATTAATCTATTTTGATATAACATTTTTAATATTTTTATTTAAAAATTAAAAAAAATTAAAAAAAAAAAAAGAAGAAGAAAAAAGCGGTACAATGCTGCCACCTGAAAGTCACATGCAATTTTGCTGATTTGTCCGTGTCTAATTGGGTCCCTCTATTCCATATAGGTGTCGGTGTACATAAATTCATTTTTATAATTAAAGTTGTGTTCATTGATCATGATTAAGTTAATTTAATCATGCATTTTTTTTAAAGTTACTTTAATCATGCTATAGTCTAATTAAATATTTATTTGAAAAAATAAAAAAAAAGTTTTAACACTTTAACCCAATCTTTTTATTAACTATATATGATCTTTTCTCAGTAATTGCTCAACTAAATAGTATTTCTTATTATATTGCAAATAAAATTTAAAATTTATTAAAATATATATTATCACTTATTAATCATAGAATGAAGGCAGAATATCTAATCAAAGGAGAGGATATATACCATATCATTAAGCTAATCCTATAGATATTTTTTGGGTTAAATTTTCACTCTCTAATTGGATATATATTTTTTCTTTAAGACAAAGATAAAAATCCATATTTTATTAATCAATATCTTAAATTTTAAATCAATAGATGAATATAGTAATAATATACTTTAGTTAACAAAAGAAATAGGTTAATTGTAAAGGTTGACTAGTTGGATAAGGTTACCATTGTTAATAACCTTTAGGTATTCTTCAACAATTATTCCTGCAACTAATCAATAAGTAATTATTCATGATAACCTTACTCAACTAATAAAGTAATCAAATCCTAATTGTAAATACATTCAATAATTAAGAATTGACATGTAATATCATAATTTTGTAAGAATTCAGACAACCTCATTAAATTAACAGCTCATATATACATCAAAGTTTAAAACATATCAAATCAAAGCATAACTCTCTGGACCAAGACATAAGTCCTTCCATTTCAAAACAACAAGATAAATATTAATTTATCATTTCAAAAAAAAGATAAATATTAATTTATATATGTATATATTTTTTTCTTGAAATCTTTACGTATCAAGTGTAAACATAAAATTACAACAATTAAGATAATATCTAATATGTAAAGAGAGAAGATAAAATGTTCACCACCACCATAAAAAAATTGGCCTGTATGGAACGACCAACAACCTAATATTCTATGTTGAACAAAAGAGAAACAATTACTGTTGTATTATTGACTTGATTAATCAAACCTACAATGAATCTCCCATTCTCATAGCTATCAATATTTGATAGTTATATGTTGAATTAATTATAATTATTTAATATTTTTTTAATGGAAGACGAACAACCAGAATAAACCAGCCTTAGTTTGTTTGTGAAATTTGAGTATAAATAAGTTGGATCTTATCACAATTGCATGAGATTAGACAAACAAATATTTGGACCTTTCACTACCTATTTGGCCATTTCAAGATATAACTCGTTAAATGACCCTTCAATTAAAGTAGCACCACTTTTACTCTTTTGGGTATATGTACTTTTGCAAAGCTTTTGTTCAAGTCGCACAACTTTTATCATGTATTTTCCAAATACCGTGAAGTACTATTTATTTATTTGTTTGTTTGTTTTACTCAAAAGATTATAATATATCTCATTCAAAATAAATATCAAAATTTAGGAAGAATTTATGGTTTCAAAATTAGATGAAAATGTCATCAAGTCAAGAATTTTTTAATCAATGTAATAAGACATTGATCTAATTTTGAAATTGAACTGTTGTTAGGTTATTGTGACTATAACCTAAAAGAATTCTTAAAACCCACTCTATTTTTTTTTTTTTTAATATCGTGATTAAATTTATCATCTAAATTGAAGAAGTCAACTTTTCTGCAACTAGATTCCATAGAATTTCTGAAAATCATCAAATTGAATTACAATAAGTGGATTTTTATAGGAATGATTACTTTGAACACATTCATGAAATAACTTCTTTCCAAACATATTTAAGTTTGCCACCTTCAACATTGTCCCCCCAGACAACTGCCCACTACAACCACTATATGTTGTCCTTTGACAAAAGAGAAATATATCATAATCAGATCCTTTAAATAAAGTATACAGACATGTATTTATATATTTTGTTTTCAATTTTATTTTTTAAATGTATGGTATCATGCTAATCTCTCTTTACATATATATAAAATATTAAATATATGTTTAATTAAACTAGCGGAGAAATTCCTTAATGCAAGGCATGACACAAGGTGTTGATCACAGACGCAATTTGTTTAAACATTAAACATTAGTCATTTTATCCTCGATTCATATAGATGGAATAATTTATGTTTATCCATTATAAGTCCTTAAATTCGATTACTTTCATATGCTTGAACGTAATCAATACTTATTTATACTTGATCAATAGTTCACATTCAATATTCAGATGGACTGAGATGAAAAATATATATGTGTAATTGTTCAAAATAATTTAAGGTCTAAGATAAGATAAAATCTTCCGTAAGTCTGTTTCATTTTGATATGATGAGATATTATAATGAAAAAAACAAGAATAAAAGAAAAAATTAATAAAAAAAAATATTATTATTTTATTGATAATAAAACGGATCCATAGAAAAACTTTGTTTACAGGTACAATGCTCTACCCATCAGCAACAACCCATGTGGGTCCAATTCACATGGCATTGCACCCCCACCAATCACTTTGATCCGACGGGCCTGATTTGATATCATGAAAAAGACTGAAAGCATTTGGGCCGTGGGATGGGGGAGTCAGGGTAATCAAAACGAGCGGCTAAAGGTGGGTGTGTGTCCCAAGGTTGTCCCCAAAAACATAGGATAAGATCGTCAAGTGTGGTTGGTTAATGGTTCATGTGACAAAACCACCAATAACATCTTAATTTTCATCCCCATCTTCATTGCACTAAAGATTCCTTGCCCTATGAAAATGATCGTGCTTTTTCCTTCCACGCTCTCTTTGGGCCATCTCAATCCACTCTCCGCCTTTTAAATAACTAAAATCAATTAGAAAAGAACCTTACTTTCATAAAATAAATTAAAATTGTAAAAAATTGTAAAAATAAAAAAATTATAAAATTTTCAATATTAAACATTACATTTATAACATAAAAATATATTCTTATAATGTCGAAAGATGTCCATTTTTATAATGCAAAAAATGTATTTTTATAAAATCGGGAGACTCGTATAAGAATAAATCTCTTATATGTATTAATAATTATAAATGATAAACTTGTAATATCATAGTATAATGTTGGTTAATGAAAATGGTAGATTATGAATGAATATGTAATTCTTGTTTAAATTATCGAAATTTCATTTCAAAGGAAAAAAAAAAAAAAACATATATACACTATAGTTACATGTATCAATCATTAGTTCAATTGCTATTTCCCTTGGTGAAAGGGTTTGAGTCCCAAAGGTATGAAGTTTTCTTCTCATGACTAGTTGGAGTGATAATTGAACCACGCTCATAGTTTTAGTGCTTGATCTAGTTTGACAAGGTAGTTTGATTATAGTGTTGAACTTAAAATAAAATCTACAAATACATATTATGACTCCAAATAAAAAGTGGCAGTTCACATGAGTGATATTAATAATTATTTATGATAAAGTCTCCCGTGCAAATTTATTAACTATGTCGATTATATTATTACATATTATTTCATAGTAATCATTTGTTATCATGTCACATTTCATTGTTGTAGTAGTAACAATTTTTAAGTATGATAAAAGTAATCTCACCTACAAAATTTTCTCCTCTTCATATACAGCAAAAAATTTGTTAAAGCAATATCAGGAAGAAATTCAAAAATTAAAACCTTTACTCCTAAACTATAAATCTTAATGTATTCATATTCTTTCATAATATCTTACTGATGGAAGTTTAAATCTCAATAAATGTATTTACAAATTTTATATGATTTTTTTTATGTAAAAATATTCAGACCAGGTAAATAACAATTGATCTTATCTTTTGACATATCCATTACCAAATTTCTTAGAAAATCTTAGTCTATAAAATTTTAACTTTCAATAAATTAAATTATGAAGAAATAAAACATCATATTTTCTCGATAGTTATACTTATCGAACGTAATTCGTTGGGTGAGATTTGAAACTTTGAAAAAGTAAAGACGTATCGAAGGACAATTTCTTGACAAGGATGCTTAATATATAAGTGTGTGTATATATATATATATCTCGAGTCTCGACAAGTATGATGCATACTCAAATACATACCTAGTTAATAATGTGTGTATAAGTAATAATAAGCAGCGCACGCGCTTGTTAGGTGTGGTGGGGCAGTGTTGGTTTGCTTCATCGTCTTGTATTTCACCGTTATTATCTTCTCTATAAAATGATCCATCGATTTCTCTCCTCCAAAATACAAACAAACATTTTTCTGTCTAAAATTCCCACAAAAAACGAAAATCAAAAGTGACTTGTTTGGCATCTGAGAAAATAGAAAAAGTTGCAAACTTTTCCATCTTTCAATGGAGTTTGACAGAGATCTTAACCTGGAAGCCACAGAACTCAGACTAGGCCTCCCAGGCACCACAACCATTAAAGAATCAGGAGCTCAAGCACCCAACAGCACAAAAGGCAACAAGAGAGCATTGCCTGACATGAACGGGCCGGAATCTGATTCCAGGGAGGATTCCAATGTCAGGCAGCAAAAAGAAGCTGTTGATAACAAGGAATCAGCTGCACCACCCATCAAGTGAGTAAAGTTTTGATTTTTTTTTTTTTTTTTTTCATGTGGGGTTGTATAAAGTTTGAAACTTTTTTGAGTTTGAGAAGCCTAATGGGGGTTTGGTTTTTGGGATTTACAGGGCACAAGTAGTGGGGTGGCCACCAATCAGATCTTACAGGAAAAGCTGTTTGGCTGCTAAGAAAGCTGAGATCTATGTCAAAGTCAGCATGGATGGTGCTCCTTATCTTCGAAAAATTGATCTAAACATCTACAAAGCCTACCCTGAACTTCTCAGAGCCTTGGAGGACATGTTCAAGTTCAAAGTTGGTAAGCATCAATACCATTAATCAAAATTAAAAATTTCAAGTAACGTGTAATTTTTTTAGTATCACTCGAATCTGGGACATTGTCAAACTGAACGTACGTACTTAAATATATGTTTTGGTTTCTTCAGGTGAGTATTCTGAGAGAGAAGGCTATAATGGATCAGAATATGTGCCAACGTATGAAGACAAAGATGGTGATTTGATGCTGGTTGGGGATGTTCCATGGGACATGTTTATCAATTCCTGCAAGAGGTTGAGGATCAAGAAAGGATCAGAAGCTAAAGGCTTGGGTTGTGCTTTGTAAAAAAAAAAAAATTATAAATTAAGAAACCACGCTACTAATTTACAGCTTCCACAGTTGCACTAACTCATGGTCATGAAGATTGAAGAAGAAATCATTAATAGGCTGAGCTCTTGGAGAACAAGAGTCTACTAGATCTGGTTTTTATTTTGATTTTGATTTTTTTCTGGTTTTTTGATTGTGACAGAAGAGTTATAAGTTGTTGTATAGACTGGCATGTTTTGGTTCCAATGAAAATGTACAAAGCAAAATATATTGTTTTCTCAAGGTTTTCCCTGTATTAATGAGAAAATTATTTACCCCAAAGGTTAATTACATTTGCAATTTTTTTTTTAGTAAGTTAACATAAGTTCCATTGACCTCTGTGCAATTTTTTTTTAGTAAGTTAACATAAGTTCCATTGACCTCTGTGAAGCTTGAATTTTGCACAAATAAATGTGTCCAAGAATTTCATATTTATAATTAATTAAGATTCATATTTATGTATAATTTAATCATTATGGATTTAATAAGAGGTAAATAATTGTATCCTGTCTAGTTTTCATTGTTATATTTTAATTTTATCGAAGCAACAAAATTATTACCATTAGACACTTATCACTGAAGAGATTAGAAGTTATACAAAATTTTAATATGTTTAGACGTACAATTGATGTTGTTTTTCTCTCTCTGAGTTCTTGCGTACTTATTCAAACTTATGTGTTGAACCTTACATTTTAAAATCATATATATAGTTTATTATGTCTTCTCGAAACAATAATTGTTGTTATTGAACTTCAAACCTTGCCAGAAATTGTCAGTAGTAGAAAACATAAAATTAAGAACAAAAATTTGGCATCAGGGCATGATGTAATTTGCCTAACAATTGCCAAATAACTTTTTGTGTGATTTCAAAATTAGTTTTTCAAGTCCCTTTCTTGATTAGAAAAAGGACATGGATAGTAACCGGTATAAGTTCACAGTTTGTCGGACACATGATCAAAATGAAGTATTGGAAGTAGTCTGCATACATGAATGGAATATCAGATTTTGCAATTAGTGTCTAATTGTTCTTGCTGTTGCACTTGCACCAAATGGTAGCATTAATGGCATGCTATGACATTGTATAACAATAAGTACAAATATCCACACTGTGACATATAAATCCCATTTTTGCTGCACCAATGCCTGACATGAAGGAAACCTGTTATTAATTTGGTAATTAATACGTTGTATATGTTAAGTTTTTGCAGTTGCTTATTGGTTTTATATGGGTCCTAGCAATGACTAATTTGCTGTTGCTTCTAATAAAATGTTATATTGTAGGTCTATCAGACCTGAAAGCATTTTTCTACTTGCTTGCTTCTCTCAGTGGATGTCCATATAATAATGCTCCAGTTATAGCCAATAATATAAGCTTCAATCTTGTTCCTGGTTATATCATAATACTGGTTTACAAACTAACCACGTCGAGGGTTTATCTGTTGATTATGAACTCGAGTCATACCCTTGTAAGGCATGCTTCTGTTGTGTGTGTTATAACCTTCTATATCAATTCAATGGGAAAACCATAGAAGCACTAATGTTCTATTTGCTTTGGATGAGAGCCAGGCAATTATTATCTGTTCCATTTTAACTTACCAGAGTTAGAGACCTTCATGAAAGTGGTTTACATGTATTGAGAAAATTAAGCTTGGCTGAGATAGTCTTCACGTGATGGATTGCCACTCAAAATCTATTATAAACATGATAACAAATATTTAATCAATCATATATTATCTTGTATCACTTGTCATCTTTTAAATGATAATTTTACAGGTAGATGATCACTCCATCAAAGTTTCTTGAAAAACTATCAAGTATCAACCAAGAGTATTATAGGTTTGTTATCTTATTTTATTTAAAAGTATTTATTCATAATAAGTAGTCAATAAATCATATATTATTTTGTATCACGTACCGTTTTTTAAATAACAATTTTATAGTTAGATAACCACTGTACCAAAGTTTCTCAATAAGCTGTCAAGGATCTCCCAAGAATGTTATAGGGTTATAATTTTATTTTATTTACAAGCATTTATGTGGGATTGACAAATTGATCATTACTGCTTGGTACCAATCCCTTTGCTTTGCCAGTAGGTGTTTCTGCTGACAATATGAAAAAACAATGCTCCCTTTCTTGGGCTGAAACAAGGCTCCGAGAGGGGTATTGGGTCAGATCATGTGAGCCCAAATACCAGTGCAGTAATTTTTTTTTGCTATCATCCCTCTAATTTTCTCGCATCCAATTATATTCAGAATATGGAGAAAATTTTCAATACACTTGATATAACTCTTTCACAGTTTAAGATCATGACATATGACATAAATACCTCATATAATTAATTATCATGTTCACATGTTATGATTTTAAATTATAAAAACGTATATATCAGACATACTGAAGATTTTTTTTCAAGAATCACAATTATCATCTGATTGTTCTTGTAGTTGCATTTGCACCAATCGGTAGCAAAAATGGAGTGCCATGTCATTGTATACTTGTGCCAACAAATTTTCTTCAGCAACAGTGAGAAACTAATGAAGGTGCTTTTGCAGCTTATTATATACATATTCATTCTATGACATATAAATCCCTTTTTGCTGCACCAATGCTTGAGATCATAGAAGAACCTCAAGTAGCTAGCTAGTTTGGTAAAATGTTGTAGGCGTTAATCTTTTTTCTAGTTTGGTCACTACTGTATAGTAGTAGTTATGTATAAATATAACTGTTGGTGTAATTTTTGTTGCATAATGATTATTACAAGTTGAATGCCTTCTTTGATGCATCCAACTAATTATTTGTTGATGTCTTCACTCTTCTGTCTTATAAGTTTTATATGGGTTCTAGCACTTACTATTCTGCAATTGCTTCTAAAATGTTGTAGACTTGAAAGCATCTTCTATATGCTTGCTTCTCTCAATGGATGACCATTTGAGAGGATAATATAGCCAGAGTCATAGCCAATCTTACAAGATTCAATCTGGCTTCTGGTCTTCGTAATATTGGTTTACATAGTACTGGTGTTGAGGACATGTCTTATGGATTCGAGTCATGCCCTTGTAAGACATACTTTTGATTTGTATCAATCTTCTAGTCTCTTCAACTTGCTATGGACGAGAATTAGGTTAGTTTATGTTGTATTTTAATGCATTAGAAAAGTGTTTTATATTATAGTGAGAAAGTTTAATGTAGATGAGATAGTCTTATTATGGATTATCAAAAAAATATGATATACGGTGTAATTATAGATATTCAATCAATCATATATTATTTTGTGTCACATGTCGTTTTTTGAGTGATAATCACGACTTATTATAACTGTGCCCCACGTTTCCTAAAAAAGCACTATCAACTAAGACGGAATGTCAGCTTGTTCTGTTAACAAGCATTATTGATGTGTAATTGACAGGTTGACTATGATTACAACATGTAACAATCCTAGCAATACGCTACGAAGTGTCAAACTTGTACATATGTTAAGAGTGTAATCCATTTCAGTTCTTCCACAAATCACAATGAAAAGGCAGTCCAAGCCCAGCCCAATGATCCCCTTCTTGGGCTGAGAAAGCTCAACAACCCTTTGAGAGGTTTGTTGGGTTAGATCAAATGAGCCCACATAACAGCTGACCATGATTTTCATCTGGCAATCCCTCTCTCTCATGTCCATCTGTAGTTAGAATCATGGCTACTTAAGAGCCATTATTCCAGATATAGCTATATTCGGAATCTTGGATATGAGAAGTGTTGATCATCCCTCTATCATCAAACATTATTTTGATTAATCATAATTGCAAGAATTTGAGATCCTTATACAACTAACATCCACAACTTGAAAACTTATTACCAAATTTAGAATTACCTTCTTTTTGTATACAACACTAGACCAACTACTCGAATTGTTTCCATAAATAGACTTTTTCAAAGGTGTTTTTCCGAAAAATGTTTCAACTGTTACTCAGAAAGCAATTTTGTTTCGAAATCATTTTTCATCAAAGCTCTCTTAATTGCACTTTTGATTAGCATTAGGTTTCTATATATATATATATATATATATATATATATATATATATTTGTGTGTATGGCTTGATCATTTTTATTTCATTGTGTTGTAAGTGCCACTTAACTGCATTTCAGTGCAAAGGAAATTTGATTTCAAAATACATATAAGTAGAACGGAATCAACCAAATAAATTAACAAATTTATACTAATGTAATTGTATATACATAAGGAGCCCTAACATTATAATAGAGTCATTCATGCAAAGAAAACAAAGATCCAACCGTGGTCATAAGAACCAAAACTCTATTCTCTTCCTTTTGCAATAAGATAATCGTGGACATAGATTTTATCTTAATAAGCCGAATTATGTCTTAAAAGTTTCTTATGAAGTCATTTTTTTGAAATTCTTATGAAGTTATTTTGTTTGGTTTTTTGAGTGACACTTAAATAACTCTTAAAATCTTGAGATTATAAAAGTCAACAATGAAAAAGCACCGGATAAGATTCCAATTTATTACTTCTTAAGCTATCATCTCTGATATTAATAATTTACAATTTTGCCTTCTCACACAACCCTTAGCCATATTAACATATTTCTTGTTCTTTTCACAACCATTACCATCATCATTTTACCTTTATAATTATTATTACTATGTAAATAAAAATGAAATATTTTAACATGTTTTCAAGTCAATTGTTTTAGATATGGTGATTTTTATTTTATAAAATCACAAGTTCATAACATTTTAATAAACCTTATTTGAAATTATTATAAAATTTTCAAAAGATTTTAAATATAATTAATAATAAATTGATTATATTTCATAATTAATTAAATTACGTGCTATACTAACCTTTCGTTTTGGCATGAAGATATTACCTTATTCTTATCTAACCTTTCGTTTTGGCTGTCCTATACTAACCTTTGACTCGAACATTCAATTTTAAGTAAGGTAAGGTTAAAGTAGATATTATCTTATTCTTAACTAATCAAACATTTAGTTTTAGGGGCTTGTATTCAATTTAGAAATTTGTTGAAATTCAAATGATTTTAAAAATTTGGATGTATTCAATCTAAATTTTTTATAAGTCTATTAAAATCTGAGTATATTCAATCCAGATTTATAAAAATTCTAATGAAATTTTGGTGTATTCAAGTTAGACTTTTAAAAAAATCAAATAAGTTTAGATGTATTAAAAAAATAATAATTTTATAGGAATTAAATTTTAGTGAATTGTGATGTATTTTTTAAACCTATGTATAAATAAAAAAATTCATCTAAAATCCTATCCTACTTCCGTTGATTTCTTAGATTTCATTTTCTTCTTCTTTTTTCTTTATTTTTAGCTCTTGGAATAGGTTCACATACTGGTGGTGTCATCCGACATGACACATTGCATGAATCCCTCCACGTGCCTCCACCCCTTCTTCCTTGTCCTCTCTCTTTCCATGTCTTTTTTTTTTTTTTTTTTGAATACTTGTGTCTGATTTTTTGATTTCTTAAGAAAATCTCCAAAACACCATTTCTATTTTCTTTTTTCTTTTTTTTTTTAAATTTTTCTTTAAGTGAATTGCACAACACTCCCCCGAGGTTTGTCTAAAAACAAATAAAAATATAATTTTCTTTTAATTGCATAACACCTTCATGCTTAACGTTGATTTTTGTTACCGTTAACTAAACGAAGGACATTATGGTCCTTTCATCATGTCTCTCTCTCTCTCTCTCTCTCTCTCTTTTCTCTGTTCTCCCTCTTCCTTTTCTTTCTTCAGTTCATTCCTCTGCATAGCTCCGTCCGTCTCCATCGTCGCACCGTCCCACCGTCGTTCCTCCAATCCGTCCGTCCGTCAGTCTCCATCGTCACACAGCCCCACTATCGTTCCTCCAGTCCGTCCGTCTCCATCGTCGCACACCACCAATTCGTTCTTTTAGTCCGTCCTTTTCCATGTCCACCGTCGCACGGATTTGGCTTCTAGTTCCTCCAATCCGTCCTTCTCTTCCATCTCCACCAGTTGGATTTTGTGGTGTTTGTCTGTTGTTATTATTGTTGATTTGTTCATATTGTTGTTGCTGCTGATTTTGTTGTTGAAGAATAACGATGATGTTGATGAAGAATGATATTTGTTGTTGTTGATTTTTCTGTTTTTGATGAATAAAAAATATGGGTTGATGCATTTGATGATATTGATTCAGATGTGGTGATGATATATATATATTTTTTTAAGATCTGGGCAAATCTTGAAGATCTGGATCTAGATCGTTGTAAATTTGAAGTTAGATTCAGATGCATTTGATGAAGAATAACTGCTGATCGTTGTTGATTTTTTTTTTTTTTTTTTAATTTTAAGTTTTTCCTTTTTTTTTTAAGATCCTGAGGGTATTATAGACATTAATCTAAAATTCTGGTCAAACCGCTAAAGTTGACAAAAGTCAACTGATGTGTCAACTGATGACATGAGGGTTTGATGTAATAAAAAGGTAAATGTATTTTTATTTGTTTTTTGACAAACCTTAGGGGGGTTTCGTGCAATTACTTCTTTTTCTTTTTCTCTGTCTCTTTCTTTGTCTTTCTCTCTCTCTCTCTCTCTCTCTCTCTCTCTCTCTCTCTCTCTCTCTCTCTCTCTCTCTCTCTCTCTCTCTCTCTCTCTCGTTTTTTTATATATATATATATATATATTTGCTTGTCCCTTTATTTTTGTCTAATCTCATTGGGATTTTATTAGTTTATCACTGGATTACACTAGTTGTTCAATTATAAGCGAAAATAAATGACACCCACAAGCCAAAAAATCATTGCTTTTTATATATTTATATTGTTTTTGATAGTGAACATTTCAATATAAATCACTTTGTTGTAGATATGACTTTCGATCAAAACTTAGTACAAAAAGATCGATAAATGTAGCTAGAATTGTGGTGAAAGAGCTCCGCATTGCGGTGGCCACCAATACAAATCAAGAGTATTTTCCTAGCCCAATCTATTTAAGTCTATGTGAAAAATCTAACAAATTTTAAATAAAATTCTAATAGAATCTGATGAAATTCATTAAACAATCCAACAAACTCTTAATAGAATTCTAACAAAATCTGAAGGAATTCATGGAATCTATAGAATTTATTAAAATCTATTATTAAAAAAAAAAAAACTCTAATAAACTTCAATAAAATCTACATTGAATACTACTTTTTTAAGTAAATTAATATAAAATTAGATATTATCTTATTTTTATTTAACCTTTCGTTGTTTTGAATAAACCTTTAACTCAAATTTTTTTTTTTTAATTTATGCTGAAAGGGGGGATTAAATTAAAAAATATTTATATTTGTTGTGGGTAAAATTGGGACCACATAAATGAGTTGGTAAAAAACCAACAAAATAGCCCAAAAGGATGACCAATAGATAAGGGCCTAGTTTTCTAGCATCCAGTTCGTCAGGGAAAGACCCACAGATCATAAGGTGATGAGCTTGTAGAAACAAGCCTTTAGCATATCAAATGCTTAACTGAGACACGATCTAACTCGTGTAGACAAACTCTCAAGTTGCTGGTTATAATCAGAATTGCCCAACGTGAACTCCAGCTCACTTAGAGCAGAATCAGCTCGCGACATAATGTGGCGTGCACATTGAATCATTTCTAGAATGGTAGCAGTGTAGATTAAGGGACATGAACTATCAAATCAAGATCCAAATTTTTCGGGATTTAATAGGTGTCAGTATTGGGAAGTGTAATCAACATTAAATGCTTCTCTATATAAATTTTACTAAAACTATAGCACCACCCATTTTTCGATAAATGAGGGTAAAATTACTTGTAAAATGGACTGATCACACACACAAAAACATTCAATAAAACAGATTGATTCTCTTAACAGAGGAGACACCGTGGACGTAGGCTATTCTTGGCCGAACCACGTAAATATTGTGTCTTCAATTCTTCCTCTTTGCCTCTTTTCCCTTCTATTTACATATATCTTCCATTCTTTACAGTATTGGGCATGAAGAATCTGAGTTGACTAGATTTTGACCCCAACATTTTTGGCGCTAAAAGGAGAGCCAAACTGCAAATTTCTCCATATTTTTAGATCATCATGGCAAAAAGAAGAAGAACTAGAAGCTCTAACACAGTAGTCGCTGATCAACCAAAAGGGCAGATGGTTTTTCCTACAGATGGCGCTGTTGGAGACGAGCCCCTTCCAGCCCATTGTTAGCCAGCTCCGACGATCTCTACTGCTGGGGGGCTGCCGGAATGGCACTAACGGCAAGGGGTCAGTCAAGAATACATATCAGACCACCACCTTTAGGGTCACGAGCTCAGGAGAGGAAGGTGCAAGTCTCCGGACTTAATGAGAAGAGCTGCTTCAGAGGATTTAACAGCTTGAAGCACGCCCTGGCCCCCTTTGCCAACGTCATCAGTATGAGGAAATGACCACTCCCACCAGGAAAATTGAGACGCGACCTCTCATAAGAAGGTTCAAAGTCCTCAATATTCCTCAACACAACGGAGTTAACGATCTCTATGATCACTTGGATGTCTTCAACATCCAAATAGACCTTCAAGCGATTGATCCACTGGTCAAGGGTCCCGTCTTCCCAGCAACCTTGGGTGATATACCACAAGCCTGGTTCAAGAATCTCCCAACTTACAACATATACAACTGAGAAGAATTTCAAAGAAGGTTCACAAACCATTACAAGGCTCTGAAGAAGCAACTCGCGCCGCTTTGCTACCTCGTTACAGTCTTACAACGAAGAGATAAATCGCTAAAAGACTATCTTACCAAATTCAGATGCGAGGTCAATGGGGTAGAAAACCCCTTAGATGAAATCATCCTAGCTGTGATCTTAGTCGGACTTCGTAAGGATGGAAAGCTGTATGAGGATATTTATAAATCCCTAGTGAATGACTTGGGTGAATTCTATGAGTGAGTTGCTAAAGAGGTTAGATGGGAAGAGATTTTCAATCCCAAGCAATCTGACCAGAAAGATGAAGTGTTCAACCCCAACCATTCAGCGAAAAGAATTAGCAACGAAAGCAACCAGACAGCTAAGAAGGCCAGGAGTGAGCTTAGACAAGAGCAACCTCAGCATTTAGGTTGCCATAGCAGTTACAGCATTCTGTTAGGCACACGAGACAGAATCTCTGCAGTAGAAAAAGACAAGAAGGACTTTGGGAAGCCCAATCCCATGAAATCCCTTATTCATTGTAGAAACAAAAGCAAATTTTATACTTATCATAACGAGGTCGGGCACAAGACCTCAGAATGTTGGAAACTAAGGGATGACATTAAAGATTTGATCAAACGAGGTCGCTTGGGAGACTATATAGAGCAACTAACAAGTCCACGGTCTCAGCAATCTTGACCTTGATGGCCAGAACGGTCAGTACAGCAATAGGCCCAGTGAGCTTCAGAATGAGAGCATGAATCCACTGTAAGTGCCCTTCTAACCATACGTGAAGGCCTCCACCTCACGGGTACGTCCCCATACTTGACAATTTTGACAATTGAATGAGCATGTATTTACTTCAGTTTTACATTGCCAATAAAAAACTCTAAATTTATTATATTGTTATGTAATAATGATCTGTTGATTTCTTTATTGAGTGCTAAGTGAAAGCAAAAACGACCTCGCCATCTGCAAAGAAATTATGTTGTATAAGCTCAAGTTCCGACTCTATGAATGCAGCTCGACCTATGTTATTGGGTGACGACCCCTTGAGCATAGCTTGCCAAAACAACACTGTTATTAGGTAACGACCTCTTGGACAACCCAACGCAATATTATGCTGTAAAGCTCGGGTTACGACCCTTTGAGTGTAGCTTGAAAGGTTTATTGTGTTGTACAGCTTGGGTTATGACCTTTTGAGCGCAGTCGAGAGTCCCACGACATCCATAACTCTTGCTATATAACTCGGGTTTCGATCTTTTAAGTGTAGTTTAAGAGGTTTATTATGCTGTACCAACTTGAGTTCCGACTTTTGAGCATAGCTGAGGTTCCGACCTCCATAACTCTCGCTATGTGATCGGGTTCCAACACCATTTGAGCATAAGTCGAGAGGTTTATTATTACTAATCATGACTATTTTTTAGTCCACAGGAAAATTCTAGGACTTGATAGGACAAAGACACAAAGCAAATATTGAAGCAAGTAGATGTCAAGTGAGCCTCACAAAATAGACAATAAGAGCAACCTGCTCTTGACACTTCTTCATCTATACCTTATCTTTTGCCTCAGCGACCTGCACTTCGACCTCTTCTTTAGCAAAAAAGTGATCTCCTTTCAGCAATTGGAGCTCGTTGCAGATAGCTTCCTACTCTGATTCAGTTCTTATTCACTCTTAAGGAACTCGAGCTTGAAGACTGACCTAGTGGCTGCAAAAATGCTTTCCTCATAAGACAAAGTGATGCAGAGAATTTGAAGAAGGCAATACAGCAGACTTATATATACCAGCTTTTACTAACAAGTTCAAGCTCCTAGTTTGTAGAACGAACTAGGAACTGAGAGACTAATGTTGTGGATAAAATTAGGATCATAGAAATGAGTTTGTAAAAGCCTAACAAAATGGCCCAAAAAGATGATCAATGGATAAGGGCCGAGCTTTTCAACACCAGCTCGCCAGGGAAAGGCCCACAAATCATAAGGCAACGAGCTCGCAGAAACAAGCCTTCAACATATCAAATGCTTAGCTCAGACACGACCTAAGCTCGTGTAGACAAACTCTTAGGTTGCTGGTCACGATTAGAATTACCAAACGCGAGCTCCAGCTCACCCAGAGCAGAACCAACTGGCGGCATAGCGTGACGTGCACGTTGAATCCTTCCCAGAACAGTAGCATCACATATTAAGGGATATACAACTACCAAATCAAGATTCAGATTTTTCGGGATTTAATAGGTGTCAGTATTGAGAAATGTAATCAACATTAAATGCTTCCCTATATGTATTTTACTAAAACTATAGCACCATTCTTTTCTCGATAAATAAGGATAAAATTACTTGTAAAAGGGGTTGGTCACACACACAAAAACACTCAATAAAATAGATTACCTCTCTTAACAGAAGAGACATTGTGGACATAGGCTGTTTTTGATCGAACTACGTAAATATTGTGTCTTTAATTTTTCCTCTTTGTCTCTTTTCCCTTCTATTTGCATCTATATTTCATTCTTTGCAGTATTAGGTATAAAAAACATGGGTTGATCAGATTTTAACGTTAATAATAATTTATATTTTATGATAATAATGAAACTTCGACCCCGATTTTTTGAAATAAAAAGAAGTGTTCTAAAGCCCTTATCAACGAGAAGAGGCGTATAGTTTTAATATCCGCATGAAAAATCCAAAAAATAACATAAATTTGCGACATGGCAAAGAAACCATAACAAGTGGGACCTACCAAAAAGTCAAGAAGAAGAACAAAATACATCCCCCCTCTCACAATATAAAAAGTTACGAAGGAAAAAAATTTCATCTTTTTTCGATTGGAAACCACTCACCACCACAGGCAGCAGTATTATGCACTCGCACACATAATAGATTCGGAGAGAGAAAACATAGATGCAGAGAGAGAAACCGCCACCACCATAACAGCCAACAACAAGAACTAACAGATTGAGAGAAAAACCCTAAAAGTCTAATCTTGAAGCGAAATGGTACTGAAATCACAGATCTTTTAAGCAAGGCCTAATAATATTGTTGTTTTGGTGGTGGGGATGGGGGAGTTGGGGCAGCAGAGGATGGCGTTGTCGACGCTGGTGGGGCGGGCGGCCGGGGAGGCCTACTCGTCGTTGAAGGAGCTGGTGGAGAAGGCCAGGAGTGGGGAGCAGTCCGATACCGAGAAGAAGCTTGACTTGTTGAAGTATATAGTCAAGACCCAGCAGCGGATGCTCAGGCTTAATGTGGCCGCTAAGTGGTGTCAGCAGGTGGGTTCTTGTTCCTTTGCTGGTTGGTTTTGTTTGATTTGGAGTTGATAGGGGAATTTCATTGTTGTCAATTTAAGGTGTTTTTTTGGGTTTTGAACGAGTTAATCATTGAGGGGTATGGTTTTGTTTTGTTTGAGGAGTGAATTGAATTGGGTTTTTTGAATGTAATATTGGGAATTGATTGGAAATGGTTATGGGGGATTTTGTTATTGTAAGTGTAGGTTTAAGAGATCTGTAAAGATTGGATTTCGATCAAGTGTGAGGCTGTAATGTGGCAAATCGTGCTTCTGCATTTCTCAGTCTTAGTGAGTGATTAGAGAAAGTGATAAGATGGAGTGTCACTCTGCTATTTGCTTTGTTTTATTTTGACTTGATAGGAGAATTTAATTTGGTCGATTTAGGGTTTCTGGGTCTTTTTTTTTTTTGGTTGGTTTTGAATGAGTTACATGCTTTTGTTTTTATTTTTTGGGATTTGTTGGGTTGGTGTGGAAATTTGAGGAGTGAACGGGGAGATTTTGTTCTTTTTGGGGTTAGAGTGGTGTTTAGGGAGTTGTGCAGCTTTAAGATGTAAAGATTGGATTTTGATGAAGTGTGAGGCTATGATGCAACAATTCGTGTTTCTTGATGTTCTATATCTCAGTGAGTGATTAGAGAAAGTAGAAAGTGAGAAGATGAAGTGTCACTTTGCTTCTTGTTCTTCGTTTTGTTTGATGTTGATTTGATTTTGACTTGATAGGAGAATTTAATTTTATATGCTTAGAATTTCTGGGTTTTTAAGTTAGTGTTGAATGTGTTACTTGTTAAAGGGTATGCTTGGAGTGGACATTAGAGGAGTGAATTGGGTTTTTTGAATGTTGCATTGGGAATTGATTGGAAATGGGTTTTTGCGGATGGGGACTTCGTCATTTCTCGATTTAGAGTGGTAATTTTAAGGAGCTAATGTGGCTTTAAGATATATAGATTGGATTCGATGAAGTGTGATGCTGTGATTCAACAATTCGTGCTTCTTGATGTTCGAAATCTCAATGAGGGATTAAAGAAAGTGAAAAGATGAAGTGTCACTCTGCTTCCTGTTCTTGCCTTTGTTTGATTTTAACTTGATAGGGAATTCAGTTTTGTCAATTTAGGCATTTTGGTTTTTAGGTTAGTTTTGAATGAGCTACTTGTTAAAGCATATATTTTTTTAATTCATTGTGTTGGTGTGGAAATTTGAGGGGAAGTGAATTGGGTTTCTTGAATGGAATATTGGGAGTTAATTGGAAATGTTTTTTATTTTGTAGGTTTTTGGGGATGGGAGATCTGTTATATATGGGTTTAGAGTTTTAATATTAGGGAGTTAGTGTAGCTTTAAGATGTAAAGATTGGATTTTGGTTAAGTTGTGATTCAACAATTCATGCTTTTTGATGCTCTAAGTCTCAGTGAGTGATTAAAGTGAGGAGATGAAGTGTCACTCTGCATCTTGTTCTTCTCTTTGTTTGATTTTGGCTTTGTGATTTTGACTTGATATGAGAATTCAAATTTGTCGATTTAGTGATTTTGGGTTTTTAGGTACATTATGAATGATTTATTCGTTAAAGGGCATTTTTTTCTTTTTCCTGACTTGTTGGGTTGATATGGAAATTTGAGGGAGTAAATTGGGTTTTTTGAATGTAATACTGGGAATTGATTAAAAATGGTTTTGATTTTGTGGGTTTTGGGGATGGGAGATTTATTATTCGGAGTGGTAATTTTAAGAAGTGTAGCTTTAAGATGTAAAAATTGGATTTTGATTAAGTGTGAGGCCATTATGCAGCAATTCATGCTTCTTGTTGTTCTAAGTCTCAGTAAGTGATTAGAGAAATTGAGAAGCGGAAGTGTCATCTGCTTATTGTTCTTCAGTTTGTTTGATTTTGATTTGATAGGTGAATTCGATTTTGTCCATTCTGGTTTTTTAGGTTAGTTTTGAATGATTTATTTGTGAAAGGACTTTTTTTTTTCCCCTTTTTTTTGACTTATTGGGTTGGTGTGGAAATTTGACTGAGTGAATTAGGTTTTTGAATGTAAATTGGGAATTGATTTGAAAAGCGTGGGTTTTTGGGGATGGGAGATTTTGTTATTTCTGGATTTTAGAGTGGCAATTTTAGGGTTGTAGCTTTAAGATATATGGATTGGATTTTGATGAAGTGTGAGCGATCGACAATTTTCATGCTTCCTGTTCCTGATATTCTAAGACCCGGTGAGTGATTAACGAAAATGAGAAGATGTTTTAGGTTTGCTCTGTGCTGCTGGGAAAGAATTAAACTTTCTTTGAAGTCTTGGTTAAATTATGTCAAGGGTGATATGTTTAAGTGCTTATGAGTTTGCTTTTTGATTCAGTGCCCAATGAGAAATCTGGTTTGTTAATTAAACTTTCTTGGATTTCATAGTTTTTTGATTCATTGAATCTTTAAATCCTATAAAATGTAATATGTGAAAAGAACTTGATATGTTTTTATTTTGGTCTTTGGCTCCAGTAAAGTGTAGTTATCTGAGTTTTTGAGGTGTTTTTGGATTAGAACTTTTTGGGTTTTGGCTCAGTGGGTAATTGTGCAAACCTTTTATTTTAAGGTGCCGTATTTAGGATCTGAGGCATTGGGAATTTTTGAAAATTCTAATCTGAAAATGGGTTTTAGGCTAGTAATGGCTAGCTAAGAGTAGAATTATGATTGAAACTTCTGCTTGTGAATTACATGAATGTATCTTACAGGTTGGATGTCAAGAGATGGGAATGTGGATGGATAATGCTATGGACATATGGTTCAAGTTTATTTTATTCTTTTGCTCATAGATGGTTGTCATATTGTTTGGTGTTTGTTGTGTTAGGTTTTTCTGATTGATCTCCAGTTGATTATATACGCCGCCATTCATCTGGAAATCAGAACCTGGATGATCCCCTTGTTTCGGGTTACTAAAATTCTCTAATTCAAGTTTTTCTCTAATTGGTGACAGTATATCCTGTTGAATACTTTAAACTTTTCTGTTGTTTGTGCGCTTTCTTTGAATTTTCTTCTTTAAAACTTAGGTCAGGTTAAAATCTATATGAGATGGTCAAAATCACTAAGCTTGTAGTTTGTTCGTTTTGGAGCGTTGGATTTATATCATTTTGTTTATCAACATTCTTTGGTTGCAGGTTCCGCTAATAGATTATTGTCAGCAATTAGGATCTACTCTATCAAGTCATGATACATGTTTCACTCAAGCTGCAGATTCACTCTTTTTCATGCATGAGGGTTTACAGCAAGCTCGTGCTCCCATGTATGATGTCCCATCTGCTATTGAAGTGTCCCTCACCGGATCTTATCAGCGATTACCACAATGTATAGAAGATGTGGGTATGCAAAGTACATTAACTGAGGAGCAGCAGAAACCAGCTTTGAAGAAGTTGGACACGCTTGTACGGGCTAAATTACTTGAAGTTTCACTGCCCAAAGAAATTTCTGATGTGAAAGTTTCCAATGGTACGGCACTGCTTTGTGTGGATGGGGAATTTAAGGTGTTAGTTACTCTTGGTTATAGAGGACATTTATCGATGTGGAGGATATTGCATTTGGAGCTGCTTGTTGGTGAGCGAAATGGATTGGTTAAGTTAGAAGAATTGCGACGGCATGTTCTTGGTGACGATCTAGAGCGCAGAATGTCTGCAGCAGAGAATCCATTTATAACATTATACTCAGTTCTCCATGAGCTTTGTGTTGCACTTGTCATGGATACTGTCATAAGGCAAGTACAAGCACTTCGCATAGGGAGATGGAAGGATGCAATTCGGTTTGAGCTTATATCTGATGGTTCTACGGGTCATCAAGCAAGTGGGAGTTCTGCACAACTAAATCAAGATGGAGAAATTGATTCAGCTAGCCAGCGAACTCCAGGTTTGAAAATTGTATACTGGCTAGATTCTGATAAAAACTCTGGTTCATCTGACTCAGGATCATGCCCATTCATAAAGATCGAACCAGGACCAGATCTACAGATAAAGTGCATTCATAGCACATTTGTTATAGACCCATTAACTAGCAAGGAGGCAGAATTTTCGCTAGACCAAAATTGCATAGATGTGGAAAAATTGCTGCTGAGAGCAATATCTTGTCATAGATATACTCGTTTGCTTGAAATTCAGAAAGAGTTGTGTAAGAATATTCAGATCCATCGAGCACCAGGCGATGTAGTGCTTCATTCTTACATGGATGAACCTGATATTGATAACAAAAAGGTAAGTTTTTGTATGTCATGGGATTGTTTTGCTGCTTATCTGGTCCAGTAGTTTGAGAGTACTCTATAATGTTGTCTTCTTTCCCTTTATTGAATTCTGTTTGCAGAAAGATAACAAGCCTGAGTCAAGGGAATACGAGGGACAAGAAGTATTGAGCGTGCGTGCCTATGGCTCATCATTCTTCACCCTTGGAATAAATATAAGGTTTCATTGTTCACCCTTTATACAAAACATGTTTGTTCTATATTTGTTACCTTTGTTATCGCTTTCTGTCTTACACATTCTGTTTTTCTCTCTCTATCTGTGTATTTATGTATATATGTGTGTGTATGAGTATAATATTAATATTACTTAGCTGGTCATCCTCCCTTCCTATGGGTTTTCCCCACCGATCCAGTGACACACCAACCATGCTCCTTTCCTTTCTCCGATCATAAAGCCCCGTGATTCCTTTAATGCATTTTTCTCTCTCTATCTGTGTATTTATGTATGTGTGTGTGTGTGTGTGTGTATGAGTATAATATTAATTTAACTTAGCTGCCCACATTGGAGAACACATTCAAGTTGATCATCAATGCTTTGAATGGAAAAGAAGAAATAATTATAAAATGATTACTCATGCCTTGCTGTATTCAGTTCAACATGCTTTGGTCAAATTTGCTTACAGAAGGTCATTTTTTCTCTCTCTCACTCTATCCCTGTTATCCACAATTCTAACTTGATTGAGTCCATATGAGGAGAGAACTAAGGTCCATTTCGTCATAGTAGGTTCAAGTGCAAAACTCTTGGTTTTTCAGCATTTAAAGTTTTACTCAACCTTGCTGACTTGAGACAAGCTGCAGTCTTGGACAAAATGATTATGAAGGGGCCGTCTTCCTGTTCCACTTGCTCTGGTAGGGCTGGGTTGTTTAGGTGGTCTTTTGTAATTTTGTGGAATTTGTGGAGTTTTTTAGATTCACTTGAAATTAGGCATTTAACTCTTGTCAAGACAGGCCAACGTTTGCTGATTTGGCTGTTTGGTTTCATGACTGGATGGTGCTTCATTTTGCAGATTGAAAATATGGAGAATATTGCACTTGTGATGGTGGTCATTTTTGTTGGGCATAGCTATGAAGTATTTAGCAACATTTTTAGATGATTCTTCTGAGACATGATTTTTAGATTACATGGTGTGAGAATTGGTGCAAGGCACTTATTTGAAGTTGATTAAACCTGTAAAAGAAATTAACATCTGGCTTATCAATTATGTTGCAACTTTCTGCCCTTTTTTTCCTTCTTTCTAAGTCATTATTACCTCACATCCATCCTCATCTATCTCTCAGTGCAATCATGTTTCCATCCGAAAATAAATTTTGTTTTTTGACAGGAGGTACAGTTTTGGGAATAGTTTGCCATCTTCTGTAAATTTTCTAAGTTACTGTTTAACTTGCAGGAATGGAAGTTTTCTTCTCCAGTCATCACATAACATTATCACACCTTCGGCATTATCAGATTGTGAAGAAGCTCTAAATCAGGGTAGTATGTCTGCAGCTGAAGTTTTTACGAGCTTAAGAAGCAAAAGTATTTTGCATTTATTTGCTGCTATTGGCAGGTTCTTAGGCCTTGAGGTAAATTATTCTTTTCATTGCTACTTTTTCCCCTTTTGACTTTTTTCCCTGTGTAAAGAGGAATTAGGTGAACCAGCTTCTTGGATTGTTTTTAAATGGTATTCATTTGTACGGATTGAATTAACATGTATAAGGCTGCATGACCTTATGCTTGCAGGTTTTTGAGCATGGTTTTGCTGCTATGAAAGTGCCAAAAAACCTTGCCAGTGGTTCAACCATACTGCTGATGGGCTTTCCAGACTGTGCAAGCTCTTATTTTCTGCTGATGGAACTTGATAAGGATTTTAAACCTGTATTTAAATTGTTAGAGACTCAGTCAGATCCATCTGGAAAAGGTCGTTCTGTCAATGACTTGAATAATGTAGTGCGGATCAAGAAAATTGACATCAATCAGATGCAGATACTTGAAGATGAACTAAATTTGAGTATACTTGATCGGAGAAAGTTACTTTCCTTCTTGCCTAATCTGGAGGGTCCCAATCAAACATCCGAACATGGTCTTCTTTCTGAATTCAACCTTGATAGTTCTATGCAGATTGCAGGAGGTTTTCCGTCAAGTTTCTCATCTGTTGTTGATGAAGTGTTTGGATTTGAAAAAGGGACATCTGCTTCTTCTTACTCTAGTCAGAATCTCTCTTCATCATTCACTACATCTCCTGCTTCTCATTTTGGCTCTGTGCCAATGAATATTCATGGTGTCAAAGCTGGAACTCCCTCACCAAAGTGGGAGGGAGGTTTGCAGGCACCACAACTTAATAGTGTTTCAAAAGTTCTGCTCGGAACCAGCCATTACAATGGTGCATTATATTCATCAAGCAATGTGAAGGGCCCTGTACATTCCAGCTCTTTCAGTTCACTATCGTCTGGCCTAGGAAGAAGCACAGCTGTAAAGAAACTGTCAGCTTCAAAATCTGATCAGGATTTGGCTTCTCTAAGATCTCCACATTCAGTTGAGGTTGGCGCTATGGAAGAAGATTTGGTTTCAGGGAATAGGTCATCTCGACTATTATCTCCTCCAAGGCCTGCTACTGTTCGATCGTCTGCACCTGGTACAAAAGCTAATGGACCTAGAAACTCACCTACTGGGTCTCTTGCTGGATCTCTTAAAGTTGCTGGATCAAATTCATTGGCTTCAACGCCCATCTGTAAGATATTTTCTCAAGTTTTGTCTGTATTATCGTATATGTACATTCTCTTTTCTGTTATCTTGTTCAAGATTCTATTTCTGGTTTAATCGGTTATGACTAACAAAATGTTCTCTTTTCAGCCCAGGCAACTGATGCTGCAATTTCTCAAAGCTCTTCGCATGAAATTGTTTCAAAACTTGAAAAATTTCCTCGAAAGCGTACCGTCTTGGATATGTTGAGGTTAATTCCATCACTCCAAGGTGTAGAAATGGCTACAGAATTTTGCAATAAGAGAAGAAGAATCTTGGAATCAGCTCATGCTCAGCAACCTTCATCTCAGGGGCATGTAACAACTGAAATGGTTACCAAGACTGAAGAATACAGTTATGGGAATCTTATTGCTGAAGCAAATAAAGGAAATGCACCTTCTAGCATATATGTTTCTGCTCTTCTTCATGTGGTCAGGCATTGTTCCCTCTGTATTAAGCATGCAAGACTAACAAGCCAGATGGAATCATTGGAGATTCCTTATGTTGAAGAAGTGGGTTTAAGAAGTGCATCTTCCAATATATGGTTCCGACTGCCATTTGCTAGAGGTGACACATGGCAACACATATGCTTGCGACTTGGCAGACCTGGAAGCATGTATTGGGATGTCAAAATAAGTGATCAACACTTTAGGGATTTGTGGGAACTTCAGAAGGGAAGCAATAGTACCCCATGGGGCTCTGGTGTTTGCATTGCCAATACATCTGATGCGGATTCTCATATCCGTTATGATCCGGAAGGTGTTGTTCTTAGTTATCAGTCTGTTGAGGCTGACAGTATTAAGAAGTTAGTTGCTGATATTCAAAGGCTTGCAAATGCTCGAATGTTTGCCCTTGGGATGAGGAAACTGCTTGGAGTAAGAGCAGATGATAAATCAGAAGAAAGCAGTCCAAATTCTGATGGTAAAGCACCAGTTGGAGGCAAAGGTGCGGCTGAGGCAGTTGATAAGTTATCTGAACAAATGAGGAGGGCATTTAGAATTGAGGCTGTTGGATTAATGAGTTTGTGGTTTAGCTTCGGTTCAGGTGTCCTAGCTCGCTTTGTTGTTGAGTGGGAGTCAGGTAAAGAAGGTTGCACCATGCATGTATCTCCCGATCAACTCTGGCCCCATACAAAGGTTTGACTATTTTTCTTTTTTCTTCATTATTCTGTTCTCTCCTTTTATTATTGCCATATGGGGACGTTCCCCAACTCTAAATATTCCTGTTAGTTATCTGGTATATTACTCCTAAGCTCTAATATTCCTAGCTTTTGTGGTCTTGGTGCAGTTTCTAGAAGATTTTATTAATGGAGCTGAAGTTGCATACCTTTTGGACTGCATTCGCCTTACTGCAGGACCTTTGCATGCTCTAACAGGTGCAACTAGGCCTGCACGTGCTACAGCTGTTCCAGGAATTCCTGGTGTAGCTGCATCTGGTTCCACAATTCCAAAACAGACTGGCTATTTGCCATCCCAGGGACTTATGCCAACCAGTTCAACAACAAATGGGAGTCAGGCTACTTCCACTGCTGCAGTGAACCTTGTTGCATCTACTGCAACAGGCACTCTTGGAAACCATAACCTTCATGGGGCCGCTATGTTAGCTGCCGCCGGACGAGGTGGCCCTGGCATTGTTCCCAGCTCACTGTTGCCCATTGATGTCTCTGTTGTGCTACGTGGCCCGTACTGGATAAGAATCATATATCGCAAGCATTTTGCAGTTGATATGCGTTGCTTTGCTGGAGACCAGGTCTGGTTGCAACCTGCAACACCACCCAAGGGGGGTCCTTCAGTTGGAGGGTCATTACCATGTCCACAATTTAGACCTTTCATCATGGAGCATGTTGCTCAAGAGCTGAATGGACTAGACTCTAATTTCACTGGTGGTCAACAGACAGTTGGAGTGCCAAATCCAAACCCAAGTTCTGGCTCACAGCTGTCAAGTGTCAATGGAAACAGAGTTAACATCCCTAATGCTGCTGCAATGTCTAGGGCAGCAAACCAAGTAGCCAATTTAAATCGTGTTGGGAATCCTGTTTCAGGATCATCAAATTTGGGTGTTGTGAATCCAGGATTGCCTATACGTAGATCTGCTGGTGCTAGTGTCCCTGCCCATGTTAGAGGAGAAGTTAATACGGCCATTATAGGTCTTGGTGACGATGGAGGGTATGGAGGCGGATGGGTTCCTCTTGTTGCTCTTAAGAAGGTGCTAAGAGGCATTCTTAAGTACCTTGGAGTTCTATGGCTATTTGCACAGCTACCTGATCTTTTGAAAGAGATACTAGGGTCAATTTTGAAGGACAATGAAGGTTCACTACTGAATTTGGATCAGGAACAGCCTGCCTTGCGTTTCTTTGTGGGGTAAGGATGTAGCAAATTTAAATTATACCATATAACATGTTCCTCTTTCTTTTTTCTTTTTTGGAAATACTACCATTACATGTTTTTATTTATTGTCTCTTTTGATGTGAATTAATTTGAATTCTTGTTTGCTTTCTTCATGTTTTGAGATGAGTGACATGCATGATTTGTGTGGATGTTGTGTTGTGCAAATTACATAATTAATTTATTCTCCAATAGTTGAGTGAAAGCCAGTGCTTTCATATAGCAAGTGCACCTGAGCTAAAAACTTTTGCAAGGCTCATATTCTGCTTGGGATTATTGACTAACCAATTTGTACAAGAAATGAATAGGAACATAAGGAGTTGAAATATATGCCTAATATGATGATAGTCTGTTGGTACAATGGCCATAATGTGAGGGCCATACACTTAGGTGTCCCTAGACAGACGAATTGTGAGGCACAGCGCTTGTAGTTATCGAATATTACTGTGATTTCCTTTTGGAACAAAATAAAAGAAATCAAATAACATGATTGAGACAAATGATATGGATGTAGATGCTTAAAAAAGAAGAATAGAAACGTTCAACTGCAGTAATCGAAGATGACTGCATACTTCTAGGATTCTAGCATTTAACATTATTTTATCTCTTTTCAAGTCTCCTAAATTTTCTTCTTTCATGTTGTGATGGCAACTTGTCCTGCAGGGGATATGTATTTGCAGTTAGTGTCCACAGAGTTCAGCTTCTTCTCCAAGTCCTTAGTGTGAAGCGTTTCCATCAGCAGCAACAACAGCAACAGCAACAAAATCCTAACGCTGCTCAAGAGGAGCTGACTCAATCAGAAGTAGGAGAGATTTGTGATTACTTCAGTCGTCGTGTTGCATCAGAGCCATATGATGCTTCTCGTGTTGCATCATTCATTACTCTACTCACCCTGCCTATATCAGTTTTAAGAGAATTCTTAAAACTAATAGCTTGGAAGAAAGGATTAGCCCAGACACAAGGTGGAGAAATTGCTCCTTCACAGAAACCTCGCATTGAACTATGCCTTGAAAATCATAGCGGGTTCAATGCTGAAGACAGCTCTGAGAATTCTTCTGCATCTAAAAGCAATATCCACTATGATAGGCCCCATAATTCTGTTGACTTTGCATTGACTGTTGTCCTTGATCCTGCGCACATACCTCATGCAAATGCTGCTGGTGGTGCTGCTTGGTTGCCTTACTGTGTCTCTGTGAGGTTGAAATATTCATTTGGCGAAAATCCTAGTGTAACCTTTATCAGCATGGAAGGAAGTCATGGAGGCCGAGCTTGCTGGTTCCGAGTTGATGAGTGGGAGAAGTGTAAGCAAAGGGTTGCACGAACTGTCGAAGTTGGAGTTTCAGGGGGAGAACTTTCTCAAGGAAGGTTGAGAACTGTTGCAGACTGTGTGCAAAAGACACTAGATTCGTGCCTCAAAGGGTTAAGAGATGGTGGCGGCGGTTTAACTGCAAGCTCTGGGGCAACATGATCTGACTCACTACAAGCTACAATTCTGATGATTGGAATGGTGCTAGTGTAGATTTATTACAACTTATCTTTCCTGATAATAGGTTCTGCATTTGTACTGAAGAAGGAACTTGCATTGTTGGCAACAGTGGAAAATGATGTTCTTTGATGAAGTTATGGAAAGTTCTCAGAAGGATAGGCAGCAGGTTACTGACCTAGATGATTTTGAAGATAAGGGTATTGTAGTGGTGGTTTTCCTGGTTTCCTTTGTACAGAGTAGAGTTACGGAGGGGGCACAACTTTGTAAAAAATTATATATTCAGCCATAGAAATGTTGTATACCCCAATATATTCCCTCTGGTTTCTACCCAGAATGCTGTAATTATAACTTTGTAGTATTTTGTTTTCTTTTTTATCCCAGAAAATTTTGCTGTGAAACTTATTGAATTGTTGCCTTTTTGTAGCCTAGGATGGAGTTACTACAATTTACTGGACCTCAATAAAGATTGTAATAACTCAAATCTGGAATTGACTCCATTCATGCTCACATATCTATATCCAATTATTTATGTGGCCCAATTTAGAAATTCTTAACACAATTTTTAAGGGAGCCAGCCTCACTAGCGAAGTACAGTAATAAATATGGAATCAATCAACAACATTGTCAAAGCTCGTAGGGATGTATCTGCAGATGGCAGAGTCTGTGATGGATTGCATCAAAATATACCAAAGAATATTGTAGAACTTGATATTCTCCTGGAGTCATCAAAGTGATTTTCAGTATCAGTATTGTCAGATAGTGTGGTTCCCTGTAAAGACTATAAGCAACTTGTTTCCTTAGATGGTGCCCAGAGATATTCTGGGAAATCAATGTGTGAACTTCATTTCACTGTCCAGAACATATAAAATGGACTGCAGGTCTAATAGTTTTGGATGCAGCTTATCTGCAGCTACAAAACCATGAAGAACTCCATCAATGCTAATGCTACTACAACCTGCCGTTTTCTTCACTCCTCTACTTTCCATGACTTCCCTAACTTTGTCGGAATAGCCCCACTTCCTGGTAGCAGCATAAACGTTAGACAACAGCACATATCCACCTTCTTTCTCAGGCTCCAACTTTTGTAATTCTCTCCAAGCTACCTCTGCCATTTCTACATTCCCGTGAGCTCGACAATTACTCAGCACTGCTCCCCAGATGGATCGACTTGGTTTCATAGGCATCTTGTCAATCACATATTTTGCCTCGGTCAACCTCCCTGATCGCCCTAAAAGATCCACCAAACATCCGTAATGTTCAATTCCAGGTTCAACGCCGTAGTTTTCTTTCATGCTATGAAATAGTTCAAGCCCTTTGTCCACAAGTCCACTGTGAACACAAGCTGTAAGAACAGCAAGAATTGTCACTTGGTTTGGCAATATCTCTTTTTGCATTTTCAAGAATAGTTCCAATGCTTCTCTTCCATAACCATGGAATGCCAATCCTGTTATCATTGTTGTCCATACGTTGACATCCTTTTCAGTAACATCTCTAAAAACCACAAAAGCTCTTTCAACGCTTCCACATTTCCAATACAAGTTTATCAATGCTGAACCCAAAAATGCATTTATTTTGATTCCCATTCTCGTCACTATTCCGTGCATCCATCTCCCTTGATCCATTG
This sequence comes from Dimocarpus longan, assembly GCA_022984855.1. NCBI lineage: Eukaryota > Viridiplantae > Streptophyta > Magnoliopsida > Sapindales > Sapindaceae > Dimocarpus > Dimocarpus longan. The sequence continues at coordinate 6,606,627 of CM041016.1, read as the reverse complement.
CTCCAACTTCTGCTGCAACAGCAACCAGGATAGTCATTGTGACATTATCTGGCTTAACATTCTCAGCTACCATATCCTTGAATAATTTTATCATCGTTATCAAGTCATTGTTCTTGGCATAGGCGCAAATCAATGAATTCCAGGAAACAAGATCCCTATAAGGCATTCGATTAAATAGATTCAATGCAGATTCTGACTCCCCAACCTTGGCAAACCCTTCTAACATGATGTTCCATGAAATAATATCCTTCACTCTTAATGCAGCAAATGTCCTCCGGCCAAGCTCTATTTCTTTGCATTTAACATACATATGTAAAAGAGCATTGCTCAGGACCATATTCGATGAGCTAATATGTTTTCTCCTTTCCATCCATGCATGAGCAGACTTTCCTAGCCGCACATCTGCTAACTGCTCACAACAAACAAGAAGTCCTAAAATGGTAAACTCATCAGGTTCAAGTCCCAAACCTACCATTTCATGATATTTTTTCATTGCCTCTAAACTATTCCCTTTCTTGGCATGACCATAGATCATAATGTTGAAAGAGGCAACATCTGAACTTAGCGACCTACGTGAAAACACCTTACCAGCAAGATCCATTTTCCCATTCTCCATATACATTTTCATAAGTGAATTCTGGATATAATCATATGACACCAATCCCATAACAACAGCATGACAATGAACCTGCTTCGCTTCTGATACATGTTTAGCCGATTTCAATAAGTGAAGAAGCATACTTTTCTCTGGCCAAATAGAAGACCTAAGCATAGATTTGTACACAACATATGCTTGTCCGAAGGAAAAAGTTAAAGCTGATAACATGGTCTTGTAAATGAACAAATTTGGATGAGGAGTCAAATAAGTAAACAAAATAATGGCCATGTCTAAGTTTTGAGGGTGTGAAACTGCAGCGTAAAAAATGAGTCTACTCATAGGAAATGTCTCACCAACAAGACCAACCCTCATCATCTGCCCCAAAATCTGCCTAAACTGATCCCTTGAGCTACATTTTTCAAGCAAAACAAGAGTTGGGTGATTGAGTTCAAGTGATTCAATTGGATCCCACTTCCTCCTATTAACCACTGACGTAAACCTACGAACAGCAATAGCTCTCCCATATCGATACATCAATAAACTGTCAAAACTAAACAAACTTTCACCAACAAAACAATGAATTAAACAGTTCAAAACTTCGAGCCACCCCTCAAAATGCTTAGTAACCATCCATCAAACACCTTCATAGATACAGTAAAACTCAACATACCCTGATCACCATTAAACCTCAAATGCCAGAATCTACACTGTCATGAACCTAAAACTAACAAAACATATTCTCGCTAAAACAAACTTAAACATACTAGTCTTCACGAAATATTAAATGAAAGAGTCTGCATTGGCCTAAACATCACCAAGAATCAAAACTTTAACTTCAAGAGCTCTATCGCTTGAACATCAACAAGTTCTTTTCCTTTTTTGAGTTTAATACATGAATATTCATTGTCCCTCCATAACATTTACATAAATTCAGTCCAAACAAATAAAACTTATAAAATATACACGGATGACGAAGTTACAGTTATGTACATGCAAAAAGATCGAAACTTTGACTTACCAATAACAAAGTTGAATAAAAGAGACAATATTTGATAAAGGGTAGATGCTGAAAACGTAAAACCCTAGCTGTTGGATGCCTGCAACCAAGAAAAACCCTGTTTCGGGTTACATGGTGTCCGGGTTTTTTTGGATCGGGTCTTTAATGACCTCGTCATGTTCATTACGTGGCCCGGACTGGCCTGGCCCAGATAGTCTGATTGAGTGAGTTATTATAATTATTATTTGAAACATTATTGTTTTTTTTTTTTTTAAAAAAAAAAGAAAGGTTAAGCAAATAAATATATTCCATTATTAATTTTTTTGTTACTGTCTAAAAAAGATAGAAAAATTAAAAAAAGAAACATAATCATTTCTAATTTGATTTTGTAAAACATTTCACGTACATGAAATGTTTACCCTCATGTGTTTCACATAATCAAAAGAGGTTAAGACAATTGAAATTTTCGCTTTAGTCTAGAAAATGAATATTTTTTAGGTTAAAAATAAAATTTTACTATTTATTTGGGAGATTTTTATATAAATATATTCAGATAATGTAATTACTTCCACTTTATAAAAAATAAAAGGAAAAAAAAAAACCTAATTTATTTTGCATATTGAGTACTTGATTTTAATTTCAGGATTTATTTTATATTGATATTTGTAGCTAATCATTATACGTTTATAGTTTCTACTTTCTAGCCTTCAAAAATAAGTTAGAGAATATAATTGTGAAAATTTATTTTCAAATAAAAAGTACTTTTTTTGTCTCAATTATTCATAAAAAATGTACTTTAAAGTACTTAATTCTATTTTTAAAAAATTTGGAAATTAATTTTTCAGAAAAAAAAGAATGGAATACTACCTTCTCAATTCTTAAATGAATTGTTTTGTCAAAACAAATAGAACCCTTTTGATTATTTTAGAAATACAATTGCACACCAAAAACCTTTACACCAAATTGTTTTTAAGTTGAATCATCAAGCCACGCCCTCCACAATTCTACGTGAGTAAAATTCATGTAAAAATAGTGTCCTCACAACGTATATATGTAATCCACTACAACATGACATGTGACAAGACGGCATATGTTGCATGCCCGTGACATGCTATGAGTAGATGATACGCATAATATTTGTTTTATCCCATTATAGAGGCAATGTCTCTTGTCTCTCTATCTCTTCTTTTCTCCTCCACCAATACAACCATATGTCATATTTGAAAGGCTCAATTTACTTTTTTAGAGGAAAACAAACTCACCCCATAAACAATCCGAGCAACAAAATTCATTATATCTTTATCCTCAAACCGTAAGCTTTCCAAAAGTACTTTATAAGACCAACCAACCATTATGTATATAATATTTCAACTTGCACTAAAAATTTCAACAAATACATCATACACATAGCTATCCATCTCTTTTACAAGGTCCCACATATTGCACTAACCATAAAAGAAAAAGAAACCAAGCTTTCACCACTACTATCATATATCTTTGGTCATCCACCACTAACCCCACCACAGATTTTTGAAAGGGAATTCCAAATTTGCATCAATTACACTTTTTGAAAAAAAATTCCCTTTCACTTATGCCTGTGATCCACTTCTACATGTTTGGTAAACCTGGGAAAAAGAAATGAAACACTTGCACTGCACTTTGACTTTCTTTGTTTCTGAGTTAAAGGGTGTTAGAAAATGTACCAAAGCATACGGTTTGGGACTATGCATTCTGGTTTCGGTCTATGAAGGGGTGTTGGATTCAGGCTTGATGAATGTCTGTGTGTCTGGCTGTTGGGTTCGGAAGATTGCAGAGGCGAGTGATATGGGCATGATGCAGAGTGCCTTGGATTGAAGGAATTGCATGGCAGCTCCAATGTCTTCTTCCATTAGCTTAGCTACTTGCTGTTCTGTTCCATCATTCGACCACTTCTCCCACGCTGGCTGACTGGCTCCACCATCAATGCCCTCTCCCTTAATCACGGGGAAGACAAAAGAAAATGGAAAATAAGGAAAACTTTAGAATCGAAAAGGACAGGCAAACTACTAGAGTCCAATTTTAATTTCTAAGAAAAATGCAAGTTTTCAAAGTTTACAACCTCAACTGATGATATGGGAACATCAGCTACAAGCTGAGCCACTGCGCCTGCTGCACCTAATCGACTCATGCTCAGAACCTGGTTGCATATGTCAATGAGATGAAAATTATATTAATTCTAAAACAAAATGAGTAACAATTTACCAAGAGGAAGGCAAGTGGTAAAAATAACATGTCCCTCTCCCCTTTTGTTTTTGGGGACTTTGGGGAAGGGAGATTTGAATTTGAGACCCAGCTTCAATGAGAGATGTGATTACCAATCAAGCTATACTTGTGACCGCACTTCATTTCTCTTTTTATTTTTTATTTTTTTTAAAAAAAACAGCATAGTTAAGCAGAGATTCGACACCAGACAAGAGTCAATTCGGGCTTGACTCCCGACAACTTTATTAAAAGAAAGGCCTCAAGGTCTTCATCTACGCCAAGGATATTCAACATGAGATGGCCTACCATTGTACCACAATATAGGACTTCCAATGCTTTGGAGGATGACTATGAAGCAACTGTTTGGGATTAGGTAACCACTTTTGGATACATTTGCGGGATTGAAAAGACTGTCCCAATAGAATGTGCAAGCGGGGGTCCACTTGCAGGTAACACCCGTGAAAGAATTTATAAATGCAAATAATATTATCAATTATTCTCAGCATGAATGATCCAAAAAGACATAAAGTAACAGAGAATATACAGTGATTCTTTTGATTCATAATCAAATTGAGTTTTTTTATTGTAATTACCTTGACCTGAAGCCTCAGAAACTTCACATAATCCACAATTTCATCAAGCATGGCTGCCCTATCTGTCTGAAGAGAAATAAATGGAGTATCATTATGTATGAAACTTATATCTCCCCGAAGGCAGGAGAATAATAAATGCATCGGCAATAATTTTTAAGCTTAAAATTAACCAAATGGGTTCAGATAGGGAAATGAGAAAAAAACTCCAGTAACTTATTTTGCTATGTACATGATATGGAGCCCACTTTCCGACACAATACAAAATTATTGCGAATTGGCCAAATCATTGCACAAAAAGGAATGACAAGCGACTGGATCAATAAGCCACAAATAAAGTAAATTCAGGAGATACTGACCTTGTTGCAGCTCGGAACCAATTCCTGCAAGGCCTTCATTCTTTCCGCAATTCTCTCCCTACGTAACTATGTCAGGAAGAACAAACAATAAGTTTGTAGGTAACAGCCACAGAAAATAGCTTTAGAATTTTGAGGAGTAAAACTTGACTGTAAGTATTAAGCTGTGAATTCTTAGAACATGTTCAATAACTGAAGCAATATGATTCTCTGTCCTGATAAGGGTATTTTAAATGCGCCCGTATCCCTTAGCAATTTGCATAAAACCACTGCTCTTGAGATTCGAACAAAACCACTTGCATTTATTGATTCAAGTTGTTTATAATACTTCTCCTACAAGAAACATCTGCGTCGCATGATTTTGTATCCTAAGAAACTGAAGCAACAGTTTTACCCGCTCAGCAATACTATGAGGATCGGTTGCCTGCCCTCTCCTTGCTCGGACCCTGGGGCGCATGGCAGGAGGTTGTGTTGCAGCAGCAACCACTCCAGGTTGGGTCAGTGGGCTATTAAAAGTCTGCATCATGATTCGACAATAATACAAAAACAAATTATTTTATGGTTGATTCATCACCCACAACAAATAACAATATAGATTATTATCGACAACATTGTATTAGATTCCACAATGAACTGATGTTCCAGTCGAGAAAAATTCAACATCCTCTATCCATACCAAGGAAATATAATAATATGTTAATTACATCTGTAAGTTTTGTTAACAGAAGAGATTATTAAGTACACATAGGAAAGAAATTCTTTACACGTCGCCCTCTGTTACACATCTCATTGTTCTACAAGATAACCTCATGTTTAATGAAACAAGAAACTCAAACCACATGATTACAAAGAATCTCAATCAACCAAGAGTTTTAAGTAACCAAAATCATGCCGATAATCTGCAAAGCCAGTTCACAAAAGTTGGACTGAATCAACAACAAACCCGACCAAAACCACAGAAAGTCAATAACTTTGACATGGACACTTGCTTCAAAACCACTTTTACGGACCATTACGGACCAACCAAAGAGCTAGTCTACTGTCAAATTTGTAGAGTCTATAAACACTGGAAAAGTCATTCACTCGAAAAAAAATCTATAAAAGTCTGTGATTAAATACGCCTCCCCTAAATCCACGCGTGTTCGTCACAACAACACGTAAGGATATCCTGGCTCAGGGAGCGCGTGGCTGCGACATGGAATGACAGAAAATGACCAAGAATGGCACTACAACTGCTGAGAAGGACCAATAAGTCCCCATTACACTGCCTAAGATGACGTAATAATTGGCATCGCACGTTTGAAACTACTCGCACGTGCACGGCATTACCAAAATCTTCTTGTCAGTAAACTCATCTGTCACTTTCCCACTTAGAGAGAGTGAAGAAAAGCCGCCCCCCTCATCCCCACCCTCTACACAAGCGCGTGCACACCACTACCTCAACGCCCTCACTTAAATAAATATATACGTATTTCATATTCACACCCCAACACAAAACATAAACAAAATTATATTTCTATTTTCTTTATTTGCCTAAACCATGAAATGAAACTAACCAAAAAGAAATCCCAAAATATCTCTCGAAAATTGTTTGTGCAAACAAATAAAACTTTGTGGTTTTTTTCTTTTTAAATTATCTGACACCATTTATGAATGAAAAGACTACGAGTTCGGTCCAATGATTTTATTAGCACGTTTGGGTTGGGATAACTATTACTAGAGATATCTGCCCGGGCCTCGAGAATATTATCAAAAAGTTGCGGTTTTTGCTACCTGAAAATCTTACATTAAAAAATATAAAATATAAAATATTCGTTCGATTATATAATATATTATGTCACGTATAGATAAACTTTTATTCAGAAAATGAGACGTGACACTTTGAAGCAATTATGTATCATGTCATCTATCATTTTCTTGAAGGGAGATTCCGTGGTGTGACCCAAAACTTGCGATAAAGTAGAGAGAATAAGGGTATTGTTGTCAGGAGAAGAAATGCACCTGATGGAGTTGGGGTGGACGAGGTGGTGGTGATGGGCGAAGTAACTGAGACTGCAACTGCCCAAAAGCTGGAAACAGACTTGACATGTGCACTGAATCTCTCTCCTACCAACCACATCAACCAAATGTACAAACCATTATTTTTTTTATCAAATTACCCTTCTCTTTTTCTTCATTTCACATAAAAAACCATATAAAGAGAAAAAAAAACAAACCACATGTACAACCCATCAATTTGTTTTTACCAAATTACCCTCTTGTTTTTCGTCATTTCAGATAAAAAAAAAAACATAAAAGGACCCACATCAACTAAAAGTACCAACCATCTATTCAAAAAAAATGTACAAACCTCGTTTTTTACCAAAATACCCTCGTGTTCTTCTTCGTTTCACATAAAAACCATCATAAAAACAGGAAAACAACCCACATCAACTAAACGTATAAACCTACTTAAAAAAAAAAAAAAAGGAAAACTAAATGTATAAACCATCCTTTTTTACCAAAATACCCTCCACTTTTTCCCCATTTTCTCCGTTTCACATAAAAACCATTAAAAAAAGGGGGAAACAACCCACACGAACCAAAAGTACAAACTATATTTTTTTACCAAAATACCCTTCCATTTCCCTCCAATTCACATAAAAACCATAAAAAAAAAAAAAAAAAAAAAAACCAAACGCTTTCCCGGTGTGAATATTCCCGGGAAAAAAAAATTTCTTAAAACGAAAAACAAAGACCCTTTTGAACACAAGTGATCAAGACACTAAGTTCATCAAAATCCATCAAAAATTTCAAAAAGAATAAAAAATAAAACTTGTGTAGAGAAATATAAGTCTCTTACGTTAATTGTAGAAGTAGTTGAGCTTGGAGAAGAAGCGCTGCTATTGTTGTTGTTGTTGTTGGTGGTGGTGGTGGTGGTGGTGGTGTCTTCTTGTTGTCTCAAGAAACTGTGTTCTAAATTCAAGCCAAGAGGCATCATCCCCATGCCCACACCCATAGACAAGCCACCGGGGGCGGCGGCGGCGGTGGAGGAGTTAAGCTGCAAGAACATGGGGACGGCGGAGGAGGATGAGGAGCCGGCTTCGCCTCCGGCAGCGGCGGAAGAGGCGTATCCAGGTGGGACTGAGAGGATTTGCTCAAAGAAATCGTCTCCTAAGCCTTCTTGTCCGGTTCCTGCCATGGGTGGTGGTTTTGAGAATACAGAGCTAGTGTTCGTGAAAATGGGTGTGAGGAGAGAGTTTGTAAGTGGGGTCTGTTTTCAGAGCCCGAGAGAGATGGGTTCTTCTGTTGGGGTATTGGGTGGCAGATCCCCAACCCGATAACCCGGAAAAGGTAATTTTTGAGGATTTCAAGGTGTCTTTTTTTCTTTTTTGGGTTTTGAGTTTGAAGACTCTGTCACTCTGTGTGTGTGTGTGTGTGTGTGTGTGTAGAGAGTGTGTATCTGTGTGTGTGAGAGGTATTGGCTTTTTATGAGAATTTGAGAGATGATGATGGATGATGATGGCGGTGGTGGTGATGGTGTTGAATGGGAAAGTTTATCTGTGCAGTGACTGAGAGAGATGGAGGTAACCCACGCGCTTTTCTACGATGATATTCTAATTTACATTTTTTAATAGAAGGGGGTTTGGCGGCATCTATCTAGATTAATTGTTTTAGATTGTGTGTTTCGCTACAGCTCCACGGGTGATGAATAAAGCTTTGTAATTTCTACTTAGATCGTGTATTATAAACGGTAAAAAAAAAACAGTCGTTTACGGATGATGAGTCAAGATTTGTAATATCTACTTAGATTATGTACTATTAACAGTAAAAAGTAAGTACTGTCATGATTGACAGAGTTCTACATTTTTTGGGTTTGGAATGCAGGTCTGTAAGATAATCATTGGATTTGCATTAAGTCTATGAATGGAAAAATGTTCATATTCTAATAATTGTTGTAAGTTTATCTAAGATGGAGTAATCCGTCAGCCTCTTTAGGATGGTATTCTAATTTTTTTTTACAAGGTGAGGAGTTGTCAGTGTCTATTTCAATTAATTGTTGTAAATTACATGTTTTAGTAGCTTTACGGTGATACGTCAAGATTTGTAAAGATCTACTTGGATCATGCATTATAAAGTGCAAAACAATAAATGCAGTAGTGATTGTGAGGACTATATACTTTTTGGATTGAGATTGTAAGCTTATCTAATATTCATTGGATTTGCATTAATTGCGTAGGATTTACTTTCATGACTATTAATTGTTTTGGGTAAGATTATTGTTTCATATAATATATTATATATGAACATGAATTTTACAGTCTCGTTGATCTGAGTATAAACGATATAGAGATTTTGATTATTCTTTTTTCTTATAGAAAATTGGTCCAAAAGAATCTACGAAATATTTAACCTCAAACAGTAAGATTCAAAAGCTCTTCCAATGTTACATTTTTGGTCTTGCTAGTGCACAAGTTGGAAAACAGTGATATTGGTCCTCCTTGTATGTGGAATTGAGACAAGTTTGCTCACATTGAAGATGCATTTCTGATTCATCAATCATTTTGAAACAAAAATAACTGAAGTCTAGTGGAGTATTATGACGATGAAGATGATGATGATGAAGAACAACCTCACCATAAAAGCCAACACCATTGATTTTTTTTTATTAATCAAATCAAAACAAGACACATCTAGAATCAAAGAGCAGTGTAAAAATATTATTTAGTAAAAGCACTTTTGTCCCTATGTGATGCAAGGATGACCCCATCACAGTCCGACAAAAAAAGGCACTATAAAGTGTACTCATATATTTAACAGTAGAAATTCTTTTTTATCCTCTAATTCAATAATTTAAGTGTTTAATAATATTACTTTTAATTTAAAGTGTCACCAGCTTTTGCCCCCCCCTCGGTGTTTATTGTCCATTCCTTTCCGTTTTCACTAAAACTGGCAAATTGAGACATGAAATGGTGCGCATGAGAGTCTATGATTCTCAATGTACACCAATCAAAACTCAACCTAGATAGTTGTGATCATGAATTCATGATCAACTAAACTGGCAAAATGTGCCCAATAGGAAAGATCAATTTCATGAGAACAACGCACAACCCCTCTTAGCCTCTCCTTTAATATCTGTAAAAGGCCTAACTTTGTAAAAATTGATATTCAGACTGCATATATAACAACAATTGATCTTAGTACATCTCCAAACACCCCAATTCCGTTTGGTTTTAAATTTGAAATACATATATAATGATTGATCTTAATATGTCTAAAAAAACGTCAGTCCTGTTTTGGTGTTAAATTTCAAATGACTATATATATATATATTAAAAAAAGAATTCCCCTCTGTTCCGTATCCAGACTGGACTTATAACCTGAAACATAATCGGGCTGGATAGAGCCCAAAAGCTTTATTGGACCCATATCAACTTCGTAGGCCCGTTATGGCCCATTTACGTGTCCATATTGTATGATAGACTAACAAGGCATGGTCTATTATGCTAAAAACAAAGTAAGCTAAGGGGCAAGTGGAACCTTGTTTAAGTGGTTCTGAGTCTGCCGCTGAATTCACTAGCATTCTGAAGTTTCAAGAATCCTGAGACTCAAAGTTCAAATAAAGTTTATGTGAAGTGCAAAGAATTTGTTTTTCCTTTTTCGGAAACTTGGCGGGACATTAATCTAAATGCATCAACCTACTCTTAGCCCCATCTCCACAAACCGGGAAAGGAGAAAATCAACAAAGCATGACATGACTTAAATAACTGATCTACATTCAAGATGAATATACTTGTGCTAAACTCATTGATACAATAGCCAAGAGTTGTCAAAATGTGCCAACTAAACGAAAACTCTACACTTTCATACACTTTCTTTCAAGCTTGAGGCATTGTCTTCTTGTTTCCCTCCTTCACTGACTGTTTTAGGTTTATCCTCAGCCTGCTCTGTTAAAGAATCAGGTTCCTTTTTCAGCTCACTCTCGAACTCCTTTGCAGCCTGCAACATTTGAACACAGATCATTTATACTTGTAACATGCTGTAGCAGAGAACGGTGACAATAGTAATTGTAAATATTGCACAAAAAATTGTCAAAACCGTTCAAACTTATAGCTGTTTTAGCTTAGATGATTAGCAAGGATCTTCTTCCCTATCTCATATGTACACAATCTTTGTTCATCTAGGTCAAAACCAATACGATTTATGTGGATTTTCTTCCCTCCTTGAAGCCAAAGAGCTTCCAGTCAGTGTATGCCAGTCCCATCAACTGCAACAGACTCTCTCTCTCTATTCACAATGACAATTATCATTCTCATTCTCAAGTTTTCATGCTATATCACAATCGCAAAATCTAGGCTTATTCTAGCTCAAAAAAATCTACGTTTTCTACTTGCCTAGAAGCCATCCTGCTATTTAACCTAACATTTTGGTCATTTCTCTCAGCAGCTTAAACTGTTTCAAGTCCACTTTGGTTGTTAGATAAAGATTTAACGTATTTGTAAGCTAAAGAGATTGGCCATCCACAGTTTTAAATATCTTTTTACCTAGGAAGTACGATTAGGATACCAAAGAACTACCCAGCCTGACTAATTCAGGTTAGATTGCAACCTTTTAGGACCAACTTAGGTCTGGTCAATTCCCGAGTTGGAACCTTAGGACTGCCCAACATATACAAAATATCTAAACTTTTGTTAAAATTGATGTATGTACATATCATTTATAACCCTTTTTTTCTTCTGAAAGATATATTATGTATAACCTTATCAGTATAGACATGTTATATTAAACCATAGCATATAAAGCAATAAGAGAATAAAAATACAAATAGTTTCAAGAAGCTAAAATGGATGGTGAGAGCCGAAGCGGTTCTAGCTTGTATTATGGATTTACTCTTTATCATGTCACATTGGTTTCAAGTTTAATTTTCTAGAACTTTTTTACCACTGGCTTGGTTCCAGAAAACCTCAACCCAACCCAGGTGACATCCCTTGCACTTTAGGCTCACAGGCTAATAACATGTAAAAGTATAAGGCACAGACTTTGAAAAGCAATAGTGAGTAGCATTTTACAATATAATAAGCTGGACAATATTAAGTGATGAAAAATTTAAATCATTCTCAGTGAAGATTCAGGAGCACAAGAAGCAACCATCAATCTACTCACTCCTGTATGTATTTACCAGCTATAATATAACTAAAATGAGGGAGATCCTAAAATTGAGGAAGTCAAAATAACATAAGTATGTGAAAAGCGGGTAGAAAGGGATTTTACAATTAAGGTAAACAGTTATTGGTTCGCTCTTCAATGAATCTTGTCTAAAGGGTGTAAAGTGTATTGTTTGATGCCTAGCAAAGGACACTTTTGCTTCATTAAACCCCTTATCAAAACCTTACTATTAACTAAACTGCTTATGCAGTAAACTAAACCAGATATGTCTTTTCCTCCCTAGAATTGAAACATAAAGCCTATATCGATCCTATCACTACTTAACTATCAGAGCCAGAAGCTGTAAGACCAATATCCACTATCAGCTATTACATTAATCAAACCAAATTAATGGCCGAATTATAGCCATTTGCAAACAACTTGGTAAAGGAAAGGGCTATAAACAATTAGGATAAGAATGAGACAACTCCAAACATAACCTATGCAGGCACGCAAATTGGTCTCTTAAATCTAAAATGATAAAACTACATCAGGCACCACAATCATAGTCTTCAAAACAAGTATAACTAAATTACACCAAATTTTCCAAATACAAAATATCCATCTTTACACGTAAATAAACAGAAATACTGATAGGTACAGTTACTATAGCAATAGCATCTCAGGCAAGGCCAGTGCCTCAAATATCTTACACTACACTAACAAATGACTCCACTACTAAATAAACTAGACCGCAATACACCGAAACTAACCATCTTAGAATACTTCAATTAGTCTCCCCTCATTTTAATCTCTCACGAAGATACAAATGTTGAACAACTACAAAGCCTAAATTTTACATTATTCACCATCTAAATCGAACTTGAAGTCATAACTCATAAAGCAATATATTCCTGTAGTTATAGTCATATCTTCTTCTTAATATAACACTAAAACAACATAAGAATCAAATAATTCAAATCTTGTTTCCGACCCACTATTTTTTCTGCCTAACACAACTATTTCACTAACTCAAAACTAAAATTAAGATATATTTATCCATTCGACACAACCCCAAATAGCACAAAAAACAAATAAAAATTAAAACTTTTCTCATCTCATCATATTTTCTCATTAACTAAACAATTCCTTAATCAAAAAGTTACAATTAAGATATACTTATCCATTCAACATAACCTCAAATAGCACAAAGAACAAATAAAAATCAAAACTTTCTCATCTCATCATACATTTTCCCATTAAACAAACAACTCCAGGTAAATAAACCAACCTGTTGGAAGCTCTTGACAGTCTTGCCAATGCTTTTGCCCACTTCAGGCAACTTTTTGGGGCCAAAAACAAGAGCAGCCACTCCAGCAATAACAACCAGCTCAGGCACGCCAAGACCAAACAAAGCATTGCAGGAAAAACCTTTCTTGGCCTTCTCAATCCTCCTTCTCCTGGTGGGGTGAACCAAGACCAAGGAGTTGGCTTTGAAGCTGTTGAAGAGAGAAATGGAGTTGGAGGTGGTGGTGGTGGAGAAGAAAGAGGAGTGAGAGGAAGAGATGGGAAGAGAAGAAGATGGTGGGGGTCTTGAAGGAGAGGAGAGAGAGAGAGATAGAGATGAAGTGATCTCCATAGTTAAAGTGGCGTTTTGTGTTGGTGGATTTGGGATGTTTTGATCAGTTTTTGTGTGTGACTTGAAGATGAACAAGATAGATAACACAACCTGGCAGAGGTGGGGTTGGCAGTTTTGGAGTTTATTATAGCAACATTTTTAACTTGGCAAGAATTTTTTTTATTTCAACAAATTGGTTTCTATAATTCAAAAATGTCCCCAACCCCTTCAGTGGAATTGAGTTTGAAACAAACCTTAAATTTATTAAAAAAGAGGTTTTTTCAACACATTCTGATGAATAAGTATGCTGTGATTTATTTTCCTATCACAGATGTCAAAAAATAATACACACAGCTTAAACTGTAAACCATCTCATCTAACATTATTGTTAAACATTTCATATTAGATTGAGTTAAAGTTAAATCGCTCTAATTTTATGCAACTAATAAACACAACACAAGCTTAAAATAATTTTACCAAGTTAAAGGGGTGTAAGATCTAATATAATTAGTCATAATATTAAACAATTTTTGTGAGAATTGACATAAATAACACGTAATAATATACACTGAATTAATATTTATATAATAGTAAGTCAAAGTCATTTTTAACTCATCAAACAGACCAAATAAATGACGAGATTTATTGAAATAGATAACAGATCATGCGATTCAGACGATTACTTTCACAATAGAAAGTAAGCAACTTTTTAAGTAAAAGACCGATCTACGATTTTATAGCTCGTGTACATTATACTTTTTATAGTCAAATCAAACTTCAGTTAGTGTCACTATACAAAATATTTCACCTGCAACATTCAATTACATTTTTTTGACATTATGTGGGAGTTCCAACTTCTCTGATACATTTGAATGGCCCGTAATCTTCTTTTTAAAGTCTGCTTCTCAGTTACAAGTCTCAAAGGCCTGTTCTCACATACATGAAGTCTCTTGCCAGACACAGATGTCTGTCTCTCTTAAACCTCATAGCAGCCACCGCAACCACAAACCACACCAAACAACTCCATGCTCAGTTGATAATCAACGGCCTCAAATCCCCTTCTCTCCATGCAAAACTCATCCAGTTCTACTCCCCACAAACCACCCACTTAGCCAACCTTGTTTTCGCCCACTTTGACCCCCCAAACACCTTCCTTTTCAACACTTTGATACGTTGCATCCCACCAAAACACTCCCTTGTCGTTTTCTCCAACTGGGTCAATACCAAAATCCCATCTTTTGACGATTTCACTTACGTTTTTGTACTGGGGTCTTGTGCAAGGCTCTCTTCTTTGTCCACATTGTGGCTTTGTAGACAAGTGCATACACGTCTGGTGAAAGTTGGTGTCTTGTTTAATGTTTTGGTGGCAACTACTTTGATTCATTGTTATGGTAGTAAGAAGGATGTTGTGTCTGGAAGAAGAGTGTTTGATGAAATGTCTGTGAGGACTAGTGTTACATGGAATGCAATGATGACCGGTTATTGTTCACATGACAAGAAGGGTCAAGATTGGGCCTTTGAGGCTTTTGTGTTGTTTAAGGACATGTTGGTTGATGTTTTTGGTGTGAAACCAACTGATACCACTATGGTTTGTGTTCTTTCGGCTAGTTCTCAATTGGGTGTGCTTGAAAGTGGTGCTTGTGTTCATGGATATATAGAGAAGACAATGTGGTTGCCTGAGAATGATGTGTTTGTTGGTACTGGTCTTGTTGATATGTACTCGAAATGTGGGTGTCTTGAGTGTGCTTCATTAATTTTTCGACGAATGAGAGACAAGAATGTGTTGACATGGACTGCAATGGTGACTGGTTTAGCCATTCATGGGAAAGGGAAAGACGCGGTGAGGCTTTTGGATTTTATGAGGATTCGTGGTGTCAAGCCTAATGCAGTGACTTTCACTAGCTTGTTTTCGGCTTGTTGCCATGCTGGCCTTATTGAAGAGGGACTTGGTTTGTTTGATAGCATGAAGAAAAAATGGGGTGTTGAGCCTCAAATACAACATTATGGATGCATAGTTGATCTTCTTGGCAGGGCAGGGCGGTTAAATGAAGCGTATAAATTTATCATGGGAATGCCTATTAAAGCTGATGCAATTCTTTGGAGGAGTTTGTTGAGTGCTTGCAATGTTCATGGAGATGTTATGATGGCTGAGAAGGTGGGGAAAATCCTCCTGGAGCTACAGCCAGATTCGGTTTCTGTGGATTTGAATGGTACTGGTGAGGATTACATAGCTATGTCGAATGTGTACGCTTCAGCAGGAAGATGGCAAGAAGTGGAGAGTTTGAGAAAGGAAATGAAGGTTAGAATGATAGAAAATGAACCAGGCTGTAGTTTAGTACAAACCATTGAAACACCTTATTAGATGCTTAACGATATTGAATCCGTGGGCTAGTTATATCAGTGTCGGGTTGAAGATTTCAAGAGGAAATGTAAGAATCTGATGGACACTAAGGAGACAATTGTATTGAAGACACAAACAAGCAACATGTACAAAAACTAATTACTGGGACTAACGTCCAACGGGTACAGGAATGTAATACAATCACAGGAATTTTGTAATTATGTTACTTGTATTTTTGAATCCAAATCAAACCAAGGTTTTGCCATGGTTCCGATGTAAACTATTAATTTGTTATGCAACTACTGCCAGTAAATAACATAGCATTCATTTGCATATTGCTTTATCGGTATCCATGACAGCAACTCGGTACGTGCTTGTTGATTTTGTTCGTTTCATCAATACTGTAAATAAAGTTGATTTTGCTAGCTGATCAGAATTCTATAAAGCATTCGATTACAAATAGTTGGATTGAATGCACTGAGAAACTCGTGCATGCAACCAGAACATTGTAGGTAAAATTGACAATCATGCTGATCATCAGTTTATCCAGCAGGTTTCACATGATCAAATGAAAGTTAAATATTGCAGTCTGACTTAGAATGTGATTTTTGACACAAAGAATAGGATTTCTTTACATACAGTTGAGCCAAGAATAAATGCAGCATTTAAATCAAATCTTCAAGCATTCTTCAATGAGAACCTTCTTAACACTAGGATCAAGCTGTTTGTTATTATGACTCTCTGTTGGTTTGAGTACTGGAAGAATTTACACCTCCACGAATCTTCTTTTGTAGATGCTCCAAGCTCGCCACTCGCTGCATGGAAACAGATCTGCCAATCTTGTTCCCAGCTACAGCTGCTGCTCCAGAATTTGGCTGCGCGTTTTCAGCTGAAGAAATGTCTGTCAAACCGTTGACTATAGGGTCATGAGTGGACAGAGGATTATCTGAAGGGGGCTGAAAATAATGATGATTGGGGTCGTCCTGTACAGGAACAGCAGCATCTGTGGAGGAGTCAGAAGGGCTCCCGCTAAATGAGGGCATGCTCATTGCAGATAACTCTGGCATGGTGGCATGGAACATAGGGTTCAACCCAGTAATTCTTTTGACGGCCTCCTCAGCCATCTTAACCTGGGATGTAACAAAGACATCAAATGAAATGGCTAAAATAGTAGGTTTCTGCTGCATCTTGTACATCAATAATGTCTGTAACACTCTATTAAAAATGAGAATACTGGGACCCTTTAATCATTCAATTTTAATCCTTGGCTTGCAAAGCCAACAGCTTACCAAGGTGAGTGCCTAGCAAAGGCTAGGTAGGCACTCTATTGTGTTCCAACAAAACACCTGCAATAAAGGCAATCAACAGTAAGAAGGCTAAAGATGAAAGGCTTACCTTTGCTCTCATTGTTTCAACATCAGCCTTTAAAACTCTGTTGTCAACAGCTGCTTCATTGTATTTTTGGCTTATGTCAGTGAGACGATTCAGTAGAGACGAATTTTCAACTCTTAATTGAGAAACCTAAAAAGACAATGCATATGAATTCTATCAATTTTCTTCATATCAAGAAATGGAAGCAAAATCAACTCAGAACAAGAACCACACCTGTGTCTCAAGTTCGGTCAAATGGGCTTGCTTTCTTCTTCTAGAACGCCTCGCTGACTCTCTATTGGAAAGCATTCTGGAAAACACTGTCTAAATTAATAAAAGGCCTTTATCCATCAAATATGCAACTGAAAATAGAAAATTCTATGCAAACCTCCAGCATAATATATCATATCTACTTGAAGATGCATGCGATTAGACCCCTTCGTCCCTTGGTTCTTTCCAGGTCTACTTGGCTACTATTTTAAAGCAAGTTATTGCTTGATTTAGAAAGTTAAAATGAAAAATTGAGTTGGGGATTCTGATTATGAGATTTACTGCCAAAACTTAATCAAACTGCAATGTAGTTTGATGCGAACCTCACTACAGTCAAAAGACAATGCTTTGGGCGTCTCTATCTGTTATGAAATCGAACTTCATAAAAAGAAATCTGTTTTTTAATGATGGTTGCAATTAACTGTCAACTAATATGAGCATAACTCCAATCATCATAAATTATAAAACTATTGAAACAGCAGAGATGAAAATTACCTCCTTACACGTTTCACATCAGCAGGGTCCATATTCTCAGTTGTTGCAATTTCTCCATCAAGTTCGTCATCTTCAGACTGTTCTCTTGAAGATCCACTGTTTCCTGACTTCACAGGTTTGGCAGCAGCTTTTTTTTGTGCGGTTGATAAGGAGGGTACTCCAGGCAGTCCATTATCATCCTTATCTTGAGACCTGCACAAATCATGTGCAGCTCCTACATAGGTGATTAAAAAAGAAAAGGAAGAAATTATTCTAACAGTAAAATTTACATTACTACTCATGCTAAACTCAACTATAAACTTGTTCTTAACAAGGAAAATGTGAAAGAAAAGCTGTACGTGTTTTTGTGAACTATGATAACAGGCAAATATTTCACAAATATTATGAGTCTTATGACATCATCATACAACTGATTATCAGTTATAACCAATATCATAAGGTACTTGCATATCCACTCTTCTCTTTTCAGAGACACCAAAACGATTGAAAAACCCTCAATAAGGACTTATTGACTCGTTGTTGTACCTTTCCAGTTCCACAGAAAATTTATTGTTTTGGTTTATTCTTCTTCATTCTAGTAAACAATTTGCTTGTGAAGCATAACAAGTAAAAAAGCTATTGTCTCTGATATATATTTCTACATCCATAAAATCACATACATAGACCACAAGTAAATATGTAAGTTCACTTATGCAAACCTTTGGAAGGAGCTTGAGATCCTGATTGAGAAGTATTAGAAGCCTGTGATCCATTGTCAGCTCTAGCTAAAGAATCTTGAGGTTTCACAAAAGAAGCCTACACAGATGAACCCATGAAAAGAACAAAATTAGGAAATTCTCATATAGAACCACATGAGTTAGAACAAAACAACATCTCCAAAAATCCAGCAGACGAAGAAAGAAGCACCTCAAAGATGCACCAAATTCCTAGTCTCATATTCAATTAAGCTTTTCAGTAAGGTTTAAAAGGCATAAATAAATAACCGCAATTCGTGTAAAATCATGATCTAGAAGTCAAATACCAGCATATTTTATATAGTGATGAACCTTATAACAATAACTTGTGAAGCCATAGATCCTTTTACCATCTTTGATTGTCTTCCTTCTACATAATCAGAAGCATGTCAGTAAGTTTCTACACCTAATTTGATCATAAAAAAAAATTTATACGGAACCTTCAATTGTCAATGAAACAGCGCATTAAGGAGGAAAAAGCCATACATAAGTTAAATGATAATTTTCTGTTTGCCTTTACACAAAAAAGGTTTCATGCATTGCATGTCAAATCTTGCTGAGGAGTCTAAAATCAAGTAAAAGTGTGACACAGTCTTCTAACTTCAAAACAATGAGCTCTAAGAATAATGAGTCTTAAATTTCAGTGATCGTTTACCCGTCAAAGCTTTAAGAAAATCTTGCACATCAACCATAGTTTTTCCCCATAACATAGCCCTATGCCATTGCAAATTTTAGATGAAATAACCACAATCCAATGATATCACAAACCCAAAAACCGAAACATAGAGAGAACCAGAGCCCTCAATTTGGATGACAATAAATCCTCAAAGACTATCAATTTCTCATTGTTTGCCAGCCTAAAGCACAACCATCAATTGTGTGCTTGATCAAACTATTCCTTTCATTATTATTATTACCACATCATGTCCACAAATCCAAAAAACATAATAACACAAAAATATCCCCAAATCCACTTCAGATTATCCCAGAATCTCTTAAAGCTTGACACAGCTGACTTCTCCACATAACCGGGAAAAAAAAAAACCCACAAATTTAACTCCTTTTACATTAACTTTTCCCCAGTTTTCAAATACATTAACTTTTCTCCAGTTTTCAACCAACCAAACACAGACCAGAAGACAAAAGCCATGCAACCAATAGTAAACAAGACAGAGATCCGATTTTTCCCACCAGTCCACACACAAAAAACACATAAAGATTCAAACTTACACGAGACAAAGCAACAGCAGCACAAGCCAAGTTGAGTTTGTTCTTGAGAATAGCCTGGTACTCCTCAGAATCCAGAGGAGGACCACCACCACCACCAACAGCAGTCTTCTTGACATTCAGCTTCTGGGGATGATAATGGGGAGTGTCAGAAGGAGGTGGAGGATCAGGGGAGGAAGAGGAGTGCTGAGAACCCACCATGTGAGCTTCTTCTTGGAGGAAACGCTGGAAGGCCCACTCAGACTCGCTCCTGTTCATCATCTTGGAGGATGATTCGTTATCTGCTGAGTCTGGTGATTGCTTTGGATGGATTGTTAATGTTGATGTGGGTCGTGGTGGCGCTGACCAGAACTGGTCGGAGATTTCATCCACTGAAAACACCCTATCCATGTTTTTGTTATTGTTTTTGTGGTTTTGTGTTTTATCTTCAACTGATGATCCAGCTGTTGTTGTCCTGTCTTGTCTTTGGCTTTTCCCCTCGTGTGGGGGGTGTTAAATTTTGTTATTGGAGGGTATTTTGGTCATTTTATTTTTATATTTGTTAATTTATCCATATTTGAATTTTATTTTTTTCCTTTGCAGTTTAGGACGTTATCCATAATTTCAATTTGAGGGTTTAGAATACTTTTTAAAAAAATCAAATAACAGATCAAGCTAAAGAATTTATTGAAATCAGTCTATATTAATCACTACATATGTAGTTTAAAGATTCACCCTATGATTGATGTGAAGGGGGGAGTGAATGTGAAGGATTTTTAATTTATTAGTGTTTTTTGAATTTAAATGAGAATAAGTTATAAAATAATTATAACTTAATGAAACAAGATAATTAGCTTAGATAATTGCATGAATTTAAAGTTATTTTCTATTATTAAATTAATAAATTTAACGAAATATTTGACTATCTTACTGAGTAGATAATGTTTGCATAAATAATAATTTTAGAATATTCTTTAATAATCATTCTTACAACCAATTTATAATTATTATCGATAAATAATTTTATCCAATTAGTCAAATTAATTAAGGAATAATAGTGAAAGACAATTAATATATTTGTTATTAAAGTATTTCCAATACTCTCATGAATTGTGTTTTTTAAAAAAATATTATGTCTACAATGTTAAGGGATTTACTTCCTACATGACATAAGTATTATTTTATAGATAATCAAATTAAAAAATTATTCTCCCAATGCTTCAATATATGTTCGTTTAATATCTCTATATATTTTCATTTAATATTTCCATATTTTCTATTTAATACTTCAATTTGTTTGATTTTTAATTAGATTTAAAATTAAAATCAAATAATTATTGATTTACTGATATGACTGTCTAACATATTTTTTAAAAAAATTAACTTATGTTGATAGTGTATATTTTTTTTTTAGTAATTTTAGCCTTACATTGATGAATAATAATTGTATTGGAGATGTTTATTTTAATAAAATATTTATTGATCATATATGGTAGTATATGTAATTTTTTTACTATTTATAAGAATATTATAGATGTTTTTACTCTAATTTTATCTATTGAAATTATCTTCGACCAAATCGAAGGAAGAATTAAATGAAATGAATAGAAGAGGAAGGAATTGGATAATTTCTAATGGTGGCATTAATTTTTTTGTTTTTTAGTGGATTCAATAAATGGATTTTAAGTAATTTAAAAAGCAAAAAGAAATAAGATTTAAAGTTGTTGAACACTTGTGAGTTGGAAAAAGGAGGTACAGTGATTTGGTGTTTATCCAATTGGGTATTTCTAATAGGCTGCTTGTTTTGTGGGCTCTATCTAGGAAGTGAAAAATAGACAATGCACCGATACTCTTGAAAAAAGGAAAAAGAAACTATATAAGGATAGATATTCTATATTGTATATAATTCTTTACTTTTAAGAGTATTCCATATCTGATTAAAAAATAAAAGTAATTAAGGAAAAAAATGAATAGAGTTACTAATCTTTCAAATAATCAGCTAGCAATCGAATATTTATTGACAACAGGATCTATCCAAATTAACTACACATATAATTAAAAAATCTGCTGAAATTAAATATTGTATATTTGATTATTTCTATAATAAGAATTATATACAAATGAAACTAAATACTATACATGCATCTCTTCTATAAGATACCCTTATTACTAAACTTTCTAAATATTTTACTTAAATTTATAGTTAAATTATATACTATGTGAATTTTTAAGATTTTATAAATTACGAGATAATACAATAATTAATAAGATTTTGATAGTTTATAAGTAATATAATTTGAACGTAGATTTAGATAAAATATTTAAAAAATTTAATATTATTATATGAATATAAAGAGAAAGGTCACGGATCATTTGAAATACGAGTAAAGGGAGAGAAAAGAATAATACTATTTATTATTATATCTAGAAATCTACTATCCAAATAAGAAAAGAAAAAGAAAATGACATATCGGATAAACTTCGTTGACTATTAAATTGATGAACAGGAAAAGAAAATAAGAGAAGTCAGAATCAATAATCATAAAAAATTCTTGAAGATTTTGTTGGATGACCAAAACCATAGAAAAAAAATGATTCTAATTGATTAATTCCTCTTCAATGTTGGATAGGAAGAAGGAGGAGACCCATTCAATTGAGTGAGTGGTTGCTTCTTCCGTTGGATGCGGCGGCTATCCTCCTCATTTTTATGGATAAATACGAAGTCTGGCCCACTTGTGGTGCCACTAGGGCCCACAAACTTTTTTTTGAATGTTTTATTTTGTGGGTTGTTTTTTTTTTGAGGCACAATCATAAAGTTTTGTTTGTTTGTTTGTATACATGTGGGGTACCCTCAACACCAAGACGTTTTATTCCTAGATTTAACATGAATTTGTGCAAATATGGACCCTTTTTTTTTTTAAGGACTTGTGAGTTGTGTAAACATGCGTGTGCCTCTAATTGGGAATTTTCTTTCTTTTTTCTTCTTCAGAAAGAAAGCACTAAGATGTAACATATGCAGGTTTGATGTGTGTATGTTTAATTTCGTTATGAGATTATACTTCTTTAATGTTTTGGTGGAATCAATATGTTAATGAGATTATATTTGCGAATTAATAGATTATTATATTTTTAATAGATAGCTTTGAGAATTGTGAAATTTAATTATATAATTTAAATTGATAATTGTTATTTTATTTATATGTACTTTTTTTTTTTGGAAAAATAAATTAAATCAAACGAAAATTAGGAACCAAAGAAAAATTGTTATGGTAATTTGAGGATAAAGGAACTTACTCCCAAATATCTCATATCCCCAAACAGGAATGGGAGTGGGGATAAAGGAGCCTACTCACATCCTTGTTAGACCCATCCATATCTTTAGGTTCAAACCCCACTTTACGGTTATGTATCTCAATTTTCTTGATTCTAATTATATATAAATCATAACTTTTTCATAAAAAAAAAAGGATCGAATGAGACCTCTAACTATGTTATAAGAGTATTCAAGTAGACCGCTCTATTAATATTTAATCTTGGTAAATTTCGATAAAGCCTTAACTTTTAATCTCAATGATAGTTTTAAAAGAAGATAATTGTGAAGTGGATGCTTGTTTAAACTTTTTCACATCATGTTTATATTATTTTAAAGATTTGGTCACTAAAGACAGTTTTGTAGGACCTGTAAAGTGCTTAGTTACTATGCCTTAATTAGGTATTATCCTTTCCTCAAACAAAAAATAAATAAATAAAATAAATTAGGTATCATCCTTTACAATCAAGCATTAACTGAAGTGCTAATGAATAAATAATCTGCACTTTCATCATAATGTGTTATGAATGGGGACAGCCAGGTCTGCCAGCCAGAGTAGCCTCTCATGCATACCTATTATTATAAAATCTAATCCAATTCAATACACTTTTAAGTTATTTAAACGAGACTTGACAAGTCAGCCTCACCAAGCTTGCAAAACAAGAAATAAAAATACCAAACAAAAAAACTTGAAAAACACGTATAACCCCGCAATAACAAAGCCCATGGGCTGAGCTGGACAGGTCCAATGAATTCGACTGGATCGTAGTAAGAAGCCTGATCAAGCCCATTTGACACTACTTCAAGTTAGCCTTATCTGGTATACAAAATATAGCCTAGACTCAACTACTCCAGAAGTTAATTTTCAGGTGAGCTTATCTGTTACTAAATGTAAACAAGTTGTGAATAAATCTTCACAAATCTTCCATGTCTCAACTAAGTTTCATTCCAGTCAGTACAATTATGTCACGACAACGACAGTCAATTAAAAAGTAATCTTGGCCTGCGTTTTGGCATTGTTAGTCCGTCTCTTTCCTACTCAGCTTACATAGTAATGTTCGTAACTTTGAAATAATCCTTGCCCGATTCATCACATACATCAGAACATATATATGAATGACAAGAATCAACTCAACCTGGCGATTAAAAGGTATATTTTTATCATGAATGAAGTCCCGATCACAGTTGATGAGTGATAAATTGAGACAAAATGTAATTAAATAAACAGATAAGTCAAATAAATCAATAAGAAAGACAAAGAAGTTGACAACATGGCATACAAAGATGTGGACAAAACGAGGCTATTGACTAGGAAGGAACCTTATCATGTGTGCAACCTGATAAGCATCTGGATGTACTCAGCGCCTTCCAGATGCCACAGACTCAGAAGAGAAGAGGTGTTTCACTCGTGAAAGAACTGAATCGTGAGCAGGGTCATATGGATGGTCCTTGGAAGGAATCTCCAATATTGCCGGAATTGGCTTGTTGTAGCTGTCAACTAAGAACCTTATCATGTTTGCAACCTGATAAGCAATAGAAAGAGTTATAAGTTTGTATGGAGATTTCTTAATTGATGACAAACTTAAATGGATTGCTATAATCGCCAACACATTTTAAAACTATGCAATGGTTCTAAAACAAACAGACTAGAGAATTTTTGCCCTTCATTGCATCCACAATAAGTTAAAATTGTAAACTCAACATCATCAACCAGTTTATCAGTCATATATACACACCAATGTTATTAACCGTGGCGTGCGAGCAATACTTACAAATTGGCTGATTAAAACAATAGCAACATCCTCCTTTGCTGTAAACTCTTTGAATGCATCTTCAATTTGTTTCACCGTTGTTTCTGAACAGAAACATACAAGTCATTAGCTAATCAAATCAGCATCAGTAACTTTGTTTTGGATATTGACATTGGTCCAGGATTTCAAGTTTCTAATAAAATGGGAACTTTGACATAATTGAGTTTTACTGATAAAGGATTTGCCATAATATAAAATGCTTTGTTTGGTCATTAATTGTTATGATGTGATCAAACAACTGATGTCAAAGCACTCCAATTTGCAA
The DNA here is from genome assembly GCA_022984855.1 of Dimocarpus longan. NCBI lineage: Eukaryota > Viridiplantae > Streptophyta > Magnoliopsida > Sapindales > Sapindaceae > Dimocarpus > Dimocarpus longan. Next base: position 6,581,299 of record CM041016.1, on the reverse strand, counting down.
TATTCAGATATACAGATAATTAAACAACTTTTCGGGTAGTGAAAATGAATGAGCACCATGGCAAGCCTAACCATAAGAGGTCATCCTCAATGCATACAGGATCTAAATCAAGGTAAAATCTCCAACTGACAGTGGTCTTTACTTCACAGATCCACAACAATACACCAGAACACCTTTAAGGATTCAGTCCAACCTTCATAACAAGATTTTAATTTTTCTGTAAGGTTATTAGCTAGAGAGTATCACAGGAAATTAGTTACAATTACAAATCACCAATTCAGTTACAGGCAGTCTTGGCTGCTTTATATTTCATTATGTTAACTAAATCATTTTTAGAGATATGGTTCACTATCCAAAATAAAGGCTTATATTTCTCCCTGTTGCCACCTATTCACCAATCTTCTTTGAGTATCACAAAAAAAATGTGGTTATGAGCTCTCAAAAACATTTTTAAAGAATAACATGTTATGAGCTTTAGGTTTCAAGGAAAATCCTATACAGAGGTAATTGTTTAAGAATATGGAAAAGCTCAGCTTCTAAACTTCAAAATATAATTAAGTTTCGACATTCAGCAATAAGAAGGCCCAAGAGCATACTTGAATCAACAATTAGATAGTTTGTCTTCCTTCGCAAATCAACATTGCCCACTCCAGCCAGTAAAAATCCAGTTATAGTATCCTGCATGATAAAGAATTATTATCAGATGGGTCTTCCAAAGACATGATCATCAGTAATTAGGTCATGGCCTATCTAGTAAAGTCAACACTGTACATGAAGAACATGCCCAAGTGCTTCATTTTGTATGTTCTCAATATACAGAACTGTGGCTTATTAAAATTTAAAGAGTCAAAAACTAGGAATTGTGGTTTTGATTTTGCTAAGTGTTTTCTGTTCTGTGGAGCTTTTATACCATAAAAATGCATATTCGAGGATAATGAGTAATCTATAGGGCACTGTCAGTGCGGTTTCTATGGATTGGGAATTAGGCCTCTGTGGCAATATCTTTTGTTGTGTATTTTTGAAGTTCCTCCCATTATTACAGGAGATATACGAAGTTCTATGGCACTTCCAAAAAAGCAGCCCAAAACTTGGTCCATGATGCTCTTATGAGTATGTATCTCTTTCATATTTCATTGATGGTCATGTTTTCTTTGTTAAATGTTAATCTGTGTGTTATAGTTCAAATTCATGCTGCATTCTCATTTTCCTGATGGTATCATGTGTTTTAAGCTTTGTAAAGCTTTATGTATAAGTGGTTCGCAATTAATGAACCTGTATTCAAGATCTAATTTGTTATTAAAACTTGGCACAGATTATAAACACTGGGAAGAAGAGATTGAGAAGTGGCAGAATCCTATCCTCAAGGATGAAAGGCTACCAGAATGGTAATTCTATATATACTGAAGTAATGTGGTCTTTACAATCAATTTATCTGGTGCATTGTTTAGATGCTGGAACATAAAAGCTTGTCTTTATGACACTGATGAAGCCCTTAATGTGTAAACATAAGAATTTCAAGTCTTCTAAAGCTTTTTCAGGTTGTACCACCTTCATTATAACTAAATGCTGTCTATGTATGTAGCTGATGGCTCTAAACATATGTATCCAAGCAATAAATAAAGCATGAATCTTTGTCTATGTTTATGTTCCTTATGAGATGGGTGGGGGTGGTGAGTTGTGAGGTTTTTTCTGGAAAGATTTACCTTTGCTTATATCACCGTAAACAGGAGCTCTAGTTTTCTGTCATTAAAATCCAGATTTGTATTAAATTCATCGTTTATCTCACTTAACAAGAATTTTTTATGTAAGACATTTCTTTGTAATTGTTGATTTTGTTTACAGTGTCTGTATGATTTTGATATGATATAGTAAGTTTTGGTAATCTGCTGTGTGAGGTATGTTCTCTCTGATATTAGATGAATTATCTGTGAATCTTTTCATTTCAGGTACAAGTTTACATTGTTTGACGAGCTCTACTTTTTGGTCGCTGGTGGGACAGTTTGGATTGGTAATCATTTATCCATACTGCCTAGTTTTTAACATCTTGATGTATGTGATTTAGATAATCTATAACAATGCGCAAGAACTTATTATTCTAATCTAGCAATTTCGATGCCATATTTCAATTAATATGTTCACTTTCTTTCTCATGACAATTTGGATATGATAATCATTTATGACATCATTGATTTTTGCTTGTCAGACACTCTTTCGCCAGCTTCAAACACAAAAAACGATAGACAAGCAGAGAACACAGATGTAGAAGTAACTGAAGCAGAAGTGAATGTCAAAGGGAAACCAAATGTTTTTTCCACATTCAAACACAAAACAAAATCAAACACAAAATATCCAAGTTCCATCCAGCACACTCATGTGTGTAACAAGTTGTCACAAGTAACACCCCATCTCCTCACTTGAACATCACACTGAACTCCACGTCAAAAGACAGGATCACTATAGTACCCGCCCGTTAACTATTTCTAAACAAATAAATCCTAAAGTCTCACAACGTGGTAAAAAGATGACAAGTCATTAACGCATAAAAAGGTGGGATATCACGAACTTAAGGCACCACAGTTGCACCCAAATTGAAATTATGATTTGCAAGCATGATCTATGCTAACTATGAAGCACGACTATCAAACCAACAACAGGCACATTTCACTATCCTCTAAACAGATTAACGATCACTATACATCATGATCATCCAAAAACACACATTCAACACACATGCGATCCAACAATAAACAATCTCACTATGATCCTGCTCTCAAACTACCAAACCAAATCACATTACACAAATTACACCAAAACGAATTCAACAAACTGATTACAAAACAAACCTAACCCATTACCTCATCCGCGATCATGGCGATAAGCGCCGAATTGTTAGTACGGATCTGAGCTCTGCCAGCCATCTCCAATCAAACCAATCAAACTCCCTGAAACAAAAACAAAAACAAAAAAAAGGCACACCCACATGAGAACTCCTCTTATATGACTAAAGTTACAATTTTTTTCCACATAATACAATCTAAAACACCAAATTAACAAGACCCCAGATGCCAAAAACGCTTTATTGAGTTAAGAGAACAAAAACATCGTAAAGTTATCAACTTTACTCTAATCTACTACAATTTACCTCATATGAATGATTAAAAAAAAAAAAAAAAACATAAACTGTCAATTGAGTCAATGAATACTGAGATGGATTTGCAAACCTGTTAAAGTTTGTCCGTGGAGCTTCGATCTAGAAAGAGAGAGAGAATGTCAATGATGATGATCCGGTCTGGGTTGATTTTGCGTATTTATCTGACCCGGATTTGAATTTGGGTGGGCTGATTTGAGCAGAACCAGACCTTGATGTAAATTAGTGATTAGAAAACAAAAAGGAAAGTGCTTTTGAAGGACATTCTCTGGGAAGAGACAAACGTGATGGGTCATAAATTAGTGACCTTTTTATTTTTTATTTTTACTCTAGGAAAATGAATAGTCACAAATTTTCTTTTTTCTTTAATAAGAAAACAATTGATTAATAAAAGGGTCATAAAGACTATTTATGTTTGATAAATATGGAGGAATTATATATTTTATTGTACATTTATAATATATAAAGTAAAACCTATTTATAGACCAAAGAAAAAAATAAAATAGATAGGTGAATATTCTATATAAGACAACTAGAATAATATATTCTATACAAAACAACTAAAATAATAAATTATATATATAAAAAATAGAGATATCATAATAATGATATGATGTATATAGAAGAGATTGATATGGTAACAATGTTTTCACAAATTTGGGTTTATCAAAGAAATCAAATTTAATCATTTAATTGTATAGTTTGCAAATAAAATGATTCATAAAAATAATAAAAAGGCCATGCTACTCTACATAATTAAGCTTCTAAATCTTTTTAAATATCGGTTTAAGGAAGAAACACACTTTAACATTTTTAAATACCATTATTTAGTAGTTTTTTATTTCAGGGAATATTTTTTAAAATTAAATTCTATGTTTATATGTAATCCAAATTTCAAAGAAAAATAATTCCTTTGTGTAATAAATATAAATAATTTCTAATTTTTTTTTTTTAAAAAAAAACCAATCCATACTATTTCATCAGAATTTGTCGAAATCGTGAACAACATTACTTGCGTAAACCAAATTCTATTAAAAATATGAAAATAACTTGTTAATATGGTAAGGTACGCCCACTTGATGGCAAGACCACTTCTGATTTGTAGTCTAATTAAAATAATAAAAAACAAAATCAAAACAATCTTTATGTTGGCCAAAAAATCAAAACACGTGTATTTTACACAGATCACTTTTAAATCCTAACCCCTAGCAATGATTGAATTGAAATGGTAGACAAAAATTATTATCAAATCATTATAATATTCACTATTATAAAATTAAAACAAAAATTACACATTTTTTTTAGTGTGTATAGTTGGATACCTCTCAATCTTTAGAAAAGTTTGACGTTCAATTTTCATTAAGTATTGTTACGATTTGTGTATGACGTTTTCTTGACTCCCATTCATAAGGTTCAGAATTGGAATAGATCCCGACATAACTCAAATATATAGTTTTCTTATCTTTCATTTGTAGGGTAGATTTATGGAGTTAAAATTTCAGACATATCTCAATAAATTTATAATAAAGAGTTTTCTTATCTTCCGTTCACGGAAGTAAATATCTTGAATTTTTTTTTTCATTCATGAAAATAGATATCTAAGTATGTTTCGATAGACCTCGGATGGATAGTTATCTTATCACTCATATATAAAAATAGACATATGAACTACAGAAATAATATTTGATATTTACAGTTTTTTAACTATACAAATAATATTTGATCTCAATAATTTTTTATAGATATGTAAATTTTGCAATGTTAACTTTAAAAATTATAAAATTAGAAATTAAAAAAAAAATACGTTAGGTATTCCTTCCAACCTTCTTTATTTGATCCTCTGTTGAAAATAAATTTTAATGCAATTGAGCTTTTATGGTCGTTCCAAAGTTGGTTGGTTTTAGGGTTGTAATCTTATGGTTCCCAAAACTAAGAAAATTGTAATGAAATTTTAAATATTTTTAAAAAATGATAAAAAAAAAAAAGAAAACTTTGTGGCTATATTTGAAACATGTAATTTGATGTAAATTTGAGATTCAAAATATCTCAAACTTTTAAATCTCATATTTTGAGAGTAATAGGGGTGATTTTAAACTCAATCCCAAACTCCTTCAAATCACCCTCTCATGAAAATATTCGTTTTCAACTAAAGTTATTTTCTATTATTAAATTAATAAATTTAATGAAATATTTGACTATCTTACTGATTAAATAAGATTAGTATAAATAATAATTTTAAAATATTCTTTAATAATCATTCTTACAACAAATTCAAAAATTGTTATCGATGAGTAATTTTATCCAATTAGTTAAATTAATTAAGGAATAGTAGTGAAAGACAATTGATATATTTATTATTAAAGTATTTTCAATGCTTTCATGAATTGTATTTTGAAAAAAAAAAAAAAAAAAATCTACCACAATTTACCTCATATGAATGATTTAAAGAAAAAAAAAAAAAAAAAACATAAACTGTCAATTGAGTCAATGAATACTGAGATGGATTTGCAAACCTGTTAAAGTTTGTCCGTGGAGCTTCGATCTAGAAAGAGAGAGAGAATGTCAATGGTGATGATCCGGTCTGGGTTGATTTTGCGTATTTTATGGGACCCGGATTTGAAATTGGGTGGGTTGTGTTGATTGCAGAACAGACCCGATTGAAACTGGCTAGCAGTGTTCATTTTTTTTTCCCAAAAAAATTATAAAAAATTACGGGGATTTGTTTCTATTTTTTTATATTATATCTTTTAATTCTAGACTAAATATTTATCGAGATTCACTGATAGAATCTGTTTAGTAAGCAGCTTAAAAATCTATTTTCAAAACTAGAAAAGGGTTATTCACGAATAAATAAGAAAATTATCACATAGTGTGACATGTGAGGGTTGAATTTGTGTAGTTAATTAATCATAATAAGATTTTAATTTGAAAATAATAATGCTTTAAATACAATTATCTCAAATATAGAATGTTGGGGTATTAATTAATTAATGTAATTGGGGTAAGTAGTAATTGTGTCAACATGAAATATGGTTAATTAGGTACCAATGTAATATGCTTATTAAATAGGTTTTATATGATCATCAACATGGAATGACTTAATTTTATCAACCCTTTTACTATAAATTTACCTTGTGTTTGTGTCGAATTGTTGCGTTGGAGTCTAAATTGCAACCCTAAATAATATAGTGAATAAATAATTTTTTATTTTTTTTATAATATCTATAATTCATTTAAGGGATTTTTCTAAAACTTTATTAAAATATAAATATATACAAATGATTTCGTTATCATAATTTCGTTCAAACACCTTTATGAATTTAGCTCTTCTTAGAGTTGATGGATAATTAATGTTTCTTAAATTTATGGATAATATTCATTGATTGTTTACAACATATTAGAGAGTTTTTCTAATACAAACAATGCTCAAAGAAGGGGAAAAAATACAAAATTTTATATAAAATTTTAATCAGAGCTTAAAAGCAAATCCTTAAAATTAATTTCATTATCTATGACAATTTATTATAAAAAAAAATGCGAAATGAAAAATTCCTTCCAAGCTCAAACATCTTACAATGATTGATGAAAGACCTTGATGTTTCTTTTTTTTTACTCTTTTTCTTTTAAGGATGAAAGCAAACCGTTGATGTTTATTATCATTATTTTTTATGAACAAGTCCTTGATGTAAATTAGTAATTAGAAAACAAAAAGGAAATTGCTTTTGAAGGACATTGTTTGGGAAGAGACAAACGTGATAGGGGTAAACCCCAAAAGCAGTCAAGTAAAAGCACTTTCGAAGCAGCTTCAGTTGGTCCCAACCAAGCAGAGCTTTCACTAAAACAAAGCACTTTCCAAGAATTTTCTCTGGACCGCGCGAGTTAGGGCCCACCCTGTCGCGGCCTTTCCTCGCCCACATGATCCAATCAGTAAAAGTCCAAAATCACAGTTTCTTTTTTTTTTTTTTTAATAATTTATTTACAAACCTAACTAAAGTACACATAAAAGTGGAACTATGTATCGTATATTTAAAAATATATATAATTTAAAATAAGTAAATACGTGACTTCATTTCTTTTTTTTTTTAAAAAAATAACAGCTAATGCTAGGATTAGGGATTTATTCATATCTATCTAGATTAAACATCTAACATTGCTAGGGTATTTACTAATATTAAACGTGAGACAGCTAGTTATCAAAACTAGAAAAATATTTCTTACAATTAGCGGAACTTGAATTTCATTATCAAAATGGAAGAGAGAGTGTATAATCAACCCAAATCTAAATAAGAGATTTATCTAAATTAAACACCACAACAATGAATGTTGTCATGATATTAGCCTATCAATGACAAAATAGCTATTTTATTTAAGAAAAAAAATGAAAAGAAAGTTAGGTTCATATTAAATTTTTTATACTTGTACTTTAATAATAAATGTAGGATCCGAATCTTATTATTAAGATGGAATCAACTCAACTTGTTAAAAAAAAATTATTAAAAACTATATATATATATATATCGAATATATCATGATTTGGGTCCTACTACACTATATTTATATGTTTCTCTAGAGGTTTAATATTTTTTTTTTAATTAATTTTTGAGACAATGTATGCTTATCCAGATTTAATATATGAATATATTTTTTTCTTTATTTTGGGACACTACTTATGATCAAAACACCTTAAATCCGAGTCATTATTGAATTAAATGGGTGCTTTTTTATCATCAATCCATATAAAGCGTGGTATGTGAAAAACAATAAAATTGTTATATTGATTGCAAAATTTATCTAATTTATATAAATAATTTTGTAGTTTACAATATTATTTATAATTGCACGTCATGAATTTGAAATTGCCGTAGTCATGACCTTTTTATTTTTTATTTTTACTTTAGGAAAATGAAATAAAGAAAATAATTGATTAATAAAAGGGTCATAAAGACTATTTATGTTTGATAAATATGGAGGAATTATATATTTTATTGTACAGTTATAATATACAAAGTAAAGCCTATTTATAGACCAAAGAGAAAAATAAAATAGACAGGTGAATATTCTATATAAGACAACTAGAATGATATATTCTATACAAAACAACTAGAATAATAAATTACATATATAAAAAATAGAGATATCATAATAATGATATGACGTATATGGAAGAGATTGATACGGTAACAATGTTTTCACAAATTTGGGTTTGTCAAAGAAATCAAATTTAATCATTTAATTGTATAGTTTGCAAATAAAATGATTCATAAAAAATAATAAAAAGGCCATGCTACCCTACATAATTAAGCTTCTAAATCTTTTTAAATATCGGTTTAAGGAAGAAACACATTTTAACATTTTTAAATACCATTATTTAGTAGATTTTTATTTCCGGAAATATTTTTTAAAATTAAATTCTATGTTTATATGTAATCCAAATTTCAAAGAAAAATAATTCCTTTGTGTAATAAATATAAATAATTTCTATTTTTTTTTAAAAAAAAAACCAACCCATACTATTTCACCAGAATTTGTCGAAATCGTGAACAACATTACTTACGTAAACCAAATTCTATTAAAAATATGAAAATAACTTGTTAATATGGTAAGGTACACCCACTTGATGGCAAGACCACTTCTGATTTGTAGTCTAATTGAAATAATAAAAAACAAAATCAAAACAATCTTTATGTTGACCAAAAAATCAAAACACGTGTATTTTACACAGATCACTTTCAAATCCTAACCCCTAGCAATGATTGAATTGAAATGGTAGACAAAAATTATTATCAAATCATTATAATATTCACTATTATAAAATTAAAACAAAAATTACACATTATTTTTTTAGTGTGTATAGTTGGATACCTCTCAATCCTTAGAAAAGTTTGACGTTCAATTTTCATTAAGTATTGTTACAATTTGTGTATGACGTTTTCTTGACTCCCATTCATGAGGTTCAGAATCCGAATAGTTTCGGATATAACTCAAATGTGTAGTTTTCTTATCTTTCATTTGTAGGGTAGATTTATAGAGTTAAAATTCTAGATAGATCTCAATAAATTTATAATAAAGAGTTTTCTTATCTTCCGTTCACAGAAGTAAATATCTTGATTTTTTTTTTTTTCATTCATGAAAATAAATATCTAAGTATGTTTTGATAGACCTTAGGTGGATAGTTATCATATCACTCATATATAAAAATAGACATATGAACTACATAAATAATATTTGATTTTGACAGTTTTTGAACTATACAAATAATATTTAATCTCAATAATTTCTGATAGATATGTAAATTTTGCGGTGTTAACTTTAAAAATTATAAAATTAGAAATTAAAAAAAAAATACGTTAGGTATTCCTTCCAACCTTCTTTATTTGATCCTCTGTTGAGAATAAATTTTGATGCAATTGAGCTTTTATGGTCGTTCCAAAGTTGGCTGGTTTTGGGGTTGTAATCTTATGATTCCCAAATCTAAGAAAATTTTAATAAAATTTTAAATATTTTAAAAAAATGAAAAAAAAATATCTTTGTGGCTATATTTGGAACATGTAATTTGATGTAGATTTGAGATTCAAAATATCTCTAACTTTCAAATCTCATATTTGGAGAGTAATAGAGTGATTTTAAACTCAATCACAAACTCCTTGGAATCACCCTCTCATGAAAATATACGTTTTCAATTAAAATTGTGAGATTTTATAGGTTTAGGGATGAACATTCCATTTTTTTTATATTTTTTTAAAAAATTTAAAATTATATCAATTCAATCATAGTCTATACCAAACATAATATTACATAATTTTAATTCAATATTAAGTTTCATCGAATATGAAATAATGAATTTTCAATTCAATCCGTACCATTATAATTATATCAAATCTATATTAAATATAATAAAATTTTAATTTAATATTAAATTTTATAAAATATACTACGGTAATTTTTTAATCCAACCTTCCTTATACCATCCTTATCAAATCAAATATAATGCCGCATGTCTAACGCAGCTTGTTATCGGTAGGCTTCTCTGCTGTCTATGGAGTCTCTGCCTCTCTATATATAGAACCAAAAGCGTTAGAGGCGCTCCATACAATCCTCTCTGTCTCTCCCACACTCACTCGCATCTCTATCTATCTTCCAACCCTCTCTTTCTCTGCGTTATCTTCTAAAGAAACCTCTCAAGTTCAACACTTTCAAGGTAAAATCCCATCTTGGTTCTGCTTCTGCTCTGTTTTTCATGCTCTGTATTTAACCTTTTTGCCCCATCTCTCCCTGTGTGGTTTTTCACTTTTGTAGCCTTCTTTAGATTGATTCGAGTCTGGATTTTTGTGGGTATTTTATCTATTTCCTGTTTAGTGGCTGTGTCGGTCGCATTTGTCAAGATCCCTGCTTTTTATGCTTTGTAATTTATGTTGATAGTTTCATTTTCTCTGTGTTGACAATCTGATGCATGTTACATGCTTTTTAATGGATTTGTTGAGATAATTTTTTTAGGTGGTAACTGCTAAGTATTTGTTTATATTTCTTGGATTAGGTGATTTTGTTTTTATATTTTATGGGGTTGATTTGATTATTATTTTTTTATTTATTGAATTTGTAGACTATAATGTTTGTGTTTGTTCTAGTTATTGACTAAATTCTTGTATTTGTAATTTACGTTGCAAATTTGTTAGCTTTTTTAAGGCATGTCAGTGCATAAACTGGAGTGTTATTTTGGTCATATGTTGTTGTTTTTGTAAGCATAAAATTCTGAATCTTGTTGACAAAATCTATCATTAGCACTTGAAGGCTTATTTGACGTTTGTAATCATTTGTGTACTGCAGAATGGGGAGTAACGATGGACCTAAGTATGGTGCATACACCTATGAGGAGCTTGAAAGGGAGCTATACTGGCCGTCTGAGAAGCTTCGCATTTCCATCACTGGGGCAGGTGGATTTATAGCTTCCCACATTGCTCGGCGTTTGAAGAGCGAGGGGCATTACATTATTGCTTCTGACTGGAAGAAGAACGAGCACATGACGGAGGATATGTTCTGCCATGAATTCCACCTTGTTGACCTTAGGGTCATGGACAATTGCCTGAAGGTTACTCAGGGTGTCGACCATGTCTTTAATCTTGCTGCGGATATGGGTGGCATGGGGTTCATTCAGTCAAACCACTCCGTCATCATGTATAACAATACCATGATCAGCTTCAACATGCTTGAGGCCTCTAGGATCAATGGAGTTAAGAGGCATGTTCAATTTTTAGCATATATTTTGGAATTGATCCAATGAATTTTCCCATTTGATGTGAAAATGAGTTGATTTTGTCTTATTGTTGAAGTTTGATACCAAAATTTTCCCATTTAATGCAGGTTTTTCTACGCCTCTAGCGCTTGCATTTACCCGGAATTTAAGCAGCTGGACACTAACGTGAGCTTGAAGGAGTCTGATGCTTGGCCTGCAGAGGTTCATTACTCTCAGTAGTTAACGGATGTTGAATGTTTATTTTTTTTGGTAAATAACGGATCAATGATTTTTGTTATTCTACTTGGTTGTTAGCCTCAAGATGCTTACGGCTTGGAGAAGCTTGCGACGGAGGAGTTATGTAAGCACTACACCAAAGACTTTGGCATCGAGTGCCGTATGGGAAGGTTCCACAACATTTATGGTCCTTTTGGAACATGGAAAGGTAAATTCTTTATTAATGTGGGAATTTAACATGTATCGCAGTGCTTGTCAGCATATCTGGGTTGTGCTAAATTTGTCATCTTGTTGTTTTTCATAGGTGGAAGGGAAAAGGCTCCAGCTGCTTTTTGCAGAAAGGCTATAACTTCCACCGACAAGTTTGAGATGTGGGGAGATGGACTTCAGACCCGATCTTTCACCTTCATTGATGAATGTGTAGAAGGTGTTCTTAGGTAGGAAATTTTTTATATTTGTTCTCCATTGGCAGAAGGTAGCATATTTGTTTTTGAAAGCTGTATCTTCCGTTTTCCATGATGGAAAATGACAGTGTAAATGGCAGCCATTTTTCCCAAAAGAAAAAGATTTTTTTCTACATTGGTTGAGTTTTAGAAATTGACACTATAATCAAAGTACCTGAATGCAAACATGGTTGAAGTACTTGTTGAATGTATTAGAAATGTAGGTGTCTTATTCTTGATTATTTTCTTTGGTGCTTGGAGATCCGATTTCGGATGATGAACATAATCTTATCGTATCAATCAACATTGGGCGCTTAGGAAAGAAAAAAAAGGTTTTGTTACGATGGGAAAAAGGGATCTTTTCAGTATTTTCTGTCCTTTTGTGTTTAATATGTTATATATTGCTTCTTTACAAGTCACAATTAGAAAACATATGTATTAATTGCTGTTAAGGTCATAACAACTTTGTGACACGTTGTTCACTGCCTCAATTTCTGGATTTCAACTCTTCTCACTGATGTACCATCTTGACATCAATTTTTATAGGTTGACTAAGTCAGACTTCCGTGAGCCAGTGAACATTGGAAGTGATGAGATGGTTAGCATGAATGAGATGGCTGAAATCGTTCTTAGCTTTGAGGACAGGAAGCTCCCCATCCACCACATTCCTGGTCCTGAGGGGGTTCGTGGTCGTAACTCAGACAACACTCTGATTAAAGAAAAGCTTGGTTGGGCACCTACAATGAAGTTGAAGGTACCGAACAATGAAAATCCACTTTCTTGTTTCCTGGTTTCTTTTTTGTCGCCTAATTTAGAATAAGCTTTAATAGAATTAAGAACTTCAAACAATACCTTTTTTTATCAGTCCATTTACATTATAATAACTCATTGTCTCACTCATGACAAATCCTAATATATCGTAGGATGGGCTGAGAATTACATATTTCTGGATCAAGGAACAAATTGAGAAGGAGAAGAATCAAGGTGTTGACTTGTCTGTTTATGGGTCATCAAAGGTGGTAGGAACTCAAGCCCCAGTTCAATTAGGTTCACTTCGTGCTGCTGATGGCAAAGAATGATGTGGTTAAAGCCACACATCAACCGTTGTGATTTCCCTTCCAAATGGTCTTGAATTACCATATGTATGGCTATCATATTGTGTTACGAATTACATGTGGGTATGGAGTTCTAGGAACAAGTATGACCACACCCCTTTTGTTATCTAGTTTGTTCCTTGTCAATCTATACGCTAGATAAGCTTTTATGCTATCCCATTGTATTTAATTTGGCTTTTTGGAAAAAAGGCTGCTGCCTTAGGATGATCTAGTAGCCTTAAATGTTTCTCTCTATCTGTATTATCAATCAGTTTTCAATAATAATGCTATTTTCTTTAACACATGGATCTAAATCTCTGTTGACGAATTGTTCTTTCTTTCGTATATCGGTCTCAGACAATGGTCTTGTTATCTGAATGGAAGATCTACCATCATAAACCAGTGAAAATCAATCATGTGAATCCTAATTGAACAACTCTACAGGAGAATCTGTTGGTACTTTTGCAACTTTACATGATTGTAGGACATGAAATCTTGAGTACTCATTTTGTTTTCATTAGTTGTAAATTTAGGAAAAAAACAGGCTTTCTTGCATGCTAGGAGTTGAATGATTGTCCACTTGATCTGATTAGGGGTCCAGAGATGGTGATTGATTGTGTTCATATGGAAACAGTTTTATCTGTATAAGTTATTAGAATCATACATATTTACATCACAATTAATGTAATTATTTTCCCCTTGAAACTTGGTCCCCATTGTTCAAGTGTTATATCCGTCTTTCAATATGGATATTCCCTTACCAATATTCCATGAAAAGGAACTACTATTACTGCTTTCATTTTGAATTATCAGGTTTTGCTATGCAGAATTTGTGTTTTGACTTGTTGCTTTGTTCAAATTGCCTTTGCCTCAAGTTATTGGCAAGTTCATCATTAATTCATTTACTATATTAGTAGTTGGGATGAAATGTTAGATTAATAACTGAAAAGTTTCATGTTACTTTTTAAATCGTATAAGTAAATAGTGATTTTGAATTATTTGACGAGCTTTCCACATTTTTTTTTTTCATAAATCATTCAAGTATGTGGTGTATGGTATGAAAACACTCCGAACTAGATAATAGATACAAAATACCTTTTAGCTGTCTGGAAAGGATCTCTGCTGCCTAATGCAAACTTGAATTGGAAAGCTAGTGCAAGAAAACTAAAAGGAGGTATTAGGGCACCCTTTGAGGCATACACGGGGTGGTTCAAATTTAGTGCCACTAAAATCATGTGGCTAATTGTTGTCGGTGATAGCTGATATGACCTATCATTTTGAACATGAGGTCCCAGTTCAGTGGCTCAGAATTTGCCGAGATAATATCTGATGCGGCCAATCTGAAGAAGCTAAGATTGAGTAACGTTTTATTATAACAAACTGTCACATTATTGATTATATTTTGTATTTAAAAAAATAAATTATACATTATAAGATTTTATTGATCCCACCTTATCAATATGATGATAGCGTATATAACATATCATGTTCTTGCTGCTTAAAGTACTAACATTTGCTCCAAGTGGGGTTGCCGAGGGGTGGACCGCTCTTCATTGCAAAAGTCATGGATTCGAGTAAATTTTATAAGTACCTCTAACTTTATGTGGGTTCTCTTATATTTTTTGTGAGCAGAATCATGTTTCATAATGATATTTCAGTCGTAATGTTTAAAGAAAAAAAATAAAAAAGAAATGTACTAACATTTTACCCTTTTCCAGATTTCAAAGGTTACCAACTTGTGGCTAGAGGTGCTTCTCCGAAAAGTGTGTTTTTGCAGCAGAAATATAAGGTTTTGCTGCGGCCTGTGGCTGTGGGGCATATAACACATGGTGTGCTTTTCGAAATGTTTTCCGTGGTGAATCAAAACCTCAAATCATTTGTAAAGTCTATTATGCATTATCTCATGACAATACGGCACCTAAAGGTGCCTATAAGAGCATCTATTGAAAATAGTGTAAGAAATACCTCTATAGTTCAATTTTTTTTTTTTTTTATTATATACATATAGCATTTAAAAGAAAAATGAAAAAAAAAACCCATATTTAACACATGCTTTTTCAAAATCTAAAGACTTACTAACTTTTTAATTCCAAAAAGCATTTTGATTGTTTCAAGCAAACCAGATTTGGAGCCCATCTGAAAATTCATCTAGTAAAGATGGCTTTCAGCGTATCAGAATCCCTTCTGAGATGCTTCTCATAGTTGTCGATCAATCTAATCCTACACAAGCCAACGTAAAAACATATTTTGTCAATGAATTACACAACCTACACAATCACACAAAACATCTGGAATTTGCATAGTAATAATCACTATGACATAGAGATATATAATGTCAATGTGACAACAATAGTACAAGTAGATCCTAACTCATACTTCTCTGTGTGTTCACTTTTCGGCTGTGATAGGTAACATATAAACAATAAAAATCCAAGAGGGTGGCACATGATGTTGCATAAGGTATAAGATCCAACAATCAAAGATTTTGGAACACCTTCACCTCTCCCTCAATATTCAGAACTGAGGTAAACCGGATTCACATCGAGCTGCTCAGCGAAGTTTTCCAGGATGTCCTTCACAAGTTCCCTAAACTCATCAGCTGTTTTTGCAGGAGTCCTACCGCTCTTTACATCTGCAAATACAGCATCATAAAGAAGTACCACCGCTTCATTGGCCTCTGAAGGTGGCATGCCAAGCTCTTTTCCATTTTTCTCAAGAAAACTCCTGATTACGTCTGTACTCTCCGACTCACCCTCCATGTTGTTCTTTTCTTGAAGCATCTTGTCTATGACATTGTTCAATTGCTTCTCATCTGCCAGGAGCTGCAATGTTTCATCACCAAGTTAATAGAATCTACCAAGATGAACAATCAAGAATTTTAAATCTTAATTATTTGAGTGGCGACATATACACCCCTCTAAAGTTGTATGTACACCCCAACTTAAAACTATTTTCAAAATTCCAATACAGACCTCTAGTAGCATTGTCGAAAAACAATAAAAGTAATTTAAAATATTTTTAATCTGTAACAGTAATACAATACATGCAGTAATCTGAGCATTTTAGCTAATATTCATATATTCATCCACTACAGTGGAAACCCGCCACAACCTTTTTCTAGCCTATTGACATGTCTAACAACCCACCAACTTCACGGACCAAAAACTTATTTGCTGCCCTGCTCTCTCTCTCTCTCTCTCTCTCTCTCAACAGCCTTGTAAGCTCTCCACTTCCATCTTTTCTCTCTTTCTTTCTTCTTTTTGTCATATTGATGCTGTATATATGTGTACACATATGTTTATGTTGGTTTTGTTAATAAATTGATGTTGATAAAAAGGCTAGTATATTTCGGGATGCGGGCACAGAGGTTGCAGCCAGTATGGAGGCGGGGGAAGGGATGAAGGGAGTGGCGAAGGTGATGACAAAGGAGGAGGGTTGTCTAGTCAAAGAGAAGAAATTATTAGCGAAAATTTGGGATCTATAAGATCAAGATTGGATGATGAATTTTGATGAAGGAAAGCATGATGATGACAGTGGTAAAGACCAGAACAAATAGAAGAAAAAGATATATTAGTAACATATGGGTTATGCATACAAACTTTTAACATTTTAAAAAAATCTAATAGGGTGAACATTCAAAAGGGGGTGCACATACGATTTTTAAGGGGTGTAGATATTACCACTCTAACTATTTTTCAAATACTGTTTAACTTTTAAGCCCGTTGGAGCCAACCAGGTTGGGGCATTGATCCAATCAAATGACCAAGTCAGTCCAGAGTCCAAACTGAGAGAATAGGACTAATGTTTTTAGTAATCTCTAACTAGTATGGTTTCAGACAATAAGGTAATAGGACTGAGTGTCACCCCATCAACAAGAGCACATCAATCAAGAATGTGCAACACAAGCAGTTTAGAATGGTATTTATAATCAAATATCAATTACAATTCGAAGAATCGTAGCACTGCTGTTAAAAAACCCAAAAAAAAAAAAAGCAGACTACAAGAAGCAGGTGATTTGAATTACCACTTTTGGGAAAATATAGATATACGAGAACAAATAATGGTGTCTTAAGATGAGATTGAGATGATGAATTACCATTCTTAGCTTAATACCGCTAATGATCTTAATATTCTGAACAACAACAACATGCTTATCAGCCAAGGCATCTGCTATGTCTTGCAGAACAAGCTGGAGTAAATGTGCAAATTGTGCTTGACCCAATTCGTCTTCCCCCTCAGCTCCATGTTTCTTCAAGATGTCATTTAGCATAGGAAATTCTGTTCAACCAAAATATTCAAGCATTAATTTTTTCTTTTCAATTACATTGGAAACAACACTAAGTGACAGAAAAGGAAAAAGGATTGACCTCAAAATCTGAATTAAGAATTTGATCCTAAACATGTTCCTTGGAATTAAGACAAGCAAATGTGGGAACTACAAGTAGCACAATTTTTAGAACTGTAATAACATGTTTTCTGCTTTGAGGCTTGATGGGAAAATCCGTTCTAAGATATTCTTTTAACTGCAAAATCTGCTTTTAACTCCAAAATCTCTATCAAAAGCATAAGCATGTGCTCATTCTAAGATATTCTTCACTCTGAATAGACTGAGCTTGGACTTGTATACCATTTCAAAATAAGTGATTGAGTACAACAACCACTTAAAGAAGTCAAGTGACCTTTTCAAATCAGCCAAAAATCACTAATTATCAATTCTATTGAAAGTGGCAGTCCCAGACCTAATGTTTGCTTTGCCATGCCATGTACAGAGATACAAGCACTAAGTGCAACTGGCAAGATAATTGTTGCAAATGAATTTGAATACTTATAGCTCCTTCAATCTAGTAGCTTTAAACAAATGAAAAGGACAGATATTTTCTTCCCTTAGGTTCTGATTGATCTAAAAGGAAATAACCGACCTTTACCACGAATTGTAAATCCTTAGCAATTGTGTGTACAATCCCATAATAGCTTTCAGTCACCAAACAACAATATACCATGTTAATTTGGATGCCTTTTTTATGAATGAAGTCAAGAAACACGTAAAAGAGGAGAAATGAATTAAATTTTACACAAATTATGCTAGTAAAAGTGAAAACCAAACATGTTTTTTATTACTTCCATGAACAACTTCCTTTGCCAAGTCAAGTTTAAGCACTAACTAGATTATCTATCATAAACATAACAGAAAGCAAATTATCAAACTATTCCCATAACCTTAATCAAATTCATTATCACTATAAGTCCAAGCACATATTCTCACCAACACAAATCAAACCAAGGAAGTAAATATCAGACATACGTTAACATCTCCGATACATCTATAATATTTTTCTGAGTTTTGGGTACTGACAGATAACATACCACTAATATTTTAGGATAAAATAATGCTAGACATCCCACCTTTCGTATCCCACGTGAATTGCAAACCAATGCTGTGTCAATTAATAAATTGACGCAAGTGAGAAGCAAGAGAAATAATCATTAACGTATATCCCATTTATCAATTGACACATCACAAGTCAGAAATACAAGTTGTTGTACGAGTTGAGATATCTAGCATCACTTTTAGGATATTTTAAGAGATATCTCTCTAAATTGCAAGCTGATATATCCATCGAAACCAATATTTACTTGGTGATCAAAACCAAGTAACCAAGTAAAACAAGTAGAGAACCAAAACCAACCTGAAAATGGAGGGATACCCATATCAACTCCCATGTTAACAAGCGCATTGCGTATCTCACCCTTAAAAATCTTGCCCTTATCTTGAGTATCCAAATCGGTGAAGAGATTCTCAGCCAACATAGCAAAATCATCCTCATCCTCCAAGAACAACCTCAATGTCTTCCCATCCAATATCGACACCACAATCGGATCCTCTTTTCAAAACACAGAACACAATTTAACAATAAAAAAAACAAACACATCCCAGATGACAAATCACCAAAAAGCCACCAACGTTACAAGAATCGAAGTCAAAGACTGTACCTTTGAGCTCGTCAGCAATGGCATTCAGGTAATTAGTGGCAGCTTCAAGGGCGTGGTTGACTTCCAGCTCTTGGCTAGCGAAGTCGTCATCGTGGTTTGCGAGGGTGCGTTTGAGAGCTGCTGATATGATGGCGGGGGGCAATGAGACGTTGAAGAGAGAGGATGAGGCAGTGGATTCTACTAAGCGGAGGACTTGAGCTCCGGTCATGAAGCCGCCGCCGTTTGAGTTAGGAGTCAGAGGGAGAGGGAGTGATCGGAGGTCGGTTCCGTCGAGGACGGTAAATCCTCCGTCGGACATTTTTGTTGGGAGGTTTTGTGTCGTGTTGTGTGTATTTGGTTTGGTTTACTGGGTGTTTTCGGACACAGTGATGACTAGAGATTGAACCGGTCTGGTCTTGCAAGATGACTATGATGGGCCCATATGTATGCGCATTTAATGTTTGGTTTGATTTTGCCCTCTGATTTCTCCATTATTTTCGAAAATGCCATCCCTTTTCTTGGAAATTAAGAATTTGTGTAAGTCAAAATCTTAATAATAAACTCCATGAAAGTAAGTGTTTAAATATGATCAAATGTGGATGTCTTGGGAGTAGATATTTGTATTATATATATAGCTTTTAATTTTGGTTATATGTGGGATAGATATTAAGGTTGCGGATACAATACTTAATCATAGTCCTTAAGATTCCGCGGTGTATTTTATAAACATATATGATGAGTTTTTTTGGTATTATCATGGAAGTATATATTAATATTACAAATATAATATTTAATATCGATAATTTTTGGGGTTTGCATTCACCCATTTGGTGTTAAAATAAGGATATATTCAATTTAAAATTTATTGGAGTTTTATGTTTTTTTTTTTAATTATAATTTTTGGTGAAATTCATAAATTTTATAGACTCCATATGAATTTTGATAGAATTCTTTAAAAAAATTCAATAAAATTTTAGGAGAATGATGAGATTTGTTATATATATTTTTTCCTTGTAAGAATTACTTTAAAATCTATAATTGGATTTATTGTGGGTGTTTTTAGGACTACACAAATGGGTTGGTAAAATCTCAATGAAATGGTCCAATAGGCCGACCCAATGAATAGAGACCCAACTTGTCAGCATTCGACTCGCAGACAAGCTTTCAGTCTCTAAGACACTCAGCTCGCATAGAGAAACTCTCAATTTGCCGACCTTAAATAGTCTAGCTCACAAAAAAGAGCTCTTTTTCAGGTTGCTGCTCAGTCATAGTTAGAGCTGTTTAATACTCAGCTCCAGCTCGCTCAGAACAAGATCTAGTCCATGACTTTATGTGTAAGTTGAGTTTTTCAGAATAATAACAGCACAATTTAAGGAATACTCTACCACCAAATCTAGAGATAAGATCAGACCTCTGATTTGGTGGAGTTAAATCTTTAAAATTACGGGCACAGTTTTGGGGAAGTATAATTAATGTTAAATTATTTTCAATTTGCATTGTACATAAATTGTAGTACCCTCCTTTATAAATAGGAGTTGAAAATCACTTGTAAACGAGGGATACACATAAATAACATACTGTCACTCTATCCATAAAGAACCAGCGAAGACAATCGTAGATGTAGGCACATTCATTAGCCGAACCATGTAAAAAATATTTGTGTTTTGCATTATTCCTCTTCCTTTTCTCCTACTTTTCGCTTTATTTTTATTTCCATTACAGTATTGGGCTTCAAGAACCTGAGTTGACTGAAATCGTATGTCAACAGGATTTGATATGAATATGAATAAAATATATCTAAATTTTAATAGATTTTATATAAATTTAGATTATATACATTTAAATTTTAATGGAATATACCATCATTGACTTCCTTACATATTTAAATGGAAAATCCATCCAAATCCACAATTTAAATTCATATAAATCTAAATTGAATATACCTAATTTTTAATATATTCTATATAAATCTAAATTAAATATATCAATATTTTGATAGAATCCATTCAAATTTAGGTTGATACACCAAAAACTTTAAAATACTTTAAATTCTAGTAAACTCTAAATTAAATACACCCCTAAAATAAAAAATTGTTGTAAGCTCATGAAATTTGGATTTATCAATAATTTCTAGGAAATAAAGTGTTATAAGTACACTAATTGATGTCATTTACAATAATATTTTAAGTAGAGATCAATGTATTAATCAAAAGATAACGATTTGTGAACAAATTTCTCTTGAATTATGTTTTATTTTATTTTATTTTTAGATTCTTGAGACAATAGCCATTGTACTTTTAAATATTCATTGCACCATGAAAGTCGTAAATTCGTTTATACCCACCAATTTTAAAAAATTGGTTTTTAACTTTTCGAATAAATTAATTACAGTATATATCCACTCTATTCAAATTATTCTTACCTATCTTATTCTCCTCCTCTATTACTCATGCTATAAGATTTTTGGCTTCATTTGTTAATTGTTTGAGTTTTGTTAGAATTTTTTGAATTTTTTTTGTCATTTTTTATTTATTTATTTTTTATTTTAGAGATTGAGTATTGATATTTAGAGTTAAATTTGATTAGATTTGATTGGATTTAATTTAAAAATTGAGATTTTCGATGATATATATCTTGTCGAAAAAGACAACAAGGTTTTTTGGTCCCATAAAACCCAGTACTAGGTTATATGAGTACAAAACCCAATAACGAGTTATGTAGATCATAAAATCCGATATCGAGTTATGTGGCTTCACATAACTCAATACTGAGTTTTATGCGATCACAAAAGTTGTCTCAAATTTTATGGTCCCATAAAATCTATCGAGTTTTATGACTCTATAAAACTCGATATCGGATTATGTGGGGCACAAAACCCGGTACTGGGTTATGTGAGATCACAAAATTTAGTATTGAGTTTTATGGCCTCACAAAAGTTGGTACGAAGTTTAGATTTTGTGTTTTTAAAATTTTGATTTAAGGGTAGTTTGGTAAACTTGAGTATAGAATTAAAATAGATTGTTCGAGGGTTTAAAACAAATTTTGATTAAAAAAAATGGGTAAAAAGGATTTTTTTCTTTTGATTTTAGATAAAAGTGAATTTGATCTATTAAATTATCCAAGATACATTAAAGATTGGGAATGATTTTAATAATAATTTGATTATGTGTTTGTTATCACAATTAAGTATGTTCAAAATATCTTTAACAAATGAAAAACCAGGAAAAGACAACACTAAAAATGTGAATACACATTTTAAAAAGAATTTAATAGACTATTTAATCATCGGTAAATACCTCAAAAATAAAGAAAATAATCAATGTATTATTATCAAACTATTGTCGACATAGTAAGGCCTAAGCCTTTGAATACATATAATTATCTATAAATCATATAATTAGTTATCTTTATTAAATTAATTATTCCCCGCTTAACTTAAGTGATATGCACATATTTTCTTTTATGTGTGTGGTGGAGAATCAATTTTTATTATGTGTATTTTGTGGTATTTCGGACTCTATATATTCGTTCTGATTTTGATAGGTTCTGTTAAACCATTCATTGGGAATAGATATCTATACATTAAAATTAAAATATTGCGAAGTTTGCAGATGATGATATTAATAGGTTTGAAGTTGTTTTCATTTGAAAGTAATAGCAAGACTAATTGAAAGTGTTTTTTCTAAGTGAAAAGGAAAACAAGCAGAAAAGATAATAGTGACACTACAATGGGGTGGATCGACGTGACAAATAAAAATTGGGTAGTGGCAGATTTTGCAAATTATGTGCATATTAAGGGCAATTGTGAAGGATAGAGTGTACGTGGCTACTCGTGATGCGGTGGGCCAGCAGCTCACATCTTGGCGGGGCCCACTTCTGACTTTTGATGTTGTTCCCGTTTTTACGCGTAGACGGCATTGATTTTCTATTTTAAGAGAAGGGGTTTTACAAGTGTGGATCGATTTTTGGGCCTCTTATGCCATGCTTGATCGTAATATCATATGAAATATAATTAATGATCGATTAGATCCTTTAGTTTGATCAAAAAATATAGATATAATAATAAAATTAGGTCCTTTAGTTTAAAAATAAAATGATTAATCTTTTTTAAATTTGACTATTTTACTGATTGAGAAAAATTATTTATATATAAATATATTTTAATAATCACTTTTACAACTCGGTTAAAGAAAAACATTATTTACAATTAATTAAATAATTATTATTGACGAGTAATCTTAGTCAACCAAATAGGTAGTATTTCTCAAGTTTGGAATCATAAGTATAAATATAATGATATACTGAATCACGGTTCTTTAATGTCTGTGAACTAATTTTCACACATATATATTTAAACGATATGTGTTGGATCATGATTCTCACGTTCAAGAATTGAGATCAAACATAACTGAATGTGGATTCGAGAACTTGAAAGCTCTATTAAAATTGACTATTCAACAATAAGGTTTAAGATATATACAGATTTCACAATATCAACCATTATAAATGAGTAATTTAAAATGTCACTCTTAATGAAAAGAGATACACAGCCATTTGATTAAAACTTTAAAGTACGTAATTTGGACAATTTTTGTAAAACTTAAAAGAAAAAAGTATTTTTAGGGGATATTTGTAGCAATTTTCATAATTTCATAATTTTTTTTAAATGAATTTCAAAATCAACAAAGGATAATTAATTACATTTTTTTTTTTATGAAAATTGATGTTTAACAAAATAAGGTATCCGGATTACTTAAAAAAAGAAAAGTCGGTTCCATTCTTTTTTATATTAGCATTCAATCACTTCTCATAAAGTAAAAGTATTTAAATATGATCATAAAATTATTTCTACTAATTAAGTGATAATTTATTCAACATTTTGACAATTCTTACACGAGAGTTTATGCAATGCAATTAAAATCAATTTTTTTCAGTAATAACAACAAACATCAAATTGTATACTCTAAACCGCGATTTCTAGTTTAATTTAAACGAATCCAATCATACATTCCGAACTTCTTCACCTATAGATCTTGATGTTACATGTGAAAGCTCTTGTTCATCAAAAACAGAATTGAGTTTCGAATTCAGATATTTCTCTTTCTCAGAATACAATGCAAATGCTTTTTCTCCATGCACCGATTCATCACCAATATGCAATTCTTCCTCGGACATCCTAAGTGGTACTATCAACCGAATGAGCAAGCAAATGATGCTTGTCATGACAATGTTGAGGCATATCACGAACGAAAGGCCTGCTAACTGAATCCCCATTTGCTGGAACCCGGCAGACGTTTGACCAGTTTGGAGACCATATGCTAGACCGATGTATTTATTCCAATCGGGCACTAGGTAGAATAGACGACACAATCTGGGCACCGCGAAAAAGCCTGTCAGAATCCCGCCTAGCATTCCGGCAATGGCATGGGTGTGGAAAACGGCCAACGGATCGTCGACAAGTTGTAGGAACTTGACCTTCTTGTGGAGAATCATCATTGTGTACCATGGAACACTTCCTGAGATTAATCCCATTAGAATGGCTGCCCATCCTTGCACTACTCCTGCTCAACAGGTCACATAAATTGCAAATTAAGCACCTTTGTTATATAATCTAATTATAATTAAGATTATATATATATATATAATATTGATAATGTGACTTGGATGATTATTTTACAATCGGGAGATGACAACTCTTATTAATTAAGAGAAGACTTACATTAATACATCGTATTTTAATAGAGTAAGAGTAAGATTTGAACTTTTGATTTCTTAGGATTAAGGGAGATACATAATCACTTATACTAAACGATGGTTAGTAATCAAGTTTTTTGAATAAGAAGTATTTTTAATGCAAATCATTGGATTTTTAATGGAAAAAATAATAATATCAATTCTTGAATCTTAAGGATCCAAGATTCAGATTTTATTTTAATCAAGATTTTTTTGACCATTCAAATAATGTTAACGGCAACTAAGTGAATGGAAAAATTTTCAAAACTAAATAAGAAATGCACAAATTCATATAATACTGAAGCATTAGGCTAAACCAACTTAAATTTGTGATATAAAATTTTAACTTAACATCCAACAACTCATTGTCTTTTAATCTAAGAGTTGAAATTGGTTACCACTCATTTTCAAGTCTTGATCATCGAGAAAAAGTTCTATGGACCTACATACTACACCCATTTAATTAAATCAAATCATATTCAATTAATTTATCATGTGTCATTTTTTAACTAGATGATCATAAATAGTTACATGCAATATTTTCTTCTTATTAGGATTTAGGAGGGTGTTTTTAATTAATGGGAAAGGTGTTTCCTTTTCCCTTTTTTTTTTTCTTTTCTTTTAACTATGAGAAAGTCATGAAACTGTATGATTATTTTTTCGATTTTATTCAAACTTTACCTGCAGCTGGAGTGATGCAAACAAGGCCAGTGATGATGCCTTGCACAACACCAATGACGGAGGGTTTGCCGAAGAAGCAAGTGTCGAGGAGGAGCCAAGTGAGGAGGCTGGTGGCAGTGCAGACGTGGGTGTTAAGGATGGCGAGAGATGAGTCGGAGCTGGCGGCGAAGGGAGCTCCACCGTTGAATCCACTCCAACCCATCCAAACCAGTCCCACGCCCGCAAGCATCATAATAATGTTATTTGGTTGAGACGTCTCCCTGTCCTTGTCTGCCCTCGGACCCACCTGCACAAGTAATTGTCACAATTTACGACTTTGCTAACCAATAGAAGTCTCTCTAATCCCATTCATTCAAAATAGTGGAAACAATTACTAAAAATTATTTTAATAACACAAATATGTTTTATAAAAAAAATTAAATATCACATTTTAGGAGATATTGATGTTTTCCATACTTTCTTTAATTTGATTGTATTTTTATGAACTTTGGGGCCATAATGAAGCCATACATCAAAGGTTTGAACTTTCCAAAATTTTGAAAAAAGTTAACAATTTTATTTACCCCATGTAATATTTAATATTGTTTTCATGTTTTGAGCTCTTTAATCATATTATCCCACATATTCACTACCAAATATGCTTTTCTTTTCTTTTGTCTTTTATTTTATTTTATTTTTGATATATACAAAATATGCTTTTCACCTGCAATGGCGAAACAACTTTAACATTTCAAGTAAAAGCATCTTTTTTTAATGTGCTTTTTAAACTAGCACTCCAAATATTTCTCTCTTTACAAAAAGCTCTTTTGGTTGTTCCAATTCGAAGTACACCTTTAAACTACGGTGTCATCAATCTTCAATAACAAGTATTAAAGGTTGTACATATAGACAGAAATACAAATATCATGACATAGATTAGCAGATTAGCATTGCTTTACTATATATATGAATGTCCTAACTTATTTTTTCATAAGAATGTAATTATTATATGTCATCTAATAACTTCTACTTGGAAAAAAAAAAAAAAAGCTAACTTCTATCCAAAGAAATTATTTAATTTTTTAGCGATTGTTTTGTTACGATACTTTAGTTTGAAAATTTTGCTAAACAATTAATTTCGAAAAAATAGGAACGTCTGGAATAGGGAACTGATAATGATTTTCATCGAAAACATACCCAATAAGCAGCAGTGAAACCAGCAACACCAGCAGAGACATGAATAACATAACCACCAGCAAAATCAATAACACCAAGCTTGGCTAGCCACCCATCCGGACACCAAATACTAAATGCAGCCACCGTGTAGGAGCAAGTCAGCCACAACGGCGCGAACATCACCCAAGCCCTGAAATTCATCCTCCCCAGAAGGGCGCCAGCGATCAAAACCAACGTTATACAGGCAAAAACCGCCTGGAAAAACACCATTGTCGCTGTAGGGAAGTACCCGAGAAATGCTTGCCCTAGAAGAAACTTCTCGTCCAAGGCAACCCCAGGTTTCCCTAGAAATACGACAAGCTTGTCCCCGAAGGACATGCGAAATCCCCACCCTACCCAACACACTATGACCATGGCGAAGGCGTATATCGCCATGAAGGCTGAGTTTAATGCCCATTTCTTCTTTACCATGCTTCCATAGAGGATTACCAGCCCCGGTATGCTTTGCAGGCCAACGAGGGTGGCTGCCGTGAGCTGCCAGGCGTTGTCTCCCTTGTTCATCCATGCAGGACTTGCCTCATCTGGTAAAAGGTTAGCGGGGATGTTCTCCATTGTTTGAAGGCCTGTACTCGAGAATTCTGATTAAAATGTAACAATGAAGAAGGTTGAATGTGTATATCAGCTCAAGAATCAAATGTTGAGCTACAAGTTTTGTGTATTTTTTTGGCTTTAATTGGACAAGTGTTTGTGTAGTTGTATTGGGTGTTTTAGGCCGGCCTTGGACAAGTTTTGTGATGGTGACTAAAAAATCCCACTAGGAGAAATTATGGGAACAGCCCAATCATGAAAAGCCAAATCAGAATTAAACAAAAACCACGAAGGGATCTCAAGAAGGGATGGACCCACCATTGGGTCAGGAGACACGTGCCTACCCATGAAATTTTTTGAAGATTGATTAAATTTTGCATAGTAATCATTAGATATTTAGACATATAAATCTAATGTGACAACACGACACTTGCATAGAGTGATGCTGGTAGTTGTGCGAGCACCTTTCTCTCCCGAAATCGTTAGGTTCGATTCCTAGCCCACAAAAGAGATTTTCCTTTTTCTCCCTTTTCAATCCTTAGTATATTATATAAAAATAATTCCAAAATCAAACATGTGCATATGTTAGCTTTCATGGTTGTGTTTGCCTTCTAATTTTGCGAAAACCCTGGTTCAATCCCCTTTTAGTCATTACTGTCACTTTTTTTTTCTAATTTTCTAATTTTTTTTTGTTTCACTCATAGTCACTGTTTTGTTTACAAATGCGTGTATTTTTTTGTTTTTATTTATTTTTTTTACATAGACCATGTTTTTCTTTCTTCTATCTACCATGGTTCAATTTTTTTTTTTTCTATTAAAATATGTTACTGTTATGGATATTTTCGTGATCAAGTTTAATGGACTGTCCAAAGCTCAAAGGGCGGGCCCAGCGACAAGAAAGCCTAAAAAAGTCTCCCTTTCTGTTCGTTTATCTGTTCGTCTAACCGCTTGGAATATGCTCGTCTTTCTGTTCGTTTATCTGTTCGTCTGTTCGCTCGTTAATCTGTTCGATATCCTGCTCGCGTATTCGATCGCTCATCAGCTTTTCTTTTGTGATCGTTTATTAGCTCGTGACTGAGCTCGTTTATGGGACTGGTTGGTTGTTCGTTCTCTAGCCCGCACAACCCATCTGGTCTATCTGCACGTGTTCACATACTTGTTTATCTACGAAACCTATTGTTTGCCAATACATCTGATCACTAAAGTGCTCGCCTATGTCTTATATCAGTGACTCTTAAGATGGTTAATTTACCCGAATTTTATTTGCTCGTTAATTCGACAGACTACTCTGTCTGCTAAAAAGTTCATTACTGCTATATTTCTCTCATCGCAAATCAACAGAAGTCAAAACTATCAAGCAGATTAGTCCCGTCAGAGATTACAGCTTAGATTACGGTAATCTCACCTAACCCACATGGGTTAACCGCCTAAACCCATGCTTTGAACAGAATTAGTCTAGCGCTGTCAGCAGCATTAAATACAATCCAGACGCATTAAATATGATTCAGACATATTAAATATAACCCATCATTACAATTTTGTTTAACTGTATATTATTTTATTATGTTCTACTGTAGTTTCTCATCTTTTCTATAAATAGGGGAGTACTTTTTTTGTAAACATATACATCTCTTGAGTGCCGTTACTCTGCTAAAATAGTAAGAGAGTGAACAGTGGACGTAAACATCTTTTTGGGTCGAACCACTTAAAATTCTACGTTCATTTTTTCTTCCCTGATCTCGTTTATTATATTTGCTTTCGCTTAGCCAATCATACAATAACAAACCCAAAACTGTAGCTGAGCCAAAAACGAATCTAGTCAGTTAATTTCGGACGTCGACAATTACTTTTCTCATTTTTTTTTTTATTACGATTCAATCAGTTTTCCCATCAAAACATGCTTTTTTTTTTTTGCTCTCTCTCTCTCTCTCTATTTTTTTTCCTTCATTATTACAAATTGATCTTCGAATGTAAAATATTTTGATTTCATAAATTATTATACTCATTTCAAATTATTTGTTTTTATTGTAAACTATATCATGTTTACACAAACTATGAAATAAAATATATAGTTTTATTCAATCTTAATAAGTCTTGGTTTACTCATGATTATTAGTGTAAATTATTATTCTTTTACATAAACTATTTTATATGATAAAATTCATAAATAAAAATACACATATAAATTATAATTGTTTTTATCTTTTATTTTTATTTTACTTTATTTTGTTATAAATCACATACATTTATTAAATAAATAAAAGACTATAAATGTAATTTGATTACTAATTTTAATAATAAATATATATAGTTTAATTATATACATTTATTTACAATCATATTATCATAAAGAAGACATATCTTTAAATTAAGTTTTTATTTATTTTTTTAAGTAATATAAAATATAAACTTCTCTCACTAAGAAAAATGAAATTAGTGCACAATCAACTCATAATTGGTATGCATTCGTTTTTATACTTGTATTAAAAATGTTGTTTTAAGAAATTTTGTTTACAATCTTATGAGAAATAAAATTATATATCCTCTATTAGTTATATATTTTAAATTTTTTTATTTCGTATAACGTCATTTAGTAATTGAATGAAATATTATAAAGAAAATTTCATATAATTTAGTTTATTGATGTTATAATTATTATATAAAAGTGTTCCCTCTCACATAGATTTCTGAATCTGCCATTGATCTAAAAAATGTACAAATTATGTATGAAAGGAACGTTAGATGTGTCCTATAAATTATTAATGGAATAGCTAAGTAAGCTAACTATAGTATCAAATCTGAAAAATTTATATTTGATACAAAAACAATTTCAGAGTTTAAAGTTTCAACTCTAATGTGAATTCATGAGTTCTTATGGCTTCCGTGAGTTATAGTAAACTCAATTAGGGTATGGGGGGGGTACTTGGTTTAGCCTAGTTTTACAGAATGGCAAGCTACATACTATTAATAGTAGGAATCAAAACGGCACATATGTACTGTATATACTATTTAAAGAGATTCTACATGTATCAGGTGTCGGTTGTTTGAATTATAATTCAAATTCGATAGAATAACACGCAGAGATTCCAACATAAGTGGTGTTATATATATAGATAGAAAGTTGTTATAGCAAGTGACAACGCACACAAATTTATTGTTCGTTGCAAAATTTTTACTTTCACAATTACTATTCTTAGAAAAGTAAAAAATTTTATTTCGTTTGATCTGCTTATTTGTCTCTTTCTCTCACTTTGTTTTTCTAATTTGTTTTACCAAATACACCAAGCACAACTGTTTACTGTTGACGGCATCAACTTTTCTATTGTCTAACTTTGTTATATATATATGAAAAATCTCAACGTGTGAAATTTTGTAAACTTTCTTTCACTTTCGTAAGTTTTTTTTTTTTGGTTTCTTCATGTAACATTAAAAATTACATCTCATTAACGTGAGTACAATACACAACTACTAACCTAGTCGTATATATAAACATTGAAGGTTTCTTTGGCACAAAATATGCTCTTAACTCTTAATAATTAATTAATTGTGTTAGCTTCAAATTTAATCGGATTTTAATATCTAACTAAAATGATATCCATTTTTTAACATATTATAAAAGGGTATGTAGTAATTTTATCCGAAAATGATAGATCTCAAGTTTAACGAATCCTTGATATTCATATTACGTTTGAATTACATTTACAAATCTCAAAAAAGATTACGGTCTCTATAATCAAATATTACACATAGATCTTTAGGTATACCATAGTTTTATAGGTAATATCTCTTTTTGTCCTTTAATAGGCTTTGTATCCACTATAATATCTGTCCACGTAATTAATGCCGGGTTTTGGACCTCTTGGTTTGTTGTCAATGACAATTGGCCCTAGTTGTTGAAGAGCCTCCAAGTGGGCTGGAGTTCTTTAAAATTGCTGGACAAACCCAATTGAAGATTGCACCCCATACATTAATGCACAGAGAAAAGTAGTCCACCTATTAGTTGCGGTCTTGTTTTCCAATATAAATATTTGACTAAAATTGTTGTTCAAAGTCCACTGAGGGATGCCAATACAATGGTTTATTGAATTATTAAAATTTGGACTCATTCTTGATTGAATTATTAAGAGATGGACTGATGCTTTGTTTCC
This sequence comes from Dimocarpus longan, assembly GCA_022984855.1. Classification (NCBI taxonomy): domain Eukaryota; kingdom Viridiplantae; phylum Streptophyta; class Magnoliopsida; order Sapindales; family Sapindaceae; genus Dimocarpus; species Dimocarpus longan. Next base: position 6,549,872 of record CM041016.1, on the reverse strand, counting down.
AATGCCATTACCTAAACAAATTGACATGAGACTTGTGTACTTAGACAACCGGCCTTAAACTCATGGAAATCTCTATCTTTGTTTTAGACATATTACACGTACACATTATAAATATATAGAATACTATCGGACTTTTTTAATCAAGACTTTGAAAAACAGTGGGAAACTAGGGCTCCCGTAAGCGGAGGGAAGGCTCTTAGAAAACGGAAGAATAGCCCTCATAGGAGAGAGCAAAAAATTGCCACATTTTGTAGTCACGAGAATCGAATATTGACCAAGCATGACAAATAAGGACAAGGTGGGTTGTCACTATTGTGGCAACACACCAAACTCATAAATATCTAAGTTGGAATAAAATTAAAATTTAAACTTCATACTTGATCATTACCTTATTGGTCAATGAATAAGATATTGATATTAGGTTTCCGAAAAACCCTACAAGTGAAACATTGATAAATATGAAAATGTCAAAGTGCATTGCAAATTTTTTGCATCAGAGTTAACGGTATGTGCATATATCGTATTAATTATAAATGTGAAGAGTTGGACTTTTTTTTTTTCTTCTTGGTGAACCTGAAAGCAGTCTGTTTCAATCAATAATGACCTGTTGATTTTATGTGAATATTCTCTTTGTACGACTGGAAAATTTGTCTTACGAACTCTACTTTGAATGGGTCCTGAGAAGAATTTTAGTCAAGGGTTCACACAGTGAATGGAAGCCAGGTTTCCTCTTTAATTTTGTTGTCTCAATGCAGGGGTCTTCCCTGAATACAAAGGTGGTCTATGTGATCAAATCCAAATAATTAAGCTGATAATTTTGGGGAAAAAGTATTCCTGACGATTAGTATTATAAAGAACGAAAATCTATTCTAAAGACATAAGAGATTAGGTTAAATAAGGTGAGGTTGTCTATTGAGATATCAAAATCTAGTTAAAAAGAATCAAATCACCAAAAGTGGGATTTTTTGGCTGAAGATTCCAAAAAAGCAATATTTATTGAGGTTTTGTATGACTTAAAACGGCTAAAAACTTAAAATAAAGAAATTTGTCCCATAAATAATTATCTAAAATTGAGTTCAACTCCGTTAAATTTTCGGATGAATATTATAGATATGAAAATTCAATTTTGTTTGATAATGCCAACTTCATAAATTAGTATGTGATTACTCGTTTAACTTGTATTAGAATTCTATAGATTCTACTAGACGTGTCTCATATTTATTGATCGTTCAATTTTATAAATTTAAATGGCACTGTTGTTTTTATAATACGTAACGAAACTTGTATCATAAAATATATATCATTGACCAAGTTTCTTAGCATATTTCAATATCACAGAATTTAGTTTAATGAAGTGTGCTCAATAGAATATATAGTTTAAACCAGAACGGGTTGGATTGACAAAGTCACATTGGAGCAAGAAATATACACAAAATATTTTCTAATCCTTAAACAATGTTGGAGCCAACTAATGAATCTCTTTGATAAGTGCACTTGATTTGTCTTGATAAAATGACAAATTACCAACCTAATGCATAAAACTGATGGCAAATAAACAATTTAAAAATTAATTGTGTCTGCAATTCTGCTCAAGATGTATCAGTTTTCTTTCGTTTTACTTGATAAATCTTTTTCTCCGTTTTGAAGAGGTCAAGCAGATGTACCTGTCGTACCATGGTACGGTAATACATTAGAATTGTTATAACATAGCAAATACATCCGAAGAGAAACAACAAAACTGAGAGAGATACTACTATACATGCACCCTCCATAGATGCATCTTCAATTATAATTTTGTGACCATATATACTTTATCACATGACAATATCATATTAGAAGATGCCTCTCTATCATGATGAAGATAATTAGTTTTATGCTACTGCTATATTGTATGTAATGAAAAAATGCATTGGGAAACTTATCTCCAGTTTTTGTAAAAGTAAATATTCAAACTATTTGTATAATGTTTAATTTTGATAGACATTTGATTTCATAGTAAAAGAAAAAGCAAAAGAAAAAGTTTTATATCATTGAATAGAAATTTTAGTCAGTGCAATATATTAAGAAAATTAATTCAAATGCAAAATATGAATGTAAATTACATCTTGGTGTATTGAACCATGATAAATAAATAATCACTCTATTTTAAGGTTTTTTTAATGCTCATTTACAAGTCCTCAAATACTGATAAACCAATAAGAAATTTACACGGAACAATAAAATAATAATGAGTGATCAAGCATAACCAAAGAAGAACATAATAAATAATTAATAATAATAATAATAATCTTTGAATAACTTAATTTATAACGCGTGTGTTGTATTTTCTTGAGTTGGAACTATCTAGCTATTCTTATGGTAGTTTATGTATCACAATCAACCGAAAGGGTCTTCTGTGGATATCTTATTCAGTTATAAATTTATGATCTAAATAATTATGATATGATAGATACGTGTATTTTTAATCAATTTTTGAAAATGATTATATGGAATTCAAAGATAGAAATTTGACCAAGAACTAAATATATACCGGTAACTGAGATCGGTTGATTATTTATACATCCATGTTACTTGCATGGAAAATTAAATCCATAACCAACCATAGTAGACTACCACAATATAAAGAAAAATAAATAAACAAAATTCCTTAATAAAAATTATTGAAATATTAAATTGTATTTTATCAATTAAGGACCAAATACCCAACTAAATTTCAGGAATTTAAATTCCACTTTTGGCCGTTAAATTTCAAGAATGTGAAGAGATTCCTCCCCTATAAGTGTTATATTCGAGTTGTTTTGCAGTCATTAATCTCGTAATGTCATAAATTTCAAACCTATTGTGATATTGAAACAAAAAGGAAAAAGAAAAAAAATACCCCACTTAATTTCAAACCTTTTGAATTCTTCTGTATAGCATTTTCTGCGAAAATGTTTGAAAATTAACAAACAAATTCCAGAAACGATGTGTGAAATAAAATTTTCTAGTAAACATTTTCTTGACTTAAAAAAGTCTCTGTTTAACTTAAAGAATGGGCAGCCTGTACCAATACAGCGAAGGGACTTGACTCTGTTTAGATATTATAAGTAGCTGACGTGAAGATCAAATTGTCTATAAACATTCTAAATTGTCTTCTCTCTCTCTCTCTCTCTAAAGTGTTATCAAGTTCACTTAGAAGAGAAACCAAACATGGGAGATGTATTGCCTGTTGAACAAGTTCTTGAGTTCCAGGAAGCTTTTTGTCTACTTGACAGAGATGGAGATGGTACACATTCATTTATATTTTCTTCTATATATATATATATCTGTGCGTGTGCCTGTTTCGAGCTCCCTATATATGTCTACTGGGTTGATTTTAAAATTCTTCAGAAACTTTTTTCATTACAACTAGAGTTTTCTGAAACTTTATTTTCAGGAAGATCATAACTAAACAAATTTCAGTTGAATCCGATTTTTTTTCCAACTCTTCGGAGAGATTCCTGGAATTTATATATTTTGATGTTCCAATATGGTGTTTATTTGACTATTTATTTATTTAAAAAAATTTGTAGGTTGCATTACTATGGAAGAACTGGCAACTGCAATAAGATCATTGGATCAAAATCCTACAGAAGATGAGCTTCGAAACATGATCAATGAAGTTGACATCAATGGAAACGGGACGATTGAGTTTGGAGAGTTCTTGAACCTCATGGCAAGAAAAATGAAGGTAATTTTTTTTTTTATCGTGTCAACTTTACGATCATATTGTTTTGATAAAAAAAATATTGATACGGGAACTGAAATGATTATGATTGTCTTATATATATTCATACAGGAAAGTGAAGCAGAAGAGGAACTGAGAGAAGCTTTTAAAGTGTTTGACAAAGATCAGGATGGTTACATCTCTCCTGAAGAGGTAAATTTATTCACCCACTAATCTTCTTTTTCCTATAATCTATCAATCACATATCCTTGAATAAAAAAACTCTTTGGACGTACAACCAAGATATAGAAAACGTTAGAGGTTATTGAAAAATAATCTTTATGTTATCAAAATACTTTTAAATATGACTAATAGTTATGAATACACTGTCTTTATCTAATCAAGACATCGTAATATTAGCAAAATCTGTTAGGCAGATAAAATTTGTATATCTTTATACATTATGAACAACATAGTTTTAACTAATAATCTTCAGATAAATATAATGATTATGAGACGTAATGGTTAACTGGAAAATATCTTTTATACTATCTAAAGGGCTTTCAAATACCATGATTATAATATATGGTATTTATCTAATCAAGATGACTTAATATTAGCAAAACTTGTCAAATGTAATTCGTTTTTCTTCACTGACCAAAACAATATAATGGTTCCGGACTTGATAATTTCTACACAAACATATTAATTGTGAAAACTAATTCTCCATAAAAATGAAAACTAGATCAAATATTCAGTCTTTGCCCTTTCTCCTCTCTCTTGTTCATTGTATTCATTCTTCTCATATATATATATGTTTTTTTTTTTTTCTAATTTGGTTGGTGTAAATATGAACAGCTGAGGCAAGTGATGATCAACCTTGGAGAGAAACTGACAGATGAAGAGCTAGAACAGATGATCAAAGAGGCTGATTTAGACGGTGATGGTCAAGTAAATTATGATGAATTTGTCAGAATGATGTTGGCGGTATGATCTTTAGAACATCTCCCCCACGGAAATGTCTTGAAAAAACTGATTCATGATGGTCAAAAAGAAAGAAAAAGTATAAAGATTATTTCTTCATTTTATCTGGTGGTGTACTTGTTTTGGTTTTGTGGATTATGATCATCCATGATCACCATATGATTGAAACAGGACAAAGCCAGGTTTTTTCTTTTATTTCTTATATATATATTTCAAGTGTTCATCATGATATTAATCTGTATTTTGGCTTCTATAAACATGTATTGAAATAAGTTTGTTCATAATATCTTTTTTACTTTCAGATTAGTCTCCAGTTAAAATATAATAATATAATAAAATTAAAATCTATTCTTAGTTATTAGATAATAATGAAAAGTGTAAAGTGTATATATATATATATATAAAACAAATGATAAACTAAAATTTAGGTGTTGAAATCAGTATGTTTTACTCTGAGAATATACAATGCAGTAACCTTTTATTTTTAATAATTTTTAGAACGTTGGATCCACGTATTTTTATTACTTTTAATAGTTGAAATTGAATTTCGTTAATTTAAATGATAATAGCAATTTTTTGGATGTAATTTTGGTCATTCAAATTGTATGAACAGAAGGAGCCGAGCGTTGAAATGTTTGTCAACAAAGAAGACCCTTTTTTTTTTAAAAAAAAAAAAAAGAAATAAAAAAAGACTTTTTTTAAAAAAAAAAAAAAAAAAATTTACTAACCACAATCAGAAAATACACAACCTTTGGTGACATTTTGCCACATAAGAATCTCATTTTCTGACGGGACTAGCTTATGTGTTAGACAATTTTCATTTCTAAGAATGACTTGACATTTAATAACTCCAACTTCGTTACACAAAGTCTTAATACAATAATTTTTTTTTTTGTTTTTCTAAACTAAAAAACAAAGTAGACTTTTGATTAGAGATATAAAGTCCTTTTGAATAATAGCACTTTCTACAATAATGTTGAAAAAATTGGAGCACAACACAACTTAATTTGGAAATGAACCTGTAGGATATATGATGTATCTCCAAATTCCCCTTATTTGAACAAAATTCACTGTAGGTAAAGTTTGTGGAATGTCATATAACAAGTATAACTAACCAAATGAAGCTGAGAAAATTAAGTCTATGGAATGTCATTTGACCTGGTGAGAGATTAATAATGCAAAATTGGAACTTTTTTTTTTGGGTATAATCATTGTTCCAAAACTCAGTCGAGTAGGTCGAATCATCACCAACTAATCAATGATCTACACCATACCGGTTAGATTGGGCCCATATTGGGCAAAGTACTAGTGCCGAATTGGCCTAACTCGACTAAACTTACATGGCCTTTTTTTTTTTTTTTTCCTTTTTTAAATCAGCGACAACAAAATGACATTGTTTAAGTGTACCTAAAACGGCGTCATTTTGGTGTGCCCAAAATGATGTCATTTTGGGTTTATTTAATTGTTTTTAATTAACCCAAAACGATATCGTTTTGGGCACAAGTGTGCCTGTTCAATCTACCTCTATACATGAGCTCTCAACTTCCTTCTTCTCTTGCTCATTGGCATGCCTCCATCCATTGTCGTCACCATGAACATTAGGATCTTCGCCTTCACTAATTCACTTCTTCTTAGTTTACTGGGATCCTTAGCTCACAATCTCCTACTCAAGTTCTTCTTATTCTCTCTTGCTTGCTAGTTTGCCCTCGTGCCATTGTTGTCGTCGTTGCCATTGCTAGTGAGTTTATTTTATTTTTTATTTTTTTATCGTGGTGAGTAATCGAGATATCACTACTCGTTGCTTTGTCGGTCAAGCAATGAGTAGCAATTTTCAGAACATTGAAATAATAACTGAGAAAATAATTGTAAAATTGCCCTATTTCTTGTGTTTATAATGAACGAAAGAATTTTATTTACAAGTATTAGCAAGTTCAGCTAGTAATTTCTCTTATGTGGTTTTTAATTAAAAATCCCACTCACATAGTCACACTGTAAATTTTGAAGAAAGAAATAAAAAAAATAAAATCTGTTTCTTTTTTAGCAAAAATGGGTGTGATTATTGCCACCGAAAAATCTAATTTGTACACTCTTTTTTTATAAAATTTTTTTATAATAAATATATCCACGAAATATATCATGTAAATATACTAAACCAGTAAACCTCCACAAATGTGTAAAATTCTTTGTATATTATTATAAACTTCAATTTATTATATATATATTTTTAATTTTCTGGATGCTTAGATAAAAGCTCCCATTGTCATGGTGGCAAAGTAATATCGGCACCCAAGAATTATAAACCCATTGGGCTTTATTGGGATGACTTTACTCCTGGGTTTTGTCAAAAAAGCCTACTATTGATTTAAAGATGATTTACACATAGGCCCATGGTGGCAGCTGACTATAGAATCTGGAGTCTAGAAATCCTTTTTATAGTTTTATTATTTTCAAATATCATCTATAACCACTCGAACTGAAATATTATTAAATCGAATGAATATTTTCTATTACCAATTTATATTGGATGCACAATTCTATAGTTATACTTAATATTACATAACCCAAAAAATTTCAAGTAAAAAGATATCAAAATACAATGATGGGATATTAATAATATTGGTTTATATATAAAAGAGTGGCACTACTTGTACTCCTCTAAATATATGCAGACTCCAATTTTTTTTTTTTCTCGATTCAAAATTTAACCAATGTTCTTAAGTAAAATTATTAAAGAAATAAAATAATTAAAATTACATTCTATATATATTATATTATTATAATTTAATATTTAAGTATTTTATTGAATATTTAAGATTTCAATAATATTTAAGTAATTTAATATTTAAGTATTATTGTAATTTAATATTTAAGTATAATATCATTTGATCAAGATATTAACTATTCACTAAGATTCAATTTATTATTCAAATTAAGAACATTAAACAATTATTAGACAAATAGAAACTAGAAAATCATTCAATTTAATTATAAAATCTAAGCTAAATGGAAACAAAAGTAAGACTAAGAAGTGTTGTTTGTTCCTCTTAGATGTGAAAACAGCTGCACTTCCTTTCATACCCTTTTCTTATTTAAATTATTATGTAATTTTTAATTTATCTACTTAATCATTTTTAAAGTTGATACCAAATAATTTAGAGATCTAGATAGATTTGTTGAGATCTATCACTAATTATATCTTTTAAATAATTTAATCAGTGGCTAAAGAATGTCTAAAAATATGTTGTTGTTGGGCATGCTTATAAATTTATAACATTTTATAAAATTTTAGTATGTTGTACATACTAAACAAGATGCTCGCACTTGCTTTAAAAAAGAAAAAAAAAAGATGCTCGTATAAATTTTCAGGTGTAAGCATATTACCTGTCTATATAAAATTCAACGAATTTCTTCGTATTGGGCCTTGACTTAGACTGGTGATAGTGGCCCATCCACTTCTTGTCTTATTACATTTGTTTATTTGTTTCATTATTTTCATTTTTTTTAACATTAACATTTTACGTACCGAGAACCGTCAAGATTAATCATTGATAGCGTAATTCGAATAACTATTTTCATAATAAGAAGATGATAACTTCTACTAGGAGAAGACTTACATACACATCTTGTGTTTTAATAGAAAACGAATGAGACTTAAATCCTTGATCTCTTAGGATCAAGAGAGGTATTCAACCATTTTAATTAAAAAGTAGCGTATATAATTTCTAATTTCACTGTTAATAGAATTACAAAATAAATAAAAAAAAAATCTTGGTAAACTCTTATAAATCACTCATACTATTATCTTCTTCCTTTATTTATTTATTTTTTTAAAGAAAAATAATGAAATTTCACCCTAGAATCGTGGTGTCATGATGACTGCCAACTCTATAAATTCATGAAATTTGACCCTATAATTAATCAGCATGGCAAGCATGCCACATTATGCATGATGTTTAGCTCAACACGTTTGTCAAATAAATCAACCACTTAAAGATGATTTGTAAGAAATAATAATGATGGACATAGTCTGATTAATAATCATACTTCTCAACAAAGCTGAAGTCTTAAAGTTTGAATTCCTTCTTTTTCCATTGCTTAAAAAAAACTACATGCATTTTGTTTTTATTAAAAACATGTATAAATAACAAAATATAACCGTTTTATGGGCACTAATAAATTTAGCTGGTAAGATTATTTATAATTGTATAAGAGTTAATTTTTTTTTTTAAAATTTCCTCTTAACTTTGATTTATATATATTATAATATATATATTTAAAGAAAAAAAAAATATGATATGACAATTTCAAAAAGGTTTTCCTAATTTTCCATGTAACTCCTTTAGCTTTCTCTTCTTAATGTTTTGTGAATTGAATGTCCATCCTAAACAAGGGTCACATATCAAAACTCATTTCAAATCAGACAAATTTTCCACAAAGAAAGAGTGTTCAATACCTCATGTCATTAACATCATATTCCGTGAACAATCAATCGATTGCTAAGACATGATGACAGGAGGTTGATGGTCTAAACGTATATGTTTGAAGAGTAGAACATACGGAAACAAGAGTCCTCGTGGTTGTCCCCCATTGATCACACAAATTAAGTCAATCAAGGAAGTCACAAGAAAGGACCATGATGGAAATGTATAGGGATGAGAACTAAGTATAACTCCATATTTTAAGGAAATTTTACATCATTATTATGTTGGACATAGGTTAAAAACAAATGATACCCACGATTTTAATTCAAAATTATAATTAAGTTTTTATGTAGCGAAAAATAGAGAATACATATTTTCACTATTTTTTTTGTCTTAAGAAACATCATATAGAGCTGAAAAATATTACATTACCGTTGAAGCATCTGTGCCACAATAATGCTAATTATCGATTCGTTTTTGGCTGTCATTTAATATGAGAAGTAATCAAATGGCATCATCATTTATTTGTTTTTGGCTGTCATTTAGTAAGAACTCTGATTGGATATGACTTTTCATGGTAAGAAAGTTTTCGATGAAAACGCAGGGAAGTGGTAATGTGTCTAAAAATCGCTAGTTAAAAACTAAAAAAGCGAAAAAGAAATTAAAATCATATCGAATTTGATATATTATTAGGTTGAATAGATTATTTTTTTTTATCAAGCTACATTAGATGGTAATTATATATTAATTTTTTTAAGATATAGAAAGTTATTATTCATTTATTGAAAAAAATTATTAGAATTATTTATTTAAATTTTAAGTTGTTAATTTGTGCTCTGTGAACACAGATTAAGATCGCCTTAAAGATATTGACTCTACTTTAATATATTCAATTAAAAAAACAATAGGTACTAGACATATATAGCTTGCTAATTTGATTGGAATTAATGTGTTCATGAGACCCTCATAAACATCAGGAATAAGGGTTCTTAACTATCAACTATTAATCTCTTATTTAATACTGCATATGTATAATAAGGAAGAAGAAGTAATAGCCATTTGTATTTCAATGTGAAATTAAAAAAAGAAAAAAAGAAAAAAAGAAAAGAAAATATTGTCAAAAGGAGATTAAAATAGAGTTAATATATAAGGTTAAGGATCCACTCAGTTTACAATTAATTACATATAATTCTTTTTTTTTTTTTTTAACTATTCCCAAAACTCCACCGTCTCTCTTTAAATTCATAAATATGATACTGGAAAGACTGCAACAGTGGATATATATATATATATATATATATTAAGGAAGATATTAATTTCTTCTTTAGTAACCTTAAATTTCGTATGGCCAGAGAATGAATGCTTCCAGTCTTTTCCCTTGACTTATTTCAATATACAGCAAGTTTGGTGGAGAGTCCTATCGCTTCCCGAGTCAAGATGTGATCGATTTATTTGTGCTAAGAAATTAAATTCCTGGAGTCCTCAACAAATGAATGAATTCCTTGAGTCCGATTGATTTACTCCGAAATTTACTCATAGAATTTGAGAAAATTATTGCATTGACTAGAAACTAAGGATTACCTAATGGTATTTCAAAACAAAAAAAAAAAAAGGGGATTACCTAATGGAAATGGCTCTTTTGTTTACAATACTAAAATAGTAAAATTAGTAGTGGAACTAAAATCGAATTTTTAAAATTAGTTATTTTATCAAGGGAACTATAAACCATGAATAAAAATATGAAAAAATCCTATGTATTTTGAAAATTTCTCATTTTTAATTACGAATGTGTTTATTATTCCTGTGATCTCTATTTGTAAACTAACTCTTTTAAGTTAGTCTCTACTAAGGGTGGTAATATAGGTTCCGACACGACGGATTGATACGAATTTGCAAAAAATAAATGGATATAAGTTGGAGTTAAATGAATTCGTATCGTAATCGTGTCAACCCGTTTATTAAACGAATCAAATTGGGTTTACATAAATGAATCGCGGGTTGACACGATTAAATAGGGATAAATTATAATTTAACATATTAGAGAGGTTAGTGTGTAATTATGCATTTATATATATACACATATTCAATTATTCATCCAAAACCTAAACAATCTAACCCATTCAAGCTCATTTCGGCAGCACACCCACACCCCACAACCCATTTTGCCGACTCACCCCCTTCTCCCTCATGGTCACCATCTTCTCCCTCAAGGTCGTCGTCCGGTCGCTATCTTCTCCCTCAAGGTCGTCGTCCGGTCGCCATTTTCTCTCTATAGTCGTCACTCGTTCTTCTTTTGTCCTTCACGCTAGTTGTCCGATCTTCCCTCCTCTCTCACGGTCGCTGGTCATTCTTACCTCCTCCCTCACGGTAGCTGGCTGTTCTCTTCTCCTCCATCACGGTCGTCGCCCGTTCTCCCCTCCTTCCTCACGGTCGGTGCTCCTTCCCCATTTCTCCTTAAGATCGTCGCCTATTCTTCACAGTCCACGATCAAATCCACGACTCTGCCACCAGATCCACCATCTCCACCACCATAATGTTATGAAATTTTAATTTTTATGGATTTGCATTGAGTTTGACAAGCCCCGTTTCTGCACTTCTATTTCCGTACAGACGGCAGCCCGCCGACAACCCCACGTTAACCCTCCAATCTATATGTAATCCGGCTGAAAGATTCCCGTGAAGCTAAACCGTTTTTCCCTATTAAAAACCTTTTCAAAAGTTTATTTTATGATAAAAACAGGTGAAAAAATTTCTTTTTATTACACATTTATATAATAGATTTAGTAAAAATTTGGGCAGTATAACAACTATTTTTTGGAAATTATCACCCTGCGAATTTGGTAAAAACTTTAAACACTTCTAAAATCAATTGGTTTTCCCCAAACTTCTGGGCCTCAGGCCCTCAATTCATTAATTCACAAACAACCACAAACATGTCATCGAATTTCAAAATAATTTAAAACACAAAACAGTACGTCATGCATCTATATTTATTTATACATGTTCAAAAATAAGAAAAACTTATATATTATGTCATATACAATTAATTAAGTATTTCCCAAAATAAGATACATCTATACAATCACAGCAGTACAAAACACTCCCTACTCAATCTGCCTAGTTCTGGGTTGGAATCTCTGATTCTGATGTACCTGTACTTGTACCTGCATCTGCCTCTGGGGAGGTTTTGTTTGTAAAAAATAAAACAGTATAAGCTACAAGAGCTCAGTGAGTGTTGTAAGTTTTTATTTTTATTTTATCTTTATAAAAATTCCTCCCTTAGTTTTAAAATATTTTATAAACTTTTCATCACTGTAATATGAAAAAATCAGTTTATCTTAAAATCACTTTTCAGATAGATGCATGGATAAATTATGTATGTAAATATAATTTAATTCCATTATAAAACTAAATGATACGATAACTTATCGTATAATTTCAGTTCTTTGCATAAAATGTAAATAGTGATGGCATTATGGTTTTTAAAAAATCTCTGAATAAAACAAGCCAACCACTAATGGTCCGTACCACATGGTATCTAAGGCATGGAGCGAAATTTTGCCTCACTCCTGCCTTCCCAAAATTTTTCCTCGTTCAGGCCATCTATCCGGTATTACGTAGCGAAATTTTTCATTCGCTACGGAGCGATATTTTTCCTCGCTCAGGTGGAAGCTAGCTAATAATATATCATATACGTGCATTAGGCGACACATTAAACTGAACCAATGACTCGACACAATCCTCCCCTCCGGGTTTCCGCCCGCTGTTAGTAACAGACTCTTCCAACACTACTAATGCACGCTTTGGGTACTCAACCTCAACCGGAAATAATTGTAACATCTACCAGGTATACCATATGTTCAATATATATTTCCATCAAATAATTTTTCACTATAAATACTTATCTCGTATAAATTTTTCAAATTTAGAAAATCCACATCTCATATAATCGTTTATAGTCCATGCAAAATATTTTTCATACAATTTCATTTATTTCAAAATCAAACTATAACATATCGTAACACAAATTTTAAAACATCACATCCAAAATATTTTGAATAGCACTCACCAATTATTGATTCACGAAATCACACGCTTTCGGGTTCCCTCGATTCTCAATATAGTTATCGCCGCTCTAATTTAAATCTACAAAGTAATATAATATATAAAAAGTTTTTTAATACGGCTGCCCTATAAACAAAATAGCCCTAAAAATGAATTCTATGCTTAAAAATGAGTCCATAAACGCGTCGAGAGCTAAATTTTGAGTTCGGGAGGTCGCAGAACTTACCTTCATCGTACGTGGTGGCCGACGGCGACTTTTCGACATCAGATTCGGTGACCTCGATGGTGGGAGGTGCGGCTAGGTGGATTTTGTTGTCCTCGACCCACTTGTCACGAAAATGAGGTCGATCGACGTCGGAATCGCTTTATTTCGTTGGAATCTAGAAAAATAAAAGTTGATTAATGGCCTAACTTCCTCTACTGAAACGAAGACCCAAACGGTGATAAAAATTGAAAAAATTGGTACCTATAGAATCTACGTTGTACGAGCTTTCCAACGGTACCAAGATCGGCCAAAACGGAGGTCGGATGTTGTCGGAATGAGAGGTCGAAGTTGGGCTCGCGGGAATGAAGTCGACTGGAAATCTGAGGAGAGAGAGAAAATGAGTCGGCTGGAGGAAGAAGATGATGATATAATCCGGTCGAATTACGATTGCCCCTCAACTTTTAAAAATTACGATTTTAATCTAAATTTTTTAAAATACAACTTTTTAGTCCTTACACTTTTACCCAGTTTTAATAAAATTTTTCAATTTCACAATTTCTTGAATATTTCTTTTAATACCATTTTCATACCTCTAAATCAATTATTTTACCACTTCTTGAGCTCAAAATTGCATCCGAAAATTTCATCATAATCCAATTTTGTATTTGAACACTCTAAATTATTTATTTATTTCATGAATGAGACATACGTGTACAATACGTACACAATACTAAAATAGGGAGGGTATATTACATAATTTGAGTATGATTTGATTTCATTTTGTTATTGATTTAATTTACTAGGTTTTTTGTTTTTGAAAAATTAATGTGTTGGTTTATGTGTTGATTCTGTTGAATTTGGTGTTTGGTTTTTATGTGTTAATTCTATTAAATTTGGTGTTTGGTTTTTATGTGTTGATTCCATTAAATTTGGTTTTTTATTTTTATCTGTTGAATTTGTTGTTTAAATATTTAATTGTGAATGATTTAGAATATATATGTTTAAAATATTATTAAGATTAAACGAGTTAAACGAATTCAACGGGGTTAAACGAGTTAAATAGGTTAAATGGATTAAACGAATTAACGGGTTAAACGAATTAGAATTCTTTATGATCCAAATACTAAACGAATTAATCGTGTCGTGTCGTGTCATTCATTTATAAACGAATTCGTGTCGAATCCAAAAATATCAACTCGTTTCTTAAACGAATTTGTGTCGAATTGGTCGAATTCATAAACGAATCGAATCGAATTCAACTCAACCCGACACGCCAACCCGTTTTGCCACCCTTAGTCTCTACAGTTGATCAAACATTAAGAGATAAGGTTATTTTTGTTATTTCAATTAATTAAAAAAAATTAAACATTAAAAATGAAAAAATAAAAAGAAATTGTGATATTCGCAGTTCATCATAATATGATAAATGGTGGAGATTATTTCATAAAATATATTATTAAATTATATAAAAAACTTAAAAAATCAAAAATCAAACTTTTAAAATTTAAAAAAATGTTGACAAAAAAGACAAATTAAAAATGAAAATGAAAATCAAGAACCAAGCAAACCCAAAGCAAAGCTACTTCAAAAAAATCACAATCACACACACAAACACATCCACATTCAATCAAACATCACTTGAGAATACACTCTCATTAGGTTCTTGAAAGTTGGAGCAGTTGAAGACAATTGGATGGGAGCTTGGTGATTGTGAGGAGGTCGATTTTTGCGGTTAAGGACAAGAGGGCCAAGGTCGATTTTTATTGTGATGACGGCAGTGAAGCAAGCCTCTTGATGATGGACTTGCACTCATAAGCGAGTCTCTCCATGTGTTGTGATTGGAGGTGGGGTTTTGGTGGAAGAGCAGGTGAAGGATAGGAGAGGATGAAGTGGTGGCTATGTTGGTGGTGGAAGTGGAGGTGGTGTTGAGAGATGAAGTGGTTTTGTGTGCTTGTTTGAAATTTGGGTTCTTGGTGTTTGTTGAGAGATAGCTGTGTCAGTGAAATCTGGGTTTCAATACAGATTTTCAAACTCTAATGATCTGGGTTGAACGTTCAATTATTATTATTATTTTTTAAAATTTTTGTTTTTATTTTTTTTAATGATATATGGGTTTCAACCTAGATTTTCTACTTTTTATTTTAATTAATTGATTAGTTATTGTTGCTTTGATGAAATTAGAGTTTCAACCTAGATCTTCAAATTTGAAGATTCACTTATTTTTTTGCTATAATTTTTTTTTTTAATGTTTTTCTTTAGTGAAGATTCAAGTTCCAGATCTACAAAATTTAAAAATTTGAGTTGTACACATATTTTTCACTTTTTTAAATTAATGTTTTTATTTTTTTTTTTACTTTGATGATCAAGATCTTAAAATTCAATTGAAGATCTGAGTTAAAATTCACATATTTAATTTTATTTTTTTAATTTATATTTGCGCAAGAATTTTTAACATAAAGAAGGTTAAAACAATCAGTATACTTTCTGTTAACTTTAGGGATCATAAGAGTCATAAATGTATTCTTATTTGAAAATAAGAAGTTTTTCCAAAATATAGGTATCCAAGAAAAATTTTTCCTAAAAAGATTAGGAAGAATCATAGTTTGTGTTTTTTATTGGTGAAATATTCTCTGTTCCAGAACTAGTACATGTACATTTATGTCTAGTGAATAAATGGTTTTTTTTTTTGGTTGTACTTCTCATATATAAAGAGTTAAATGAGGAATTTTGGCATAATCTTTTCTTTTTTATTTTTTTATTCCTTGGATTTGATTCAATGTATAATAACTTTAGGAAGTCCAATAGCTTAGAGAGTCAATAGGTGATCGATTTAATTACGCTAACAAATTAAATTCCTAGAGTCATTCAACAAACCCGTTATTTTTTCAACACTTATTCCAAAACTAGATGCTCATAGGATTTCAGAAAAATTATTGGCACTGAATAGAAATTAAGGCTGCTTTAATTGGAAATGGCTTTTTTCTTTATAGCATTAAAATTAGCTTGAATTTTGAACCAACACTGAAGTTTCAAAATTAGTTTTTTCCATACTATCATGTTAACAAATAGACCATAATTCGTGAATAAGACCATAATATATAAATAAAGGGCCATGGTTTGCATAATTTGTTTATAAACTATAGTTTGTGAACATTGGTATTGTTAAAATGAAACTTATTTTAAAAGTTTAGTGTTAATTAAAAAATTCACACTGATTTTTAGTATTATTTTTTGAGATTTAATAAACTTTGCTTTGAAAAATAACTTTCACTAAGTGGATGCATGACACTGACACATTGCACATCGAAATTGGATTTAGTATTGATCTGATTTTTATTGGTGTTTTGAAGATCCATTGACATGTGACAAAACTTTATAAATGAATAAATAAGATTAATTTACTTTTTCTTTTTCTCTCTCTCCCACCTGTAAATACAAAATTTTATTATTATTTTTTATTCTCTCATATCAAAACATCAGTAAACATTAGATCGACAGGATTTAAGTCTCGCAACTTTATAGACATCAAATGGAAAAAAAAAGAAAAAAAAAGAAACATTTAATGACATGCTATATATAATCTCTATCCAATAAATTTGTTTGCATCACTTTTACAAAATAAATGCGATATATAAATATACACACATATATATATATACACACACTTCCAAAATTATGGTGGATTTTTAAGGCCTACCATGAATAACTATTAATATATGTGGAATTTGTAGGAGTAGATATCTCTTAATTATAAAAATATATATGTAATAATTAATCTTACAAAATATATATTTAGACAATTGGTATTTTGCGTTTGCCGGTTCACGAATAATTATTAATATACGTGGAATTTGTAGGAGTATATATCTCTTAATTGTGAAAATATATATTTGGACAATTTATGTAATAATTAATCTTACCTAATATATATTTGGACAATTTATGTAATAATATATATTTGGACAATTGGTATTTTGCATTTGCCGTTCACAAATAATTATTAATATATGTGGAATTTGTAGGAGTAGATATCTCATAATTATGAAAAAATATATTTGGACAATTCATGTAATAATATATATTTGGACAATTGGTATTTTGGGTTTGCCGGTTCTTTGAGTTAGCTTTCACAGGCGAAGCTGGAACAAAGTTGTATGGTAGCTTGGGGTCTTTGGTTCAACAGAAATGCAGCAATTCATGCAGGTTCAGTTCGAGCTTCACATGAAGTTGTAGAATGGACAAGGGTGCTATTGGAGGAATTTCAAAAAGTTCAAGTCCTGTCATCACCTGCTGTTCTGCAGTCCTCTCCTTCTCCAATTGCTGCATGGATTCCTCCTGTTTTTGGCTCTCTCAAACTTAGACAGTGATGTTGCCATTAAGCCTGAACGAGCTACTGCCGGTGGGGGTTGCAATTCGTGATTATAAAGGATTTATTTTGCTGCTTTGTCTCGAGTGTTGCCAGGTTGTTTTGTGCCAGAAATTGGGGAGCTTCTTGCTCTTCTAGACTGTTTATTGTTTGCTCAATCTATGAACATTAGTGTCACATTTTGTTGAAGTTGATGCTGTTAATGTAGCTTCCATGATTAGTTCATGTTCTAATGATTGTGGGGAAGCAAGTATTATTGTGAATGATATTAGGGCCTTGTGTACTCAAATTGGTGTTTGTAAGTACCAAGCCATCCCAAGAAATGGGAATCATTTGGTACATAGAGTAGCTTCTTTAGCCCTTTCCTCTTTAGGGGACTTGATATGACATAATGTGAATGTCTCCTCTATCTTTCCTTCCCTCTCTTTCGAGGGTTCAATTTGAATAAATATTTCTCTTTATCTCAAAAAACAAAAAAAAAAAAAAAAAGATTTATGTTAATAGGCTCTCAACATATTTTGTGTCATTTTTTTTAATTATTGTATAGATAAAGTTTAATGACTACTTGCTGCTTGCATGGTCTACACCTTTCATGCACAAGTTTTTTTTTTTTAATTATTGATGGGATCGATTAAGATAAGATTTTAAAACACAGCTTAGATTTTTGTTTTTGGAAGGCAGGAGATGGTTACTTACACAAAAGTAAAAAAATTATCCACGCATTGATGAGATTTTGCTGAGTGGGCTTGATCTTACCAATGGATCAAGTCACTTTCCTCATCTATATAAGGTATTTTGCAATTGCAACAAATGACTGGAAGTGAAATAGCTTACATCATGACTCATATGTCATTGATTCGTGTAAAAGAATTCCAAAAATAGAATTATAAAAATCATACTTCAGATAAGAGTTTCGGATTAGGTTTGTCCCAAAGTTGGATAAAAAGAATCTATACTTTGCTTCCTCTGAGAAATTACTTCAAAATGAATTCCCACGGTTGTTTGGCGATGTTCAAAGTTCAAACTTTTTCCATTAGATTGTGTGGAAAACGGACAAATTTTTCTCTATACATCTATTCAATAAAATTTCCTTATGTGAGGAATAATTTACTCGCTCCATTCTATCTAATTTGATAAAAGTTCTTTGCGTAACGATATAGTCCATTTATTCCTTATCATCAAAAGAATTTTCCGTGAAAAACATGAACACTTTTCAGTAGAATTTTCTTCTTATTGGATGGTGATAGTCTAGTCAATTGAGGAATTTGTCAGAATGTGCTGGCTGCTTGATCTGCAGAATTATAATCTGTTACAAATCCTGACTAGTTCCCTTGATATATGTTTCTTATTGTTATCAAAGTTAGAAGGGATCTGCTTTACATTTGATAATATAATTAAAAAAATGACAAAAGAGAAAAAAATCTTTGGACCTAATTGGAATAATTTTATTCTTCAACTTTGTCTAAAGGGCACCGATTTTGCCACCCATGTGAGATTGTTGATTAAATTGGAGAGATTTTTGGATCCTATTGTGTGGAGCAAATATTCCAAGCAAGATTTGATATTATTTTTGCGATAACAACTCGCTGGATTTCGTCAAAATTTAGTTTTCAAAGAATTGAGAGTTGTAAACTCTTAATAAGTTTTACTTCTTTCTTTAGAAAATGAATTTCATCTCTACTGTCGTGAATGTTTGTAATTTCCTACAGAGATACGTTTGTAATATAAAATTCTAAATAAAACTGGCTCTGCAAACAACTGTTTTGGGTGGTATTAACCGTACCCTTTTCTGAAAGACCCTCTCTGAAAAGCATCTCTAATCATCTCCTATTTGGTTTTAACATTTTTCTTTTTTTAAGCTTAACAACAAATGAATCAAATATCTATAGAGATTTACTGAAATAAATTATCATTTGTAAGGTTCAAATATTTATTTATATAATCAAAAAATGATTATTTTCTTTATAAAAGGAGAAAATTACCATCACTGAGATAGTGAAATACACTTGATGGTATTTGAATTCTCATTACGAAGAGGTGCACTACCTTGTATGTTTGTGCCTATTAGGCTCAACTTAAAAGTGATGTTATTGGCCCACCCACTAATTTTCTTACAAAATCCCAACGTCCTTTTTTTTTTTTCATAATTAGACTCTTATTGTCAATTAAAATTATAAAATAAAACGACAAAGTCTAATTAAAATCTTGGGGATCTCTCATATATTAATATTCTTTCTTTTCAAAACAATTGAAATAATGGAAATTTTTTATTTTATTTTTTTCTAGTACATGAACTGTAACTAGGACGGATCCAAAAGATGATTAAGATCAACCGAGATAGGATACTAATAGCACGGTCCGGATAATGACTCTCAATTGATAGGGATCCAGACGGGGAAGAAACCCAGATGAATGTGGAAGATTAACCCATTCATAATGATGAGAGATATAATATTAATATATTTAGTATAAATATTATTATATTATATTTATTTTTTGAATTTTTTGGGAATGGAAGTCGAACCCATACCTCTTACAAAGGGAGGTATAAGGGTTGCTGGTGCCAACCAACGGCACAAGCCACCAAAGACATTGAAATAATGGAATTTGCTCCTAACCCTTAGGCCTATTGATATACCAAAATCAAACCATACTATCTTCAGTATCTTTAGAAGAACTTTCATTAAATAAAATTAAAATTGAAATTTTAAGAATGTATCAATATAAACCATCTTCAAACCATTTATGTGATAAATTCAAATCGTATTGTATGAATAATATAGTACAACTGTTTCACATGATTTTTTTTTTTTTTCCTCCTTGTAACACCTTTGTCCTTTCCTCATTATCTTTATTTTTCTAGCAGAGGCAGTGGGGCACAGTCACAATCACAATATCACATTACAGTTGGCTTTTGGGCGTCAAATTGACTCAAAAAGTCAGCCGTGAATGACCAGGAATAGAAGAAACTTTAATGTGACGTACACGTTCAAATTATTTATATTATATTATATAAAATAATTTTTTAATTAATTAATTAGTTATAATATATAATAAGATTAATTACTACTTCCTATGTATAGGCATAATAGTCACTGAAACATCTTTAGGAAAACGGACTTACTCTTTTTTTTTTTATATAAATAAGTACTGTATGGTATGATATAGAACTCAATATTTTATTTTACTTTATTTCCTAATAATACAGAGAGAAGGATCCATATTAGATGAAAAAATTATCCTCCAACCGGGAAGACTAATGAGTAATTTGTTCATATACTAATAGCTCATACGGTAATTATCTATTTTTCTTACCAACCGGGTATTCGAATGCTTTTGTGTAAAGCGAGAGAGTGGGTTTGGCCAACACGCCAAACCAAAACCACTTCAGAGTGGACAGGGACTTACCTTATTTGCTCGGAAATGTGTTGAGTCAATGTTGCCAAAAATGTTATAGGCCAAAAAGGAGCGTGCTGCTCAAGATGGATTAGAATTAATCAATATCGTTTGACATTGTACAGTATTGTGTTCAACGTGGCTGGACAAAATATACCCTTTTTTTTTGCCTTAACAAAATTATTTATAATTCTCAAACTTGGAATAATATCAGTTTTGATAAGTATTTTGAGGGTGGTAAATTTGTTCTATGATTTTGTTAACATAATCATGTTGTCTTAAAATGCAGGAAAATAATATCTATATATACAAATAAGTAAAAGTAAGTATTTTAATTATGAATTTTTTTTTTTAATGGTGGGAGAGAGGAGATTAAATTCATAGGAAATTATCCACATTTTGTATTTTAGGATAAGAATGAGACTTAAACCATTGATCTCTTAGTATTAAGGAAAATGCTCAACCGATGAAAAAGTAAATATATCTAATAACTCACAAACTTGCAAGTGATAGTATTAAAATCAAATTGTCATAAGAGAGAGACTATGCACACACACATTCACTTGTCAATAACCATTTATGCTTAATCAATAGTGTAAATTTAATGTATTGACTTAATTAGTTTCCTAATGCATTGAGATAAAATTATTATTTTTATTATTATTATTATTATATGCACACACTATTGACGCTTTGATGAAATTTAATTAATTGTGATGAAATTTTTTGATATTGATGATAAGAATTATAAAGTATACATACAAAAAAAAAATTAAAAATTTTTCGCGTTCAATAACTATTTTTTTCCAAAACTCATTAAGCTAAAACATTAAAAATTAAAAAAAAAAAGAGAAATGGAAAAAAAAAAAACAAAAAGGTTCATATATCTGAGAAATTTTCAATACCTTTCCCCAAATATAACTCATTATTCTTAACATCCGTACGCAAAAACAAATCAAAATTCATTAATAATTATGTATAAATTAAATTGTTTAGCTTTCATCTTTGTTTATTTTATTTTAGTATCTTCATTTTAAATAACTATATACCTTATTGCAAACTAACATTTTTGAACTGAGATTTTTCACTACTACAGTTCCCATGACAATACTAACAGTTGATTTGTTTTTAGCCTGCAATTTTAAAACAGCTAAAGGAAATCCAGTATCGTTATTGTTGTGGTATCAGACAGTGCTTAAAAATTCCAAATGTCCGTAAAAATTTCATAAAGGGTGGAATTTTTTAATTTTTTAGAATATTTAATTTTATTTACGTCAAGAGATTAGTTGGCCATGGGCCAGTTCTAACATGAAATTCTCGTGAAGGAGAGGCACAAGAACATATCATGATTTACTTGTCACATTAAATCTTGTGAGTGAGCGGTTAAAGTGGTTCATGCAAAACTTCTTTTTCCAACTAAGAATCGATTGACCATACTTTCCAGGAAAATTCACTACGAAGAAAGTCAGGTACTAATAAATGTGACTCTACTAATTCTCTTTGAAAAACAAATGCTACCAAATATAGCTTGCGCTTATTCTTGGGGTAGATCATGAGCCAACCTATTAACATTAGTAAGACTCCTTTCTTATAAAATCTTGGGATATTTTGAAAAACCCCCTAAAATAATGGTGAATTAGTCTCGGTTTTTTTTATTAGGTGAAGTGCCCCCTGCCGTTAACTTTCCTTTCAAAAAGTTAGTATTTTCTATCCAAAATCATGAAATAATCAAAATACCTTTATTAAGATTATGTGAAATACCTATCATACTCTTCAAATATATGTAATGACTAAAATAACCTTTAAATTATTAATTAAAAATAATATTAAATAAAAAATTTGAAAAATAAAAACAACTAATTAAAAAAAATGTAATTGATTTTTCGGGTTCGATCTTCATCTTCAAACAATCCAACTTTATCAACAAACCGTCCATCTTCAACCAACCATACCTATTTCATCAACAAACAGCCTAGTTTCATCAACAAACAACCCACCTTCATCAACAAACTATACTTGCAACAATCAATCCCTATCAAAACCACACAAAACAATCCATTCATCAACCTATCAAAATTGACCAATGTCAGAAACATTAACTTGCAATCTCTTCTCCAACATCTCCAAAACAAAAAACCCACAAAACCATCAAAATTTGTATATTCAATCAAAATTCAAAAAATTAAAAATAAAAAAAATTGACAAACTCAGTTGAATCTGAGTTCAATGAACCCATTGAACCAGATTGCTTGGGTTTGAACCCAGATGAAACTAGATTCTATTCGATGAACCAATTTTCATCTGGTTTTGAACCCAAACGATCTGGGTTCATCAAACCCAGATTTAACTGGGGTTCCAAATTTTTGAACCTGAAGAAGAAGAAGAAGAAGAAGCAGAAAAAGTGAGAAAGAGAGTGTAGTCCGTGCAGAACCCAGATTTTGAAGAAGAAGGAGAAAAGAAGAAGAAGAAGAAGACGAGAGACAGAGAGATGGAGACTAGGTTTTAACCAGGGGATTTTGTAATTTATATTTAATTATTTTGGTTTTTTTATTTAATTTTATTAAAACAATAAAACTATTGATCCAATTACCATTATACCTTTCAACTTTAACATCAATTGTTTTTTTTTTTTTACTAGTAGGGGTGGTTCACCTAATAAAATTAAAATTGAGGGCTGTTTACCATTATTTTACTTTTCATGGGGTGTTTCATAATATTCCTAAAAGGGAAATCTTCTCTTACTCAATATTGCATAAAGGGAGAAATTGTAACAATTTCAATGAGGAAGAAAACAAAAAGTTTTGAGGAAAAAAAAAAAAAAGAAACCCCAAATGGAGATAGAGGGTTTATAGTATAGGTCCAATTGAACATGCAATTTGGGAACAGTTCTTTATTTTTCATGATATTTATGGAAATTCTTTGATATCTCTTCTTCGCAAATATGATAATGTAACAACGTAATATGAAATTGAGAATTTCTTTTTTTCCTTGAAGCTACTTCGAAACTACTTTGTGATTTCTCATTTGATCTTTTACGGATAGTGGTTATATTCTTGCTTTGCTTTTCGTTTTACTCTTTGTCATATGAGGCATACAAGTAAAGAATTTGGAATTGTCCTTTTTCCTTGGATTTGATAACTTTTTTACTCTCTATGTTAGGATGTGTGATCTAATTATGGTAATAAATCAATGGACCATGAGGAGACAATTGCTTTCCAATATTAATTTATCAACAATTAATAATATGATTAAAAAGTATGAGGACAAAGTTAGGTGGAGAGAGGATCATTTGCTTGTCATTTCAATCAGGGTTTGATTACCTTACTCAACCACTAATCTTATCTCTCAATTAGAGCTAATAAAGTAGTTGTAAATGTGGGTATTGAAGCTAATCCAATCATTCCAAATGAGGGATAAAGTTAGTAATAAAGTAAGGTAGTTAAACCCTTTCAATCAATGGATGGTTAGGATGTAAATGCTTTCCACTAAAAGTTTATCAATAACCAAACACATGTTTCAAAATATGAGGAAAAATTTGAGGTGGATAGAGAACCCAAATCCTATCATTTCAATCAATGGGCGGTTAAGATATAATTACTTTATACTAAACTCTATTTACAACCAATCAAATGTTTTCAAAAGATGAGGAAGTAGTTCAGGTGGGAAGAGCATCTAAATTTATATAACACTCACTTAGGGATTGTTTGTTTTGTTTACTTAAGACTTAATAGTATTAAATTGCATCTATTAATTTGTTTTCGTTTATTTTTTTTAAGTGGTCAAACCACTTAAAACTATCCAAAAATAACTGAAAAAATTAAATAAGAATTTTTAACTTTTCATTTAATTGCAAATTACTTAATGATATTTAGAGTTTTTATTCCAAATTTATCCTCCTTAAAATAACATAATTTTAAATTTATCCTAATTTTATATTGTTTAATTTTTTTTTCTTGATACTTATAAAAAATATATTTGAAAAGAAAAATCTACATACATCTCATCTCAAATTGTCTTGAAATTAAACTAATATATTTTAATTTACAATTTAAACATTCATTTTTTAGTTGTTTTCCTAAATATATTAATATATTTAAATATATAAATATAGTTAATACTACTATATTTTTTAATCATGTTTTAATTATAAATAAAATATTATTAATGTTTACATAAAAGAATTCATTAAATTATTTATTTTCATATGTTTGTATTAAATTAATTAAAATTATATAACAACAAATAGTTAAAAGGGTATAAATGTTAAATTACTAGTTTTCAGATAATTTTAACTTTAAAAAACAAACAAGTTTACAATATATTCAGAAGTAAGAGAAAAAAAAAAACATATTATTCAGATTTCAGGTTTCAGTCACCATTCAGTCTTCAGTAACACTGTTTAGCTTTCAGATAAAAAACACAAATGACCCCTTAGTCGATGAGATTGTTCATCACTGTGTTTCTAAATATCGAGACATGGTGCCACACAATTGTAATTTCGAATTAAAAGCTTAGATTGATACATAAATGATGTGATTTTATTTAACAACGCTACACATAACGTGAAATGACTACTTGCTGTTTACATAGATTACAAGTTTCATTTAAGAATGCTTAAATTGTGATCAATGGATAGAATAACATGATCCTAAGTCACATTCATCTATACTCACGTCATAAGTCCAATGTCATTAATTCTTGGTGAAGAATTCCACAAATGGAATCCAAAAATATCAAATCTAGAAAAGGGATATTAATTAGAATTTAATTAGTTGATAAAGTACAAAAGCTAATTAGAATTTTTTTTATACTTTGCTTCTTGATGTAAAAAGAAAATGACTTTTCACTTCTAAAGGAATTTGCACTAATATAGGCTTGTTTGGCAATTTCTTTAATTTTTCCTTCAGATTATCTAGAAAATAGAAAAAAAATTTCTCCGTATTTTTATTCAATAAAAATCTTTCCCGTGATTACATATTTATGTCTTCTAAAAGACATGGAAAAGACTTGGAAAACAGGAACATTGCTTAGTACAACTAATTAATTTTTAAAACGAAAATGTAAAGAAAAGTTGTTCTCTTAATGGAGTGTAGAAAATTGAAGAAAGAGTGAGAATGGGTGTAAGGAAAAATCATATGCAAGTTTATGTAATAGGCACCATAACAATATATAAGAAAAATTTGAGTCAAGCAATCTGATGTATCAACCCACTCACAATATGTAAAGTTGATTCAAAAAACAAAACTCTGAGCTTTGTATTTTCTCATTTGGGTCGCCAAACATATCATTTCATAAATAATACGGTATGTTCTCGAAAATAAGAAACCATATAATGTATAGATTCCTAAATTTCCAGTCTGTTATGCCGGAAAACTATGTGCCAATATAAATACTCTTGATAGCTTGAAAATTGTGTGATTATAATCTTTATAAAAATCACTTGTAACCGTTAAGATAATTAATCACAAACCTTTAATGCCTTACCCACAAAAATCTCATAAAAAAGGTAACTAAAAATTATAAATATATAAGAGGAAGCATCCTGGAAAATGGAGGCCCATGAATTCCTTATGTTTTCCGATCACGCAAATCCTCCAAGCTTTAAATTTAAACCAAATCAGTTACCAGATTTTAATGCAGATTTTATAGGAAGATTGGATTGAGGAAGCAACAGTGAAATTTCATGCCCCTGTAAGTTTGCCATAAAAACAGCGTTTGAAGTCTTGGTTTTTCACACTTACAAGCTACAAAGCCTGCGTTTTTTTTTTTCGTCTTTTATTCCATTGTTGTTACCAGTCTTTTTTGGAGTCATGACTTTACGGTTTCGAAAACCAAGTCAAGAGATCGTCTTGGATGATCATGAAGGTGTTGTTTCGTCGTCGAAAGTTCACCAGAGGAGGTGGCGGATGGCTTTCAGGGCCATATATTTCACCAGGGTTCTTTTTTCCTTGACCAGGAAAGTACTTGTTCAAAACAACAAGCTTCTGCGTCACTCTCTATCCTATGTTGCCATTGACATTGGAAACGAAAATCCTGGTACTGGAAGCCTGGAAAGGAGTCTGGAGACACATTCTTTTCTTGAAGTTGATAAGAGGATGATCAGTGAGATGGTGAGAGAGAAAAGCTTTGAGTCTTTGAGAAATCTTGGAGGAGTGAAACAGGTGGCTCAGGTTCTAGGAAGTGATCCGCAAAGTGGTGTCAGAGACAGTGAAGCTGATCTTGTGGTGAGAAGGAGCATTTTCGGAGACAACAGGTATGCAAAACAGCCATTGAAAAGCTTTATGAGTTTTGTTTTTGAGGCATTGAAGGATACAACTATTATTATACTTTTGGTTTGTGCTGCACTTGCTTTGGGGTTTGGTATCAAACAAGAGGGTGTAAAAGAAGGGTGGTATGACGGTGGTAGTATTATAGTTGCTGTGTTTTTGGTTGTCATTGTCTCTGCCGTGAGCAATTTTAAGCAAAATAGACAGTTTGAGAGACTTTCTAATGAGAGCAGTGATATAAAGGTGGAGGTTGTGAGAGGTGGGAGGCACAGGCCTGTTTCTATTTTCGATATTGTTGTGGGGGATGTTGTGTTCTTGAAGATTGGTGATCAGATTCCAGCTGATGGGTTGTTCCTGGAAGGCCATGCCATGAAGGTTGATGAGTCAAGCATGACTGGTGAGAGTGACCACGTTGAGATTGATGAGAGAAATCCATTCTTGATATCTGGAACAAAGGTCACTGATGGCTATGGAGTCGTGCTTGTGACTTCTGTTGGGATGAACACAGCCTGGGGAGAGATGATGAGTGCTATCAGCCATGAATTAAACGAAGAGACTCCGTTACAGGCTCGTTTGAATAAAATGACTTCGTACATTGGGAAGATTGGATTGGCAGTGGCGGCGGTTGTTCTTGTGGTGATGCTGATTCGATATTTCACAGGAAACACCAGAGATGAGATGGGAAACAAAGAGTATCTTGGAAAGAAGACGAAATTTGATAATGTGATGAATTCTGTTGTGGGGATTGTTGCTGCAGCTGTGACAATTGTGGTTGTGGCAATTCCTGAAGGCTTGCCTCTGGCTGTGACTCTGACACTGGCTTTTTCCATGAAGAGAATGATGAAGGATAATGCTATGGTGAGGAAACTCTCTGCCTGTGAGACAATGGGCGCAGCCACAACAATCTGTACAGATAAAACGGGCACTCTAACATTAAATCAAATGCAGGTTACAGAATTCTGGCTTGGAATGGAAGCAATGGAGGGTGAGAAGTCCTTGGAATCAGCACCAAATGTTTATGAATTGCTGCAGGAAGCTGTTAGCTTGAACACGATTGGGAGTGTTTATAGAGAGAATTCTACATCAGCTCCTGAGATTTCTGGTAGTCCAACTGAGAAAGCTATACTTTCTTGGGCTGTGGTAGATTTAGGTATGGATGTTGATGTGCCAAAACAGAATTGTGAGATAATACATGTTGAGGCCTTCAATTCGGAGAAAAAGAGAAGTGGGGTTTCGATGAGGAGGATTGGTGAAAAGGCTGTTCACACACACTGGAAGGGAGCTGCAGAGATGATTGTAGCGGTGTGTTCACATTATTATGATGGAAGTGGGATGATCAAAGAAATGGATGATGAAGAAAGAAGGAAAATTGAGATGATTGTCAAGGACATGGCAGAGAAGAGCTTGAGATGCATTGCATTTGCCCACAAAAAAACTGAAGAGGAAGTTCTTGAGAAGCTTGAAGAAACTGGATTCACATTGTTGGGGGTTGTTGGCTTGAAGGATCCATGTCGTCCTGGAGTCAGAAGAGCTGTAGAAAGCTGTAGAAATGCAGGGGTGAAAATCAAGATGATAACAGGAGACAATGTGCACACAGCGAGAGCTATAGCTATCGAATGTGGAATTCTGAATCTTGATGAGGGTTTAGGCTCTGAAGCTGTGGTGGAAGGTGTAGAATTCAGAAACTACACAACCGAAGAAAGGATGGCAAGGATTGAAAACATTCGAGTTATGGCTAGATCTTCCCCATTTGACAAGCTTCTGATGGTGAAAAGCTTGAAGGGGAAAGGCCATGTTGTGGCAGTCACTGGTGATGGCACCAATGATGCACCTGCTCTGAAGGAAGCCGACATTGGACTCTCCATGGGAATCCAAGGGACTGAAGTTGCGAAGGAGAGCTCGGATATTGTCATCCTGGATGATAATTTCGCTTCTGTGGTGACAGTTTTGAGGTGGGGAAGGTGCGTGTACAACAACATTCAGAAATTCCTTCAATTTCAGCTCACTGTCAATGTTGCCGCCCTTGTCATAAACTTTGTCGCGGCCATTTCTTCAGGAAAAGTCCCTTTAACAGCCGTGCAGTTGTTGTGGGTGAACCTGATAATGGATACTTTAGGTGCATTAGCATTGGCTACAGAGCAGCCCACCAATGATCTCATGAAACAGCTGCCTGTAGGCCGATCCAAGCCGCTTATAACAAGAATCATGTGGAGGAACCTCATAGCTCAGGCTGTTTTTCAGGTAACTATCTTACTGACTCTACAATTTCAGGGAAGATCCATCTTTCATGTGTCTGAAACAGTCAAGAACACCATGATCTTCAACACTTTTGTCCTCTGCCAAGTCTTCAATGAATTCAATGCCAGGAAGCTTGAAAAGAAGAACATATTCCAGGGAATTCACAAGAACAAGCTGTTTATAGGAATCGTTGGAGTCACCCTAATTCTTCAGATGGCAATGGTGGAGTTCCTAAAGAAGTTTGCCAACACCGAGAGGTTGAATTGGGGGCAGTGGGCTGTCTGCATTGGCATCGCTGTTCTGTCATGGCCAATTGGTTTTCTGTTCAAGTGCATTCCAGTTTCTGGCAAGCAAAAATTTCTTAAGTTTACAGCTTCTCCAATCTGATCCACATACCCAATACTATTTCCGTACCATAAATAAAGTTAGCTAATTCAGTTTACAGACATATCATAGTAGTTTGTTCTAATTGTAAAGAATTGATCTGATTTCTTAGTTCATGACTAAACATTTTATTATTAATATTATTCTTAATTATCATGTGCATTTTTCACTTTGAGTTGTGGGCATATCAGTGATAAAACAAAGGGAAAAACATAAACAATTCTAAGTAATTTTCACCTTTTAGTATCAGATTCAAAAGCTAAGACTGATAAAAAATATCCAACAAATACGATCTCTAACACATCCTCTCATGTGGTGCCAGAATAACGGATTTGTTAACTGACTCCAAATGTTACTAGTGAAACCATATATTATCACGTGGGCAGTTCGAATGCAGACTCTTGGGACAACACAAGGTCTGATACCGTATTAGTAACCATCAAAATTATCTCAAGCTTATAGCTTCTCCTACCTGAACCACATAGACATTTCTTAGTTCAACTTGTTTATAGTTAGCCTGATTTCTTAGTTCATGACTTTAAATTTTGTGTTGAATATTGTTCTTACTTACCATGTTCCCTCTTGCCTTTTGTTGTTGGCATATCAACGGTAAAACAAACATTAAAAATATTATAAGTAGTTTCCACCATATATCAGTTGCAGGACAAGGAAAATCTGTGACTCTTTTGAGTTTGGGCTTGGCCTAACATCAGAAAAAGGCAACTAAGTCTGTCATCAATAGGCCTGTTCTGGATAAGCAAAATAAAGTGCTTTTTGTAGAAAGTATTTTAGCTTAATGCTGGTTACAGAAACATTCAATACATACCATGGAGAAGAATTCTAGGAAGTACTCAAAGAGTAATTATATTCTGAAAACAGTTTTTATTTAAATCTATCGGCCATTATAGATATTTGTTGTTAGTCTTGTGTCGGAGTTAAAGTTGTTTCAATTGTAATGATTATAAAAAAAAAAAAAAAAAAAACTTTCATGGATCTGTCTTACTTCTGATGTGGTGAGATGGACCAATGAAAGAGTACCACAACCCCATTTATTTGTTTTTATCTCCATTATTATTATTATTATTTTTTCTTTTATCTTCTCTGTTAATTCGTCTCACCACATTAGCAGTGAGACAGATCCATGGAAGATTTTGTCAATGATAAGAGTAGAAAGTTACCATTTCTCATTGCGCACGTCCCTTCGTAACCATTGCAGCACATCAGTTAGGGAGACAATTACCATTTCCCACATAGTAACGCATGTTTACATTTACAGTGCCGTCAAAGGATTAAATGTAGGATCGTTGCAAACTTAGTTGAAGCGTGGGCAACCCAATTTGAATGGATTTGACCCAACCTGGTAGCTCCAGGTCAAGTCGGTTTAGAGCAATGTATAAATGCAAGATAGGGCTAATGGAAAGTGAACACGTCAACGTATCAGAAACATGACATGTGGCATATTGTCTTGACTTCGGACAAAGGTGACATTAGATATGTTAAATTATGCATAGTAATTAATCATCGAAGGCAGGAAATGATGACCTTCGGAAGACCTAATATCTTCGAGGGAACTATTCCAGTAAATTAGTAACATATGTCCAATAAGCAGTGAACATCTATCAACACGAAGTTGATTTAAGTGACAAGTGTCAAACACCCTCACATGCATCATGACACCTAAAAAATAAGTTTTATTCTCTTATAAAAAATGATTTTGCAGTTCATCATTCATTTAGAGTGGTTTGACCAACAGCTTTTATCGAGATAAACTGATTTTAGAGAGATAAACATTGACTTAAGTATCGAAAGGTGTTTTCAAAGATAACATTCGAACCACCTTAATGAAGATTTTACTTGTTTTGTAGGTGGAGTTGCAGTGTGTAATCAAGATAGGCTTTCACACGACGTAGAGGTTCGCCTGAAGTTGTAAGAGACCTTCGTGCGATAGTTCAAGCCGCAACAATTCTTAACATCCACACATAAAAATCCATCAAAATCCATTAATAAATATGTAGAAATTAAATTGTTTAGCTTTGGTCTTTGTTTATTTTATTTTAGTATCTACATTTTAAATAACTATATCTTGTTGCACATTTCCAAAAAAATAAAAAAAATAAAAACTATATCTTGTTGCACATTAACATTTTTGAACTGAGATTTTTCACTACTATACCATTGAAGTACAGGTCCCGTGACAATACAAAGAGTTGGTTTGTTTTTAATCTGCAATTTCAAAACAGCTTAAGGAAATCCAATATTGTTATTGTTGTGGTATCAGACAGTGCTTGAAAATTCAAATTTCTGTAAAAAAATTCATAAAGTTAGGAATTTTTTAAAAAATTTAATTTTATTTAGGTCAAGAGATTATTTCGACATGGGCCATTTCTTAACATGAAATTCTTGTGAGGGAGAGGCACATGAACATATCATGATTAACTTGTCGAGTGAGTCGTGAAAGTGCTTCACCCAAAACTTCTTTTTCAAACAAGAATCGGTAGACCATAGCTTCCAGGAAAATTTACTGGCAAGAAAGTCAGGTAACTAAAAAATGTGACTTCATTACATTCTATTTGAAAAACAAGTGCTACCAAATATAGCTTGCACTTTTTCTTGTGGTAGAGCATGAGACCACCTATTAACATTAATAAGGCTCCTTTCTTATAAAGTCTTCTCTTACTTAATATTGCATAAAGGGAGAAATTGTGACAATTTCAATGAGGAAGAAAACAAAAAGTTTTGACAAAAAAAAAAAAGAAAAAAAAGAAACCCCAAACGGAGATCAAGGGGTTATAGCATAGGTCCAATTGAACTTGCAATTAGGGAACAATTCTTTACTTTTCGTGATATTTATCGAAATTCTTACGTCTCTTCTTTGTATACACGATAATGTAACAATGTGATATGAAATAGAGATTTTTTTTTTTTTCTTGAAACTACTTCGAAACTGCTTTGTAATTTCTCATTTGATTGTTTATGGATAGTGATTATATTCTTGCTTTACTTTTGGTTTAAATCTTTGTCATATGAGGCATACAAGTAAAGAATTTGGCATTGTCTTTTTTCCTTGGATTTTGATTTATTGTATATTAACATTTTTATTCTCTATCTTAAGATGTGTGATTTAATTATGGCAATAAATCAAATTTCCAAGGAGATACTCAAGTCAATCTTATTTCCACACACTTTTCGTAGGAGCTTAACATTGATTAGGAATAAATCAATCGACCGTGAGAAGGTGATTGCTTTTCAATATTATTTTATCAACAACTAAAAACATGATTAAAAAATGAGGTAAAAGTTAGGTGTAGAGAGAATCCATTTCTTGTCATTTCAATAGGATGTAATTCCTGACCGGTTTTAAAGCTGAGCACAACTAAGGAGCTTGCATTGGTGGTTTCAGGCCTTGTTCAAACAAAGGAAACTCATCAACCATAGGGATTCGACATGATTTTATTGAACAAATGTATGCATAACGTAAAATGACTACTTACTGTTTACATAGACTACACGTTTTATTTAAGAATGCTTCCCAATTATGATCAACGGATAGAATAGCATGATCCTAAATCACATTCATCCATATTCACATCATATGTCCAATGTCATCAATTCTCGACGAAGAATTCCACAAATGGAAGTCCAAAAATATCAAAATTGGAAGAGAAATATTAGAATTGAACTAGTTGATAGAGTAGCGAAGCCAAGTAGCTAAGTAGAATTTTTTTTTTTATACTTTGCTTCTTCATGTAAAAAGAAAAGGATATTTTACTTCTAAAGGAATTTGCAATAATATAGGGTTGTTTGGCAATTTCCATAAATTTTCTTTCGGATTGTTTGGAAAATAGAAAAACTTTTTCTCCTTATTTCCAATCAATAAAAGTCTTTCACATGGTTGCGTATTTATACGTCTCTTAAACGCCTTGGGAAAGACTTGGAAAATTGCTTAGTATAATTAATTAATTTTTAAAATGAAAATGAAAAATAAAAATTGTTCTCTTAATGGAGTGTAGAAAATTGAGGTAAGAGTGAGATTCGGTGTAGGGAAAAATCATATATTAGTTTATGCAATTGGGGCCGTAACAATGAACAAAAAAATTTGAGTCAAGCATTCTGGTGTATCCACCCACTCACAATATATAAAGAACTAACCTGTTAACTTTACATTTTCTCATTTGGGTGGACGGATATATGATTACATAACTAATGTGATACATTCTTAAAAACAGGAAACCATATAATGTATAGATTCCTAAGTTTTCCAGTTTAAGCCCGGGAAAACTATGTGTCAGTATGAATACTCTCTTAATAACTTGTAAATTTTGTGATTATAATCTTTATAAAATCATTTTTAATTGTCATTATAATTAGTCACAAGCCTTTAATGCATTACCCATAGAAATCACATAGAATATGTAATTATAAATTATAAATATATAAAAGGAAGCATCTTGGAAAATTGAGACCTGTGAATTCGTTCTGTTTTCTGATCACGCAAATCCTCCAATCTTTAAAACAGTAAATACCGAATCAGTTACCTGCACCAATACAGCTTTTATAGAAAGGTTGGACTGAGGAAGCAACGGTGACATTTCATGTCTCTGTAAGCTTACTATAGAAACGGTCGTTGAAGTCTTGGTTTTGCACACTTAGAAAGCCCTGTTTTTTTTACTTGGTCATTTCTTCCATTGTTGTTACCAGTCTTGTTTGTAGCCATGACTTAACGGTTTCGAAAACCAAGTCAAGAGATCGTCCTGGATGATCATGAAGGTGATGTTTCGTTGTTGAAAGTTCACCAGAGGAGGTGGCGAATAGCTTTCAGGGCCATATATTTCACCAGGGTCCTTGTTTCCTTGACCAGGAAGGTACTTGTTCAAAACAATAGGCTCCTGAGTCACTCCCTATCCTTTGTTGCCATTGATGTTAGAGACGGAAATCCTGGTGCTGATAGCCTGGAAAGGAGCCCGGAGACACAATCTTTTCTTGAAGTTGATAAGAGGTTGATAAGTGAGATGGTGAGAGAGAAAAGCTTTGAGTCTTTGAGAAATCTTGGAGAAGTGAAACAGGTGGCTCAGGTTCTAAGAAGTGATCGAAAAGTGGTGTCAGAGACAGTGAAGCTGATCTTGTGGTGAGAAGCAGCATTTTCGGAGACAACAGGTATGCAAAACAGCCATTGAAAAGCTTTATGAGTTTTGTTTTTGAGGCATTGAAGGACACAACTATTATTATACTTTTGGTTTGTGCCGTACTTGACTTGGGGTTTGGTATCAAACAAGAGGGTATAAAAGATCGGTGTTATGATGGTGGTAATATTATAGTTGCTGTGTTTTTGGCCGTCATTGTGTCTCCTGTGAGCAATTTCAAGCAAAATAGACAGTTTGAGAGAATTTCTAATGAGAGCAGTGATATAAAGGTGGTGGTTTTGAGAGGTGGGAGGCAGGGGCCTGTTTGGATTTTCCATATTGTTGTGGGGGATGTTGTGTTTTTGAAGATTGGTGATCAGATTCCAGCAGATGGGTTGTTCCTCGAAGGCCATTCCATGAAGGTTGATGAGTCGAGCACGACTGGTGAGAGTGACCACGTTGAGATTGATGAGAGAAATCTGTTCTTGATACCTGGAACAAATGTCACTGATTGCTATGGAGTCATGCTTGTGACTTCTGTTGGGATGAACACAGCCTGGGGAGAGATGATGAGTGCTATCAGCCATGAATTAAACGAAGAGACTCCGTTACAGGCTCGTTTGAATAAAATGACTTCGTACATTGGGAAGATTGGATTGGCAGTGGCGGCGGTTGTTCTTGTGGTGATGCTGATTCGATATTTCACAGGAAACACCAGAGATGAGATGGGAAACAAAGAGTATCTTGGAAAGAAGACGAAATTTGATAGTGTGATGAATTCTGTTGTGGGGATTGTTGCTGCAGCTGTGACAATTGTGGTTGTGGCAATTCCTGAAGGCTTGCCTCTGGCTGTGACTTTGACACTGGCTTTTTCCATGAAGAGAATGATGAAGGATAATGCTATGGTGAGGAAACTCTCTGCCTGTGAGACAATGGGCGCAGCCACAACAATCTGTACAGATAAAACGGGCACTCTAACATTAAATCAAATGCAGGTTACAGAATTCTGGCTTGGAATGGAAGCAATGGAGGGTGAGAAGTCCTTGGAATCAGCACCAAATGTTTATGAATTGCTGCAGGAAGCTGTTGGCTTGAACACGATTGGGAGTGTTTATAGAGAGAATTCTACATCAGCTCCTGAGATTTCTGGTAGTCCAACTGAGAAAGCTATACTTTCTTGGGCTGTGGTGGATTTAGGTATGGATGTTGATGTGCCAAAACAGAATTGTGAGATAATACATATTGAGGCCTTCAATTCCGAGAAAAAGAGAAGTGGGGTTTCGATGAGGAGGATTGGTGAAAAGGCTGTTCACACAGAGATGATTGTAGCAATGTGTTTACATTATTATGACAGAAGTGGGACGATCAAAGAGATGGATGATGAAGAAAGAAGGAAAATTGGGACGATTTTCAAGGACATGGCAGAGAAGAGCTTGAGATGCATCGCGTTTGCCCACAAAAAATTTGAAGGGGAAGTTCTTGAGAAGTTTGAAGAAACTGGATTCACATTGTTGGGGGCTATTGGCATGAACGATCCATGTCGTTGGGGCATCAGAAGAGCTGTAGAAAGCTGGAGAAATGCAGAGGCGAAAATAAAGATGATAACAGGAGACAATGTGCACACAGCGAGAGCTATAGCTATTGAATGTGGAATTCTGAATCTTGATGAGGGTTTAGGCTCTGAAGCTGTGGTGGATGGTATAGAATTCAGAAACTACCCAACCAAAGAAAGGATGGCAAGGATTGAAAACATTCGAGTTATGGCTAGATCTTCCCCATTTGACAAGCTTCAGATTGTGAAAAGCTTAAAGGGGAAAAGCCATGTTGTGGCCGTCACTGGTGATGGCACCAGTGTTGCACCTGCTCTGAAGGAGGCCAACATTGGACTCTCTATGGGAATCCAAGGGACTGAAGTCACAAAGGAGAGCTCGGATATTGTCATCCTGGATGATAATTTTGCTTCTGTGGTGACAGTTTTGAGGTGGGGAAGTTGCATTTACAACAACATTCAGAAATTTCTTCAATTTTAGCTCACTGTCAACGTTGCTGCCCTTGTCATAAACTTTGTCGCGGCCGTTTCTTCAAGAAAAGTCCCTTTAACTGCTGTGCAGTTGCTGTGGGTGAACCTGATAATGCATACTTCAGGTGCGTCAGCATTGGCCACAGAGTAGCCCACCAAGATCTCATGAAACAGCCATCTGTAGGCCGATCCTAGCCGCTTATAACAAGAATCATATGGAGGAACCTCATAGTTCAGGCTGTTTTTCAGGTAACCATCTTACTGACTTTACAATTTCAGGGAAGATCCGTCTTTCATTTGTCGGAAACAGTCAAGAACACCATGATCTTCAACACTTTTGTCCTCTGCCAAGTCTTCAATGAGTTCACTGCCAGGAAGCTTGAAAAGAAGAACATATTCCGGGGAATTCACAAGAACAAGCTGTTTATAGGAATCATTGGAGTCACCATAGTTCTTCAGATGGCAATGGTGGAGTTCCTGAAGATGTTTGCCAACACTGAGAGGTTGAATTGGGGGCAGTGGGCTGTTTGCATTGGCATTGCTGTCTTGTCATGGCCAATTGGTTTTCCGTTCAAGTGCATTCCAGTTTCTGGCAAGCAAAGATTTCTCAAGTTTACAGCTTCTCCAAACTGATCCACATACCCAATATGATTTCTATACCATAAATAAAGTTAGCTAATTTAGTTTACAGACAT
Organism: Dimocarpus longan; assembly: GCA_022984855.1. Classification (NCBI taxonomy): domain Eukaryota; kingdom Viridiplantae; phylum Streptophyta; class Magnoliopsida; order Sapindales; family Sapindaceae; genus Dimocarpus; species Dimocarpus longan. The sequence continues at coordinate 6,512,027 of CM041016.1, read as the reverse complement.
ATCTTAGTAGTTAGTTCTGCTTGCAAAGAGTCGATCTGATTTCTTAGATCATGACTAAAAATTTTAGTATCAATATTGTTCTTAATTATCATGTGCATTTTTCACTTTAAGTTGTGGGCATATGAGTCATAAAACAAAGGGAAAAAACATAAAAAATTCAAAGTAATTTTCACCCATTAGTATCAGATCCAAAAGTTTAGACTGAAAAAATATCCAACAAATAAGATCTCTAACACATTCTCTCATGTGGTGCCAGAATAACGGACTTGTCACCTGATTCCAAATATTACTAGTGACTCCATCTATTATCACGCGAACAGTTTGAATGCAGACTCTTGGGACAATACAAGGTCTGACACGGTATTAGCAACCATCAAAATTATCTCAAGCTTATAGCTTCTCCTACCTGAACCACATAGACATTTTTTAGTTCAACTTGTTTATAGTCAGTCTGATTTCTTAGTTCATGACTTGAAATGTTATATTGAATATTGTTGTTCACTCTTGCCTTTTGTTTTTGGCATATCAATGGTAAAACAAACATTAAAAATATTATGAGTAGTTTCCACCGTATATCAGTTGCAGGACAAGGAAAATCTGTGACTCTTTTGAGTTTGGGCTTGGCCTAACATCAGAAAAAAGCAATTAACTCTCTTTAAAAAAAGAAAAAAAAAAAGAAAAAAGCAATTAACTCTGTCATCAGTAGGCCTGTCCTAGATAAGCAAAATAAAATTCTTTTCGTAGAAAGCACTTTAGCTTTGTAATGCTGGTTACAGAAACATATAATACATACCATGGCGAAGAATTTTAAGAAGTACTGAAAGTGTAATTCTATTCTGAAAACAGTTTTATTTAAATCTATAGGTCATTATAGATATTTGTTGTTATTCCTGCATAAGAGTTCAAGTTGCTTCAATTGTAACGATGAAAACCTCTTTCATCGTTATACATTGGATTTAAGCTTGAGTTTAGTGTTTCTGTCCAATCCAAACATCGATATCTGTTGTGCTCCAAACCCACGATGTGGTTCGTGGTTGGATATCATAATGATCGTCTTAGCTCCACCATCTTAATTTGTACCCTTAAAACCTCTTTCATCCACACATGTTGTATCCAACAGTGGAAATATAATTATGTAAATAAATTATTATATTAGAATGTGTGTGGGAAAAAAAAGTTTTTAATTTCATGTTGGAAAATCATATGGTAGGTAGAATGCAAGATGTCTTCCATCTAGAAGAAAATATAAAAAAATTCCTCATGACAATGATGATAGAGCTAGACTTGAGTTCTCAGAGGTTGGCAGGGTCTATATCACCTTTCATTGGCGGTTTGAGCTTCCTTAGGTCCATTAACCTTCAAGACAACTGATTCCGAGGCAACATCCCACAAGAAATCAGCAATTTGTCACACTTGCAGAATTTGAATTTCTCCTACAACACTCTTCAAGGAGAGATTCACTTTGAAAGTCCTTGACCTACAGCGCAATAATCTTGTTGGGAAAATTCCAATAGCATTTTGTTCTCTTTCCAAGCTGAATCATCTAACTCTTTCTGCCAACAATCTGCATGGAAATATCCCTCCAGCTCTTGATAATCTTTCCCTTCTTGATAAGCTTTCTTTATTTGATAATAACCTTGAAGGAAACATTCCAGAATCAATTGGTCACTGCTAGTGAGTTTATTTTATTTTTTATTTTTTTACCATTGCCGATTAATCGTCGTGGTGAGTAATCGAGATATTGCTACTCGTTGCCTTGTCGGTCAAGCAATGAGTAGCAATTTTCAGAACATTGAAATAATAACTAAGAAAATAATTGTAAAATTGCCCTATTTCTTGTGTTTATAATAAATGAAAGAATTTTATTTACAAGTATTAGCAAGTTCAGCTAGTAATTTCTCTTATGTGGTTTTTAATTAAAAATCCCACTCACATAGTCACACTGTAAATTTTGAAGAAAGAAATAAAAAAATAAAATCTATTTCTTTTTTAGCAAAAATGGGTGTGATTATTGCCACCGAAAAATCTAATTTGTACACTCTTTTTTTATAAAAAAAAAAATTATAATAAATATATCCACGAAATATATCATGTAAATATACTAAACCAGTAAACCTCCACAAATGTGTAAAATTCTTTGTATATTATTATAAACTTCAATTTATTATATATATATTTTTAATTTTCTGGATGCTTAGATAAAAGCTCCCATTGTCATGGTGGCAAAGTAATATCGGCACCCAAGAATTATAAACCCATTGGGATGACTTTACTCCTGGGTTTTGTCAAAAAAGCCTACTATTGATTTAAAGATGATTTACACATAGGCCCATGGTGGCAGCTGACTATAGAATCTGGAGTCTAGAAATCCTTTTTATAGTTTTATTATTTTCAAATATCATCTATAACCACTCGAACTGAAATATTATTAAATTGAATGAATATTTTCTATTACCAAATTATATTGGATGCACAATTCTATAGTTATACTTAAGATTACATAATCCAAAAAATTTCAAGTAAAAAGATATCAAAATACAATGATGGGATATTAATAATATTGGTTTATATATAAAAGAGTGGCACTACTTGTACTTCTCTAAATATATGTAGACTCCAATTTTTTTTTTTTCTCGATTCAAAATTTAACCAATGTTCTTAAGGAAAATTATTAAAGAAATAAAATAATTAAAATTACATTCTATATATATTATATTATTATAATTTAATATTTAAGATTTCAATAATATTTAAGTAATTTAATATTTAAGTATTATTGTAATTTAATATTTAAATATAATATCATTTGATCAAGATATTAACTATTCACTAAGATTCAATTTATTATTCAAATTAAGAACGTTAAACAATTATTAGACAAATAGAAACTAGAAAATCATTCAATTTAATTATAAAATCTAAGCTAAATGGAAACAAAAGTAAGACTAAGAAGTGTTGTTTGTTGATCTTAGATGTGAAAACAGCTGCACTTCCTTTCATACCCTTTTCTTATTTAAATTATTATGTAATTTTTAATTTATCTACTTAATAATTTTTAAAGTTGATACCAAATAATTTAGAGATCTAGATAGATTTGTTGAGATCTATCACTAATTATATCTTTTAAATAATTTAATCAGTGGCTAAAGAATGTCTAAAAATATGTTGTTGTTGGGCATGCTTATAAATTTATAACATTTTATAAAATTTTAGTATGTTGTACATACTAAACAAGATGCTCGCACTTGCTTTAAAAAAGAAAAAAAAAAGATGCTCGTATAAATTTTCAGGTGTAAGAATATTACCTGTCTATATAAAATTCAACGAATTTCTTCGTATTGGGCCTTGACTTAGAGTGGTGATAGTGGCCCATCCACTTCTTGTCTTATTACATTTGTTTATTTGTTTCATTATTTTCATTTTTTTTAACATTAACATTTTACGTACCGAGAACCGTCAAGATTAATCATTGATAGCGTAATTCGAATAACTATTTCCATAATAAGAAGATGATAACTTCTACTAGGAGAAGACTTACATACACATCTTGTGTTTTAATAGAAAAAGAATGAGACTTAAATCCTTGATCTCTTAGGATCAAGAGAGGTATTCAACCATTTTAACTAAAAAGTAGCGTATATAATTTCTAATTTCACTGTCAATAGAATTACAAAATAAATAAAAAAAATCTTGATAAACTCTTATAAATCACTCATACTATTATCTTCTTCCTTTATTTATTTATTTTTTTAAAGAGAAATAATGAAATTTCACCCTAGAATCGTGGTGTCATGATGACTGCCAACTCTATAAATTCATGAAATTTGACCCTATAATTAATCAGCATGGCAAGCATGCCACATTATGCATGATGTTTAGCTCAACACGTTTGTCAAATAAATCAACCACTTAAAGATGATTTGTAAGAAATAATAATGATGGACATAGTCTGATTAATAATCATACTTCTCAACAAAGCTGAAGTCTTAAGTTTGAACTCCTTCTTTTTCCATTGCTTAAAAAAAACTACATGCATTTTGTTTTTATTAAAAACATGTATAAATAACAAAATATAACCGTTTTATGGGCACTAATAAATTTAGCTAGCAAGATTATTTATAATTGTATAAGAGTTATTATTATTATTTTTTTTAAATTTCCTCTTAACTTTGATTTATATCTATTATAATATATATACTTTTTAAAAAAATAAATATGATATGACAATTTCAAAAAGGTTTTCCTAATTTTCCATGTAACTCCTTTAGCTTTCTCTTCTTAATGTTTTGTGAATTGAATGTCCATCCTAAACAAGGGTCACATATCAAAACTCATTTCAAATCAGACAAATTTTCCACAAAGAAAGAGTGTTCAATACCTCATGTCATTAACATCATATTCCGTGAACAATCAATCGATTGCTAAGAGATGATGACAGGAGGTTGATGGTCTAAACGTATATGTTTGAAGAGTAGAACATACGGAAACAAGAGTGCTCGTGGTTGTCCCACATTGATCACCCAAATCAAGTCAATCAAGGAAGCCACAAGAAAGGACCATGATGGAAATGTATAGGGATGAGAACTAAGTATAACTCCATATTTTAAGGAAATTTTACATCATTATTATGTTGGACATAGGTTAAAAACAAATGATACCCACCATTTTAATTCAAAATTATAATTAAGTTTTTATGTAGCGAAAAATAGAGAATACATATTTTCACTATTTTTTTTTTGTCTTAAGAAACATCATATAGAGCTGAAAAATATTACATTACCGTTGAAGCAGCTGTGCCACAATAATGCTAATTATCGATTCCTTTTTGGCTGTCATTTAATATGAGAAGTAATCAAATGGCAGCATCATTTGTTTGTTTTTGGCTGTCATTTAGTAAGAACTCTGATTGGATATGACTTTTCATGGTAAGAAAGTTTTCGATGAAAACGCAGGGAAGTGGTAGTGTGTCTAAAAATCGCTAGTTAAAAACTAAAAAAGCGAAAAAGAAATTAAAATCATATCGAATTTGATATATTATTAGGTTGAATAGATTATTTTTTTTATCAAGCTACATTAGATGGTAATTATATATTAATTTTTTTAAGATATAGAAAGTTATTATTCATTTATTGAAAAAAATTATGAGAATTATTTATTTAAATTTTAAGTTGTTAATTTGTGCTCTGTGAACACAGATTAAGATCGCCTTAAAGATATTGACTCTACTTTAATATATTCAATTCAAAAAACAAAAGGTACTAGACATATATAGCTTGCTAATTTGATTGGAATTAATGTGTTCATGAGACCCTCATAAACATCAGGAATAAGGGTTCTTAACTATCAATTATTAATCTCTTATTTAACACTGCATATGTATAATAAGGAAGAAGAAGTAATAGCCATTTGTATTTCAATGTGAAATTAAAAAAAGAAAAAATGAAAAAAAGAAAAAAAGAAAAGAAAATACTGTCAAAAGGAGATTAAAATAGAGTTAATATATAAGGTTAAGGATCCACTCAGTTTACAATTAATTAGATATGATTCTTTTTTTTTTTTTTTTTAAATATTCCCAAAACTCCACCGTCTCTCTTTAAATTCATAAATATGATACTGGAAAGACTGCAACAGTGGATATATATATATATATATATATATATATTAAGAAAGATATTAATTGCTTCTTTAGTAACCTTAAATTTCGTATGGCCAGAGAATTAATGCTTCCAGTCTTTTTTTCCCTTGACTTATTTCAATGTACTCCATGTTTGGTGGAGAGTCCTATCGCTTTAAGAGTCAAGATGTGATCGATTTATTTGTGCTAAGAAATTAAATTCCTGGAGTCCTCGAGTTCGATTGATTTACTCAGAAATTTGATACTCATAGAATTTGAGAAAATTATTGCATTGACTAGAAACTAAGGATTACCTAATGGTATCTCAAAACAAACAAAAAAAAGGATATTACCTAATGGAAATGGCTCTTTTGTTTACAATACTAAAATAGTAAAATTAGTAGTGGAACTAAAATCGAATTTTTAAAATTAGTTATTTTATCAAGGGAACTATAAACCATGAATAAAAATATGGAAAAATTTCATTTGGTTCCTATGTATTTTGAAAATTTCTCACTTTTAAATATGAATGTGTTTGTTATTCCTGTGATCTCTATTTGTAAACTAACTCTTTAAGTTAGTCTCTACTAGGGGTGGTAATATAGGTTCTGATACGACGGGTTGATACGAATTCGCAAAAAACAAATGGATATGAGTTGGAGTTAAACGAATTCGTATCGTAATCGTGTCAATCCATTTATTAAACGAATCAAATTGGATTTACATAAACGAATTGCGGGTTGACATGATTAAATAGGGAGAAATTATAATTTAATATATTAGAGAGGTTAGTGTGTAATTATGCATTTATATATATACACATATTCAATTATTCATCCAAAACCTAAACAATCTAACTCATTCAAGCTCATTTCGGTAGCACACCCACACCCTACGACCCATTTCGTCGACTCACCCCCTTCTCCCTCACAGTCACCATCTTCTCTCTCAAGGTCATCGTCTGGTCGCCATCTTCTCTCCACAGTTGTCACCAATTCTCCCTTCGTCCTTCACGTTCGCCGTCCGATCTTCCCTCATCCCTCTCGGTCGCTGGTCATTCTTACCTCCTCCCTCATGGTAGTTGGCCGTTCTCTCCTCCTCCCTCACGATCGTTGCCCGTTCTCCCCTCCTCCCTCACGGTCGATGCCCTTTCTCCATTTCTCCTCAAGATCGTCGCCTTTTCTCCACGGTCCACGATCAAATCCACAGCTCCACCGCCAGATCCACCATCTCCACCACCATAATGTTATGAAATTTTAATTTTTATGGATTTGCATTGAGTTTGAGTATGATTTGATTTCATTTTGTTGTTGATTTAATTTACTGAGTTTTTTGTTTTTAGAAAATTAATGTGTTGGTTTTTATGTGTTGATTCTGTTGAATTTGGTGTTTGGTTTTTATGTGTTAATTCTATTAAATTTGGTGTTTGGTTTTTATGTATTGATTCCGTTGAATTTGGTTTTTAATTTTTATTTGTTGAATTTGTTGTTTAAATATTTAATTGTGAATGATTTATTATATATACGTTTAAAATATTATTAAGATTAAACGAGTTAAACGAATTCAACGGGTTAAACGAATTAAACGGGTTAAATGAGTTAAATGGATTAAACAAATTAACGGGTTAAATGAATTAGAATTCTTTATGATCCAAGTACTAAACGAATTAATCGTGTCGTGTCTTGTCATTCGTTTATAAATAAATTCGTGTCGAATCCAAAAATACCAACCCGTTTCTTAAACGAATTCGTGTCGAATTGGTCGAATTCATAAACGAATTGAATTGAATTCAACTCAACCCGACACCCCAACCTGTTTTGCCACCCTTAGTCTCTACAGTTGATCAAACATTAGTCAAACATTAAGAGATAAGGTTATTTTTGTTATTTCAATGAATTAAAAAAAATTAAACATTAAAAATGAAAAAATAAAAAGAAATTGTGATATTCGCAGTTCATCATAATATGATAAATGGTGGAGATTATTTCATAAAACATATTATTAAATTATATAAAAAACTTAAAAAATCAAAAATCAAAATTTTAAAATTTTAAAAAATGTTGACAAAAAAGACAAATTAAAAATGAAAATGAAAATCAAGAACCAAGCAAACCCAAAGCAAAGCTACTTCAAAAAAATCACAATCACACACACACAAACACATCCACATTCAATCAAACATCACTTGAGAATACACTCTCATTACGTTCTTGAAAGTTAGAGCAGTTGAAGACAATTGGATGGGAGCTCGGTGATTGTGAGGAGGTTGATTTTTGCAGTTAAGGACAAGAGGGCCAAGGTCGATTTTTATTGTGATGACGACAGTGAAGCAAGCCTCTTGATGATGGACTTGCACTCATAAGCGAGCCTCTCCATGTGTTGTGATTGGAGGTTTGGTTTTGGTGGGAGAGGAGGTGGAGGACAGGAGAGGATGAAGTGGTGGCTATGTTGGTAGTGGAAGTGGAGGTGGTGTTGAGAGATGAAGTGGTTTTGTGTGCTTGTTTGAAATTTGGGTTCTTGGTACTTGTTGAGAGATAGCTGTGTCAGTGAAATCTGGGTTTCAATACAGATTTCCAAATTTTAAAGATCTGGGTTGAAAGTTCAATTATTATTATTATTTTTAAAAATTTTTGTTTTTATTTTTTTTAATGATATATGGGTTTCAACCTAGATTTTCTACTTTTTATTTTAATTAATTGATTAATTATTGTTGCTTTGATGAAATTAGAGTTTCAACCTAGATCTTCAAATTTGAAGATTCACTTATTTATTTGCTATAATTTTTGTTTTTATTTTTTTCTTTAGTGAAGATTCAGGTTCCAGATCTACAAAATTTAAAAATTTGAGTTGAACCCATATTTTTCACTTTTTAAATTAATGTTTTTATTTTTTTACTTTAATGATCAAGATCTTAAAATTCAATTGAAGATCTGAGTTAAAATTCACATATTTTATTTTATAATTTTATTTTTTAATTTATATTTGCGCAAGAATTTTTAACATAAAGATGGTTAAAACAATCTTTATACTTTTTGTTAACCTTAGGGACCATAAGAGTTATAAATGTATTCGTATTTGAAAATAAGAAATTTTTCCAAAATATAGGGATCCAAGAAAAATTTTTCCTAAAAAGATTAGGAAGAATCATAGTTTGTGTTTTTTATTGGTGAAATATTCTCTGTTCCAGAACTAGTACATGTACATTTATGTCTAGTGAATAAATGGTTTTTTTTTCTTTTGGTTGTACTTCTCATATATAAAGAGTTAAATGAGGAAATTTGGCATAATCTTTTTTTTTTTTTAATTTTTTTTTAATTTTTTATTCCTTTGATTTGATTCAATGTATAATAACTTTAGGAAGTCCAATAGCTTAGAGAGTCAATAGGTGATCGATTTAATTACGCTAACAAATTAAATTCCTAGAGTCATTCAACAAACCCGTTATTTTTTCAACACTTAATTCCAAAACTAGATGCTCATAGGATTTCAGAAAAATTATTGGCACTGACTAGAAATTAAGGCTGCTTTAATTAGAAATGGCTTTTTCTTTATAGCATTAAAATTAGCTTGAATTTTGAACCAACACTGAAATTTCAAAATTAGTTTTTTCCATACTATCATGTTAACAAATAGACCATAATTCTGAATAAGACCATAATATATAAATAAAGGGCCATGGTTTGCATAATTTGTTTATAAACTATAGTTTGTGAACATTGGTATTGTTAAAAAGAAACTTATTTTAAAAGTTTAGTGTTAATTAAAAAATTCACACTGATTTTAGTATTATTTTTTGAGATTTAATAAACTTTGCTTTGAAAAATAACTTTCACTAAGTGGATGCATGACACTGACACATTGCACATCACGTCTTTGAAATTGGATTTAGTATTGATCTGATTTTTATTGGTGTTTTGAAGATCCATTGACATGAGACAAACCTTTATAAATGAATAAATAAGATTAATTTACTTTTTGCTTTTTCTCTCTCTCTCCCACTTTTAAATACAAAATTTTATTATATCAAAACATCGGTAAACATTAGATCGACAGGATTTAAGTCTCGCAACTTTATAGACATCAAATGGAAAAAAAAAAAAAAAAAGAAGAAACATTTAATGACATGCTATATATAATCTCTATCCAAAAAATTTGTTTGCATCACTTTTACAAAATAAATGCGATATATAAATATACATACATATATATATATATATATACACACACTTCCAAAATTATGGTGGAGTTTTAAGGCCTACCATGAATAACTATTAATATATGTGGAATTTGTAGGAGTAGATATCTGTTAATTATAAAAATATATATTTGGACAATTTATGTAATAATTAATCTTACAAAATATATATTTGGACAATTGGTATTTTGCGTTTGCCGGTTCACAAATAATTATTAATATACGTGGAATTTGTAGGAGTATATATCTCTTAATTGTGAAAAAATATATTTGGACAATTTATGCAATAATTAATCTTACTAAATATATATTTGGACAATTTATGTAATAATATATATTTGGACAATTGGTATTTTGCATTTGCCGGTTCACGAATAATTATTAATATATGTGGAATTTGTAGGAGTAGATATCTCATAATTATGAAAATATATATTTGGACAATTCATGTAATAATATATATTCCAAATATATATTTGGACCATTGGTATTTGGGGTTTGCCGGTTCTTTGAGTTAGCTTTCACAGGCGAAGCTGGAACAAAGTTGCATGGTAGCTTGGGGTCTTTGATTCAACAGAAATTCAGCAATTCATGCAGGTTCAGTTCGAGTTTCACATGAACTTGTAGAATGGACGAGCGTGCTATTGGAGGAATTTCATAAAGGCTGGAATTTTTTACTTTTTTAGAATATTTAATTTTAGGGATAATCCCAAAAAACCCCCTCACTTTTGATAAATTATCTATTCTCCCCCATATGGTTTTGTTTTTATCCAAATTACCGCCTAACTTTTAATTAAACACCCAAAATACCCCCTGAAGGCGTATGAAAAGACGGTAATACCCTTGACAGTAACAGATTCCGTTAAATGAATAAGGTTGACCATTTGACTCTGGGGGTAAAAGCGAAAATACGAAAGAAAGTTAAAAATTTATATATTAATTAATTAAAATATGAAAAATTAAAATAAATAAATAATTTAAATATAAAAATATAAAAAATAAAGATATTTTTATTTAAAAAAATAAAAAATTTAAATAAAAATATATATATTTTTTCAGTTACTCAGTACCTTTTCTCTCTAACCTCACCGTTCTCTCTCTCCCTAACTTCACCAGTCTCTCTCTCTCTCTAACTCACCGCTCAGGCTCCGTCGCTTGCCGTCGCCTCCGCCAGACATCCACCACCAACCTTTCCCTCGCCGACTCCTCTTTATCTCTCTCTCTCTGGTGCCGCCGTCGCCTCCTTCTCTCCTCTCATCTCCTCTTTCTTTTCAGATCAGGATCGAACCCAGACAACTGGGTTCGGCTGGGTTCCAACCCAAACGAACCCTCATCTGGGTTCGGTTTGAACCCAGATGAGGGTTCGTCTGGGTTGGAACCCAGATGAGGGTTCGTCTGGGTTGGAACCCAGATGAGGGTTCGTCTGGGTTCGAACCTAGATGGAACCCAGATGAGGGTTCCAGACGAACCCTCCTATGAGTTTGAACCCAGATGAGGGTTCATCTGGGTTCAGTTGAACCTTCAACTGGGTTACTAGGTTCAAACCCAGATGAACCCAGTGCTTGATGATTTTATTTTTCAATCTTTGTGGATTTGTTGTGATTGATTATTGTTCAATGTGGCTTTATTGATTTGTTGTTAATGGTTGTGGGTATACCGATTTGTTGTGATGGTTGTTGGTATGATCATGGTTGTGGGTCTGGATGATGTAATGGCTGTGGAGATCCAAAATCTGGATCTCCATTTTTTTTTTTTATTTTTGAAAAATTTTTATTTTAAATTTTTCATCTGGTCTGTGGTTGGTATATTGGAGGTTGGTGATGAAGATTGATGATGATGGAGATGGAGGTTGAAGCGGTTGAAGATGAAAATGGGCGATGAATCTCCCGTTTTTTTATCAATTTTTTTTTTAATTGAAAATTACGTTGTAATTATTTTATTTTTTAAATAAAAATGTTTTATCAGGGTTAAAATTGTTATTTTGTAATTTTATTAACTTTTCTGTTAATTTACTCACAGAATGGGGTAATTTGGACAAAAATGAAACCTAAGTACTAAAATGGACATTTTTGTAAACTAGAACCGGGTTTTTGGGATTATCCCTTAATTTTATTTACGTCAAGAGATTAGTTGGCCATGGGCCAGTTCTAACATGAAATTCTCGTGAAGGAGAGGCACAAGAACATATCATGATTTACTTGTCACGTTAAATCTTGTGAGTGAGCGGTTAAAGTGGTTCACCCAAAACTTCTTTTTCCAACTAAGAATCGATTGACCGTACTTTCCCGAAAAATTCACTACGAAGAAAGTCAGGTACTAAAAAATGTGAGTCTACTAATTCTCTTTGAAAAACAAATGCTACCAAATATAGCTTGCACTTATTCTTGGGGTAGATCATGAGACAACCTATTAACATTAGTAAGGCTCCTTTCTTATAAAATCTTGGGATATTTTGAAAAACTCCCTAAAATAATGGTGAATTAGTCCCGGTTTTTTGTATTAGGTGAAGTGCCCCCTGCCATTAACTTTCCTTTCAAAAAGTTAGTATTTTCTATCCAAAACCATGAAATGACCAAAATACTCTTATTAAGATTATGTGAAATACCTATCATACTCTTCAAATATATGTAATGACTAAAATAACCTTTAAATTATTAATTAAAAATAATATTAAATAAAAAATTTGAAAAATAAAAAATAACTAATTAACAAAAATGTAATTGATTTTTTGGATTCGATCTTCATCTTCAAACAATCCACCTTTATCAACAAACAGTCCATCTTCAACCAACCATATCTAGTTCATCAACAAACAACCCAGTTTCATCAACAAACAACCCACGTTTATCAACAATCTATACTTGCAACAATCAATCCCTATCAAAACCACACAAAAAACCATACAAAACAATCCATTCATCAACCCATCAAAATTGACCAATGCCAGAAACATTAACCTACAATCTCATCTCCAACATCTCCAAAACAACAAACCCACAAAACCATCAAAGTTTGTATATTAAATCAAAATTCAAAAAATTAAAAAAAAAAAATTGACAAACTCAGTCGAATCTAAGTTCGACGTACCCATTGAACTCAGATTGTCTGGGTTCGAACCCAAATGAAACTAGATTCTATTCGATGAACCAATTTTCATTTGAGTTTGAACCCAGACGATCTGGGTTCATCAAACCCAGATCCAACTGGGTTTGACGAACCCAAATTTTTGAACCTAAACAAGAAGAAGAAGAAGAAGAAGAAGAATAAGAAGAGAAGATGGAGAAAAAGTGAGAGAGAGTGCTTTCTGTGGAGAACCTAGATTTTGAAGAAGAAGGAGAAAAGAAGAAGAAGAAGAGAGATAGAGAGATGGAGACCAGGTTTTGACTAGGGGATTTTATAATTTATTTTTAATTATTTTGTTTTTTTTTTAATTTAATTTTATTAAAACAAATAAAATTATTGATTGAATTACCATTATACCCTTCAACTTTAACATCAACTGCTTTTTTTGACTAGTAGGAGTGGTTCACCTAATAAAATTAAAATTGGGGGCTGTTCACCATTATTTTTCTTTTCATGGGGTGTTTCGTAGTATTTCTAAAAGGGAAATCTTCTCTTACTCAATATTGCATAAAGGGAGAAATTGTAACAATTTCAACGAGGAAGAAAACAAAAAGTTTTGAGAAAAAAAAAAAAAAGAAACCCCAAACGGAAATCGAGAGTTTATAGTATAGGTCCAATTGAACATGCAATTTAGGAATAGTTCTTTACTTTTCATGATATTTATGGAAATTCTTCGAAATCTCTTCTTCATAAATATGATAATGTAACAACGTAATATGAAATTGAGAATTTTTTTTTCCTTGAAGCTACTTCGAAACTACTTTGTGATTTCTCATTTGATCTTTTATGGATAGAGGTTATATTCTTGCTTTGCTTTTCGTTTTACTCTTTGTCATATAAGGCATACAAGTAAAGAATTTGGAATTGTCTTTTTGCCTGGATTTGATAACTTTTTTACTCTCTATGTTAGGATGTGTGATCTAATTATGGTAATAAATCAATGGACCATGAGGAGCCGATTGCTTTCCAATATTAATTTATCAACAATTAATAATATGATTAAAAAATATGAGGACAAAGTTAGGTGGAGAGAGGATCATTTTCTTGTCATTTCAATTAGAATTTGATTACCTTACCCAACCACTAATCTTATCTTTCAATTGGAGCTAATAAAGTAGTTGTAAATGTGGGTATTGAAGCTAATCCAATCATTCCAAATGAGGGATAAAGTTAGTAATAAAGTAAGGTAGTTAAACCCTTTCAATCAATGGGTGGTTAGGATGTAAATGCTTTCCACTAAAACTTTATCAATAACCAAACACATGTTTCAAAATATGAGAAAAAATTTAAGGCGGATAGAGAACCCAAATCCTATCATTTCAATCAATGGGCGGTTAAGATATAATTACTTTATACTAAACTCTATTTACAACCAATCAAATGTTTTCAAAAGATGAGGAAATAGTTCAGGTGGGAAGAGCATCTAAATTTATATAACACTCACTTAGGGATTATTTGTTTTTTTTACTTAAAACTTAATAGTGCTAAATTGTATCTATTAATTTGTTTTCGTTTGTTTTTGTTAAGTGGTCAAACCACTTAAAACTATCCAAAAATAACTGAAAAAATTAAATAAGAATTTTTAACTTTTCACTTAATTACAAATTACTTAATGACATTTAGAGTTTTTATTCCAAATTTATCCTCCCTAAAATAGCATAATTTTAAATTTATCCTAATTTTATATTGTTTAATTTTTTTTTTCTTGATACTTATAAAAAATATATTTGAAAAGAAAAATCTACATACATCTCATCTCAAATTGTCTTGAAATTAAATTAATATATTTTAATTTACAATTTAAACATTCATTTTTTAGTTGTTTTCTTAAATATATTAATATATTTAAATATATAAATATAGTTAATACTACTATATTTCTTAATCATGTTTTAATTATAAATAAAATATTTTTAATGTTTACATAAAAGAATTCATTAAATTATTTATTTTCATATGTTTGTATTAAATTAATTAAAATTATATAACAACAAATAGTTAAAAGGGTATAAATATTAAATTACTAGTTTTCAGATAATTTTAACTTTAAAAAACAAACAAGTTTATAATATATTCAGAAGTAAGAGAAAAAAAAAAAAACATATTATTCAGATTTCAGGTTTCAGTCACCATTCAGTCTTTAGTAACACTGTTTAGCTTTCAGATAAAAAAACAAACGACCCCTTAGTGGATGAGATTGTTCATCACCGTGTTTCTAAATATCGAGACATGGTGCCACACAATTGTAATTTCAAATTAAAAGCTTAGATTGATACATAAATGATGTGATTTTATTTAACAAAACTACACATAACGTGAAATGACTACTTGCTGTTTACATAGATTACACGTTTCATTTAAGAATGCTTAAATTGTGATCAATGGATAGAATAACATGATCCTAAGTCATATTCATCTATATTCACATCATAAATCCAATGTCATTAATTCTTGGTGAAGAATTCCACAAATGGAATCCAAAAATATCAAATCTAGAAAAGGGATATTAATTAGAATTTAATTAGTTGATAAAGTACAAAAGCTAATTAGAATTTTTTTTATACTTTGCTTCTTGATGTAAAAAGAAAATGACTTTTCACTTCTAAAGGAATTTGCACTAATATAGACTTGTTTGGCAATTTCTTTAATTTTTCCTTCAGATTATCTAAAAAATAGAAAAAAAATTTCTCGGTATTTTTATTCAATAAAAGTCTTTCACATGATTACATATTCATGTATTCTAAAAGACATGGAAAAGACTTGTAAAACAGGAACATTGCTTAGTATAACTAATCAATTTTTAAAACGAAAATGTAAAGAAACGTTGTTCTCTTAATGGAGTGTAGAAAATTGAAGAAAGAGTGAGAATGGGTGTAAGGAAAAATCATATACAAGTTTATGTAATAGGCACTGTTGACACTCGATTTCGGTCAACCCGGTCCTTTTAAGCCCAATACCTACAATATGACAAACCACACACGAAACACACAATACTAAAACCAAAACCAACAAGACAACCGGACTTTTTACGTGGTTCGGCAAGAAACAATGACCTACGTCCACGACAATTACCCCTTCTCACTTCCGGAGTAACTGTATTTTATTTCACTTTGCCCTTTACATTGAATTCTATCTCCTATTTATACTGGAGATGTTACAGTCAGAATAGGCTTAAGAATCTTACAGATAAGGCAAAAAATAATATACATTAATTAGGATAATCTCTTTCGAGATTATCTCTCCCGCACATATAGCAATTTTCAAGAGTGTTTGATTTGCATGAGAATAGGCAAACTGTCACCTTTCCTATTTTGAATTGATTCCCCTTCCAGAAGGTCAATCGGTTAATTCTTATGAATAACTTGTCCAGCGATCAGACGTTGCCTCAAACGAGCAGACCGCTTCATTGGCCTAATGCCTCCTTTATCGGACAGACGAGCAGACTTAACTGTCCCTCAGTCAAGCGGACGAGCAGAATTCTTGGTCGTTATGACAATCAATCATCGATCAGGCCTTTGATTTCTAGCAGATTATATTTAGTCTTTATCCACCAGTTAAACCTTCAACACCAACCGACCTTATGTGTAATCAGGTGTCCTCGGGTACACAAGTTAATGGCTATCTCCCTGACTTCTGTCTATTTTGACCAGGCCTTTTCGGGCTTCCCCTCACAAGGCGATACAATGGGCCTTCGTTTCTGGGCTTTATTCATTTTACCAAAAATACCCACAACAGGCACCATAACAATATATAAGAAAAATTTGAGTCAAGCAATCTGATGTATCAACCCACTCACACTATGTAAAGTTGATTCAAAAAACAAAACTCTGAACTTTGTATTTTCTCATTTGGGTCGCCAAACATATCATTTCATAAATAATATGGTATGTTCTCGAAAATAAGAAACCATATAATAGATTCCTAAATTTTCCAGTCTGTTATGCCGGAAAACTATGTGCCAATATAAATACTCTTGATAGCTTGAAAATTGTGTGATTATAATATTTATAAAAATCACTTGTAACTGTTAAGATAATTAATCACAAACCTTTAATCCCTTACCCACAAAAATCTCATAAAAAAACGTAACTAAAAATTATAAATATATAAGAGGAAGCATCCTGGAAAATGGAGGCCCACGAATTCCTTATGTTTTCCGATCACGCAAATCCTCCAAGCTTTAAATTTAAACCGAATCAGTTACCAGATTTTAATGCAGATTTTATAGGAAGATTGGATTGAGGAAGCAACAGCGAAATTTCATGCCCCTGTAAGTTTGCCATAAAAACAGCGTTTGAAGTCTTGGTTTTTCACACTTACAAGCTACAAAGCCTGCGTTTTTTTTTTTTTTGGTCTTTTCTTCCATTGTTGTTACCAGTCTTGTTTGGAGTCATGACTTTACGGTTTCGAAAACCAAGTCAAGAGATCGTCCAGGATGATCATGACGGTGTTGTTTCGTCGTCGAAAGTTCACCAGAGGAGGTGGCGGATGGCTTTCAGGGCCATATATTTCACCAGGGTTCTTGTTTCCTTGACCAGGAAAGTACTTGTTCAAAACAACAAGCTTCTGCGTCACTCTCTATCCTATGTTGCCATTGACATTGGAAACGATAATCCTGGTATGGGAAGCCTGGAAAGGAGTCTGGAGACACATTCTTTTCTTGAAGTTGATAAGAGGATGATCAGTGAGATGGTGAGAGAGAAAAGCTTTGAGTCTTTGAGAAATCTTGGAGGAGTGAAACAGGTGGCTCAGGTTCTAGGAAGTGATCCGAAAAGTGGTGTCAGAGACAGTGAAGCTGATCTTGTGGTGAGAAGGAGCATTTTGGGAGACAACAGGTATGCAAAACAGCCACTGAAAAGCTTTATGAGTTTTGTTTTTGAGGCATTGAAGGATACAACTATTATTATACTTTTGGTTTGTGCTGCACTTGCTTTGGGGTTTGGTATCAAACAAGAGGGTATAAAAGAAGGGTGGTATGACGGTGGTAGTATTATAGTTGCTGTGTTTTTGGTTGTCATTGTCTCTGCCGTGAGCAATTTTAAGCAAAATAGACAGTTTGAGAGACTTTCTAATGAGAGCAGTGATATAAAGGTGGAGGTTGTGAGAGGTGGGAGGCACAGGCCTGTTTCTATTTTCGATATTGTTGTGGGGGATGTTGTGTTCTTGAAGATTGGTGATCAGATTCCAGCTGATGGGTTGTTCCTGGAAGGCCATGCCATGAAGGTTGATGAGTCAAGCATGACTGGTGAGAGTGACCACGTTGATATTGATGAGAGAAATCCATTCTTGATATCTGGAACAAAGGTCACTGATGGCTATGGAGTCGTGCTTGTGACTTCTGTTGGGATGAACACAGCCTGGGGAGAGATGATGAGTGCTATCAGCCATGAATTAAACGAAGAGACTCCGTTACAGGCTCGTTTGAATAAAATGACTTCGTACATTGGGAAGATTGGATTGGCAGTGGCGGCGGTTGTTCTTGTGGTGATGCTGATTCGATATTTCACAGGAAACAAAGAGTATCTTGGAAAGAAGACGAAATTTGATAATGTGATGAATTCTGTTGTGGGGATTGTTGCTGCAGCTGTGACAATTGTGGTTGTGGCAATTCCTGAAGGCTTGCCTCTGGCTGTGACTCTGACACTGGCTTTTTCCATGAAGAGAATGATGAAGGATAATGCTATGGTGAGGAAACTCTCTGCCTGTGAGACAATGGGCGCAGCCACAACAATCTGTACAGATAAAACAGGCACTCTAACATTAAATCAAATGCAGGTTACAGAATTCTGGCTTGGAATGGAAGCAATGGAGGGTGAGAAGTCCTTGGAATCAGCACCAAATGTTTATGAATTGCTGCAGGAAGCTGTTGGCTTGAACACGATTGGGAGTGTTTATAGAGAGAATTCTACATCAGCTCCTGAGATTTCTGGTAGTCCAACTGAGAAAGCTATACTTTCTTGGGCTGTGGTGGATTTAGGTATGGATGTTGATGTGCCAAAACAGAATTGTGAGATAATACATGTTGAGGCCTTCAATTCGGAGAAAAAGAGAAGTGGGGTTTCGATGAGGAGGATTGGTGAAAAGGCTGTTCACACACACTGGAAGGGAGCTGCAGAGATGATTGTAGCGGTGTGTTCACATTATTATGATGGAAGTGGGACGATCAAAGAAATGGATGATGAAGAAAGAAGGAAAATTGAGATGATTGTCAAGGACATGGCAGAGAAGAGCTTGAGATGCATTGCATTTGCCCACAAAAAAACTGAAGAGGAAGTTCTTGAGAAGCTTGAAGAAACTGGATTCACATTGTTAGGGGTTGTTGGCTTGAAGGATCCATGTCGTCCTGGAGTCAGAAGAGCTGTAGAAAGCTGTAGAAATGCAGGGGTGAAAATCAAGATGATAACAGGAGACAATGTGCACACAGCGAGAGCTATAGCTATCGAATGTGGAATTCTGAATCTTGATGAGGGTTTAGGCTCTGAAGCTGTGGTGGAAGGTGTAGAATTCAGAAACTACACAACCGAAGAAAGGATGGCAAGGATTGAAAACATTCGAGTTATGGCTAGATCTTCCCCATTTGACAAGCTTCTGATGGTGAAAAGCTTGAAGGGGAAAGGCCATGTTGTGGCAGTCACTGGTGATGGCACCAATGATGCACCTGCTCTGAAGGAAGCCGACATTGGACTCTCCATGGGAATCCAAGGGACTGAAGTTGCGAAGGAGAGCTCGGATATTGTCATCCTGGATGATAATTTCGCTTCTGTGGTGACAGTTTTGAGGTGGGGAAGGTGCGTGTACAACAACATTCAGAAATTCCTTCAATTTCAGCTCACTGTCAATGTTGCCGCCCTTGTCATAAACTTTGTCGCGGCCATTTCTTCAGGAAAAGTCCCTTTAACAGCCGTGCAGTTGTTGTGGGTGAACCTGATAATGGATACTTTAGGTGCATTAGCATTGGCTACAGAGCAGCCCACCAATGATCTCATGAAACAGCTGCCTGTAGGCCGATCCAAGCCGCTTATAACAAGAATCATGTGGAGGAACCTCATAGCTCAGGCTGTTTTTCAGGTAACTATCTTACTGACTCTACAATTTCAGGGAAGATCCATCTTTCATGTGTCTGAAACAGTCAAGAACACCATGATCTTCAACACTTTTGTCCTCTGCCAAGTCTTCAATGAATTCAATGCCAGGAAGCTTGAAAAGAAGAACATATTCCAGGGAATTCACAAGAACAAGCTGTTTATAGGAATCGTTGGAGTCACCCTAATTCTTCAGATGGCAATGGTGGAGTTCCTGAAGAAGTTTGCCAACACCGAGAGGTTGAATTGGGGGCAGTGGGCTGTCTGCATTGGCATCGCTGTTCTGTCATGGCCAATTGGTTTTCTGTTCAAGTGCATTCCAGTTTCTGGCAAGCAAAGATTTCTCAAGTTTACAGCTTCTCCAATCTGATCCACATTTCTATACCATAAATAAAGTTAGCTAATTCAGTTTACAGACATATCTTAGTAGTTAGTTCTACTTGTAAAGAGTCGATCTGATTTCTTAGTTCATGACTAAAAATTTTATTATTAATATTGTTCGTAATTATCATGTGCATTTTTCACTTTGAGTTGTGGGCATATTAGTGATAAAACAAAGGGAAAAAACATAAAAAATTCAAAGTAATTTTCACCTGTTAGTATCAAATTCAAAAGTTTAAACTGATAAAAAATGTCAAACAAATAAGATCTCTAACACATCCTCTCATGTGGTGCCAGCATAACGGACTAGTCACCTGACTCAAAATATTATTAGTGACACCATATCCTGTCACGCAGACAGTTCGAATACAGACTCTTAGGACAACACAAGGTCTGATACCGTATTAGCAACCATCAAAATTATCTCAAGCTTATAGCTTCTCCTACCTGAACCACATAGACATTTCTTAGTTCAACTTGTTTATAGTTAGCCTGATTTCTTAGTTCATGACTTGAAATTTTATATTGAAAATTGTTCTTAATTACCATGTTCAGTCTTACCTTTTGTTATTGGCATATCAATGGTAAAACAAACATTAAAAATATTATAAGTAGCTTCCACCATATATCAGTTGCAATTCAAGGAAAATCTGTGACTCTTTCGAGTTTGGGCTTGGCCTAACATCAGAAAAAGGCAATTAAGTCTGTCATCAATAGGCCTGTTCTGGATAAGCAAAATAAAGTGATTTTTGTAGAAAGTACTTTAGCTCAGTAATGCTGGTTACAGAAACATTTAATACATACCATAGAGAAAATTCTAGGAAGTACTCAAAGAGTAATTCTATTATGAAAACAGTTTTTATTTAAATCTATAGGCCATTATAGATATTTGTTGTTAGTCCTGCATAGGAGTTAAAGTTGCTTCAGTTGTAACAATAATGAAAAAATCTTTCATGGGTTTGCCTCATTTCTAATGTGGTGAGATGGACTAATGAAAGAGTATCATAACCACATCTTCTTCTTCTTCTTCTTTTTTTCTTTTTTTTTTTTTTTTTTTAAAAAAAAATCTCTCTTACATTTTCCATTATTATTATTATTATTCTTTCTTTTACCTTTTCTGTTGGTCCGTCTCGCCACATTAACAGTAAGACGAACCCATAGAAGACTTTCTCAACGATAAGAGTAGAAAGTTACCATTTCCCATTGCGCACGTCCCTTCGTAACCATCGCAGCATGTCAATCAGGGAGACAATTACCATTTCCGACATAGTAACCCACGTTTGCATTTAATGTGCCGTCAAAGGATTAAATGTAGGATTGTTGCAACCCTAGTTGGAGCACGGTCACCCGATTTGAACGGATTTTACCCAACCGAATAGCTTCGAGTCAAATCTATTCGGGGCCAATGTATAGGTACAAGATAGGGCCAATGGAAAGTACACATGTCAGCATGGCAGAAACATAACATGTGGCACATTGTCTAGACTTCAGGGTGAAGGTGACTTTAGATACGTTAAATTATTCGTAGTAATTCATCATCGAAGGCAAGAAATGATGACCTTCGGAAGACCTAGTGACCTTCGAGGGAACTATTCTAGTAAATCAGTAATATATGTCCAACATACAATGAACATCTGTCAAGACGAAGTTGATTCAAGCGATAAGTGGCAAACAACCTTGCATGTATCATGACACTTAGAAGGTAAGTTTTATTCCTTTATAAAAAGTGATTTTACAATTCATCATTCATTTAGAGTGGTTTTACCAATTGCTTTTTTTGAGATAAATTGATTTTGGAGATATAAGACACTGACTTAAGCATCAAAAGGTGTTTTCGGAGATAACATCCGAACAACTTTAATGAAGGTTTTACTTGTTTTGCAGGTGGAGTTGTAGCGTGTAATAGTGGAGTTGTAGCGTGTAATCAAGATAGGCCTTCGCATAAAGAAGAGGTTCGCTTGAAGTTGTAAGAGACCTTCGTGCGATAGTTCAAGCCACAACAATTCTTAACATCTATACATAAAACCCATCAAAATCCATTAATAAATATGTATAAATTAAATTGTTTAGCTTTGGTCTTTGTTTATTTTATTTTAGTATCTACATTTTAAATAACTATATTTTGTTGCAGATTTCCAAAAAAATAAAAAAATAAAAACTATATCTAGTTGTAACACCCCAATTTGCCATAAAAATCAATATAATGCAATGTTTAATCAATTACTTAAATCTTCAAAACTATAACTCAATTAATAAAAAATTCCATAAAATATTTAATTCAATAACATAATTTATCTCAACACCTTAATAAAAATCTTAAACAACTTAAATTCACAAACATTTAAAGTTTATCCTTACATTTGAGTTATAACCAATGAAATAAACTTAAATGGTTTTTTAATAATAGGAAGACATATAACCACAATAGCAAAAGTGAAATCCTTCTCCATGAGATACCAATTATTTGAAGTCGTCCCTCAAGACAAATAATGCCTACTAATCTGTAAAAATAGTAGAGATGAGAGATGAACTGTTAACTTAATAGGTAAACATTATATATTATGATGTAGTACATAATTAGAAGGATATATTGTAATTTTATAAAGTAGTTTTACAATAAGAATAAAATCATAATTTTATAGTAATTGAAAAACAATGAATATAATAATACCAATAAAACATTTAACGATACAATATAGAAAACATTCAATTTTCAAAATTGAAGTTAATAAAACAATGAAACATTTAACAATACGATACATAAAACATTTATTATTTAAATTGAAGACAAAATAATGGAAAACATTTCATATACAAATTTAAACAAACATGGAAGTGGCTCCTATCACATAATATCATTTACACTTGTAATCTCAGTGTGGCTCCGATACAATTAATGTTGCGTAACACTAAATATTTCAGTTGGACCAATACGATACAATTATAACACTCATAATCTCGGTGCCTATGCCATGACAATTAAATAAACTACAGACAAATTAGCCAAAATATTTTCGTTACAATCACGATTATAATATATGTCATTGTTTTCAAATATGGATGAATAGTTTTAATAAAACATATCATATATATATTTTAAAATAAGAAGGAATTACTTTTAATATAATCAAACAATATACATAAAACTTATATTTGAGGATGTGAAATCATTCAAATAAAATATAATAAAATAACATTGAAAAACTGGGGATTTCATTCGATTATTTTAAAGAACTAATTAAAGTATTTTTGAAATTAAACATATAATATATTTAAACAATGTATAAGGCTTACTTACCTCTTACGCTTATTTCAATATAAAAAATAACTTTATGAATTTAATCTCTCTTATCAATCTAAAATCACATCATAAAACTCATAAATTTCTAAGAAATTATAGCTTACTAAATTAATCTAAGTCCAAATACTATTAAAATCCACTACTGTCAACATTACCTTACTGATGCAGTCTAATTTCTCCATTTTTAATAAATTGTATATAAGATCAATAGTCTCGAAAATGCACATATATGTCTAAAGATTAGAACAAATACCATAAAAATTTTCAGCCTTAAATACCTCTATTACTGTTAACCTATCAACTTAAGCCTTTAAATCCAAACTAAGGTTGTATCTGTATTAGTTTCGAAACAAAATAGTCATTTATCTCCAAATTTTTAAAAAATAAACCACTCCGTAAAAATCCTTCAAATTTTAGTGGTTCATAGAGGACTCATATTGGTTTATATGGAAATTTATTGCACCAAAATAACCTCAACTGCATGCCCAAAAATTTCAAGATTCAACCTAGTTCAATGCTATCTAGATTTTTATTTCACTGAGTCAGATATGATAAAAAATTCATAATTAATTGCACACTTATCATTTGACCACGGGATTTGACAGAATATGACCTAACATCCTAAGGATCATACATATCAAATTTCATAATTTTATACCTCCATTTGCCTATTCATATAATTAAACAAATCCGATAGTGCTAGTAGGAAGCAAATTTCTAGTAGCCTCTATTTCCTTCATAAGAAATCCATAAAATCTTTGATCTTGTTTTGAAATAACTCCAAACATAACAATATAATATTATAAGTCTATCATACTCTAAAATCCTAATATAGATAAATAAAAATATGAAAGAAACAAAATAAACCCACTTGATTTGGAATCAACCTTCGTAATCAATCTTAAACTTAAAACTTACAATGGTTGAAAGTTTAACAGAGGAGAAATTTTTGAATGATATATGAGAGTTTTCAAGGGAGAGAAGTGGTTGTTGAGAAAGGAGAAGAATAATATATATATATCTGACGGAACCCTTCCCGAATCCCTCCTCTGGACTCGAGAAAGACCCCGTAGCACCCTGTCAGAACTCCAACGAACCCTAACTTTGGTCCGAAGAAATCCTATCAGAGCACCGAAACTTTCTTTAAACTTCTTTTTAGACTCATTTACTAGGTGGCAGGGGTACAAATTTTTCGCTTTTCTATTGAAAATCCGGCAGCATGCCGTCTGTTTTCTAAACTATGCCACCCTGTAAGTTTCAAATACAGTTTATAAAAACACTTCTATGAAATTCATTTCTCAACTTCCAAAGCCTCCGGCTCATTTTTCACAACACAACCACAATCAAATAATTAAAATCAGAAAACTGATTCATATAAAACTTTAATAAAATATATATATATTTTTTTAACTAATACATCCACAATTCTTTAAAATACTTACAATTATATATATAAACATATACATGATCAAAATAACACCATATATACATGTAATAGGTATCGTCCTATACGTCCACCTGCACGTCTGACTGAACCTCATCAGCTGGATGACTGACTCCTGCATCTGTGGGAGAATTTTTTAAGAAAAACATTTAAAGAAAAACGTGAGTATAACTCAGTGAGTGGTAGTAATTTTTAAACTAAAATTCATTTCTACACTTAAATTTCTCCCAAAAACAGTTTAATAAAACTAAAGTATTTTTCTAAAATACTTTCTAAAACTCATTTAAAACTGCTTTGAATTTCGTTCTAAATTTCTTTCTTAAACTTTATGAAATCTTTTCTTAAACTCTTTTCTTAAAATCTTTTCTGGGACTCACCTGAATGGTAACCCAGAGAATATCTACTCTTGACGTGGTAGCATATAAACTCTCGCTAACCACTAGGAGTGAGAAAAACTGCTTTTGAATCTCGTTTTAAATTTCTTTCTAAAACTTTCTGAAATCTTTTCTCAAACTCTTTTCTTAAAATCTTTTCTAGTGCTCGCCTGAATGGTAACCCAGGGAATATCTACTCCTGGCGTGGTAGCATATAAACTCTAGCTAACCACTAGGAGTGGGGGATCTACCATGTGTAGTCGCCGAAAGCGGGCCCACGCTGCGGACCGACTACACTACCCTATACGTGCATACGGATCACTCATATCTCGCTCACACATGAGTTGACTAGACTCAAATCTCACTGACTGACTTCCTCTCATCTACCGTATCACGCATAAGGCATTCGGCCAGGTACTAAACTGGGGCTAGGGTAAACCATAGGCTATTAAAATTTCTTTTTCTTAATACACTAAAATATTATAAATCTTAAGGCAATAAGCCTAAAATCTTTAATTCTAGCATATTCTCATATCAATAAATTCTCATATAAATAAATAAATAAACATTAAACTAAAATCTTTATGCTAGAATTAAAATATAAATTCAATTAATAAAAGAATAACTATTTATAATAAATTCTTTTAACTTTAACATAAACTTTAAGACAATATAAATTTTAAAAACGTATAGTTCCACTCACAACACATCCTCGGATAAAATCTGATTCTCCTCCGTATGCCTCCGGAAGTCTCCGCTTTTACCCTAAAACATTAAATATCCATTTAGGGTCACTTAACTCATTCAAATAATATTCAAAATCAATAAAAATCCTATCATCTCTATTTATATCCTTTAGAGCCTAAACTTTTGGATATCAATTTCTATTCAACCGGGGTTTTCGAAATCTGTTTTCTCTACATGAATTCTACTTATTCTTTTCTAGGAATACTTCAGAATACTTAATCTCATCGTCGAAAACTCGGAATGAAAATCAATCGGATTCGCTTACTAACGAAAATCACTTTTCGCTCCGGATTTTCAACAACTTCAAAAATCAATCCTCTAGTGTTCTAACACCCAACTATAATTAAATAAACCGTTTCGAATGTTAAATGAACGCGTTTCGAAGGGTTTCGAAAACCGCCCTTCAACTCGTCCGTTTAGCTCCGAAATCGATCCTAAACTTTTCGTTTTCGAAATCTAACTTCAAAAGATTATTCCTTAACCTCTAAAATATCAATCTAAGGCTTTAGAATCGAAAACGGAATCTAATTCCATAAAAACCCCATTTTTCTCTACGACTTCCCTCTCTCGTTTTATCTGTTTTTTTTTCCACCAAATCACTCCAAAATCATACCAAAATCATCCTCACATATCCCTCTTGTTATCCCTAATCTCTGATTCAAAAATAAACGAAAGAATAAAAATGGGTTTCATATAAACATCAATCTTTAAACTGAAATAACTCACCAAATAGGCAACCGTTTTGCTTCAAATTTGTTAGGTTAGCTAGAGGAGATGACGAGGAACAACTTTCGTGAAGAAACCACGACGAAATTCGGACTGGATCTCCTTCTCTTCCTCCCTCTCTCTCTTTTTCTTTTCTCTCTCTTTTCTCTCGGCCCTCTCTCGGCTTCTCTCTCCTCTCACCCGATTTCTCTCTCTTTTCTCTCTGTTTTGCCGATCCAATTGTCTCAAATGAGACAAACTTAACTTATATATATTTTAATGCTAATTTACTAAAAAGTCCCTCATAAAAATCTCATTTAATAACCTCAAACTTTCACTAATTATATTAGTGCCCAAAAACAAATTATTTTATATTCTATTGGTCCACTTGTCTTACTTTCATCCACTTATTTTTCCAACCAATCCATGGATGACACGTGGCACAATCCTAGCCATTACTTTTCACAAGCACTTATCTATTTTCTTATTGGTTGAATTCCGTGAGCTCACCTCGCTTGATTAACACGTAAATCTCGCCTAATCACTTTATAATTGTACCGGGGTCAGCCAAACGATATCCGACTTGCGATATGAAAATCTAATAAGTCTCAAATAACACTACTGGAGGCATATGATTCGACCGTAACTTAATTCGAATATTTCTAATACCATAAAATAATAAATCTGGGTGTTCAATATCAATACCTAATCTTTCTGAAAAATATTCCACAAATATTCTGCACATATCTTATAACCAATTCGACTTTATAAACTTCAATTTAGGTCTGATACCTCTCATATATACTTAATAAAGAAATGTTCCTAACCGAAATCTGATCGAATCAATCGATATCTTTTTATACGTATCTATAGCTTAAAAACTCGATTTTTACATTCATTCTCGTTAACTCATTCTCATTCACTTGGGTTACACTCCTTGAAACTTCCGCATATCATTCTCATGCGTGATCCATGAATACTTAACTTAAAATGTCTATTTTGCCCTTTTTATGATATAATTTCACTTTGATCGAAAAATATTCTGAAAATATTCCATGATCATCTAATCTTTAAATTGACCATGAAATACTCTAATTGGATGTCTTATTAATCAGTCTCATGCTTCGAAAAAAATTCAATTGGGTTAAACTCATTAAAACCTAGTAATCTCTCAAAAGGGCAATATCGTAATTTTCTTCTGATCACTTAAAACTGATTCAAATGGTCTTCTTTTTGATCCGTTTCTGTTTCTCTATAATCTCATACTATTTTCAGACATTTTCGACCCTTAAGGTCAATTTTCAAAAATTTTATTATTCATTAAAAATTTCCGTCCGAAAAATACTATTCACCAAAAACTTTTGTTTCCCTTCGAATCTCAATTCATGACTCTGGACAATATAATCGAGTCCAAATTCGATCTTAAACACAAACTTTCAGATCTTTTCTTGAAAAATCACTATTCATCTGGATCCGAATACTATTCACTGAAAGTTCTTATTTCTTCCTAACACGATACTCAGAGCCTTATAAATATAATCGAATTCCAACTGGACCTCTTGCATTATTTCTGGACTCTTTATTCTTTATCCAATCGTCGAAATTGAATTCTCTTAGGAAACTAGGATCGGGGTCTATCAATATCTATGAAACTTCAAACCCTAATAGCAATGGAGAAAATATATAAATATAAATATATATATATTTTCCCCCGCCCCCGCGCGTTTTATTTAATTTTTTATTTTTCTAGTTTTGGCATAACCATCAAGTTCACCCAATTGGGCTTTTCTCCAATTGTTTTAACATTAGTAATAATTGCAACAATGACCTATTTGGAAAGGCCAATATAAAAAATAACTCTTTTTTTTATTGTTATAAAAAAAATATTGGATGGACAAAAATACCCTTAATGAAATGGGAGTCATTTGAATCACGGTTGAGATTCTCAACCTCTATATTGGGAGCCTCAACTTCCAAGTTGTGATTCTCAATCTTGATTTAACATCCAGATTAGGAATCCTAACCCTAAGATTGAGATTCCAAATATGAATTTGAATTAAGATTAGGATTCTCAACCTGAAAGTTGAGATTCCTAACCTGAAGGTTGAGAATGTGAACTTGAATGTTTTATCAAGGTTGAGATTCTCTACCTCGAGGTTGAGATTCCCAACTACAAGGTTAGAATTCTCAACTTCGAAATTGAGATGTAGATTGGAATTCTCAACCTACCTTGAGGTTGAGATTCTCAACTAGATCGTTTTGTAGAGAGAGTGATCGACAAAAAATGGTGGGTCAAGGGTATTTTCGTCCAAAAAAAAAATTGTACAAAGATTTAAAAAACAAAGGTTATTTCTCAAATGAGTTATAAAAAATGGGTTAGTATTCAATAGAACTCTTAACATTATTATACAACTTGGGCCTATACTCAATTATGACCCATTTATTGATTCTTATTTTGAGCTCAATTAATCTTTTGGATACTTTAATTCAAGCTTTGCACTTGTTGCACATTAACATTTTTTAATTGAGATTTTTCACTACCGTACCATTGAAGTACAGGTCCCATGACAATACTAATAGTTGATTTGTTTTTAATTCACAATTTCAATACAACTAAAGGAAATCCAATATTGTTATTGTTGTGGTATCAGATAGTGCTTGAAAATTTCAAATTTCAAATTTTTGTAAAAAAATTTATAAAGTTAGGAATTTTTTAAAAAATTTAATTTCATTTAGGTCAATATAAAATAAAAAAATATTTACATTGAGAGCTAGGGGGCTTATGTTGTGTATATTTTGAAAAATCAAGAAGGTGGGCTGTTAAAGCCTAATGCCTTAGCTTAAGTGAGTAAAAGCTCAGAAGGCCTGAAGGTCTAAACGACGTCGTAGGAGTCATTGTGACTAAGCCTAATAACCAGAGGCCAAGCAAACTCGTTAATCTGGTCGTTTCATGAGCTCGTTAGTTAGGTCACTGTAAAGAGTTCATTATCTTTTCTCAACCCGAGCTTCGAGCCCATCTATCAGCTCGGTGGATTCTGAGCCCACAGACTGTTATTCAGTAATTTCACAATGATTAATAGTTCGCTTATCACCACAATCGATAAGTCTAGAATATCAGCTCGTTATGACTAATCTAGTTGACCTTCTAAAAGTCTGAAGCAATCTAATTCAGGAAAGAGTCAACTTTTCTGTTTTGAAGCAAATCAAATTTCGAGTTCTCGAAATCTATTGCTGGTTTGTTGGAGAATATCTTGACACCATAATTATCACAATTAATGTAAAATTATTTTTTGCCTTATCTGTAAGTATTTCAAACTTACTTAAATTGTATCATCCCTTTGCTACTGTTACTTTGTAAAAATAGAGAGTGACAGTCGTGTGGACGTAGGCCTGTTTATAGCCGAACCATGTTAAAATTGTGTATGTTGTTTTTATTCCTAACTTATTTCTTTTCTTTCGTTGTGTTTGTTGCTGTTTCGTAGGTATTAGGTTTGAAGAGCTGGATCGACTGAAAAACCACATCGACACATTCCTCATGTACAATTTTTTTTGCAATTACGATGAATGACCGGAAATGGAATAAGATGGTCATGATTTCACATTAATCTATCCTTACATCATGAGTCAAAAGTCATTGATTCATGTAAAAGAATTCCATAGACGGAATTGTAAAAGTCATAAGTCATTGATTCATGTAAAAGAATTCGACAAACGGAATTGTAAAAGTCATACTTTAGAAAAGAGTTTGGGGATCAGGCTTGTACCAAAGTTGGATAAAAAAAAATTGATAGTTTGCTTCCTTTGAGAAATTACTTCAAAATGAATTTCCACAATAAAGGGTTGTTTGGCAATGTTCATACTTTTTTCCATAGATTGTGTGGAAAAGGGACAAATTTTTCTCCGTACATCTATTCAATAAAATTTTCTTATTTGAGGAATAATTTATTCATTTTATTTTGTCTTATTTGATAAAAGTTCTTTCCGTGACGATATAGTCTATATATTCCTTATCACCAAAAGAATTTTCTGTGAAAAACATGAGCATTTTTGGGAATGTTCAAAAGAATTTGCTTCCTCCGATAAATTACTTCAAAATGAATTTCCACAATAAAGGGTTGTTTGCCAATGTTCATACTTTTTTCCATCAGATTGTGCGGAGAAAGGACAAAATTTTCTCTAACATCTATTCAATAAAATTTCCTTACGTGAGGAATAATTTATTCATTCCATTCTATCTTATTTGACAAAAGTTCTTTACGTGATGATAGTCTATATATTCCTTACCGCCAAAAGAATTTCTGTGAAAAACAAGAACATTTTCCAGTAGAATTTTCTTTTTATTTGATGGTCATAGTCTAGTCAATTGAAGAATTTGTCAGAATGTATTCGCTGTTTGACCTGCAGAATTAGAATCTGTTACAAATCCTGACTAGTTCAATTGATATATGTTTCTTATTGTTATCAAAGTTAGAAGGGATCTGCTTTACATTTAATAATTAAATTAGAAAAATGACAAAAGAAAAAAAAATCTTTGGACCTAATTGGAATAATTTATTCTTCAACTTTTTCTAAGGGGCACCGATATTGCCACCCATGCGAATTGGTGATTTAATTGGAGAGATTTTTGGATCCTTTTGTGTGTGGAGCAATTCCAAGAAAGATTTGATGTTATTTTTGCGATATCGACTCATTGGATTTAATCAAAATTTAGTTTTAAAAAAATTAATGAAAATGAGGAATAAAATTGATTAATAGTATTTACTTACTTAAAATTCATTTTGTAATAGAAATAAAAATATGAGTTCTACATCAATTTGGGGTTGTGGAATGAAAATCTCATTTCTCTCAACCCACTTGAAAATTTTATTCCCATTCTATTTGTTAATATGAAATGTCTCTTATACCCTTGTTTAAAAAATAAAGAAAAACTTATTTTATTTGATATTAAAAAAACTGCACACTATTAATTTTTTATCACAAATTTCTTAATTATCATAGTGGATTATTAAAATAATATATAATTTTTTTTTATTATATTATGCAGTTTTTAAATTGATATTAAAAAAAAATGTATATTATAATAAAAAACTACACACCAAATTAGTGGATTTTTAAAATAATATGTAGTTTTTTTATTATAATATATAGTTTTTTTATTTGATATTTAAAAAAAAACTGCATATTATAATAAAAAATTGCATACTATTATAATTAATCCATAATTTTAATTATGAATATTTTTGTAATTTATAATTAATTCATTTCGATTCCAAAGTAAAGTTAAACAGTTTAATGGGATTACTGCTGATTCTAATTCCGATTGCTATAGTTGAAGTAAATAACTTATTCTGATTTCGATACTTCATTTCGATTTCAGATCATTTTTATTCTTATTCCGATACATTCAAATGAAGTAAACGCACCATGAGAGTTTTAAACTCTTAATGAGTTTAATTCTTTCTTTAGAAAATGAATTTCATCTCTACTGTCATGATTGTTTGTAATCGTACAGAGATATGTTTGTAATATAAGTTTTTAAATAAAAATGGGTGTATAGACAATTATTTTGGATGGTATTATCCGTACCCTCTTCTAAAAGACCGTAAAACATCTCTAATCATCTTCTACTTGGTTTGGCTTTTTTTTTAAGCTTAACAACAAATGGATTAGACATCTATCAAAACCTATCGAAATAAATTATTATTTGTAAGGTTCAAATATGTATTTATATAGTCAAGAAATGATTATTTTTACAATAAAATAAGAAAACTACCCAACATAAGGTTAGTAGAATGCCATTTTGATATACAGCAAGAGTATAGATTAAAATGTTAGACATTTGTATTATATACTCAATGTGTCGAAGAAAGAAAAATTGTACACTAATTTGAAAAATAATCCTTAAGCACGGATAAAAAGAAGGGAGACGTGTATTTTTATTTTTTTTATTTTTTCATAATTAGACTCTTATTGTCAATTAAAATTACAAAATAGAACAACAAAGTCTAATTAAAGTCTTGGGGATCTCTTATTCATTGATATTCTTTCTTTTAAAATCAATTGAAATAATGGAATTTGTTTGTAGCCCTTAGGCCTATTGATACGCTAAAATCAAACATACTATCTTCAGTATCTTTAGAAGAACCTTCATTAAATAAAAGTAAAACTAAAATTTTAAGAATGTATCAATATAAACCATCATCAAAACCATGTACCAGGGGTATTTTTGTCCCAACTAAGTCATTCTTATAAGATTTTGAAAAAAAAGTTAGTTTTCAAATTGAACCTTTTTTAAATTGAGCCTCAAAAAAGTATTATTTTCAACTTAACCCTAAATTGAAATAGTACTGTGTGAATAATATAGTACAACTGTTTCAGTTTCACATAATCTTTTTTATATTTTATTTTGTCCTTTCCTCGTTATATATATCTTTCTAACGGCAACCCAAAGGGAGGCACAGATCACAATCTCATTTCAGTTTGGCTTTTGTAGTCAAATTGACTCAAAAAGTCAGCCCTGGAAGATTGGGAATGGAAAAAACTTTAATGTGACGTATAGGTTCAAATTATTTATATTATAATATATAAAATATAATTTTAATTAACTATTTATGATGCATAATGTGATTAATCAGTATCTTTAACGTAGAGGCATGAGGCACTGCAACATCTTTAGGAAAGGGACTTAGCTTGTTTGCATCGTGACGTGTTGAGTCAGGGTTGTTTATTTTTTATGCTTAATATTTAATAATATTAAATTAAGTTAATTAAAAGATTTTTATTTTTATTTTTTAAATAGTCAAAGCACTTAAAACCATCCATGAAAAAAAAATAATATTTTCTGACTTTTTACTTAATATAAAATCACTTAATGATTTTATAAATATATTATTTCAAGTTTATCATTCCTAAAATAATATGTTTCCAAGTTGATTTTAGTTGTATATTATACAAATTTCTTTTAATATTTTAACAAACAACATTGAAAAATAAAAACCCTAAACATCTCAACATCAAATTATTTTATAATTGGATTACTATATTTTTCTGATAAAATTCCGGTAAGAATATTTATTGATGAAGTGTTTATGCAACAATTCAGAGACCAAATTACAAATCAATTTGTTTAAGTATTTGATTATTCTTGTTTAATTATAAAGGTTTTGTTGAAAACTAACTCATTTTTAATAAACTATTTGAAAAATAACTTTTATTTTTTAAATTTCAACTTCAAGGTAGAGAATCTCAACCTCTAGGTTCGGAATCCCAACTTCCAGATTGTGAGTTCTAACATTAATTCAAATCATCTCAACCTTAGGGTTGGAATTTTTTTTTATTAAAAAATAAAGGTTATTTTTTAGGTTGACCTTTTCAAATGGATCTTTTTTGTAATTATTTCTAATTATAATAGAAAATATATATTACTTTATGATTTCAAATTTTGTTATAATAGTAATTCAATTTTAAACCATTTTATTTATTTTATTTGAATATATAAATTTAATAGACTCTACTATTTTAATTAATCTTATTTTTATTATGAATAAAAATACTGTATATATAAGTTACAATTTCAACTTTTGTTATAATAGTAATTCAATTTAAGATTATTTTGTTTATTTTTATTTGAACATATAAACTTAATTGATTCTACTATAATAATTAATCTTATTTTAATTATGAATAAAAATATTATATATATAATTGTTTTAATATTTGTTGAATAATTTATTGTAATTGTTTATATCATATTAAATAAAATTATACAATAACTAATAGTAAAAAATATAAATATCAAATTACTAGTAATCAGATAATTTTAACTTTAAAAAACAAACAAAATTATTATACATTCAGATGTAAGAAAAGAAAAAATATATATATTTATCAGATTTCAATCACTATTCAGCTTTCAGTCTTCTGTAACACTGTTCAGTCTTTAGATAAAAAAATAAACGACCCCTTAATGTTACCAAAAATGTAGTAGGCCAAAAAGTGGCGTTGTTATGGTTGTTGTGCTTTGTATTTTCGGTTTTTTTTTTAATAGTTTAATTGAGGTTTTTTCATAGAAAGTGCTTTCGAGGTTATGGAGAGGGACGAATGCTCGTCTAGCTCTAAAGGTACTAACAGTAAGTTTCTTAACTATGAAGGGTAATGATGAAACAATCAGCGGTTTAGGTTGAGGATTGATGATGAAGATGGAGGTTGAAGGTTGATGATGAAGATAGTAGAGTTTAATGGACAGTGATTTTCACTTTTTTTCAAAAAAAATTATCAATTTTTTAATTTTTAATTTGGTGTGTTATTAGTTTATAATTTGTTAATTTTGGGTGTTAATTTTTATCTACCATGGTTAAAAATGTCTTTTTATAGTTTACCTAACTTTTCTGTCAACTTATCAATAATAAGGAGATTTTAGATCAAAACGAAACTTTCAGGAGAAAAATGGACAATCTATCGAAATTCAAGCAATTTTTTGGAATTTTCCCTACATTTTAAGTTCTTATTTTAGCTTGGCAAAGATTCAAACCATTCATAAGCTATGGAAACAACAACTTTTTCAGGCATGATTTTGATGCTCAGCTTAGCAGCTTCTCTGCACGCTGTCCATCCCGCATTGGGTAATCAAACAGATCAAATTGCTTTATTAGCTTTCAAAGATTCTATTATTGAAGATTCCCTTGGGGCATTGAGCTCATGGAACAGTTCTATGAATATATGCCAATGGCATGGGGTAAAATGTGGACGTCGGCACCGGAGAGTGATAGAGCTGGACTTGAGGTCTCGGAGGCTGGTAGGGACTATATCACCCTTCATTGGTAATTTGAGCTTCCTTAGGTCCATTTACCTTCAAGGCAACCGATTCCGAGGCAACATCCCACAAGAAATCAGCAATTTGTCACACTTGCAGAATTTGAATTTCTCCTCCAACACTCTTCAAGGAGAGATTCCGAGCAATTTATCATTCTGTTTGGGCTTGAGAGTCCTTATCCTAAAGCGCAATAATCTTGTTGGGAAAATTCCAACAGCATTTGGTTCTCTTTCCAAGCTGAACCATCTAACTTTTTATCACAACAATCTGCATGGAAATATCCCTCCATCTCTTGGTAATCTTTCCCTTCTTGAGACGCTCTCTTTCACTCGTAATAACCTTGAAGGAAACATTCCAGAATCGATTGGCCATCTCAAAAATTTGAAGTATTTTGCCATAAGTGAAAATAATATGTCTGGTAAAGTTCCTCCTTCCCTCTACAACATTTCCACCCTAACAACATTATCTTTGACAAGAAACCACTTAACAGGAAGTCTACCTTCCGATATCGGCTTCACGCTCCCAAGCCTTGCTGAAATTAATATCGGATACAACCAATTCACCGGGCGTTTACCAGCTTCTTTCTCCAATATATCTTCGATGACACTTATTAATCTCGCTAGCAATGTATTGTTCGGTCCAGTTCCTGTTGATCTTGGAAGAAGAATGAATGATCTTTTGTATCTGAATTTGGGTAAGAATAATCTAGGTACTGGGGTTAATGGTGATCTAAGTTTTGTTAATTCTTTAACTAATTGCACCAAGTTAGAACTACTGGCATTAGATCTGAACGGGTTTGGTGGTCTTCTACCCAATTCCTTCACCAATCTCTCCACCCAGCTTGGACGTTTGTTTGCAGCAGGAAATCAATTGGTTGGGAACATCCCAGCTGGTATTTCAAACTTTGTCAACCTAAAAGCACTTAGCATTGAAAACAACTTTCTCTCAGGTTCTATTCCTTTCAATATAGGGAAGCTTCAAAATTTGGACGTTCTGTATTTATGTGGAAATCAATTAGTTGGTTCAATCCCGGAATCCATTGGCAATCTCACTAGAGTCTTCAAAGTCTATCTGCAACACAACAATCTGACAGGAAGCATCCCTCAAAGCCTTGAAAACATCAAAGGTTTGCAAAATTTAGATCTTGCATTCAACAACCTTGGTGGTTCTGTACCAAAATCAATAGGCTTTTTCTCCTCTTTGATTTACATTAACTTATCTCATAACTCTTTTAATGGTTCTCTTCCTTCAGAGCTTGGTTCCTTGAAAAATCTAGAGGTACTGGATATTTCTGAAAATGATTTTTCTGGCGAACTTCCTGTTGCTCTTGGAGGCTGTCTGAAACTGGAGGACCTTGTTCTGAGCAGAAATTCATTTCGTGGAAGCATCCCTTCCTCTTTTGCTTCCCTGAAAATACTGGTGCATTTGGATCTATCTCAAAACAACTTGTCTGGCACAATTTCGAGAGATTTAGAGAAACTTCTTTTTCTTGAGAAGTTGAACTTATCCTTGAATAATTTAGAAGGTGAGATACCATTGAAAGGTAGTTTTAGTAACACAAGTGTGATTTCAGTAGTTGGAAACAAGAATCTATGTGGGGGTATTCATGATTTGCACTTACCAGCCTGCCCTATTCTTGAGTTTAAGAAGAAGAACAAACGGTTTGACTCAAAAATCAAAATCATAATTATCGTCCTGGGTCTCTGTTTGATAGTTCTAATGCTTGTGGTTGCTATTTACCGGAAGAGAAAACCAAGAAAAGCTTCATCAAAGACATCCCTTGGAGAGGAGTTTGTGAGGGTCTCTTACGATGAGCTCCTTAAAGCTACTGAAGGATTTTCTTCAGCTAATTTGCTTGGTATTGGAAGTTTTGGTTCTGTGTATAAGGGAATACTTCATCAAAATGAAAAACCTATAGCAGTGAAAGTATTCAATCTTGAACGGTTGGGCGCTTCAGAGAGTTTTATTACTGAGTGCAAAGTACTACGAAAGACCAGACATCGAAATATTCTTAAAATAATCACAGCTTGTTCAAGTATAAATTTCAAAAGTAGTGACTTTAAAGCTCTTATTTTCGAGTTAATGCAAAATGGGAGCTTGAAAAGTTGGTTGCATCCAAGGGAAGATACAACAAGGAAGTTAAATCTTACACAACGGCTTAACATAGCTTTCGATGTTGTCTCTGCATTGGAGTATCTTCATCACCATTGTGAAACACCAATTGTTCATTGTGATCTAAAGCCAAGCAATGTTCTCCTTGACAAGGACATGATTGCTCATGTGGGAGATTTTGGGTTGGCCAAGTTCCTTGCAATAAACAACAGTAATCCTATTAATGGGCAGACAAATTCAATTGCAATCAAGGGTTCTCTAGGATACATTGCACCGGGTAAGAAATTTATTCATGTGTTTAATTTCTTGTATAATGATATATTCAAATGATTAAGGAGAAAAAAATTACACATTTGAATGATTAAGTAGAAAAAATTTATCTTCAAAAGAAACTAATTGTTTTTTATTTTTTTATTTTAAATCATAATATGCGTAGAATATGGGATAGAAGGTTCAGTATCAGTGCAGGGAGATATTTACAGTTATGGAATACTTTTACTAGAGATGTTAACAGGGAAGAAACCAATAGATGAGATGTTTAAAGATGGTTTAAGCCTCCATAGTTTTTGTAAGATGGCATTGCCTGACAATGTTTTGGAGATTGCGGATTCGCATTTGCAAATAGCAGAAGAACTTGATGGTCAAACCAACAGGAAAAGAAGTAAAGCTAAAATGAGAGAATGCTTGATCTCACTCGTAAGGATTGGAGTTGCTTGTTCAGCAGAAACACCGAATGAACGAATGGGTACAAGTGAGATACTGAAAGAGTTGAATGCAATCAAACAAGCTTATCTTGGCATTGGCTTTCATGGAGAGAGGCGTATAAGGAGGCAGCCAGCTGGCCATGGAACATCCCAGCTAAATAACGCTTAAAACTTCCATTCTCTTGAATACGAGTTCTCATATGTTTTGTGGAGGCGAGATTGTGTTTTTTCGCCATCAGTTGCAAACAGATAGAGAGAGTCAAACTCTCATCAAGGCATCCACAGTACCTCAAACTCTTGCATTAAAGCTTCGTTATTGCTGTTATTTGCAGCATGTGTTCGAATAAATAGACTATTTTATGTTTAACTATGTTTATTGAGCATCAATCTTGCACTCTGTTATGGTATTATGTTATGTTCATATATTGAAATTTTCTGATAATTTTACACTGCAGCTCTGTTTTCATTTGGTTGTGTAACAAGGATAGCATGAGTCTCAGCATGACAAATATAATCTATGTAATTCATTTTTCTCGGAACACATCCAAACATGATCTATGAAATTTTGTGATATTGTCTAATGTCAGTCATTTTGGAGGTGCATGAGACGAATGATGATGAAGCTTCAAAATGATGTATGTTAGAATAAGCGGTGTATATGATCTAAATTTAATTCAAATTGAACTGATTTTAAAAGTCTAGATGTATTCAATTCAAACTTTTAAAAAATTTTAAAATGTTTAGATGTATTTAATCTTGATTCATAATAATTTATTGTATTCAGTTCAAACCTTTTAAGAAGTTCAAACAAATTCAAATGTTTTTAAAATGTTATTGATTTTACAAAAAATGCCTAATAATGGAGTCGAATGGATTTGAATGGATTGTATTT
Source organism: Dimocarpus longan (assembly GCA_022984855.1). Lineage (NCBI taxonomy): Eukaryota > Viridiplantae > Streptophyta > Magnoliopsida > Sapindales > Sapindaceae > Dimocarpus > Dimocarpus longan. Next base: position 6,472,541 of record CM041016.1, on the reverse strand, counting down.
TAAAATGAGAAATATATATTTTAATCTAGACTTATAATAATATATGATTCAAGTGTATGAATATGCTCAAAACACAAAAATAAAACCTTGATAAAATCAATTATTGGGGACTCTGTTTGTTGCCTTCAATCATAGACAGAGACAGTTAAACTCTCAGCAGTGCATCCACAGCTCAAATGCGTCAAACACTTGCTTTGAAACCTCGTTATTCTTGTTATTTGCAGCTTGTGTTTAAATGATCTGGCTATTTTATGTTTATTGAGCATCAGTCTTTCAGTGTGTGATTCCATTATATTCTGTTTATACATTGAAATTCCCTTATCATTTTATATTAGAGCTCAGTTTTCACTTAGTCATGTAACAAAAAGGATAGCTTGAGTTTCTATGTGACAAATATAATTTATGAATTCACCGTCCTCGGAAGACACGCAAAACCATAGTTCGAAAATATTAACAAAACCGAAAATTTCTAGATTTGAAAAGATGGTGAAGTTTCATTGTGTTTTCAATGAGCTCACTAATATACATTGACTTCAATACTGTTGTAATCTCCTTTGGTTGGACTTTGAAATCTATCAAATCACTACTATAAATTATATCGATATGGATTTCTTAGGTCATATCAAAATCCATGAAGGCATAAATTATTAGTTTTGACATTAAAAGGCCTGTTTAGTTTCTTCAAGCTTCTCAGATATTTCCTCATCAGTTTTATTTTGCTTGTAAAAGCAATGCGTCTCAAACTCCTCTTTGTCAGGTCCTTGATAATTGTCCCAATTTTCATTCTTTCTTCATCATCCATCACTTTGATCATCCGACTTCTGTCATAATAATGCGAACACATTATCAATATCATCTCTGCAGCTCCTTTTCAGTGTGTCTGAACAGCCTTGTCGCGAGTTCTCCTCATCGAAATCCTACTTCTCTTTCTCTTAACTGAAGGCCTCAACACGGTCGCAATTGTGGTTTGGCTCATCAACATTCATACCCAAATCAATCACATCCTAGGAAAGTATATCTTTCTCAGCGGGACTACCAATCCCCACAACAGAATTCATCACATTGTCAAATTTCATCATCTTTCTGAGAAGTTTTGTGTTTCCCATCTCATCTCTGGTGTTTCCTGTCAAACACCAAGTCAGCATCACCACAAGAACAAGCACATGATAAATGTACTTTATTCTATCACTTCGAAGTTGGAAGCATTATGTACCTAGTAGTTAATCTTGATCACCGGCTAGTCACTAGTGGACAAACTAGCCACCAATAATGCATAACAATTAATTTTGCAATAACTGGAGTCTCATATAGTTCTTCGGATGGCAGTGGTGGAGATCCTGAATACTTTTGCCAACACTGAGAGGCTGAATTTGGGGCAGTGGGTTGTTTGCATTAGCATTGTAGCTCTGTCATAGCCATATGCTTTTCTATTCATTTGCGTGTCAGAAAAAGGTTTTTGGCCTAATTTCACCATAAAAACTAACTCATGAGTAAAGAATTACTCTTATGTTAAAAACCAATAACTTGAAAAATTACACAAACTTCCCATGAGTTTAAAAATTAAAGCATGATATTCGCCTTTTGATATTAATGACACGAACGACCGCTACTATTAATTGACAGAGTTAGATTTAATGGTTGACATAACAGTAAATTTAAGGTACAGTAGTCTTTTTACCTATCAACTCAAACAGAAAATTCATAAACAACATAAACACTGTTGCAGCAGAAGTAAGCAACAGATATGGAGATATATAATACTAATGAAAACAAAGCAAATTCATCAAGAACACAAAGAGATTTTAACATGGTTCAGCCAAAGGCCTACATCCACGGTCAGAGAGCGGCAAGAATGTTTCCGCTATAAACATGAAAAGTTACAGCAGCCACTGGTATTTTGTTCACTCACCCGGATCCCCACATACACCCAAAACCCCTGTCTTTTGCTCTCTATTTCTCTCACAAAAGCCAGCAGCCTTTATCTTCAAGAAAAGGCTTTACATACATAACACAAAGGTTGTCTCACCCACCCAATGACCACTCGTGGTCGGTTTTTCAAGCAGACATGTGGCTTTTAAAAGAGCCACATGTGTACTCCCAACATGACAGATAAGAACAAAACAGTGGCATCCCTTTTCTTGTTTTTCTCAGCCATAAGCCACAAACACTTCTTATAACTACATTTTTACTGAAAGTAAATTCCAATATAACACTGAAACTTTTAATACTTTGCTTAGTCAGGTAAAAAGAAAATGGAGTTTTTATTTCTGAAGGAATTTGCACTGATATAGGGTGATGTTGTGTGTTTGGAGGTTGGTGATCAGATTCCGGCTGATAGGCTGTTTCTGGAAGGTCATTCCATAAAAGTGGATGAGTTGAAAAATGAAAGCGAGCATGTCGTGATTGATCAGAAAAATCCGTTCTTGACGTCTGGAACTGAAAGTGATTGATGGCTATGGAGTCGTGCTTGTAACTTCTGTTGGGTAGATCCTGTGAAGCGATGATGAGTTCTGTAAGACATGAATTAAAGGAAGAGACTCCATTACAGGCTCGTTTGAACCAGCTGACTTGTTACAGTGTCAGGATTGGATTGGCAGTGGCGGTGCTTGTTCTCGTGGTGATGCTGATTTGGTATTTGACAGGAAACACCAGAGATGAGATTAAACAGAAAACCTCTGAGAGAAGATGAAATTCGAAGATGTAATGAATTCTGTTGTGGGGATTGTCGCTTCCGCTGTGACAATTGTTGTTACCATAATTCCTGAAGGCTTGCCTCTGGCTATGCCGTGACTCTAGCATATTTGATGAACAGAATGATAAAGGGTGATGTTATTGGAGAGAAAACTCTCTGCATGTGAGACAATGAGCTCGGCCACAACAATCTGTACAGGCAAAACAGGCACTCTGACATCAAATCAAATGATGGCTATTGGATGTTGGCTTGGAACGCAAGCAATGGAGGGTGACAATTCATGTTGCTATCGTTGTTTTCGACTTTGTCATGACTGTTTCTTCAGGAAAAGTCCCATCAACCACTGTGCAATTGAACCTGATGATGCATTGGGGGCATTAGAATTGGCCACCGCAGAGCACACCAGTGATCTCATGGTGAAGCCTTCCATTGGCCGATCCAAGCCCCTTATAACCAACATCATGTGGAGGAACCTTATTTCTCAGGCCATTTTTCAAGTAGCCATCTTCTTGACTCTACAATTTCGTGAAAGATCCATCTTTGATGTGTCCGAAAATGTCAACAATATCAAGATCTTCAATTCTTTTGCCTTCTGTCAAGTCTTCAATGAGTTCAATGTCAAGGATCTTGAAAAGAACATATTGCAGGGAATATACAAAGACAAACTATTTTTAGTAATTACTGGAATCAACATATTTCTTCAAATGAAGATGGTGGGGTTTCTGGATAAGTTTACCGATACAGAGAGGCTGAATTGGATTCAATAGGCCGCTTGCATGAGAATTGTATCTTTGTCATTGCCAATTGATTTTCTCTTCAAGTGCATACTAATTTCCGACTACTAACATATTCTCAAGGCTGTATTATTAAAATTAATTCGTTTTTATATGATAGTTTTTCTTCCATAAAGACAAATTGGTTTTAATAATATCAATTACAAGTTTGTGAATCATTAATTATACATAAATAAATAAGAGAAAATAGTATGAAATAGCACTAAAAAGTCAATGAATGTTGAAAATATCACAAAAAAACTTGAATGAGTTTTTTTTTTTTATCACTTTCAGTTACCATTACCCATAATTCCTGAACAATGAAGTTTAGGCTAGTTCACAAATACTGTATGATATTAAGATAACTCATTTTAGTTTTTCGGTACTATTTTCAAAATTTGTCCTAAATAAATCATAGTAATTATTAATAGCAAAAAAGTTAATGCGTCTAATAGCTCACAAACTTAAATAATTTTTATCATTCATACAACAAATCATATCAAAATTCAATAGATTCCATTAAATTTCATCAAATGTGCTTAGAAGTGTACATTGTCAAAAGTTCTCATTGAAAATTTTCTATATGTATTATTATATGAAACTATCTTATCAATTTATCTGTATACTCGTCCTTATATAAGGACTTCTTGACAGATAAATGTATAATGTTTTAAAATATAAACCTTCTTATTTATACAAATTTGGAGGAACCTCATTTCCCAGGTAACTATCTTACTGACTGCAAATTTGAAAGAAGCTTGCAAACACTTGAGGAGTTGAATTGGGGCAGTGGGCTAATCTTAAAATCACAACGATGCATGAGAGTATTAAATTCTGTGAATTAAAAAACCTGAAATTACTCCTACCTAAACTCATCAATTTGGCTTGGAATTTGTTTTCTGCTTTCTTTCTAGACAATTACATGTATAAAAATCTAACCATTCAAATCCAGATAGGAGTGAAATTTGATTACAGATATAAAAAAGAATTATAAATTGTGAATCAAAAAAAAAAATTAAATTTTAGATAGTCCCAAGAAAACTTTATGTTAGATTTAACTTGGGCCAGGTTTTAAACTTGGTATAGATTGGGCTAAGACTGAACGTTGGGCCACCTATTGATTTCTCCTGTGAATCAGAATGAAATCAATGGTGATATTTCCACCCTCAAAAATTATATGTACAGCCCAAATTAACATTTCTTTCAAATACAATATTAGTCTTGAGTAAAATTCTTAAAATGACAAATATTTTGTGAGTACACTCATATATTATTAACTAAAATATCATGTATATCAGAAAACTCTTTTTACCCTCTCAAAGCTTAACTTTTATATTAAATGCTTATCTTAAATATCAAATTTTTTTTCAAGGAATATAATTTGATTGCAAAGTATGGAGAATGATATGAGGTGATAATATGTTAATTTGAAGAAACATTAATGACTTGAGGTTATAATTTGCACGGTCTATATTGGTGTAGTTTCTTTTGTCAAGACAGTCACCTGTTAGTAATTTATTCATCAATTCCAGTGCAAATGAAGGACTTGACAGCGCAATGAAAGGTTGACGAGGGCTCTTCAATGTTTGGGGAATAATCTGAGACATCAACCTCAGTCTGTATTAAACTCCAAGCCTATTTTGTCCAAGTGCGTACTTCTAGTTTTGAGCAATTAATAATTTTAGTGGTGGAGTTAGAAATTTAATTAGAAAAATTGCCAAAAACTTATCACAAGTTTAATAATTAAAGCATGATATCCGACTTTTGATATTACTAAGTATTAACATAAACAATCGTTACCGTTAGTTGATAAAGATTTAACGGTTGACATTATAATAGAAGGGTACAATAGTCTATTTACCTGTCAAGTCAAATGGAAATTTCATAAATAACATTGACACTTCTTATAACCATATTTTTACCAAAAATAAATTATAAATAACACAAACTTTTAGTACTTTGCTTCCTCAGGTACAAAGAATTCTAAAGGAATTTACACTGATATAGGGTAGTTTGGCCCTTCAAATTGTTTGAAAACAAAAAGCTTTATCTCTGTGTATTCAGTCAATGTCACGAAGATGTCAGCCGTGGACATTGGGATTTATTTCTTTTGCCTAATAATATGTTGGGTCAATGGAAAGTAAAAAATGAAGGACAAGTTGCCAACAAAAGCTAACAATTTGGCGACAATCAAAATTTTAGAATTTTAGAATTATTCCTACTGCAATTCATCAACATTTGGCTGGCAATTTGTTTCCTCTTTCCTCTTTTACTTTTCTCAGTAGTCAATTCATAAAGAGGTGGACCCAATACATGACCAGGAGGGGCACATGTCTCTCCCGGACGTTTCTATTTTTTTTTTTTTTTGACTATTTTTTGAAAGGTAATTTGTCTTACGTGCCTCTTTTGCCGTGTAATATCTAATGTGTTGGATCAACGTGAAGAAAAAAGAAAAAGACAAGTTGACAACAAAAAGTCTGAATTACAATAAACTTAAAAAAGCACGCAAGCACAATCAGAATTTAAGATTTTTTTTATTATAATAAAAAAAGGAGATTAAATTTATAAAAAAACTATTCACACATTTTATTTTAGTATAAGAGTAAGACTTAAACTTTTATCTTCTTATCATCAAGAGAAATATTTAATCACACGATGGTGTGCTAGAATTTAAGAATTGTTCACACAGAAAATCATCAATACTTGGCTAGCAATTTGTTTGCTTTAAAAAAAAAAAAAAACCTAATTTGTTTGCTTTCTACTGTTTACTTTTTCATATATTAACAAAATTTGACCATTAGAAACTTAAGAGATCTCCTTAACTAATTGAACTAGCATGTACCACTTTCTGGCTAGCAAACAACAAATCTATATTTGTGAACTACTTAAAAAATTGGAAATTTTGTTCTTCAACATAAATGTAGACATTTATTTAGTCTGAAAATGTTTGAAGGTGAAAGGTACGCAGTATCTACAGAAAACATTTGAATATCATATATATTTAAAAGATTGTCTATACCATGGAGTTTAAGTAATCAAAGGAATCATTAAATTAAGTGCCTTCAGACTTAAATTTGTATTTGTTAATACAGTTTTCATAGTTACTAATAGTTTAGTTTTGTAGCGATGGGCATCGCTTGGTTGGTTATAGTACGTTTAAATAAGTTGAGGTCCCAGGTTCAATTACACCCCTAAAAAGAAAAATCCTCAAAAATTTTCTTTTAAAAACTTTATAATCCAATCTATTTTTCATAAATTACTATTTTGTTATTTTTGATTTTCCGATTACCAACAAAAAAATTTATTAAAAAAAAAAAAGGTTACAATGAGACTTCTTGATTTTTCCGTAAAATTCTTTTTTTTTCCCTTAATAAGATTTATTTTCATTAAATTCTTAATTTAAAATATTTTAATTTATATTTTTATTTATATCTTAATTTAAGTTAAAAAAATTCTTATTTAAAAAGCCAAAATTTCTTATTTATATCTGAATGAAAATGACTTTTATCAATAAATATATATTATTTTCCTAAATTAACTTATTATTATTATATTATAACGAAAATATCCCTAATTCTAATCAAATCCAACCCCTAATCTTAACCCTAAAATCTAACCACCCTTCCAATAAATGACCGGAGGAGGCCGACTCCCTAATTTGTTGGAAGGAGCTGGCCGATCGGCATCCTCTGTTTATGGAGTCCATCGGTGGCCTCTTGCAATAGGCCTTTGAAGACCTCCTCCATTCTCTTTTTTATTTTTTTATTTATAATTGTTTTAATATTTTATTAAAATCTAATTATTAATATATATTTTTTATAAAATGTTAATTTTAAATTTATTATTTTAATTCATTCAAATAATTATAATTTAGAATATAAATACTTATGAACTAAATTTAATTAAATATTAAATGATATTGGAAGAATATTTGAAAAAAATAATATTAAATAAGTACCATGAAGGTAACTAAAACTCATCCCACAGTATGAATAAGTTATCTCAAAAAATGAAAAACAAACAAGTTAATAAGATCTTAAACTTAAACTCTTAATAAAATTTAAGATATATATATAGATAAAAAAAAAAAAAAAACCAAAGATTTTTTTTTTTTTTTTTTTTTTATAACGAATGACCTGTAAGGAACTTTGGGGTTTGGGCTTGTACCGGGACAATTCAGTTTAAAATAATAGTAATAATACTGAAGTTGCTGTGATATGTAAAGATTTAACCTTAAGTTCATTACAAGGAAACACACTCGAAAGTCGAAGCTTAACAGATCGTTGGGAAGCAAAGGCCAGTAAAATGACCATCCAGTTTACAAATCCTCCAAGCAGCTTTCATGGAAAGATTGAATTGAGGAAGCAACAAAGAAATTTCATGCTTCACAAAGTTTACTATAAAATAAGTCATTGAAGTCTTGGTTTTTCACACATACAAAGCCATAAAAAAGTCTTTGAAGTCTTGGTTTTTCACACATACGAAGCCCTGTTTTTCTTTTATCATTTTCTTCCATTGTTGTTACCAGTCTTGTTTCTAATCATGACTTCACGGTTTCGAAAACCAAGTCAAGAGATCGTCCTGGATGATCATGAAGGAAATGTTTCAGTGTCGAAAATTCACCGGAGGAGGTGGCGGATGGCTTTCACGGCCATATATTTCTCCGGGGTTCTTGTTTCCTTGACCAGGAAGGTACTTGATCAGAACAACAGGCGCCTGCCTCACTCTTTATCCTATGTTGCCATTGACAACGGAAATGAAAATCCTGGTGCTGATAGGCTGGAAAGGAGCCTGGAGACAGAATCTTTTCTTGAAGTTGATAAGAGGATGCTAAGTGAGATGGTGAGAGAGAAAAGCCTTGAGTCTTTGAGCAATTTTGGAGGAGCGAAACAGGTGGCTCAGGTTCTCAAAAGTGATCCAAAAAATGGTGTCAGAGACAGTGAAGCTGATCTTGTGCAGAGAAGGAACGTTTTCGGGGCTAACAAGCATACAAAACAGCCATTGAAAAGCTTTTGGAGTTTTGTTTTTGAGGCTCTGAATGATACAACTATTATTATACTTCTGGGTTGTGCTGTACTTGCTCTGGGGTTTGGTATCAAACAAGGCTTCAAAACTGGGTGGTACGATGGTGGTAGTATTCTACTTGCTGTGTTTTGGGCCGTCATTGTCTCTGCTGTGAGCAATTTCAAGCAAAATAGACAGTTTGAGAGACTCTCTAATCAGAGCAGCAATGTAAAGGTGGAGGTTGTGAGAGGTGGGAGGCGTAGGCCTGTTTCGATTTTTGATATTGTTGTGGGGGATGTTGTGTTTTTGAAGATTGGTGATCAGATTCCAGCTGATGGGTTGTTCCTGGAAGGCCATTCCATGAAAGTTGATGAGTCAAGCATGACTGCTGAGAGTGACCATGTTGAGATTGATGACAGAAATCCATTCTTGATGTCAGGGACTAAAGTGATTGACGGCTTTGGATTTGTGCTTGCAACTTCTGTTGGAGTCAATAGATCAGGCGAAAAGATGATGGATTTTATAAGCCATGAATTGAATGAAGAGACTCCATTACAGGCTCGTTTGAACCAGCTGACTTGTTACATTGTCAAGGTTGGATTGGCAGTGGCTGTGGTTGTTCTCGTGGTGATGCTGATTTGGTATTTTTCAGGAAACACCAGAGATAAGATGGGAAACAGAAAACTTCTCAGAGAGAAGATGAAATTCGACCATGTGATAAATACTGTCGTGGGAATTGTTGCTGCGGCTTTGACAATTTTTGTTGCCACGATTCCTGGAGGCTTGCCTCTGGCTATAACCCTGACTCTGGCACTTTCCATGAGGAGAATGATGAAGGATCATGCTATGGTGAGAAAACTGTCTGCTTGTGAGATAATGGGCTCGGCCACAACAATCTGTACAGACAAAACAGGCACTCTGACATTAAATCAAATGAAGGTTGTCGAATGTTGGCTTGGAACACAACCAATGGAGGGCGACAATTCCTTGGATCCAACCCTAGATACTTATTCATGGCTGCAGGAAGCTGTTGGTTTGAACACGATTGGTCATGTTTATAGAGAGGATTCTGCATCAGATCCTGAGATTTTTGGTAGTCCAACTGAGAAAGCTTTACTTTCCTGGGCTGTGATTGATTTGGGTATGAATGTTGCTGAGCCAAAACAAAATTGTGAGATAATCCATGTCGAGCCCTTCAATTCAGAGAAAAAGAGAAGTGGGGTTACAATGAGGAGAACTGGCGACAAGGCTGTTCAGACACACTGGAAAGGAGCTGCAGAGATAATATTGGCAATGTGTTCGCATTATTATGACAGAAATGGGAATACCAATGTGATGGATGACGAAGAAAGAAACAAAATTGTGACAATTATCAAGGACATGGCAGAGAAGAGCTTGAGATGCATTGCTTTCGCACACAAAAAAATTAATGAGCAAGTGCCTGTGAGGCTTGAGGAAACTGAATTGGCCTTGTTGGTGCTAGTGGGCTTGAAGGATCCATGTCGTCAAGGTGTCAGAGGAGCAGTAGAATGCTTTAGAAAGGCGGGGCTGAAAATCAAGATGGTAACAGGAGACAATGTGCACACAGCAAGAGCTATAGCTATTGAATGTGGAATCCTGAATCCTGATGAGGAATTAGGCTCTGAAGCTCTAATGGAAGGTGAACAATTCAGAGATTACTCACCTGAAGAAAAGATGGCAAAGGTTGAAAATATCCGAGTATTGGCTAGATCTTCCCCATCTGACAAGCTTCTTATGGTGCAATGCTTAAAGCAAAAAGGCCATGTTGTGGCAGTCACTGGTGATGACACCAGTGATGCACTTGCCCTAAAGGAAGCCGACATTGGACTCTGCATCCAAGGTACTGCAGTTGCGATGGAGAGCTCGGATATTGCTATCCAGGATGATCATTTCACCTCTGTGGAGACAGTTCTGATGTGGGGAAGGTATGTCCGCTGCAACATTCAAAGGTTCATTCAATTTCAGCTCACTGTCAGTGTTGCTACCATTGCTTTCGACTTTGTCATGGCTGTTTCTTCCGGAAAAGTCCTATTAACCACCATGCAATTCCTGTGGGTAAACCTGATAATCAATACATTTGGTGCACTCCAATTGGCCACTGCGGAGCCCACCAATGATCTCATGTTGAAGCCTCCCATTGACCAATCCGAGCCCCTTATAACCAAAATCATGTGGAGGAACCTTATTTCCCAGGCCTTTTTTCAAGTAGCCGCCTTTTTGACCCTACAATTTTGTGGAAGATCCATCTTTCGTGTGTCGGAGAATGTCAAGAATAGCATGATCTTCAATACGTTTGCCTTCTGTCAAGTTTTCAATGAATTCAATGTCAGGGATCTTGAAAAGAAGAACATATTTCAGGGAATACACAAGGACAAGCTACATTTAGTAATTACTGGAATCAACATTTTTCTTCAAATGAAGATGGTGAGGTTTCTGAACAAGTTTGCCGATACAGAGAAGCTGAATTGGGTGTCAATGGACTGCTTGCCTGGGAATTGCGTCTTTGTCCTTGCCAATTGGTTTTCTCTTCAATTGCATTCCAGTTCCTGACCACTTAGACATTCGCAAGGCTCTATTATGGTGTTTTGAGTCTTTCCATTACGAAATTATTTGTTTATTGACTCTCATTTTTTATAATTTATATGTCTAGGAAAAATTATACATTATACTATATTAGAAGGAGGATCCATTTGTCTTAGTCACCTAATGGGAGCATGTAAGCCACCTCTACTTCTCAGGTTTTAGTGAGTTTCTAGAACATACGTGTTGTGTAATCTTATCTATCTATCCATATATAGACCTTACTAGTTGGGTAATCTTATCTATCTATCCAAAACCATGTGGAGGAACTACATTTCTCATGCTGTTTTTCAGGTATTCAGAGGAAGATCAATCTTTCCAAAACTGTCAAAAACGTCATCATCCTCAGTACTTTAGTCCACTGCCAAGTCTTTAATGATTTCGGGGTCAAGAAACATGAAAAGAAGAACATATTTCAGAGAATACACAAGAACAAGCTGTTACCATAAAGCAATCATTGAAGTCACTATAGTTGTTCAAATGGCAATGGTGGAGTTCCTGAAGAGTGGGCTGTCTGCATTGGCATTGCAGCTCTGTGACTCTGTCATGGCCAATTGGTTTTCTGTTCAGGTGCTTTTTAGCTAGTTTGCTTTCATACTTTAATTTACATCTCAATTCAACTTATAAGTACTAACTATATATAATTTCTGAGTTCAGGAATGGAGATTTATATTGAATATTGTTCTTAATTATCATGTTCATTGTATTTTTTGATGTGGGCATATAAGTGATAAAACAAACATAAAAATCAATAACCAAAAAGTAGTTTCTACCAGCAGTTGGCAGGATAAGGAAAATCTGGCACTTTTTTGACTTTGTAACTCTTTGGAGTTTGGCAGGTAGCATCAGAAAAAAGCAGTTAGCTCTTTCATCAATAGACCTGATCTGGAAAAGCAAATTAAAGTGTTTGTGTATAAAGCGTTTCAGTGCTGTAACGTTGCTTCCTTTAGAAACATCTACTTACATGGAGAAGAATTCTAATTGGTACAGCAGTAATCTTTCTACACGATTTTGTCATGCTTAATCAACAGTTAGTAGCCAAACTTTAATAAATTTTCAAGTACAGGCCCAAGTTTCAATCTGGCCCAATTTAAGCCTAATTTAAAAATTGGCCCAAATTTGAAGATTTTTCGTGTTTCCTTTTTGCAAGGGTGCTATGGAAATTAAAAAAGAAAAAATAGCTCATGAAAAGAGTGAAATTTCGCTTTTGATAAAAGAATTTCTTTTTTTTTTTTAGTCTCAAGTAAAATTTCAATTATTTTTGTTTATTTTGTATGTGAAAACATATTGATTCAAAAATATTTCACATACTTTAAACATTTCATCTGACTTATATGTGGGATGGTTAAAACCAGTTAGAGATAATAAACATAACAAAAATGAATAACTTTTATCTTTAAACTAAAAACAATTTTTTTTTTTTTTTTTGTCTAAGGTAAATTTGTCCAAAAAAAATAATATCCAAATTCTAGAGTAGAAATCTCTCTACACATGCTACTAAATGCACGACTTACATTAAATATCACCACAAACTTAGAAAGAGGAGAGGTAGGAAAGTGCTCACGGCTCAGCCAAAGGTTGTACATGTAATTGGGCAACGTTAAGAGTTTGAATGTTGATCGACTATCAAGTAAAACCCAAAACATGTGGAGGAAAGGAACCTCATTTCTCAGTATGTTTTTCAGGTATTTAAAGGGAGATAAATAGTTTGTGTTCAAAACTGTCAAAGACACTATCATCACTAGAACTTATGTCCTCTGCCAAGTCTTCAAAGAATTCAGGACCAAGAAACTTGAAAAGAGAGGAACATATTTCCGAGAATAGACAATAACAAGCTGTTTCTAGCACTCATTGGAATCACCTTAGTACCCCAATTCTGGCAAGCATAGTTACCTCAAGCTTTGAGCTTTTGCAAACTCAACCCACATAGCCAGTATCAGTTCTCTACCAAAAGTAAACTTCTAGCTAGTTTAGTTTTGATCACTAGAGATATATCCCAGTTCAACTTGAAAGTAACTGAATACGATATCCGATTTATTGGTTCTTGAATGGATATTTCATGTTTCATATTGTTATTAGTTTTGATATTCATTTTCAGTTTATGTAGTGGGAAAATCAGTGATGACAAAAACATAAAAATTATATGACAAAAAGTAAAAGTACTAGAAAATCTGTGAACTCTTTCAAGTTCGAACTAATATGGCATTATACACACACTAAACACTAAGAGCATCTTCAATTTAATTATCTATTTAGGTTGAATTTCTTATCATATAGATGGATTGATAATAAGGCCAAAAAATTATCTCCAATGTAATTATCTAAATCAAATATAGAACTTTAGAGAATATGAAGATAGTTTTTCAATTGATAAACTTTCATAGAAACACTAACTAAAATTTCTCACTCCTTCTAACCAATTAAAAATAGAGAGATTTGCCTCACTCTCTCTCTCTTCTTAAGTGTAAAATATAAAATGAGAGAGAGAAAGACATATTTTGTGATAATTGGTCAAAAGTTAATACATATTTTGCCTTAAATAGTTACATTAGAAAATGAGAATATATATTTTTATATATTTTTTTGTCAAAGTTGATACATATTCAAAAAAAAGAAATGTTGATATGTCACAATGGAAACTCAAAAATCCATATATAATAGCATTGGAGATGCTTCTGATGATCAAGAGTTTACCGGCTAATACGAAGATTAAATGCTATAAGTATCATGTGAAAATATACTCTTATAATACAAGGAGATATCCACTATGGTGAGACTCAAACACCTTACAATGAATGTGAAGGAGCTATACACTATTCTTACACATTGCTTAGGCTTATAAGCCAAAATATAACAGTGCAAATTGTATATCATCAGAAAAAAGCAATTGGCTCTGTCATCAAAAGGCCTATTCTGGAAAAGCCAATATAAAAGTTTCAGATAGATAGCATTTTAGTTCAATAATACTGCTCACAGAAACATCTGATAGCATATGATAGAGAGGAATTCTAAGAAGTAATCTTAGTATGAAAAACCTTTTTACTTATTTTAAAAAGACATTACAGATATTTGTTACCAGTCTCATTGAAGAGTTATAAATCTTTCGATTGCAACAATGAGAGTAAAAAAATTCTGCTAATTCGAAAACTGAATATAACTAGATCTGTTTTGCTTCTAATCGGAAGTCTGGAACCACATTCAATTCTTGAGCTGAAGTTTGATGTCTCCAAAATTAAGTCAATACATCTAGCTAGAAAAATTGAAATGTTGATTTTGACATGCGGTCATCATTTCGGATAACAATGTCTTGAAGTAACTCCAGGAGCATAATATCCTTGAAATCTGGATATTATGAGTGAAACTAAATCTCAAAACCATTTGCGAAATTTTAAGAGATCGTCTCGACAATTAAACTTATTAGTCATAACTCTCCCTCAACAATATAATAATTTAATGCTCAAGAACTATTAAAAAAATTGCAAATGCTAGCATCCAAGCTTTTGTGAAATTTTAACTCCATTTAAGTACTTTTTATTATGTTTCATATATATATATATATATATATATATTTCTTTAACAAATTAGTTGTTAATATCATAACGTAAGGAAGATGATGCTTCACATAAAATTTTTCAATTTAGTAGTTGAAAATTTTGGTTTTACTTTAGAGTGTCTATTTCTAATTTTAAGAATGATTATATTCGTACTTATTTATGTATCTAGTCATTTTTTCATTTTTGTGGATTAATAACTTTAAGTTACTTCACTCTTTAAACTTTCAAAGTAGCCCTACGTAGAGTCATAGTCAAATCAACACTGAAAGAAATGGGCAACTGGGATTAGAGAAAATTTAGTTGGCACTGATCAATGTGCCAACAAAATTATATGTGAATCCTATATTATTGAAATTCTTTATTGGATATTGAATTTGAAATAAAGGGTACATATATATCAAAATTTTTTTAAAGTTCAGATCTTGAATTTTTTAACCGTTGAATAATTAGATATATAATACTCGTTTCTTATTTTTTTTTACTTAATTTCCTATTCCTTGTTTATTTAGGAAAATAACAAAAATTGTAAATAAATCTAATTCGTATATATATATATATATATAATATCTAGATTTTTGTTAAAGAAGAGAACTGTTTATATACATATTTTCCATGCCAATATGATCTCATGGCTATCTGTAACCCTGCCAATGAGTGAATCCAGTCAAATTTCGTGAATAGGTGTTTGATTTCTCTGGCCCTTTACACTTCATGTATAAACAGGGAAATACCCATTAATGGAATGAGAAAAAATTCATATAGAAAGCAACCTACCAACATGTGTATATGTTACACTTGAAAGATGATGACAAAAACTGAAACTAATTGATGACGTTTTGGTATCAGAATCTAATAAAGGGTGATAAAAATCTTACCCAAATTGAGCTTCCAAACAAAGAGAAATAGTGACAAACTCCAACAACCTTAATAAAAAAGGAACACTGAATTTTGTGCTCCCAACGTCACCCATTATTGGATTTATGCAAGCCTTCACACATGTTTCTGTACTTACATCGAGATACAAACAAGAGAGATCACCTAATGCATGTAAACACTAGCATTTATCAGTATATGGATGTGGATTCTCTTCACGTTTGAACTTTAAACTTTGCTGATAATTAGGTTTGTGATTAACAATAATTAACAAGAAATTTTGTTAATTAACCTTGTTTGAGGATTTTCCAAGTAAATTTTACTGGATTTGAAATTTAGCATTAACTTGTCTCGAAAATACGTGAATATTCGTTAAATTTATAAGAAATTTCTCCATGGAAGAATTCTATGTATGACTTACAAAGCAAGTAGATCTGTGTGAAAATTTTAACAGCATATTAGGCAATAACGGGATAGCATTCATGCCGGCTAAAGTTGACTCTGCGACTGGTAGTATTTAAGGAGTTCTGATCAGATCCTTTTATGGTCAAATTTTAGCACTTGGAAGATCAGAAATCATTACAGTATCTGATATTTTCTTCAAACTGAGAAGTACATAATATGTCAAGAGGAAATGATTAAGGCTAGGACCAGAAAACGAGAGAAGAAAATCAGTCCACTAAAGTTTCATTGTACTTAATTTGACCTTGGAAAAACAAATTTTCATTCCTAATACAATAGTGTTTTGCAGACATTAAGAATCAATAAATCTAGTCATATAGATATGAACAGTATATATAGCACATAATGTTCACATTAAAGTTCCAATAAACTAAAAATCTAAGTAGATTTATTTCATATTTTTATGTTTCAAAACGGATCTGAACACAAATTTTCATTAACATGAATATATAATACTATAAGCATATCCAAACTCATTCTTTGTAATAGATCTACTAAGACTAGACAACAAAATAAAGATAGAAATATGTAGTGAAAGAAAATTTGCATTAACATGTATGGATATCCTGTTTTCTTGTAGTGACTCATCCCAATTCATAAAAAATTAGGCAACAAAAGAAAGATAGAAACATGAATGGATCGATCAGAACACAAGAATACAAAGGAAAAGACAGAAACAAGAGAAAAAAAAAATGAAAGCATAGAAAAGCACTATCTTTAAGGCACAAGGAGAGAGAAGAGAGAGAGAGGGAGGGATCCATCTCAAAAGAACCAAACGGCATTAAGACAGGGAATTTTTGTCACTCAAACCCTAACAACGTTTCTCACCTGCTTGTAAGATTCTCCAAAAACGGCCTTGAAATAGAAAAGATGAACATGACAACCGAAAAACATCAAAGATACCATTAAAGATGCATGTAGCCAAAAGGAAAAAGTGGGTAGCTCTGCAGAGATAAAATAGAATAATAATAAACAACCAATGTTGGATTAATATAAATTATACATACCTCTAATTTTCTAGGCTTTTTTTTTTTTTTTTTAATATCCAAAAACCTTAATGGGGACAATGGATCCGAAGAAGATGAAGAAGAATAAGAAGAAGAAATTAGGGTTTCTGAATTCTCATGCTACCATCAATAGGTGAAACTGCCGCATGATCTAGTCTCTCCCAGATAAGGAAAGTTCAGATCATGCTGGCAGCTTCAACTACTAGGGGTGCACGACTCGAACCTCATGATTAAATGAACCCTAGTTTGTACGATCAATCAACTCCATTTTTTTTGGTTGATCATCTTGCTTCTACTAAAAGTTCTTTTTTTTTTTTCTCACAGAGTAATTGAGGGAGGAGAGGGGGATATAAATAGAGAGAAGAAGGCCAGCTTTTGCTTTCTACTATATCCAGGCACATTAATTAATTTTTTAACTTCCCGGCTTGTTATCTTTTTGTCTTGTTTGACTAGGATAGCAAAGACCAGCATACAAGAGAATAAATAAAAATATTATTTTGGTGTATTAAATGTACCTGGAAATAGCAAATTGCTATGTCATTTTAGGTTGTTTTGATTATGATATACATGTAAATATAATATAAATGGTTAGGAACTGAGAACTGAAAAAGCAGATATTAGGAGATGGAAAAGTAGAGAGAGCATGGGAGGAAAAAAGATACATAAAATGTGGTCCCTAAAGAAGCCAACTTGAATTGAATATAGTCACGCCCACGCCACCACATGCAGACAGCTTAGTGAGAGTTTCTAAATTTCCTATTAAGAAGCTTTTCACAGCTTTAGTTGGATGAATCCTTTCGTCTGGTCCATGATCCTTTACTCATTAAAGTTTAGATGTAAGAGTATGTGATTTTTTTTATTTTTTTTTTTTAATGGTTGAAACAAGCCCAAAAATCAATTAAAACCAGACGTGATTTGATTTTTGAGCATGGCTCGAAAGACAACTCTTATACCAGAAGGAACACTCCATACATAGGTTGGAGGATGAATTACATAAGATGAGGAGGAAATCCCCACAATTAAAAGGTGTAGAACCATGCTTCGCTGCACGGGGGGCCAAGCAAGGCCCAGCTACTAAGAGTTTGTGATTTTAATAATAGTTGCACAAGTAATTAGTATATTTCCTCATTCATATTTATGATAAGGGTTGGAGTCTTATGCATATATTTATGTACATGTATGATTAGTTTACTTTCCTTATTAGAGAATAGATATCTTTTATTATTATGAAATAAATTTCTGGACCATATATTTGATCTCCACGGCTACAAAACCACTGATGTTCTCTCTGATATAGAGAGAGAATGAAATTTGACCATACATCATGAGTACCTAAATATAATGGTAAATGACTTTACTCCCCTTTTTTTCTTCACATGTATCCATTTAATTACAACACTTTCATTCACATGACTGAATAAAATGTTATTTAAAAAAAATAATACATTGCGTGACAAATCAAAATTTCTAAACTCTAGAAAAAAAAAAAAAAATCTAACAAAACGTCCTAGATCCCACTTGTGTGATCTCTTTCTCTGTGTGTGGTGAAAGGTAAGCATCAATTATGAATAAAAAAGACTACAAAACACAGAAGTATTATATAAGGATGATCACCAATGTGCATGGCTTTAATTTGAATTTGATAGATGTTGCAAATAAGGAATTCACACCCAGAAAGAAGAAAAGAAAACAATATTAGGGAAAGAGCATCTCAACCTATCAAGTGTTGTGTTACAGTGTACATATTATAATTACTTCCATTTTTTACTCTATAGTTATGTTTTATGTGATGGTGACATGCAATATTTTACTTTTAGGAACAAAAGGAACCCCATTTCTAATCAAATGCTTGCAACTTATTCCGCTTTTTGATTGGTGCTCGGTCGCACATCAGATGCAATTATCAAAGACTACTTGTGGATTAGGTATCATTTTGGAACGTTAGTCTATCTGTAAAGTAACCAAACCGACTTTGGCTATTTAACTTGACATTTGTATTTTGATCAAAGTTGTTTTGAACTTTATGCCCCTTTTTTATGTGTAAATTTCGAGTCCTCTATATTTTATTATATTAGTTTATATGAATAAAATCATGTGGTTTTTAATATTATTTTCATCCATATAATTTATTCCTTATTCTTTATAGGATACTTTTAAAAAATTCTAACATATTATTGAGGTTTCTAACAAACTTTAGAAAATTTTCTAAATCAACTAGATCTATTTGTTTTGAAACCATAAAGTTCAGGAATTATTGTTGTTTTTTATGTTTTTTGATCTAGCAAAGACTTGTATGTTTAGAGATGTGAAATCTGAGGGAAGATATGCATATTCAATGCATGACTCTCAGAAGTCACACTTGTCATCAAATAAAAATTAAACATCGGCTTTATTAGATAAGAAGGAATGTTAGTTGTTCGGACTGCATAAATTAAACACGGGATTTGGCTCAATCTTTCGACCAAAATTAAATATGTGCATTAATTTCTTGTGACCAACTACTCTAATCTATTTTTATTTTATTTTATTTTTTATAATAAATGAGAGATATTATATTCAAAGAAAATTATTCATACTTTGTATTTTAGAATAAATAGAAGACTTAAATTCTTGACTTCTTAGGATCGAGGTAAATATTCAACAACCGCTCTTACTAAAGGGTGGTGTGCAAAAATAATAATAATAATTATTATTATTATTTTATGGTTAGAGAGAGAAGATTAAATTCAAAAAAAAAAAAAATTACTTGCATCTTATGTTTTAGAACAAGAATAGAGATTGAACTTTTAACCTCTTAAGATCAAGGAAAGTGTTCAATCACTCTGTGTTTCATCATTTGCATACACATGAATGTAGGGCCACTATTTATATATGATGTATATTGATGTAGTCATTGTTTTTCGAAGAATTAATATTGTAATTAAAGTCCTATCAAAATCTTTATAGATCAATCATTATAAATATAGTCTAAATATACTTTCACACAATCAAAAAAAGAACGTTTTACACAGCTAGTATTTTTATAACTAATCTAAGATTTATATTTCTATCATTAATATAGAGGGAGAGATGCAAAACTAACTTAATTAAGTATTAGCATGCATTTTTTATACTTTGTTATTGATTCCTACATTAATTTAGAAAACAGAACTATATGTGAAAATGTTAGACCGTTGTAGTGTGTTTAGGGGTATTTGAGTAAATACATGTTCTACTAAAGCCTATTTTGTAGTAGGGCTTTTTGTAAAAGCACTATCAAGATTATTTAATTAGTAATGGTTTCGTTTTCATATATATATATATATAGTAATGATTTTGTTATGTAGAAAGAGTCCTTTCTTTCCCTCCCTAAAAATAAAAATAAAAAAATCCCAAAGGCACTCTCAAAGTGCATAATTTTTATCTTAAAAGGCATTTTTATTTATTTGAATTTCCATTTGTTTAAATTAATTAAAAACCACAAAACAAATAACCACAATATATGTTTTATAATTAAAAATTTTGCAATGTATGGACCATTTCTTTTCAGAAGAAAATGATCAGCTTGGCACAAATTAATATCTACTGATATATAGTAGTATTCATTGCATATTCATATTAATCTACACATCTTGAAAATGATAGTCATGATAATTAACTTGAATATTGCCTATAAGTCAATCGGCGTAAAGCAACTAAGTCATGTTGTTGCTTTTGTTTAGTAAGGATTTTGTATACTACTTTATTTCTTATAATATTATAGAAAGCTCTTTCTTTTAAGCATATATATATGATTTGTATCAATAAACAACCCAAATATGATTGCAAATGGTCATGACGTTATGATTGGTTTCATACCAAAATATGTATGAACAAGAGATATGAAAATCACATGGTTCTCCAATATTAAATCTCAAAAGGAGTAAGATAATTGTTTTTTAGAATGTAGCCAGCAAATATATTTTCATTATAAGCAATCTCGTAGCCTAATTTCTAAGAAATAACTTATGCAAAAACATTATTCTCTATTGTTATAGTAATTAGAGATTGAGAATTATGTTAAATAATGTGATTATCATCACAATTACATATCTGCGGTATGTTGTAATCATTAAAGTTTTCTAATTATTAAAGTTTTTTCAAAACATAATTCACTAGAAGCTAGAAAGAAGAGAAAAAGCTACTTTGTTTGACTATAAAAGTTATACAAAAACCTCATTCTTGAACCTTAAGGAAGGGATCATGGAGGTCTTTTTCAAAGGGGTTTTATATGTCTCCCCATAATGTGCACCTAAACTCATCATTTATCTCTTAGCAACTAACATATAATTATCATTACCTTTCTTTAGGCCCTAACGTACACATGCATAATCATAAGAAGTGCACCAACATCAATTTCACCACTAAGGCTCCTTTTATCTTTTAACTGTCGGATTAAAATCTTTTAATTGCATTCTTTTATTTCATTAATTACAAGTAAAGCAAAGTCCTAATTATTCTTGATGTGAATGAATGATATTCGAATTAATGGTCTCTCATACAAAACAAGCACCATGCCTGTCCAAAGAGCTTGTGTCATACCATTCAATTTTTTACTTAGTAAAAGGGATTTAACATGGCATATAGATATTATCCATCGGTAGACTGTAAATTTGTATTTTTATAAATTGATAAGGAACTAAAAAGAGAATTTATAATGATCAAATCCATTGATGTTTTATTCTATAGTAACTTATAACAGTACATCACTTTTTAGTACGCGTAATTGAATATTTTTCCATTTACTAATTCTTACAAAACACATTTTAAAAATTATATGTACAGTTTTCTCTTTTAATTTTGAGAGTAATTGTCTCTCATTTATGTAAATAAATAATATTTGATCTTAGTAAATCTCAGTAATTCTCTAACCCCTTTGATATTAATTTTTTTTTTTTAAAAAAAAAAAATTGCAGCTATATAAATATGTATTACTAATTTAAATTGGGGCGAAAAAAAAACAATGCTGTTCACCGAGGATAAAAGAGGTAAAAAAAAGTAATCCATCCTCTAATTCTACATCACATTTTCCTATCAACCGATGATTTTGAAAGATGATTAAAAGAAAAGAAAGTCTGCAAAAGAAGAGCGTACTGTATAAAGAAAGAAAATTTTGTGATTTACTTTCTTGTACTGTAAGTCAGTCCATTTTAAGCATAATTTCTAAGTCACGGTCAGACTTTTTTGTAGGGTTGATCAAGTTTCAAATATAGATTTGAATCCAAGTGCATGCAGATAAATGATGATAGGATTGGTGCCACATTGACAGGAAGGAAACCAATTTTAGTTAAATTCCTAAGAGCTTAAAGGTGCTTTAGGTTTGGGACTTGGGTGATCCAATGACTTAATTTTGATATGAGCCCAACCCACCACATTAGGCTTTTTGGTCAGGGTTTCTAAGAGAACTAGATTTCCGTGGAGTGCTATTGGAACCCCAAATTGGCCAAAGAAACCTCAATTCCAAACCTTTAATCCTCAAGCCTTGGATTTTGTTTGCATTTTCCATCACCAGTTCAGAAATTTTTTACTTAATTTTTCATTATGTCTTTTGTTGTTAGAGACTGTTTGTAAGGTAACAAAAATGGAAATTTATAACTTGTCTTTTCATCAATAATCCATTAAAACATCTAAAACGTTTGGCAATTTTTCTATTTTATGCTCAACTGAAAAAGAAAACGAAAAAAACAATTACAATTAAAATTTCGTTTGGATTGGCGGTAGGAAGAACTAAACTAGAGCATTCTAGACAAGTGGGGGGTGTTTCTTTGGACCATTTTCTAGTTACCACTAATTTCAATTGAATTATCTAATTAGTCACCTCCGATCCATCTATCAAAGCCATAATCCAATCTCGGAATTGTCTTTAGTCTTTTAGTCAATATCTAACACCGGTGTTTATTTTGAATTTTAATGATTAATGTTAATGTATGACATTGAATATCAATATGAATAATTTAATCAATGGACGGTAACCAACCATATTATTACAAATTATACAGCCTTTAACAAAGGTTTGTCTTTTCATTTGGTTTGTCTTAGATGGTGGCAGAATTTGTTTGGGCAGTTAGTGGCTATCAAGGAGACTATGGAGTTTGCAGCTCTGTCACGGCTGCAATTTCCATATTAATCAACCTTTTGAAGTAATTATAAGTATGAATTTTATAATTATAAAAACACAATCTTTTTCTTCCCCGTGTACAGTGACTTTAATAAAAATCAAATCCGTAACTATCTGTCGTTAGATTTACCATCTAACCTTGTCGTTGGATTCACCATCTAATCTTCTCCTGCTTAATCAATTATTTAAATATGTTATCCTGACTTGAAAAACTAAAGATGGTGCTGAAAAAATCTCTATAGTGCAAATTTGGTAACAAATGTCATGACATACTTGGAAATGTTGGCAGAAAACACCATGGTGGACCACAAATATTGGACTTTAATTAACATCATGTTTCCAAATTGCTGTATACAATTTTTAGATGAATATTCTCATTGACAATTCAAAGGAAAAAAAAAATGGCTTCAGAGATATAAGTCTCAGCAGAGACACAGGTCCCCTACAGTTGTCAATTTCAGTACTACAGTGATTGATGGCTGCAGGTTAAGTCTAAATTTGAGCTGCCTGGCCCTGATTGGAAACTACGATGGCCCCAAATCAGCATTGGGTTTACAAATCAGTACCAATTGAAGATATTAATTGCTTCCGCATATTTTTCATATTTCTGTTTTTTTTTTTTCCCGTCAATTATACACATTTGGGATGTGAAATTGAAGTTCGTATTACGCTAATTGGTCATTATTATTTTTTAATTTCTTAGATTAGTAAGGAGGACACATGCAGTTTATCCCATTACTGATATACTAATATAATGGTCACTCGTGACTAGTGAAAATCGAACGAGAAATAATCCCACTTTGCAGGTTCTGATCCATATCCAAAACAAATTTCTATAATCTAGAGTTTGAAATTCCTGTTCCGCTACATTTGTTCTTATAACACTAGATAAATTATCTGCATTATTCCTTGTGACTATTGTATATCCAACGCGTGTCATTTTCATTTCTTGTCGTATTTTTATAAACTAAAGCATTGAAAATGTCCTAGGCATATGGTGAATGTCTCTTCAGGGAACTTGGACTAGGAACAGTTCCATACAGTACCATCGGATATAGTTTTCCGGGGGCAGGGCAGTTGTGGAAAGTAATCGTGCAAACACTGCATGATAAAATTTGTCAGAATTCTTTCTTGAAAACTATAAAATTTTTTGCAAAAGCCTCTCATGGAGAAGGGGTCAAACAAAAAGGTAATATATTTGTACTATAGTAAAATCTTAAAAGGATAATCCCAAGATCCCCCCTTAGTTTGATAAAATAGTTAAATACTATTCTCTTTAAAAAATCGCTAATATCCTCTCTTAATTTACAAAATAGATAAAAAAAATCTCAATAATTTATTAAAATATCTAAAAAACCTCATATTATCAATTTGGACGTTAAAAATTAACAGTTGACTGTTAACGTAAAAGGGTAAAACTGTCAAAGTAATATAAAATATAAAAAAATATTGATGTTCAAAAAAATGATAATTTAATATTTAAAAAAAAAAAATTCCACCATTCATTTCTAAAATAGATGGTAGTGATCGAAACTACTAAAAAATTTTAAAAATATTAACAATTTTTTTAAAACTTAATACTTAGATACATTCTCTATTTCCTCTCTTCTTCTTCTTCTTCTTCTTCTTTTTCTTCCCTCGACAGTGGATCGACGGTGGCTAGACTCTCTCTTCTTCTTCTTCTTCTTCTCTCGACAGTGGATCGATAGTGGACAGACTCTCTCTCCTTCTTCTTGACGTAAACTGGGTTTTCACGTCGAAAACCCAGGACCCAAACTGGGTTTTCGCGTTGAAAACTCAGAGATCTAAGGGTTTTCACATAAAAAACCTATAAATTTTTAGGTTTTCAACACGAAAATCTTGAAATCTTTAGATTTCCAATGCTTAAAACCCAAGAGTTTCTAGGTTTCCGCATTTTTAGGTTTTCTAACACGAAAACCTAGAAATCTTTAGGTTTCTGAAGCCTAAAACTCACGAAAACCTAGAAATCCTTAGGTTTTCGATGCTGGAAACCCAATGATTTCTAGGTTTCCAACGCTCAAAATGCAAAAAGTTGTTGTTGTTTTTTTTTTTTTTAATGTTACTATTATGTTTGATGTTGTTGTTATAGTGTTAAGGGGTTTGTTGATGATAGTGTTTGATATTGATAATGGTTTGGTTGAATGGATGGTTGAATAAAGATGAATGAAGTTGTCTGGGTTGATTAATGGATGATGATGGTGTTCTTCATGAGTGAAGATATCTGAGTTGATTGATGGATGATGATGGTATTTTTCATGCCAAGAAGAACAAGCATACAATACACTGGAGATTTAATCTAAAGATTGGATCTTCAATTTTTTTTTTTTTTTAATTTTATTGCATAAAAAATTTTAATTTTTTTATTTTTAATTAAGGGACAAATTGGTCTTTTCGGGTATTGTGATGGTCATAATCCATCTCTTATCAGCAGAGTTAACAGAAAGGGTAAAATGAGATTTCAAGAAATTATAGGAAAATAATTAGCAATTATTTTAAACTACAGGGGGAAAATTAGGATTATCCGAATCTTAAAAGATAGTTTAAATTAATTATTTTATGAATTCATGTTTAAAAAAAAAAAACAAATGTATGAGGGCACATGATGATATTTCTTATGTAAATAGTTTTGATTACTTAACTAAAAAAACATTCATCAACGTTCTTTATAATATAAATTACATTAGTATTCTTAACCTTTCAAATTCTGAAATGTATTAAAAATTATTAAAATTTTCTTACAAAATATATTAAAATTCTTGTAAAAATCTCTTATGTATAGACGACTAAACGAGAAAGTAATCTATCATCTCAAAAGGTAGTTCAAATTAAGTCTTTCACAAAATTATGATTAAAAGAAAAAAAAATACTTTTGTGCAGGAAATTTTTCTCATTTTCTTGTGAACAATTTTGACTAATCAACTAATACTCTAGTTTTCCTGATAAAGGTAACATATCCAGGATTTACAGAAGAGAATTTCGGCCATGGAAAAGTTGGCCGACGAGCATGGATGCACTCCTGCACAACTTGTACTGGCATAGATTCTTATTCAAGGAGATAGCATTGTTCCAATTCCTCGATAAATTTATCTTAACATGAGCATTCATTGATGGCAAAGTAAATCATTCATATTTATGTATACTTTAACCGAAGCTGAACAATAAGATATCTTAATAATTTTATTTCACATTCATCATTAATAGATCTAATATCACAAATAATCATTTTATTTTTCAATGAGAAAAATGCAATCATTTATTAAACCCCCCATTCACTTAGTACATCATCAGAAGCTATATAGCTCATGATTAAAAAATAGGTTGACTTAAAAAAAATCAGATAACTGTTTAAATAGTTGAACCTCAACTAAGATAGAATTATCTAATAAATCAATTAGAAACCATCAATCACCAGGTATCAATGTACTCTATTTATTGTTATAATCACCTAAACTTTTTCCCAAAATCTGAAATTGGTACTTTAAATTTTTGTAGTTAATATTAAATCGTTATAAAGTTGAACATTAGCATATGCTTGAAGTGACATTATTTTGTTAGAGCAGTCACTTTCTATCTGAGAGACAATAGAGTATGCTGTTCTATCACGGCTGCAATTTCCTTGTTCATCAAGACACCAAACCTTTTTAAAATGTTTATAACATGAGCTATGCAGTGAAGATATTGGTAGCAAACGTCATTGCACACTTGGAAATGCTAATAACACACGTCATGGCAGACCTCAAATGTCTTTATTTAATTAATCTCTTGTGTCCAAAGTCTACCATGAGGCTTGTTTGACAAGTATTGTCATTCAAAGGCAAATTATTCTTCTGCCAAATAGACATATAATATAAGCACAATGATAACCACTTTTAGACTGCTAGTTGCTTATAAATTCGATTTGCTTGCCCCTCACTCTGTGCTAAGAGAAGTCTCAAGTGAGTATCAAGAGAACAAGTTTGAAGAAAAATGGCTGCAGAGCACAGCATTCCAATCCCAAGAGTGAAGTTGGGAAATCAAGGATTTGAAGTAAAATTTTGGACATTTTGATTTTTTATTAATGAAGAGATGTTATTGTCTTTTATTTAGATTTTATTGTAATGTTTTTATTGTTTTATATATAGGTGTCAAAGTTGGGGTTTGGTTGCATGGGCCTGACTGGAAACTACAATGATCCTGTTCCTGATGAGGTTGGCATATCAATCATCAAGCATGCATTTGATCGAGGAGTCACATTCTTTGATACATCAGACCTCTATGGAGCCAATACTAATGAGATTTTGGTGGGAAAAGTAAGTAAATGCTTGCACTATTTCATTAATTCTCCAATAATTTTTTATATTATATATTTTTCAGAGTTAAATAAACACGAAAATAATTGATTCCAAAGACATTGCTGTGTTTAATAAAATTGTAACATGATTTGGACACCATTATTGAAGTTGCCTTAATAAGCTTCCCAATCTGCTTCTTCTCAGGCTTTGAAGCAGCTACCTAGAGAAAAAGTCCAACTAGCCACAAAATTTGGCATTGTCAGATATGATTTAAGTTCAGCTGTTGTAGTAAATGGCACCCCAGAATATGTCAGATCCTGTTGTGAAGCCAGCCTGAAACGCCTGGATGTTGAATACATCGATCTCTATTATCAGCATCGGGTTGACACATCAGTACCTATTGAAGATACAGTAAGTGATTCTACTTATATTTTGTTTTTCTATTTTTTCCTATCAGTTTTACACATTTGGGGTGTGAAATTGAAGTTCAAATTAAGTTCATGGTTCATTATTATTATTTTTTTTTTACACTTCTTAGATGGGAGAGCTTAAAAAGTTGGTAGAAGAAGGAAAAATAAAGTACATTGGGTTGTCTGAGGCAAGTCCTGATACTATAAGGAGAGCACATGCAGTCCACCCCATTACTGCTATACAAATGGAGTGGTCACTCTGGACTCGCGATATCGAGGAAGAAATAGTCCCACTTTGCAGGTCTTTTCCATTATCCAAATCATTGCAATTCTTGTTCTGCTACATTAGTTCTTACAAGTTTATATGATTTCAGGGCTGTATGCATTTTTTTTGTTTTCCTTAGGACTATTGTAGTTCCAAAGTGTATCATTTTCATCTCGTGTTGTTTGTCTATAAACATTGAAAATGTTCCTGATATATGGTGAATGTCTTTGCAGGGAACTTGGAATTGGAATAGTTCCATACAGTCCTCTCGGCCGCGGGTTTTTCGGGGGCAAGGCAGTTCTGGAAAGTATTCCTGCAAACAGTTATCTGGTATGGAACTCTCTGTTTGTGTCCTCAAGCTCAACATTATATTAGCATTCAATGTTTCATTAACATTAAAATTTTCATCAATATCCGTAGTTATATTATAAATTTAGATTAGTAACCTTCTTTAAAAGATCCATCAAAAAATCAATCGAAATTTTTTGAAAATTTCGAAGATTATCTACAAAACAGTATATTTAGTCAAATTTTATAACATAATCAAGATTTACTTTTTTTCTTTTTTTTTCATTTATCTATAATTAAACATACGTTTTTTAATTAATCAAGTTAACAATCCATTCATAACTTCTTTTTTCTTTTTTTGAAGCCATCACTTCCAAGGTTTACAGGAGAGAATTTTGACAAGAACAAGACGTTATATTTTCGCTTAGAAAAGTTAGCTGAAAAGCATGGATGCACTACTGCACAACTTGCACTTGCATGGATTCTTCATCAAGGAGATGAAGTTGTTCCAATTCCTGGTAAAATTTCCTTCAATAACAGTCATTGACAGAAAAATAAATCATTTGCATCTACGTATTTTAAACTTCTAACCATAATGATCGTCAGTCAATCCATCTAATATGCAAAACATATACACATGAATTTTTTGCTACAACACTGAAACAGTATGCTGTATGACTAATAGCTAGCTAGATACAAGAGGGGTATAATTAAATGACAAGTAGTAACTCAGTAACTATACAGATCATGTGTATTTACCTGAGATGACAAGTGCACATGTATGTATGTAGTCTCCAAATATAGTTTTTAATTTTCTCTTGACTTCAATGTAGGAACCACAAAGATCAAGAATCTCGATAACAATATCGGTTCTATAAGGGTGAGGCTGACAAATGAAGATTTAGAAGAGATTTCTGCTGTGATTCCCATCAATAAGGTGGCTGGGGAAAGAATGACAGATAGTTTTATTCGCTGTTCTTGGAAATTCGCCAACACACCACCAAAACGTACACAGTAATGTGTTCCTGTCGGTCATTCTCTAGTACGAGCAGTCTGTATGGTATATCGGGAACCAGGGGACCATTTCACATACAGCTGCTTCACGTCTAATGTATTAAGGACAACTTTTATGTTGGTCCATATTTTAATACAGTTTAATAGTCTCAGTCTATAGACCATAGTAGCCCCGTAATATAGCTTGGGATATATGTCCTTATTGGGCAGTTGAATAAATGATTGTGTTTTTCCCTGAAAAAGAGAAGACAATTGAAATAATAGAACCCTCTTCTTTTACCTCTCATAAATTTTAATGCTCTTTTTTTGCGCACGTCTGCTCGTAGACGTGATTGTTACTTCCTCTACCTACTCCTGATAAGAGTTTGAGTGAGACTTTTCTCCTGTGATTCAAATTTACTTTTCGAAGCCTACTTTGGAGTGGTCATTTCACTGTGTTTCTCTCCAGAAAAAAAAAAAAAAAAAATTGTTATACATATTGTCATATTTACATCCATTGACCATGGGGTTTACTCTAACCTACATCAATAATTTATAAATTTATGAAAAATTTTTAATTTAGTCTCTAACGTTTAGTAAAATATTATTTTTTTATTAACGTTTGTATTTCAAATTCTCGATATCCCTAACATTTCGAAAATGTATCAATTTAGTCTCTCTAACCAAAAAAATTATGATCAAACATGACAGACGTAGCAAAAAAATATATTTACCCTTGATATAATTTAAAATAGTTAAAATGACGTAATTATCCTTTTAAAAACTGATAATTATAAAATAATTATCTTTATTATTACAAAATTATCATTGATCATCTTCCAATTAAATTGTGACACATCATTTAATCAATTTTTTAAATTCAATTTATTGTCAATAAATATTTTAATTAAAAATAACATTTTTAATATAAAATTAAAGAAAAAATTCTCCTTCATCTTCAACCCCTCATCATCTTCCTCATTTCCAATTTCATCTTCTACATTTATCAGAATCATCATCTCCATCATTTTTATCAAACCAACATCACTCAAATTAAACATCAACATCAAACCAAACATCTCTAAAATCTAAAAAAAAAAATGTTTATGCAAACTAAAAAATAAATTATGTAATTAAAAAAAAAAAAATTGGAGAAGACAGTCATCACCATTCGGTCTCCATGATCGAAGACTGGTCTCCAATAGTGAAGACCAATGTTGGTCTCCTCGTTTGAGATCTTTACAGACGCTGGAGAGACCAACTGGTCTCCATCGTGTCTTTAGCGATGGAGACCTGATCTCCACTCTAGCGATAGAGACCAGTTTTCTGGTCTCCCTCTTCAAAAGGAGAATGATCTCCATGGGAGACCAATTGGAGATCTATTTTTATTTTTTTTAAAACTTAAAAATATTTTTATATATTAAATTAAAAATATATAAATATATTCAAGTTAAAATTATCAAACTAATCATCTTCCTATTAAAGTTGACTAACATTTGATTAACAGAATGATTAAATTGATATATTTTTGAAACGTTATGGATGACAAGAATTCATAATGCAAACGTTAGTAAAAAAGTAATATTTTGTCAAATATTAACGACTAAATTAAAATTTCTCCTAAATTTATCATCATAAACCCCAATAAAAATTGTAAAATGAAAATGCACAAATCATATCAGATATAAATGAACATGTATCCACTCATTTTTTTTGAAACTCATCCATTCATTAATCTTAAAACTAAAATTTAATGTGTTATTATCAGCCCGAAGGAACAATTTTATTACACAAATTTTTGTAATCATTACAAAGCGATAATATGGTTTTCTTTTTTGTTTAAAAAAAAAAAAAAAACTCAGTAACTCCACACACACACACACGCACATATATATATATATTCAACGTCTTAGCAATCGTCAACCAAGCACCAATGGCTAGTACTCTAGGCTCGATTCCCATTTAGTGCATTCTTTATTTTCATTTATCCAAAACCATTCAAGACTCATGACATTTTATTCTTTAGAGCAAATTTTATTACAATTTAATATTTAAAAAAATTAAAAAAAAAATTCATTGTTCATCTCTACAATAGACGGCAGTGATCAAAACTACTAAAAAAATTTTAAAATATTAACAATTTTTTAAAACTTAATACTTGGATACATTCTCTCTTTCCTCTCTTTTTCTTCTCTCGACAGTGGATCGATAGTGGACGGACCCTTTATTCTTCTTCTTCTTGCCATAAACTGGGTTTTCGCAACGGAAACCTAGAGATCTAAGGGTTTTCACGTCAAAAACCTATAAATTTTTAGGTTTCCTACACGAAAATCTAGAAATCTTTAGGTTTCCAACGTCTAAAACCCAAGGATTTATAGGTTTCTGTATTTCTAGGTTTTCTAACACGAAAACCTAGAAATCTTTAGGTTTTTGAAGCCTAAAACCCACGAAAATCTAAAAATCCTTAGGTTTTTGATACTGGAAACCCAATGATTTCTAGGTTTCCAGCGCTCAAAATGCAAAAAGTTGTTTTTTTTTTTTTTTAATGTTACAATTGTGTTTGATGTTGTTGTTATAGTGTTAAGGGGTTTGTTGATGATAGTATTTGCTGTTGATGATGGTTTGGTTGAATAAAGATGAGTGAAGTTGTCTAGGTTGGTTAATGGATGATGATGGTGTTCTTCATGCTAAGAAGAATAAGCATACAATACACTGGAGATTTAATCTGAAGATTGGATCTTCATTTTTTTTTTAATTTTATTACATAAAAAATTTTAATTTTTTTATTTTTAATTAAGGGACAAATTGGTCTTTTCGGGTATTGTGATGGTCATAATCAATCTCTTATTAGCAGAGTTAACAGAAGGGGTAAAATGAGATTTCAAGAAATTATAGAAAAATAATTAGCAATTATTTTAAACTACAAGGGTTTAATTAGGATTATCCCAAGCTTAAAAGATAGTTTAAATTAATTATTTTATGAATGCATGTTTTAAAGAAACAAATGTATGAGGGCACATGATGATATTTCTTATGTGAATAGTTTTGATTACTTAACTAAAAATACATTCATCAACGTTCTTTATAATATAAATTACGTTAGTATTCTTAACCTTTCAAATTCTGAAATGTTTTAAAAATTATTAAAATTTTCTTACAAAATATATTAAAATTCTTGTAAAAATCTCTTATGTATAGACGACTAAACGAGAAAGTAATCTATCATCTCAAAAGGTAGTTCAAATTAAGTCTTTCACGAAATTATGATTAAAGGAAAAAAAAAAAAAATTGTGCGGGAAATTTTTCTCATTTTCATGTCGACAATTTTGACTAATCAACTAATACTCAAGTTTTCCTGATAAAGGTAACATATCCAGGATTTACAGAAGAGAATTTCGGCTATGGAAAAGTTGGCTGACAAGCATGGATGCACTTCTGCACGACTTGTACTGGCATAGATTCTCATTCAAGGAGATAGCATTGTTCCAATTCCTCGATAAATTTATCTTAACATGAGTATTCATTGATGGCAAAGTAAATCATTCATATTTATGTATACTTTAACCGAAGCTGAACAATATAGTATCTTAATAATTCTATTTCACATTCATCATTAATAGATCTAATATCACAAACAATCATTTTATTTTTCAATGAGAAAAATGCAGTCATTTATTAAACCCCCCATTCACTTAGTACATCATCAGAAGCTAAATAGCTCATGATTAAGAAATAGGTTGACCTAAAAAAATCAGATAACTGTTTAAATATTAGTTGAACCTCAACTAAGATAGAATTATCTAATAAATCAATTAGTATGCTGTTCTAAGGCGGCTGCAATTTCCTTGTTCATCAAGACGCCAACCCTGCTTAAAATGTTTATAACATGAGCTATGCAGTGAAGATATTGGTAGCAAACGTCATTGCACACTTGGAAATGCTAATAACACACGTCATGGCAGACCTCATATGTCTTTTTTTAATTAATATCTTAAGTCCAAAGGCTACCAGTTGTCATTCAAAGGCAAATTATTCTACTGCCAAATGGACAATGATGACCACTTTTAGACTGCTGGTTGCTTATAAATTTGATTTGCTTGCCTCTCACCCTCTGCTAAGAGAAGTCTCAAGTGAATATCAAGAGAACAAGTTTGAAGAAAAATGGCTGCAGAGCACAGCATTCCAATCCCAAGAGTGAAGTTGGGAAATCAAGGATTTGAAGTAAAATTTTGGACATTTTAATTTGATTTTTTATTAATGAAGAGATGTTATTGTCTTTTATTTAGATTTTATTGTAATGTTTTTATTGTTTTGTATATAGGTGTCAAAGTTGGGGTTTGGTTGCATGGGCCTGACTGGATACTACAATGATCCTGTTCCTGATGAGGTTGGCATATCAATCATCAAGCATGCATTTGATCGAGGAATCACATTCTTTGATACATCAGACATCTATGGAACCAATACTAACGAGATTTTGGTGGGAAAAGTAAGTAAATGCTTGCACTAGTTCATTAATTCTCCATTTTTTTTTTTAATTTTTTGGCGAATTATGTTATATATTTTTCAGAGTTAAATAAACAAGAAAATAATTGATTTCCAAGACAGTGCTCTGTTTAATAAAAATGTAACATGATTTGGACCACATTATTGAAGTTGCCTTAATAAGCTTCCCAATCTGCTTCTTCTCAGGCTTTGAAGCAGCTACCTAGAGAAAAAGTCCAACTAGCCACAAAATTTGGCGTTGTCAGATTTGATTTAAGTTCAGCTGTTGTTATAAATGGCACCCCAGAATATGTCAGATCCTGTTGTGAAGCTAGCCTGAAACGCCTGGATGTCAAATACATCGATCTCTATTATCAGCATCGGGTTGACACATCAGTACCTATTGAAGATACAGTAAGTGATTCTACTTATATTTTATTTTTCTATTTTTTCCTATCAGTTTTACACGTTTGGGATGTGAAATTGAAGTTCAAATTAAGTTCATGGTGCATTATTATTTATATTTTTTTTACACTTCTTAGATGGGAGAGCTTAAAAAGTTGGTAGAAGAAGGAAAAATAAAGTACATTGGGTTGTCTGAGGCAAGTCCTGATACTATAAGGAGAGCACATGCAGTCCACCCCATTACTGCTATACAAATGGAGTGGTCACTCTGGACTCGCGATATCGAGGAAGAAATAGTCCCACTTTGCAGGTTTTCTTCATTACCCAAATCATTGCAGTTCTTGTTCTGCTACATTAGTTCTTACAAGTTTATATGATTTCAGGGCTGCATGCATTTTTTTTGTTTTCCTTAGGACTATTGTAGTTCCAAAGTGTATCATTTTCATCTCGTGTTGTTTGTCTATAAACATTGAAAATGTTCCTGATATATGGTGAACGTCTTTGCAGGGAACTTGGAATTGGAATAGTTCCATACAGTCCTCTCGGCCGCGGGTTTTTC
Source organism: Dimocarpus longan (assembly GCA_022984855.1). Classification (NCBI taxonomy): domain Eukaryota; kingdom Viridiplantae; phylum Streptophyta; class Magnoliopsida; order Sapindales; family Sapindaceae; genus Dimocarpus; species Dimocarpus longan. The sequence continues at coordinate 6,437,742 of CM041016.1, read as the reverse complement.
GGGGGCAAGGCAGTTCTGGAAAGTATTCCTGCAAACAGTTATCTGGTATGGAACTCTCTGTTTGTGTCCTCAAGCTCAACATTATATTAGCATTCAATGTTTCATTAACATTAAAATTTTCATCAATATCCGTAGTTATATTATAAATTTAGATTAGTAACCTTCTTTAAAAGATCCATCAAAAAATCAATCGAAATTTTTTGAAAATTTCGGAGATTACCTACAAAACAGTATATTTAGTCAAATTTTATAACATAGTCAAGATTTACATTTTTTTTTTTTTCATTTATCTATAATTGAACATACGTTTTTTAATTGATCAAGTTAACAATCCATTCATAACTTTTTTTTTTTTTTTTTTTGAAGCCATCACTTCCAAGGTTTACAGGAGAGAATTTTGACAAGAACAAGATGTTATATTTTCGCTTAGAAAAGTTAGCTGAAAAGCATGGATGCACTGCTGCACAACTTGCACTTGCATGGATTCTTCATCAAGGAGATGAAGTTGTTCCAATTCCTGGTAAATTTCCTTCAATAACAGTCATTGACAGAAAAATAAATCATTCGCATCTACGTATTTTAAACTTCTATCCATAATGATCGTCAGTCAATCCATTTTATATGCAAAATATATACACATGAACTTTGCTACGATACTGAAACAGTATGCTGTATGACTAATAGCTAGCTGGATACAAGAGGGGTATAATTAAATGACTAGTAGTAACTCAATAACTATACAGATCATGTGTATTTACCTGAGATGACAAGTGCATATGTATGTATATAGTCTCCAAATATAGTTTTTAATTTTCTCTTGACTTCAACGTAGGAACCACAAAGATCAAGAATCTTGATAACAATATCGGTTCTATAAGGGTGAGGCTGACAAATGAAGATTTAGAAGAGATTTCTGCTGTGATTCCCATCAATAAGGTGGCTGGGGAAAGAATGACAGATAGTTTTATTCGCTGTTCTTGGAAATTCGCCAACACACCACCAAAACGTACACAGTAATGTGTTCCTGTCGGTCATTCTCTAGTACGAGCAGTCTGTATGGTATATCGGGAACCAGGGGACCATTTCACATACAGCTGCTTCACGTCTAATGTATTAAGGACAACTTTTATGTTGGTCCATATTTTAATACAGTTTAATAGTCTCAGTCTATAGACCATAGTAGCTTGGGATATATGTCCTTATTGAGATATGTGTCCTTATTGGGTCGGTTGAATAAATTATTGTGTTTTTCCTTGAAAATGAGAAGACAATTGAAATAATAGAACCCTCTTCTTTTACCTCTCATAAATTTTAATGCTCTGTTTTTTGCGCACATCTACTCACAGACGTGATTGTTACTTCCTCTTCCTACTCGTGATAGGAGTTTAAGTGAGACTTTTCTCCTGTGATTCAAATTAATTTTCGAAGCCTACTTGGAGTGGTCATTTCACTGTGTTTCTCTCCAAAAAAAAAAAAAAAAAAACCGTAATTGTAATACGTCATATTTTCTTCCATCGACCATGGGGTTTACTCTAACCTACATCAATAACTTATAAATTTATGAAAAATTTTAATTTAGTTTCTAACGTTTAGCAAAATATTACTTTTTTACTATGTTTGTATTTCAAATTTTCATCATCCCAAACGTTTCAGAAATATATCAATTTAGTCCATCTGACAAAAAAATATAACATTCAAACGTGACAGATATGGCAAAAAGATAGATTTACCTTTGTTATAATTAAAATAGTTAAAATGATGTAATTACCCTTTTAAAAACTGATAATTGTAAAACAATTATTTTTACTATTATAAAATTATCATTGATCACCTTCCAATCAAATTATGACACATCATTTAATCAGATTTTTTAATTTAATTTATTGTCAATAAATATTTTAATTAAAAAATAATATTTTTAATATAAAATTTTTTTTAAAAAAAATTCTCCTTCATCTTTAACCCCTCATTATCTTTCTCATTTCCAATTTCATCCTTCTACATTTATCAGAATCATCATCTTCATCATTTTCATCAAACCAACATCACTCAAATTAAACATCAACATCAAACAAAACATCTTCCAAATCTGAAAAAAAAAAAAAAAAAAAAAAGTTTATGCAAACTAAAAAAAAAAATTATGTAAATTAAAAAAAAAAAAATTGGAGATGGCAGTCATCACCATTCGATCTCCACGGTCGGAGACTGGTTTCCAATAGTGGAGACCAATGTTGGTCTCCTCGTTGAAGATCTCTACAGACGCTAGAGAGACCAACTGGTCTCCATCGTCGGAGATACGATGGAGCTTCATCGTGTCTCCAGCGATAGAGACCAATTAGAGATTTATTTTTATTTTAAATTTAAAAATATTTTTATATATTAAATTAAAAATATAAAAATATATATTATATTAAAAATATATTCAACTTAAAATGACAAAACTAACCATTTTTCTGTTAAAATTTACTAACATTTGATTAATAAAAAGACTAAATTGATATATTTTCGAAAAGTTTGAGATAACGGGAATTCGACATACAAACGTTAGTAAAAAAGTAATATTTTATCAAACGTTAGGAATTAAATTAAAATTTCTCCTAAATTTATCATCATAAACCCCAATAAAAATTATAAAATGAAAATGCACAGATCATATAAGATCTGTGCATCCTTTATTTTCATTTATCCAAAACCCTTCATGACCCTTGACATTTTATTAGTTAGAGCAAATTATAATTTAATCACTTAATTTAAATTTTAATTCAAGCGAAGCAAGACTTTCGATGTTATTACAATTTAATCCCTATCGTTTTAACATTCTTCTATTAAAATTAACTGAGTGGAGAATAAAATTATCTTTTGACCTTATTTTTTATTTTTTTAAATAAATTTTAAAAACTTTAAAATAAATTAAATATAAAAACTTTTAACTAAATCTTTATTATCCATCTAGAGATGAACGGTGGATATCAATTTAAAAAAAATAAAAAAATTAAATAGAAACAAAATAAAAGATTAAATATTAATAAAAAATCCACCCTTGAACCCATCATCATCTTCTTCATCTTTCCAATCTCCTCCATCTTGAACCAATCATCATCATCTTCTTCATCCATTCCAAAATCATTATCAAAAAATCACCAACAGTCCCTCACCATCATCAAAAATCCAACTTTGAACTCATCACCATCATCATCTTTTTCACCGATTCACCATCAAAAAATTACCAAAAGTCATCGGTAAAAAAAAATCATCAACCTAAATAATTATTGGTTCAACCTCATGAACAAAAAATGAAGATCACCAGTTCAATCTAAATAATTAGAAGAAAAATTGAAGAAAAAAATTGTCTGGGTTCATTCGAATGAACACAAAATTTCTGAATTCATTTGAACGAACCCATTTTCATGTTCATTTAATCTGGGTTCACGAATGAACCCATTGAACCTCAATTTTTAGGTTTGAAGTAGGGAAGAAAAGAAGAAGAAGAAGAATGAGAGAGATTATGATAGAAGAAGATGATGAGGAAGAGAGAGAAAGCAAAAGTTAAATAAAAATTTATTATTTAATTTTTGTATTTAATTTTTTAATATTTTTAATTCCTAATTTTTTACTTCGTCAACTAATCAACTTCAATCGTTAAGGATAACTTCATTTTTTTCAAAGCTTTGATACTATTTAGGAATAATCCTAATTTTTTCCTGTAGTTTAAAATAAGGGAAATTTATGAATTTTACCCAAATATAAAGAGAAGTTTTGTTTTTACCCCAATTCTTAATCAAATTTGTTTTTGACCTCTCAAACAAATTATTTCTATTATATACCCAAGATTACGAAATTATCCTTAAGATTATATTACCCAAATGCCCAATATTGAAATTACCAAACTAACCTTCATCTTCCACTCAAAATTACCAAACTAACCTTCATCTTCCTCCTAAAACCTCCATATTTCTCCTCTACCTACTTTTGCATTGATGATTTCTGAGATTTGATTTTGAGTGTCTATATTTGCTCTTCATCTTCTTCCTCACAATATCCATTGAAGGATTTTGAACATTAGTGGCATCCATTGAAGGATTTGATTGTTGAAGAATTTGGTGATCAAAGGTAATGTATATGTTTATTTGTTAGTTTTTGGGTTATTTAGTTCATATTTGCATGGTTTAGGGCTATAAGATTATATTGGTTTTGATGGATATGAAAATCTGAAAATGCGATGGAAACTGCACAAGCTGCGACGAAATCGGTTTTTCGTGACTGATAATTGCCAATTACTCTCTTGTAGTTCCAAAAAACCTCATTTTACCCCTTCTGTTAACTTGTTAGAGAAGGATAGATTCTGACCATGACAGTAAGCGGAAAGACCAAACTGTCCCTCAATTAAAAATAAAAATTTTTTATACAATAAAATTTAAAAGATAATAAAAAAGTGGAGTGGATATCTAGTACAACATCCTTATTCTTCTTGATATGAAGAACATCATTATTATTAGCCATTCATCTAACCCAAACATTTTCACTCATCTCCATTCAACTATCCATTCAATTAAACCATCATCAACAGCAACCACCATCAGCATCAAACCCCCCAACACTCTAATGACAATATCAAACGCAACAGGAACATTTAAAAATAAATAAATAAATAAATAAGCAACATCATTTATTCAACCAAACCGTCATCAACAACAAACACTATTAGCATTAAGCCCCCACCCCCAACACTCTAACAATAACATCAGACCCAACAAGAACACATGAAAAAAAAAAAAGAAAGAACAACAACAACACCACTTTCTAGGTTTCTAAAGCCGAAAACCTATGTGGAAACCTATTTAAGTTTTCGATGCAGAAGTTTTAGGTTTTTGGCACCTGAAACCTAAATGCTTCTGGGTTTTCGGTACGAAAACCTAGAAATCCTTTCGAAAATCCAAGGATTTTTAGGTTTTCGATAGGATTTTTGGGTTTTCGCATCAAAAACCTAAAATCCTTGGGATTTCGGCATCGGAAGCCCATAGATCTATGGGATTTCGACGCCGAGAACCCATAGATCTATAGGTTTCCACTTTGGAAACCCATCGATCATGGATTCTCGATGTCGAAAACCCATTATCGAAAACCTAGTTTGGGTTTTCGTTGATAGAGACCTCCATCGACGAAGACCATCATCGAGAGAGAGGAAGGAAAATAAGAATAAGAAAAAGAGTGAGAGAAAAGAAGAAGAAGAAGAAGAAGAGAGCATGAGAAGTAGATAGACATAATTTTTTAAAAAAAAAACTATTAATATTTTTAATATTTTTCATCATCATCATTTATTGTAATGATGGATGGTGGAGATTTTTTTTTTTAATTTTTAAATATTTTTTAAATTAAATTATTATTTTATTAAATACTAATATTTTTTATATTTTATTTTACTTTAACAATTTTACCTTTTCATTTAACAATCAATAGTTGACTTTTAGCGTTTAAATGGACTGTAGGAGATTTTTTTAATATCTTAATAAACTATAAAAGTTTTTTTTTTATCTGTTTTGTAAATTAAGGAGGAGAATATTAATGATTTCTGTTTTGGTGATTGTAAATGGAACACGATGTTTGTTTTATAGGTATCGAAGTTGGGGTTTGGATGTATGGGCCTGAGTGGCGTGTATAATTAAATGTCTTTATTTAATTAATATCTTGTGTCCAAAGTCTACTACCATGAGGACTTGTTTGACAAGTATTATCATTGACCATTCAAAGGCAAATTATTCTTCTGCCAAATCGACATATAATATAAGCACAATGATGACAACTTTTGCGCTCGTTTGGGATAACTTTTATTTTTGGTTTTTGACAGTAGAAGAAGAGAAGTAAAAGTTAAAACTTTTAAGTTGCTGTTTGGATTATATATTCCAAAAGAGCTTTTAAATCCAGAAGAACTTTTAGGACTGTTTGGTTGAAACATTTTAAAACTTTATAAATTATAATATGACAATTTTACCCTTTTTATTTTAAATAGATCTAGTAAAGGATCTAGTTCATCTACCTAGCACCATCCATGGTCATCATCAAATGAAAATTGGGACAATCCATCACCCTTCTTCTTCAACCTTACCAGGTTCAAGAAAACAATTGAAGATCGTCCTTGGTTACAAAAAACAATTGAACAATTGAAAAAATAAAAATAAAAACAAAACACATGACTTGCAGATGAAGTTGAAGATCTGGGTTTTAAACCCAGATCTTCAATCTTCAAAAAATAACGACTGGTGCAGAAAAAACAGTCTTCACCCTTCTTCATCAACCTTACCCAATCCATCATCTTCTTCATCAACCTCACCATTCATCATCATCAATCAATCTTACCCAATCCATCACAAAAAAAACATCACAAAAACAAATCTATCAAAAATTAAAAAATCCATTATCAACCACATTGGAGACCCGTTCGGCAGACCCAAACGGGTCTAGATTCCCCGATGGAGACCACTTCTCGATCGACGGCGGACGGGTGACTGTCTGGGTTGGAAACACAGATCGACATCTGGGTTTCCAGGGTCGGTACTAAGGAGACGTCTGGGTTTCGAGATCGAAACCCAGATCGACGTCTGGGTTTCGATCTCGAAACCCAGACCGACGTTATCGAAACCCAGACGTCGATCTGGGTTTCGAAACCCAGACGCCTGATACCCAGACGTCGATCTGGGTATCTGGGCAAGAGAAGGAGAAGATGAAGATGAAGAAAAAGAAGAGAAGAAGGACAAGAAGGAGAAGAGAGAGAGAGAGGGACGTCGATCGGTGAAGAAGATGAAGAAAAATAAGAGAAGAATGAGAAGAGAGAGGGACCGTGTGGATTTCAGACATGGAGATCCAATCTCTCCGGATGGAGATTGAGAGAAAAATGTTCAAATGGGATATGGAAGACATTTTTGATTTGTTGTTCATTCCATTAAGGCTAAAATGGGAATTATGAAAAATTCATTTAAATGAAACAGCTTCCCGTGTTACTCATGGAAGCTCTTTGTGGCAAAGCTACTGGCCTCCAGCTTCCATTAAAAGAGCTTCCAACTATCAAAAGCTTTTTTTTTCAATTTTACCCAAACAGTCTACAAAGCCACTTTTGGGCTTTAGAAGAGCTTTTGGGCCCTCCAAAAGCTATGCCAAACAGGCTCTTTAGACTGCTGGTTGCTTATAAATTTGACTTGCTTGCCTCTCACTCTCTGCTAAGAGAAGTCTCAAGTAAGTATCAAGAGAACAAGTTTGAAGAAACATGGCTGCAGAGCAAAGCATTCCAATCCCAAGAGTGAAGTTGGGAAATCAAGGATTTGAAGTAAAGTTTTGGACATTTTAATTTTTTATTAATGAAGAGATGTTATTGTCTTCTTATTTAGATTTTATTGTAATGTTTTTATTGTTTTATATATAGGTGTCAAAGTTGGGGTTTGGTTGCATGGGCCTGACTGGAAACTACAATGATCCTGTTCCTGATGAGGTTGGCATATCAATCATCAAGCATGCATTTGATCAAGGAGTCACATTCTTTGATACATCAGACATCTATGGAGTCAATACTAATGAGATTTTGGTTGGAAAAGTAAGTAAATGCTTGCTCTAATTCATTAATTCTTCAATTCTAATTATGTACCATCAGAGACATTTTATGTTTTCCAGTGTTAAATAAACGTGAAAATAATTAGTTTCAAAGATGTTGTTATGTTTGATAAAAATGTTACATGATTTGGACAGCGTTATTGAAGTTGCCTTAATAAGCTTCTCAATCTGCTTCTTCTCAGGCTTTGAAGCAGCTACCTAGAGAAAAAGTCCAACTAGCCACAAAATTTGGCATTGTCAGATATGATTTAAGTTCAGCTGTTGTAGTAAATGGCACCCCAGAATATGTCAGATCCTGTTGTGAGGCTAGCCTGAAACGACTTGATGTCGAATACATCGATCTCTATTATCAGCATCGAGTTGATACATCCGTACCTATTGAAGATACAGTAAGTTATTCCATTTGTTCTTTATTTTTCTATTTTTTCCTATCAATTATATGCGTTTGGGATGTGAAATTGAAGTTCAAGCTAAGCTAATGGTGCATTATTATGTATATTTTGTTTACACTTCTTAGATGGGAGAGCTTAAAAAATTGGTAGAAGAAGGAAAAATAAAGTACATTGGGTTGTCTGAGGCAAGTCCTGATACTATAAGGAGGGCACATGCAGTCCATCCCATTACTGCTATACAAATGGAGTGGTCACTCTGGACTCGCGATATCGAGGAAGAAATAGTCCCACTTTGCAGGTTTTCTTCATTATCCAAATCATTGCAATTCTTGTTCTGCTACATTAGTTCTTACAAGTTTATATGATGTCTGGGCTGTCTGCATTTTTTTTGCCCTTAGGATTACTGTAGTTCCAAAGTGTATCATTTTCATCTCTTGTTGTATTTATATAAATATTGAAAATGTTCTTGATATATGGTGAATGTCTTTGCAGGGAACTTGGAATTGGAATAGTTCCATACAGTCCTCTCGGCCGCGGGTTTTTCGGCGGCAAGGCAGTTCTGGAAAGTATTCCTGCAAACAGTTATCTGGTATGGAACCCTCTGTTGGTGTCCTCAAGCTCAACATTATATTTTTAGCCTCATTTTCATTAACATTAAATTATCATCAATATCCATAGTTATATAGTAAATTTGGATTGGGAACCTTCTTTAAAAGATTTGTCAAAATCAATTTTCTGAAATCAATTGATAATTTTTTAAAATCTCAAAGATTACCAACAAAACAATATATTTAGTCAAATTTTGTAAGATAGTCAAGGTTTCCTTTTTTCACTAATCCATATTTAAAGATGCACTTTGTAAGAATATTTTGATCAAATTAACAATCCATTCATGATTTTTTTTTTTTTTTCCGAAGCCATTGCTTCCAAGGTTTACATGAGAGAATTTTGACAAAAACAAGATGTTATATCGGTGCTTAGAAAAGTTAGCTGAAAAGCATGGATGCAGTGCTGCACAACTTGCACTTGCATGGATTCTTCATCAAGGAGAAGAAGTTGTTCCGATTCCTGGTAAAATTCTCTACAATAACTGTCATTGACAGAAAAATAAATCCAACACATCTACGTATCTTTAAATTTCTATCCATAATGATCATCAGTCGGTCGATGGTATATACAAAATATATACACATGAACTTTGCTACAATACTGAAACAGTATGCTGTATGACTAATAGCTAGCTAGATACAAGAGGGATATAATTAAATGGCTATTAGTGACTCAGTAACTATACAGATCATGTATATTAACCTGACATGACAAGTGCATATAAATGTAAATAGTCTCCAAATATAGTTTTTAATTTTCTCTTGACTTCAATGTAGGAACCACAAAGATCAAGAACCTTGATAACAATATCGGTTCTATAAGAGTGAGGCTGACAAATGAAGATTTAGAAGAGATTTCTGCTGTGATTCCCAGCAATGAGGTCGCTGGGGAAAGAATGACAGATGGTTATATTCGCTGTTCTTGGAAATTCGCCGACACACCACCAAAACATACACAGTAGTGTGTTCCCATCGATGATTCTATAGTACGGACAATCTATATACTAAAATGGGAAACAGTGGATCATTTTACATACAACTGCTTCATATCTGATGTATTAAGGACAACCTTTATGTTGGTCCATATTTTAATACAGGCTAATAGTCTCAGTCTATAGACTAAAGTAGCCCTGTAGCTACTGAAAGCAAAGCTTGGAGGATCATGAATTCTTTAGCTTGGGATATATGTCCTTAATGGGTCGGTTGAATAAATGATTATGCTTTTCTTTTAAAAAAAGAAAATAATTGAAATAAAAGAAGCCTCTTTTTTTCACATCTCATAAATCTTAATACTCATTTTTAATGTGCACCTACTTATGGACATGATCATTACTTCCTCTTCCTGCTCTTGAGAAGAGTTTAAGTGAGACTCTGTTCCTATGATTCAAGTTACTTTCCAAGCCTACTTGGAGTGGTCCTTTCACTATTTTTCTCTCAAAAAACGGTAACTGTAATACATGTTAGGGAAAATCTTAAAAAACCATTAGAATTTTGATAGAATTTTATCCAAAATCTTTTATCTATTAAAAAGTTAACACAAAAATTAGATGACAAGTATAATGATATTTTGACCCTCAAAATTTTATTTAAAAATAAAATAATTTTAAAATAAAAAATTATAAACTAATCAAAAATTAAAAAAAGGGAGATCCAACATTATCATCAACCTTCAGACCCACCACCAACATCTTCAAGCACACTTGGGAACCCAGAAATAAAATGATCTAAACCCAAAAATCATAAAAAATCAATCATCAAACATCATCAAGTATCAAACCTTCAACTAGATTCATCCCGGCTCGAACGCAGTTGCAGGTTCAACTACGTTTCGGTTCATTTGGGCTCCAACCCAATTGAAGGTTCATTTAAGTTCTAACCAGATGAACTTTCTTCTGGGTTTGAACCCCAGATAACAAAAAAAAAGAGGCGAGAAGGGGAGGCGACGTCGGCGTTAGAGAGAGATAGAGATGAAGAGGAGTTAGCGTGGGAGGGGGTGGGTGATAGATGTTTGTTGGAAGCGGCAGCGAGCGACGGAGCAAAAGCAGAAGAGTAAGATAAGGTTAGAGAGAGAGAGCGACAGAGCAGGAGCAGTGAGGTTAGAGAGAGAGACTGGTGAAGTCAGAGAAAGAGTGACCGATTAGGTTAGAAAGATCAGAGAAAGAGTGACCGATAAGGTTAGAAAGAGAGACAGCTGAGTAACAGGAAATTTTTTTTTATATTTTATTTTTATTCAGTAGTTTTTATTTTTAAAAATTTTTAAATAAAAATATTTTTATTTTTTATATTTAATATTATTTATTTATTTTGATTTTTTATATTTTAATTAATATCTTTTTTATTTTCTTCGCATTTTATCTCTTAAGTCAAATGATTGACTACGTCCTTATAACAAAATCTGTTACTATAAGAGATATTATCGTCCTTTTGTACACATCAAAAATATATTTTATATGTCTATTTTAAGTCAAACAGTATTTTAAATAAAAATAAAATTATATCAAAAAAAATAAATAATCAGTCAAAAGTCAGAGGGGTTTACATATGTTGTAGAGATTTTCTAAGATTATTCTTACATATTATTATATTTACATCCACTGACTAAGAGGTTTAATCCAATATAGATAAACGACTTGTAAATTTATCATCATAACCTCAATAAAAATTATAAAATGAAAATGCACTAATCATAGTAGATATAAATAAACACGTATCCACTTATGGTTAATAGTTTCTTTCTTACTTCCATTCATTAATCTTAAAATTAAAATCTAATGTGTTATTATCAACCCATAGGAGAAATTTTATGAAATCAATTTTGGTAAGCATTACAAAACGATAATATGGTTGGGTCAGGCGCACCAGATCACTCTTAACTTTTGTTAACAGTCGATATATGTTCAACGTCTTAGCCGTCAACAACCAAGCACCAATGGTCTAGTGATAGAATAGTACCCTGCCACGGTACAGACCCAGGTTCGATTCCCTGCTGGTGCATCCCTTTTTTATATTTATCCAAAACCACTCATGGCCTTAAACGTTCTTGGGAATTTAACAAAATTACCCCAAATATACATTGAAAGTACAAAAATACCCTTTGAAGGAATTAAATTACAAAAATACCCTTAAATGACTCAAATGCCCTTAAACTTAAACCATCAGCCTCTCATTCATTTTCTCACGACAGACCACTAGCAGACCATAACTCCCATTGAACACTTCACAGCAGACCAATCCCCCTTCTCCATTGAACTACTTCACAGCAGACCACTCTCCCTTCTCAAACCAACATCTCCATCACGGTAGCCCCACACTCTCATTGTTTGGAATCATAGCAAACCACAGCTCCTTCTTTGTTTTGCTTCGCGGCAAACCACACCCCCCTCTCAATCCAACCCAATTCTCCACCTTCAGAGCAGTCCAACACCATTCCAAGGTGCACCGAAGTCAAGGTAAAAGCCACCCAAGTGAACCAAACTCCATTCACAGATGGAAATCGCCACCACCCACCACCAACTGCCATAGAAGCTCCACCCGAACTCATCCAAAGCCCAACCGTCGACCTATCCGAACCATTCCACACGAATTCGCCCAAACTCCAACCACAACTATCCATCAAAGTTCAACCACAATCGGTCATAGAAACCCAAGCCGAGGAAGACGCCCATAACCGGTCATCGAAGCCCAAACCGAGAAAGACGCCCACCAAGTGTTCGACGAATGTTCAATATTGATTTAGTTTTTGATGCTGTAGACTTTCCATGGAAACTTATAAAGATAGAATGCTGAACCAGTGCTAGCTTTTACTATATGTATGTAATTGAGTGCTCTTTTCTCCTACAAACATTATCTCTACTTCATATGTCAATCACTGTGATGCAGTGGATATGTTTATTTCTTTCTTGATGGAGTTTTTTTTAACGTTCTCTTATCTGCAATTTGAATAAATTCATTAGTTACTGAAAGAAAGGGTAGTATAATTTAATGGTCATGGATCCTTGTAATCAGATGAGTTTCTTTCGATCGCAACCTATACATTCTTTTAATTTATGCTTCACTAGGTTAAGCTAATAAGATGGAGTAAAATTGCCTCTTCGGGTCAGCCTCTGACCCGAAGAGGCAATATTTCCTCTTCGAGTCACATCTGACCAGAAATCTGGTGGATTTGATCCGAAGAGGCAATTTTGTCTCTTCCTCTGACCCGAGGAGAAAAATTTCTCTTCGGGTTAGAGGCTGACCCGATTTCGGGTCACCCTCTGACCCGAAGAAGTCATTCTGACCCCATCGGGTCAGAATTAACTCTTCCGGTCAGAGAGAGACACTAAATCAGGTCGACCCGATTTCGGGTCAGTCTCCGACCCGAAGCAGTAACATCATTTTTTTTTTTTTTTCAAACATATCAAATGAAGGTTTGATGGTTTGATTTGTTGATTTTATTTGATAGTTTATTTGATGGTTTGATTTGGTAGGTAAGTAATTAATTTATATTAATGAGTTAGTTTGTGTATTAATGAAAAGGGGTATTGTATTTAAGGGTATTTTAGTCATTTTAGAGTAATTTTGCAAAATAATTGCTGTTAAGGGTATTTATGTAATTTTGGATACATTTTAGGGCAATTTTGCTATTTTCCCAACGTTCTTCTTAGCTCTTTTGTGATATCATGGTCAAAATATTCAACTTTGCAGGCACATGATACCAAGTGTACGCAGACAAGCACTTCTAAAACTCCCACATCAGTTGTCCTGCTGGTAGTAGTGTTCTCGTAGACTTCACTTCACTCGGCCACTCCCTGCTTGCTTCGTGGTTAGTGTAGTGTGCCACTGACACTCTAAAAGCTTGACAAAACAATCACTCTATTAACAGAGAAAATTAAACCAGACACAAGTTTGAGATCTATCAGAAATGGCAAACCAAAACAGAATCCCAATTCCAACTGTCAAACTTGGAAACCAGGGACTTGAGGTAAATAGATAAACAACACCCTTGTCAACTTTTTCAAGTTTTTTTTTTTTCCTCTTTTTTGGGTTCAAAGATTGTTCTTTTTTGGTTTTTTTGATTGTGGGAGGTCATGGATGTGTACCATGTAGATTAAAGTATCAACTTTTGGACAAGATTGTTTCCAGTCTATTATGAAATCATTAAATATATATATATTTTTTATGTTTTGGTGTTGAAATCAAACGTTTTGGATTGAGTTTTGATCTGGGTTTTGGTGTTCTGAGTTCTGTGATGCCATGAATGTGTACTATGTATATAAAAAGTATCAATTTTTAGGCAAGATCATTTCCAATCTGTAAAAAATTAAACAAATATTCTGCCTTTTTAATGTTTTGGTTTTAAAATCAAACATATTGAATTGAATTTTGATCTGGGTTTGTGGGGAAAATTAGTGGTATATGGTGTTATGATTCCTTAATTTGTAGTGTGTAATATATTTGTGCCTTAAAGTATCCAACTTTGATGAGACTAGTACTGGAAATGAGGCAGCTTTTCTGTTTTGGTGATTGTAAATGGAATTTGTTGTTTGTTTTATAGGTATCGAAATTGGGGTTTGGATGTATGGGCCTGAGTGGAGTGTATAATTCTCCTGTTGCGGAAGAGGATGGCATCACAATATTAATTGATGCCTTCAATAAGGGAATCACTTTTTTCGATACAGCTGATGTATATGGTGCCAATGCTAATGAAGTTCTGGTCGGAAAGGTATGTGTAACTCAGATTGTCAATCTACGAATTTGGTTATTTATAATCTATAAACTGATAAATAGCTAAGTAAGCACTGATAAACCTAATGAATGGAATTTGTTGTGTTTTTGTGAAATTGATTGGAAAAAAGTTCGACCCTTTCAGGCCTTGAAACAGTTGCCCAGGGAAAAAATTCAACTAGCCACAAAGTTTGGTATTGCAGGAATGGGACCTGATGGCAGTATGACTGTGAAGGGTACTCCTGAGTACGTTCGCTCTTGTTGTGAGGGTAGCTTGAAACGCCTTGATGTGGATTACATTGATCTTTATTATCAACATAGAGTAGACACATCAGTTCCTATAGAGGAAACTGTGAGTGATTCTCTCCTCTTTCAGCTGTAGCTATAGCTTTGCAATTGTAAACGTTTGGCATCTATTATAAAATTGAACTTTTTCTTTGGATTGTAGATTGGTGAACTAAAGAAGTTGGTGGAAGAGGCAAAAGTCAAGTACATTGGATTATCTGAGGCCAGCCCCGAAACAATTCGGAGAGCCCATGCAGTTCATCCCATCACAGCTGTGCAAATGGAATGGTCACTTTGGACTCGTGACATTGAGGAAGAGATAGTGCCCGTTTGCAGGTTTGTTAAAACTATATCCTCACTAGTGCCTCTTCTTCTAGAAATAGAGTCAGTGAAGAGTGTATCACATTGCATTAATCCATTGTTAATTCATATATTGAGTATAAATGTCATGTTTGTATTAATTTGGTGTAGCAAATAACTCAGTTAGGTACGGCTGTATATCCTATATATTCTAATATGATGTTCAGAAATATGATATCGTGCTGCTGTCTTAAAACCTTCGAGCATGCAGGGAGCTTGGCATTGGAATAGTTCCATACAGTCCCCTCGGTCGTGGGTTCTTCGGTGGCAAAGCTGTTGTAGAGGCTGTGCCTGCAAGTAGCTTCGTGGTATGTCTTTTGTTAATATTTTTTAAATCCTTTTGTTTTTATGGTATAGCAATTACTGAGAAGCTTTCAGGAAATTGCTATCTGTTCATTTCCATGTAGATTAAGGGTCTATGTATCATTTGTTAAACTATTACATGTAATTCATTTGTCAAGGCTTCACATCCTCGGTTCAGGGGAGAAAATTTGGAGAAGAACAAGAACATTTATGTTCGCATTGAAAACCTTGCTAGAAAACGCAAATGCACTCCTGCTCAATTGGCACTGGCCTGGGTTCTCGAACAAGGGAATGATGTAGTACCTATTCCAGGTCAGTAGATCACCTCTTGACTTTGCAAGAAAATGTTGAGAGCTAATCTCAAGATGCCATGTAATTCAATTTTTCCCTTTAGTAGATCACCTCTATTGTCTTCCTTACACCATTACATGCAATAGTTTTAGTGTTTATATTCTTCAACCATTTCAGGAACTACCAAGATTAAGAACCTGGACGACAATATCGGCTCCTTGACCGTGAAACTTACTGAAGAGGATCTGAAAGAAATTTCTGATGCTGTTCCCATTGGAGAGATAGCAGGTGACAGAACTTACGATAGCATGAAGAAAGCAACATGGAAGTTTGCCAACACCCCCCAGAAAGTCAGTTAAGTCTGAACCGAAACGTTTATGTATGCTACTTACGTCTCCTTGGGTACAATAATTCATCCATACAAGAAATATTAACTGCCAAATTATATGTAAGCAGTAGTGAACTGTTTGGTGTGTAATTATATACGTATATAAGTCAACTTTGATATGAATTATGCTACCATGGACTAAATTTACCTGAAGCCAATTGTTGTGATTATGATTATGAAATTTTATAGCATACAGGACCAAAAAAGATATCTTGATAGACCAGATATCTTGCACAAGACTAAGGATCTATCTCTAGACAACCGTTCTTGTTCAAATCTGAATGTGAATGGCCTATAATTTACCGGCAAGGAGGAGTTTTGGCTCTAGGCACAAGATAGCTTCGTCCTTACATAGGTTGACTATCTCCTCCTTTGGCAATGTCACTGTCACCGTTCGAGCAAGTCCTTCATCGGCTGAAGGCATCACCATAATCAACCCCTCACCTTGCACATTCCCTATGTGAAACGAAACATGGACAGGCTTCACGCTGTCAAAGATCGTTGAGTACATTTATTATGTGCACCTACTTATGGACATGATCATTACTTCCTCTTCCTGCTCTTGAGAAGGGTTTAAGTGAGACTCTGTTCCTATGATTCAAGTTACTTTCCAAGCCTACTTGGAGTGTCATTTCACTGTTTTTCTCTCAAAAAACGGTAACTGTAATACATGTTAGGGAAAATCTTAAAAAACCATTAGAATTTTGATAGAATTTTATCCAAAATCTTTTATCTATTAATAAGTTAACACAAAAATTAGATCACAAGTAAAATGATATTTTAACCCTCAAAATTTTATTTAAAAATAAAATAATTTTAAAATAAAAAATTATAAACTAATCAAAAATTAAAAAAAGGGAGATCCAACATTATCATCAACCTTCAGACCCACCACCAATATCATCAAGCACACTTGGGAACCCAAAAACAAAATTATCTAAACCCAAAAATCATAAAAAATCAATCATCAAACATCATCAAGCATCAAATCTTCAACTGGATTCATCCCGGCTCGAACGCAGTTGCAGGTTCAACTGCGTTTGGGTTCATTTGGGTTCCAACCCAATTGAAGGTTCATTTAAGTTCTAACCAGATGAACCTTCTTCTGGGTTTAAACCCCAGATAACAAAAAGAAAGAGGCGAGAAGGGGAGGCGACGTCGGCGCTAGAGAGAGATAGAGATGAAGAGGAGTTAGCGTGGGAGGGGGTGGGTGATGGATGTTTGGTAGAAGCGGCAGCCAGCGACGAAGCAAAAGAAGAAGAATAAGATCAGGTTAGAGAGAGAGAGTGACTAGAGTGACAGAACAGAAGCAATTAGGTTAGAGAGAGAGATCGGTGAAATCAAAGAAAGAGAGACCGGTAAGGTTAGAAAAAGAGAGGGCTGAGTGATGGGGAATTTTTTTTTTTTAATATTTTATTTTTATTCAGTAGTTTTTATTTTTTTAAATTTTTAAATAAAAATATCTTTATTTTTTTATATTTTTATATAATATTATTTATTTATTTTGATTTTTTATATTTTAATTAATATCTTTTTTATTTTATTCACATTTTCGTTTTTATCCCTAAAATCAAACGGTCAATTATATCCATATAATAGAATTTATTATCATAAGAGATATCATCATTCTTTTATATATCTCCAAGAAATATTTTGGATATCTATTTTAAAATCAAACAGTATTTTAAATAAAAACAAAATTATACAAAAAAAAATGAATAATCAGTAAAATGTCAAAGGGATTTACATCCGTTGTAGGTATTTTCTGTGATTATCCCTACATATTATTATATTTACATCCATTGATTAAGAGATTTAATCCAACCTAGATAAATGACTTGTAAATTTATCGTCATAATCTAAATAAAAATTATAAAATGAAAATGCACTAATCATAGTAGATATAAATAAACACGTATCCACTTATAATTCATTGTTTCTTTCTTACTCAACCATTCATTAATCTTAAAATTAAAATCTAATGTGTTATTATCAATTTTTGTAAGCATTACAAAACGACAATATGGTTGGGTCAGGCGCACCAGATCGCTCTTAACTTCTGTTAACAGTCTATATGTCGTTCAACGTCTCAGCCGTCAACAACAAGCACCAGTGGTCTAGTGGTAGAATAGTACCCTGCCACGGTACAGACCCGGGTTCGATTCCCGGCTGGTGCATTCCTATTTTACATTTATCCAAAACCACTCATGGCCTTGAACGTTTTTCTTCTTAGCTCTTTTGTGATATCATGGTCAAAATATTCAACTTTGCAGGCACATGATACCAATTACCAAGTGTACGCAGACAAGCACATCTAAAACTCCCACATCAGTGGTCCTGCTGGTAGTAGTATTCTCGTAGACTTCACTGCACTCGGCCACTCCCTGCTTGCTTCGTGGTTGGTGTAGTGTGCCACTGACGTTGTAAAAGCTTGACAAACAATCACTCTATCAACAGAGAAAATTAAACAAGACACAAGTTTGAGATCTATCAGAAATGGCAAATCAAAACAGAATCCCAATTCCAACTGTCAAACTTGGAAACCAGGGACTTGAGGTAAATAGATAAACAACACCCTTGTCAACTTTTTCAAGTTTTTTTTTTTTCCTCTTTTTTGGGTTCAAAGATTGTTCCTTTTTGGTTTTTTTGATTGTGGGAGGTCATGGATGTGTACCATGTAGATTAAAGTATCAACTTTTGGACAAGATTGTTTCCAGTCTATTATGAAATCATTAAAATATATATATTTTTTTTTTATGTTTTGGTGTTGAAATCAAATGTTTTGGATTGAGTTTTGATCCGGGTTTTGGTGTTCTGAGTTCTGTGATGCCATGAATATGTACTATGTATATAAAAAATATCAATTTTTAGGCAAGATCATTTCCAATCTGTAAAAAATTAAACAAATATTCTGCCTTTTTAATGTTTTGGTTTTAAAATCAAACATATTGAATTGAGTTTTGATCTGGGTTTGTGGGGAAAATTAGTGGTATATGGTGTTATGATTCCTTAATTTGTAGTGTGTAATATATTTGTGCCTTAAAGTATCCAACTTTGATGAGACTAGTACTGGAAATGAGGCAGCTTTTCTGTTTTGGTGATTGTAAATGGAATTTGTTGTTTGTTTTATAGGTATCGAAATTGGGGTTTGGATGTATGGGCCTGAGTGGAGTGTATAATTCTCCTGTTGCGGAAGAGGATGGCATCACAATATTAATTGATGCCTTCCATAAGGGAATCACTTTTTTCGATACAGCTGATCGATATGGTGCCAATGCTAATGAAGTTCTGGTCGGAAAGGTATGTGTAACTCAGATTGTCAATCTACGAATTTGGTTATTTATAATCTATAAACTGATAAATAGCTAAGTAAGCACTGATAAACCGAATGAATGGAATTTGTTGTGTTTTTGTGAAATTGATTGGAAAAAGTTCGACCCTGTCAGGCCTTGAAACAGTTTCCCAGGGAAAAAATTCAACTAGCCACAAAGTTTGGTATTGCAGGATTGGGACCTGATGGCAGTATGACCGTGAAGGGTACTCCTGAGTACGTTCGCTCTTGTTGTGAGGGTAGCTTGAAACGCCTTGATGTGGATTACATTGATCTTTATTATCAACATAGAGTAGACACATCAGTTCCTATAGAGGAAACTGTGAGTGATTCTCTCGTCTTTCAGCTGTAGCTATAGCTTTGCAATTGTAAACGTTTGGCATCTATTATAAAATTGAACTTTTTCTTTGGATTGTAGATTGGTGAACTAAAGAAGTTGGTGGAAGAGGGAAAAGTCAAGTACATTGGATTATCTGAGGCCAGCCCCGAAACAATTCGGAGAGCCCATGCAGTTCATCCCATCACAGCTGTGCAAATGGAATGGTCGCTTTGGACTCGTGATATTGAGGAAGAGATAGTGCCCCTTTGCAGGTTTGTTAAAACTTGTTGGATCTCAGATACAGATTACAAGATTATGTTTCTGCACATACGCAGAGTAAAGGAAAAAAGAAACAAATAATACAAAAGCAAAAACTAAATAACAAATTACATCAAAGATACAATAAATTTCTAAATATAAGTTGAAACAGCCGAGGCCTGTAAGAATTACAATATCCTTAAAACGAATTAGCGGTATATTACTTGCGTTCGTCTCTCAGGATACAATGCGTTCGTCTCCCAGGATACAATGCGTTCGTCTCCCAGGATACAACGGCTGAAACCGTCCGACGAACCGAATTGAATTTGATCTCTATCACACTGGAAGCCTGAACTAGAGTTGAAAGTGTAAGAAAACAAAGAAGATTATTTCTCCAAAAAAACCACTACCTTTCTTCAACTTGGATGCCAATATAAATCATTTAACTTTGGGGAATTCAAATATCTCAATTATGGTCATTATTTTGACTATTACAATTCTGATTTTAAAATCAGAATTTACTCACCTTAAATTAGAATTCAAATCTATCAATAATGGTCATTATTCATGGTTGTTATAATTCTGATTTAAAATCAGAATTTAAATACATCCATTAACTAATAATTCAATTTCATCCATCATTCCATTAACGATTACAAAATCATTAAGATTAATTTATCATTAAAATTTGATTTGTTAACCGAAAATCATTAAAATCATGGCTGTTACAATTCTGATTTAAAAATCAGAATTTAACACCTTTATTAATTCATAATTCAGTTACAAATCTTAAGATTAATTAGATTTGTTAATTGAAAATTATTAATATCATAGCTGTTACAATTCTGATTTAAAATCAGAATTTAACACCTTTATTAATTCATAATTCAATTACAAAATCATTAAAATTAATAAGATTTGTTAACTGAAAATTATTAAAATCAACTAATAACAATTTGATTTTAAATTTGAATGGAAAACAACACAAATCCCTTTTCATCTTCCAATGTGAGATTAATGACCATTCCTTGCATCAGAGTATGCATTTTGAGATTCAATTTCTTATTCATTTAATCCTAATTTTGAATGTATTACACTCCATTTCATTGCTCTTATAATAAATAATATGGATCTTTCTTAATCTCTCGTAATCAATATTAAAATACATTCAACAATTAACTATGAAATTGGTTATTTATGACCATTTTCTAACAAAACTATATCCTCACTAGTGCCTCTTCTTCTAGAAATAGAGTCAGTGAAGAGTGTATCACATTGCATTAATCCATTGTTAATTCATATATTGAGTATAAATGTCATGTTTGTATTAATTTGGTGTAGCAAATAACTCAGTTAGGTATGGCTGTATATCCTATATATTCTAATATGATGTTCAGAAATATGATATCGTGCTGCTGTCTTAAAACCTTCGAGCATGCAGGGAGCTTGGCATTGGAATAGTTCCGTACAGTCCCCTCGGTGGCGGGTTCTTCGGTGGCAAAGCTGTTGTAGAGGCTGTGCCTGCAAGTAGCTTCCTGGTATGTCTTTTGTTAATATTTTTTAAATCCTTTTGTTTTTATGGTATAGCAATTACTGAGAAGCTTTCAGGAAATTGCTACTTGTTCATTTCCATGTAGATTAAGGGTCTATGTATCATTTGTTAAACTATTACATGTAATTCATTTGTCAAGGCTTCACATCCTCGGTTCAAGGGAGAAAATTTGGAGAAGAACAAGAACATTTATGTTCGCATTGAAAACCTTGCTAGAAAACGCAAATGCACTCCTGCTCAATTGGCACTGGCCTGGGTTCTCGAACAAGGGAATGATGTAGTACCTATTCCAGGTCAGTAGATCACCTCTTGACTTTGCAAGAAAATGTTGAGAGCTAATCTCATGATGCCATGTAATTCAATTTTTCCCTTTAGTAGATCACCTCTATTGTCTTCCTTACACCATTACATGCAATAGTTTTAGTGTTTATATTCTTCAACCATTTCAGGAACTACCAAGATTAAGAACCTGGACGACAACATCGGCTCCTTGACCGTGAAACTTACTGAAGAGGATCTGAAAGAAATTTCTGATGCTGTTCCCATTGGAGAGATAGCAGGTGACAGAACTTACGATAGCATGAAGAAAGCAACATGGAAGTTTGCCAACACCCCCAAGAAAGCCAGTTAAGTCTGAACCGAAACGTTTATGTATGCTACTTACGTCTCCTTGGGTACAATAATTCATCCATACAAGAAATATTAACTGCCAAATTATATGTAAGCAGTGGTGAACTGTTTGGTGTGTAATTATATACGTATATAAGTCAACTTTGATATGAATTATGCTACCATGGACTAAATTTACCTGAAGCCGGTTGTTGTGATTATGATTATGAAATTTTATAGCATACAGGACCAAAAAAGATATCTTGATAGACCAGATATCTTGCACAAGACTAAGGATCTATCTCTAGGCAACCGTTCTTGTTCAAATCTGAATGTGAATGGCCTATAATTTACCGGCAAGGAGGAGTTTTGGCTCTAGGCACAAGATAGCTTCGTCCTTACATAGGTTGACTATCTCCTCCTTTGGAAATGTCACTGTCACCGTTCGAGCAAGTCCTTCATCGGCTGAAGGCATCACCATAATCAACCCCTCACCTTGCACATTCCCTATGTGAAACGAAACATGGACAGGCTTCACGCTGTCAAAGATCGTTGAGTACATTTATTATGTGCACCTACTTATGGACATGATCATTACTTCCTCTTCCTGCTCTTGAGAAGAGTTTAAGTGAGACTCTGTTCCTATGATTCAAGTTACTTTCCAAGCCTACTTGGAGTGTCATTTCACTGTTTTTCTCTCAAAAAACGGTAACTGTAATACATGTTAGGGAAAATCTTAAAAAACCATTAGGATTTTGATAGAATTTTATCCAAAATCTTTTATCTATTAAAAAGTTAACACAAAAATTAGATAACAAGTAAAATGATATTTTAACCCTCAAAATTTTATTTTAAAATAAAAAATTATAAACTAATTAAAAATTTAAAAAATGGAGATCCAACATTATCATCAACCTTCGGACTCACCACCAACATCATCAAGCACACTTGGGAACCCAAAAACAAAATTATCTAAACCCAAAAATCATAAAAAACCAATCATCAAACATCATCAAGCATCAAACCTTCGACTGGATTTATCCCTGCTCGAACGCAATTGCAGGTTCAATTACGTTTGGGTTCATTTGGGTTCCAACCCAATTGAAGGTTCATTTAAGTTCTAACCAAATGAACCTTCTTCTGGGTTTGAACCCCAGATAACAAAAAGAAAGAGGCGAGAAGGGGAGGCAACGCCGACATTAGAGAGAGATAGAGATGAAGAGGAGTTAGCGTTGGAGGGGGTTGGTGATGGATGTTTGTTGGAAGCGACAGCTAGCGACGGAGCAAAAGAAGAAGAATAAGATAAGGTTAGAGAGAGAGAGTGACAGAGCAGGAGCTGTGAGGTTAGAGAGAGAGAGTGGTGAAGTCAGAGAAAGAGAGACCGATAAGGTTAGAAAGAAAGAGAGTTGAGTGGCAGGAAAAAGTTTTTTTTTATATTTTATTTTTATTGAGTAGTTTTTATTTTTTAAAATTTTTAAATAAAAATATCTTTATTTTTTATATTTTTATATTTAATATTATTTATTTATTTTGATTTTTCATATTTTAATTAATATATTTTTTATTTTCTTCGCATTTTCGCTTTTGTCTCTAAAGTCAAATTGTTAACTACGTCCATATAACAGAATCTGTTTCCAAGAAATATTTTAGGTGTCTATATTAAATCAAACGGTATTTTAGATAAAAACAAAATTATATAGGGAAAAATAAATAATCAGTCAAGAGTAAGAGGGGTTTACATCTGTTGTAGGGATTTTCTATGATTATCCCTATATATTATTATATTTACATTCATTGACTAGGGGGTTTAATCCAACATAGATAAACGACTTGTAAATTTATCATTATAACCTCAATAAAAATTATAAAATGAAAATGCACTAATCATTGTAGATATAAATAAACACGTATCCACTTATGGTTAATTGTTTCTTTCTTACTCGTCCATTCATTAATCTTAAAATTAAAATCTAATGTGTTATTATCAACCCATAGGAGCAATTTTATGAAACCAATTTTTGTACAAAACGATAATATGGTTGGGTCAGGCGCACGAGATCACTCTTAACTTTTGTTAATAGTCTATATAGGTTCAACGTCTCAGCCGTCAACAACCAAGCACCAGTGGTCTAGTGGTAGAATAGTACCCTGCCACGGTACAGACCCGGGTTCGATTCCCGGCTGGTGCATTCCTATTTTACATTTATCCAAAACCACTCATGGCCTTGAACGTTTTTCTTCTTAGCTCTTTTGTGATATCATGGTCAAAATATTCAACTTTGCAGGCACATGATACCAATTACCAAGTGTACGCAGACAAGCACTTCTAAAACTCCCGCATCAGTGGTCCTGCTGGTAGTAGTATTCTCGTAGACTTCACTTCACTCGGCCACTCCCTGCTTGCTTCGTGGTTGGTGTAGTGTGCCACTGACATTGTAAAAGCTTGACAAAACAATCACTCTATCAACAGAGAAAATTAAACAAGACACAAGTTTGAGATCTATCAGAAATGGCAAACCAAAACAGAATCCCAATTCCAACTGTCAAACTTGGAAACCAGGGACTTGAGGTAAATAGATAAACAACACCCTTGTCAACTTTTTCAAGTTTTTTTTTTTTCCTCATTTTTGGGTTCAAAGATTGTTCCTTTTTGGTTTTTTTGATTGTGGGAGGTCATGGATGTGTACCATGTAGATTAAAGTATCAACTTTTGGACAAGATTGTTTCCAGTCTATTATGAAATCATTAAAATATATATATATTTTTTTATGTTTTGGTGTTGAAATCAAACGTTTTGGATTGAGTTTTGATCTGGCTTTTGGTGTTCTGAGTTCTGTGATGCCATGAATGTGTGCTATGTATATAAAAGATATCAATTTTTAGGCACGATCATTTCCAATCTGTAAAAAATTAAACAAATTTTCTGCCTTTTTAATGTTTTGGTTTTAAAATTAAACATATTGAATTGAGTTTTGATCTGGGTTTGTGGGGAAAATTAGTGGTATATGGTGTTATGATTCTTTAATTTGTAATGTGTAATATATTTGTGCCTTAAAGTATCCAACTTTGATGAGACTAGTACTGGAAATGAGGCAGCTTTTCTGTTTTGGTGATTGTAAATGGAATTTGTTGTTTGTTTTATGGGTATCGAAATTGGGGTTTGGATGTATGGGCCTGAGTGGAGCTTATAATTCTCCTGTTGCGGAAGAGGATGGCATCACAATATTAACGGATGCCTTCAATAAGGGAATCACTTTTTTCGATACAGCTGATGTATATGGTGCCAATGCTAATGAAGTTCTGGTCGGAAAGGTATGTGTAACTCAGATTGTCAATTACGAATTTGGTTATTTATAATCTATAAACTGATAAATAGCTAAGTAAGCACTGATAAACCGAATGAATGGAATTTGTTGTGGATTTTTTGTGAAATTGATCGGAAAAAGTTCGACCCTTTCAGGCGTTGAAACAGTTGCCGAGGGAGAAAATTCAACTAGCCACAAAGTTTGGTGTTGCAGGATGGGGACCTAATGGTAATCTTACTGTGAAGGGTACTCCTGACTATGTTCGCTCTTGTTGTGAGGGTAGCTTGAAGCGCCTTGATGTGGATTACATTGATCTCTATTATCAACATAGAGTAGACACATCAGTTCCTATAGAGGAAACTGTGAGTGATTCTCTCCTCTTTCAGCTGTAGCTATAGCTTTGTGATTGTAAACGTTTGGCATCAATTATAAAATTGAACTTTTTCCTTGGATTGTAGATTGGTGAACTAAAGAAGCTGGTGGAGGAGGGAAAAGTCAAGTATATTGGATTATCTGAGGCCAGCCCCGAAACAATTCAGAGAGCCCATGCAGTTCATCCCATCACAGCTGTGCAAATGGAATGGTCACTTTGGAGTCGTGATATTGAGGAAGAGATAGTACCCATTTGTAGGTTTGTTCAAATTGCATACTATATCCTCACTAGTACCTCTTCTTCCAGAAATAGAATCAATGAAGAGTGTATAACGTTGCGTTAATCCATTGTTAATGACTTAATTCATATTTTGAGTATAAATGTCAGGTTTATATTAATTTGGCATAGCAAATAACACAGTTAGGTACAGCTGTGTATCCTATATATTCTAATATGATGTTCAGAAATACGATATCATGCTGCTGTCTTAAAATCTTTGAGCATGCAGGGAGCTTGGCATTGGAATAGTTCCATACAGTCCTCTTGGTCGTGGGTTCTTCGGTGGCAAAGCTGTTGTAGAGGCTGTGCCTGCAGGTAGCTTCTTGGTATGTCTTTTGTTAATATTTTTCTAAATCCTTTTGTTGTTATGGTACTGAGAAGCTTTCAGGAAATTGCTACTTGTTCATTTCCATGTAGATTAAGGGTCTATGTATCATTCGTTAAACTTATACACGTAATTCATTTGTCAAGGCTTCACATCCTCGGTTCAAGGGAGAAAATTTGGAGAAGAACAAGAAAATTTATGTCCGCATTGAAAACCTTGCTAGAAAACACAAATGCACTCCTGCTCAATTGGCACTGGCCTGGGTTTTCGAACAAGGGAATGATGTTGTACCTATTCCAGGTCTGTAGATCACCTCTTGACTTTGCAAGAATATGTTGGGAGTTAATCTCAGGATGCCATGTAATTCAATTTTTCATTTTAGTAGATCACCTCTATTGTCTTCCTTACACTATTGCATGCAATAGATTTACTGTTTATTTACTTCAACCGTTTCAGGAACTACCAAAATTAAGAACTTGGATGACAATATCGGCTCCTTGACTGTGAAACTTACCGAAGAGGATCTGAAAGAAATTTCTGATGCTGTTCCTATTGAAGAGGTAGCAGGTGACAGAACTTATGATAGAACGAAGGAAGCAACGTGGAAGTTTGCCAACACACCCCAGAAAGCCAGCAAAGTCTGAACTGAAAACATTTATGTTTGCTACTTACCTCTCCTTGGGTACAATAATTCATGCATACAAGACAAATTATATGTAAAACAGTGGTGAACTGTTTGATAAATAATTATATACTTATATATGTCAACGTTGATATTAATTGCATACATATATATGTAAACTTTGATATTCATTATACTTCCATGGACTAAATTTACCTGAAGCCAATTGTTGTGATTATGATTATGAAATTTTATGGCATTCAGGACCAAAAAAGATATCTTGATAGACCAGATATCTTGCACAAGACTAAGCATCTATCTCTAGACAACTGTTCTTGTTCAAATCTGAATGTGAATGCCCTATAATTTACCGGTAAGGAGCAGTTTTGGCTCTAGGCACAAGATAGCTTCGTCCTTACAAAGGTCGACTATCTCCTCCTTTGGCAATGTCACTGTCACCGTTCGAGCAAGTCCTTCATCGGCTGAAGGCATTACCATAATCAACCCCTCACCTTGCACATTCCCAATGTGACACGAAACATGGACAGGCTTCACGCTGTCAAAGATCGTTGAGTACATAATGGATTGGTGCTCGACAATCATATGTTCCATGCTAACGCAGGTGAGCTCAGGGCCATACATTATACATGGTGGTGCAAATTTCCCATCCTCCCCCTTCTGCGATTCAAGTGAATGTATAGCTGACCAAACCTGATCGTCCTTGAGACCGGACACATGGCGATGCACTAACTCTGCTGCATGTACTAACCCGCCACGTTCTATTTCTTCCTCATTTACTGACAGAAGTGAAAAATGCAAGGCATTGCCGAAGTAGCCATGAGGAAGTGGTTCCTGCAATAGCCTTCTAAAGTCTACGCAAACTGAGAGGGTATGTGTATGATCACGTTTATCATCTTTACGTTTCAAGCGCACAACCTGTGTCCAGAACAGTGCAGCCAGAAAATCAAACGGAGTGGCGGGGGGACAGTTGTCGTTGATTTCTGATAAGCATTGCTTGATGATTGAATCAGAAAACTTGAAAGTGGCTGAAGCCATTTTCACTGACGTAGCTTGTGCTTGTGCTTGTGACTTGTTTGCCAAGTAATCAACTGATTTGGTTTGATTGACAGGAAACAGCCATCCGGGTGGCAGTGCAGCTGGTTCGAAGGAGGGGGGGTAGGCAATGGGTTGGTGACGGTGAACATTAGTCCATGTTTTCAAAAGTATGGTTAGACAGGTTGGATCTGCATGCATGTGGGAGCAACTCATTCCAATGGCAACACCTCCCCCTTCAAAGTCATTTATCTGCAATCCACGAATGTTTAGTGTAGTTGGTGTCAATAATAACAATCAAACGTAATTTGTTAATCAATTGTTATCCAAGGTAGGCTTGCCACTGCCAGTGTATCCTCATCTTCCGTTGCTACTCTCCAACCCCAATATGAGTAACATCTAATCTAATATTTCTAGTAGACTTTAAAGGAAGTCAAAACCATTTTGCTAACACAGATGGAGTAGGGCATCAATCAAAACCTGTAAATAAACCTAGTGGCAGTAATACTACTGGGGCCACCATCTAAACGAAGATGGTAGAAGAGGTACCAATCAAATTTTGTCATGCATGTTGAACCATAAAAGTATACGTGCCAGATTATCATTAATACCTGTCAATTCTAGTGAACAAAACGTCAAGTAAACTTTAAATGCATGCACCCTATTACCGCTTTTGGTTGGTAACGACCAACTAGGGGGTCCCAAATTTAAAGCTATGAATTTATTTATTTATTTTTATTAACATCTTATTCGATCATAATTCTCTTGAGACTAACCCAAATAGAACTCTTAATCTACGGTTTAGATAAATACTGGGAAGATAGCTATCCAAACAAGATGGGACATTCATATACAAAGTTGATACTTAAATCCAATCCTTAATTTGAAAGAGTCAAAGTTAGATGGGAGTATCGTCAGTGTATCACTTCACTTGGAGTTCTTCCTTTTTTTTTTTTGAAAGCTAACGATTTATGCAATGGGTTAGAGATCTAAATATATCAAACTACTTTCACAATACTGTGATTACACACTATTAACGCGACCAAAATAGCTACTATCAGAAACATACTGAAGTCAAAAACTTTCACAAATATCTTATAGAATAGAAAACTATCTCTATAAGCAGTTGCAAGGATTGAACCCTTAATCTACTATCAACCTTATGTGAGATAGACATATTCTTAGTCAACTACATAGGCCATTAATATTATAAAATTAACGTAGTAGTATATTTCGGCCAACAATATTAATAAGATTCCAAATTTAAGTTACGTAACCTTTTAAATTTTATATTATAATTAGTTAAAAACAATAAATTAATTTTAAAAGTGTAATAGTACATTCATAACATATATATTCGTGCATTTTCTTATCACTTACATGTCATTAATCTAATATTAGTATTTTATTGATTAATTAATTATCACTTACAAATTATTCATTATTTAAAATAAAAATCATTTTACGTAAATATTCATATTTTATTTCGATCCGAACACCATTAACTATTAATACAAGAAAAATGAATTATTTATAAGAAAAAATTTCACTTTAAGAATTAATCTAAAACTTGATTAGAGGGCCAAAGTAATTATATAATAAAAATAAATAAACATGCTTAGATTGAGACAAAATTTAAGAAATTTAACTAGTATGGTAGTATACATAAACTTAAAAAATACAAAATACTTAGAAGAAAATTATTATCAATTTTATTTTTATTGTTAAAACTCTTCATTTATCTAAATCGTAAAATTCAACAAATTTTAAATAATTTAAATAATTATAAATTTTATACAATTAGCAGCCTATTAAATTGCATAATCATCTAATTAGCAATTAACACGAAATATTATATCTACAAGGCCAACCGGACCCGACCAAGAAATGGGGTACCTAAACCCGGAAAGGAGACCAGGGACCAGGAGTGTCAGGCATGTCATCCCACACCGTCAGATTTCTCTCCTCGTTCCCACCAGCAGATCTCAACCATTCATCAATCGGAGCACCGACTTTGGCTCTTAAAACCCGAACTCCGGCATCATTACACTTGATTTCCCAATTACCCGATTCTCCCCTGGTCAACCGACCCGTTATGGGTGGGTACAGAGACAGAGCCTCCGAGAGGGACTCTCTTCCCGGGTCCATATCGAATGACCCAAACAAGGTCTTCTCGTAATAGAAGATGATGTGGAGCGAGTGCCGACCCATGGCCAGGTCCAGTCCGGTAAACGGGTGGTTCTTAACCAACTCGACTGGCCTGCTGGACACCGCCGTTAGCGTGGAGTGCACGTTGACCCGACCGCTTTTGTCACCCATTTTGAGTGGAGGAAGACAGATGGTGGGTAATGGAGATTATATTTATGGTGTCTGACGTACAATTTACATGGGGGGGGTGGGGGTGGGCCGGTGGGGGTGGTGTTGGTGTCAAAATGTATCAATTATCAAATATAAACATGATAACAAAGTTTCAAATCGAAACTTTAAACTACCCTTGGAACAAGTGTAACATAATATTGTGTCAGATTTTAATGTTAAGAGTTTGATCATAATATCGTAAGTTCCAACATTGCGGTGGCCATTAAAGAGTGACAATGAGGTTCGTTGAGGTTCATTAATCGCGGTAACGGCTGTATTGAAAACTAATGGTGATGGCCTATAGATTTGAAAAATCTTTTATGATACATTGAGTTAATAAAAAATTTTTATAAAAGAAAAAAATTTAATATTAATTTTTTATAAAATAAAATATTATATATCATATTATTATTGAAATATCATATTATTTATACCAACATCAACGTAACACGTCAACTCAATATCACATATGAGATTTTTTTCATGAGTATTTAGTAGTTCACTTATACTATAATGATTGATATTAACACATAAATAATTAGGAAATAAATATTCGGACAATCTAACAAATATAAACACAAATATTTTTTTTATTACAAAATAAGTATTATATTTATCATATAATTTATCGGATAATTTAGGTCAAAATATTTGAGCTGTGATCTAAAATTGATTTCCAGAATGGAAAAAAGAGATCTAACATCAGATGAAAAAATTGCTATCATCTTTAAAATTTTAGGTGCGGGTCAAATCATGAGGCGCTTGGTTGATGAACCGAACTCTATGAGCGGGGCAGCCACCAGCCACCAGCAGTATTAGCACAAACTTTGATGTCAAAAAAATGGAAAGAGGGAAACCTAACACCTGGCCTTTTGCCAACCAAACACTCATCTCTTGACAGCCTCCGTGCGTTCTTGTTGGCTCCAAACTACGAGAAAGTCTTCGTTGCATGACTGATGACCCTAGGCAGGTCGTTGGTCAGTAAACGATTGGCTCCTTTAATTATGTTATTTTTATTTTTATTTAAACTAATTTTAATTATGAATATACCACATCATCGACTAGAAATATATATATATTTTTTATTCCAACTATGAATATACTTAGATGATTATAATATCAATAATATATATTAATATAAATAGTTTGATATATGTATTAACGTGACGCATGATATATGTTGCGATGTTGATGTATGTTTCTTCAATTTTATACAAGAATTGTTATTTAATTTTAATAATTTTTTTTTTAAGTATAATACCAGTGAAACTGATATGATTAAACGTAACAAAGTCAGTTTAGTAAATTGTATTAATATTATTATTTAAAATAAAAAGTTTATGAATAGATGCATCTTATTATACATAAGTACATGTAAATGATTTTTGTTTTCTTTTATATAAACTAAGCACATCTAAATGATTTTCATGCTTGGTATGGTGTATGATGGCATAATACCATGGTGAACTACTGCTACATATGCTATTTATGTACATATAAATTGTAATTTATTTTCTTTCATTTTATAACTATTAATTTTAGTAATAAAATATATATATTTTTTGGATATAATTATAAGATAATTTAACACCAATGATATAATATCTGTTGGGATTGTCGAAATTAAACATTAAAGTATGATATGAGAATCTAATCTTATAAGACTATAGTATTAAGAAATATTTACATACTTCCATGGATTAATCGTCTCTTGAAACTTATCAAAACTGGGCACTAATGTGTGATCTGGAATTAATCTATTTTTATAACAAAGGATGCGAATTTCACAATATTTTAATGTCTATTTAGTGCTTTAATATAAAGATACTTTTCAATCTATTACAACTAACTCAAAATTTAGGCTGAAGGAATTTATAACCTTAAGAGTGTAAGCATGAGATGTACACCATTAAATAAAATCCATATTGTTATAACATTAAAGATGTCTAATCCTACAATAAGATGAAGAAACTCCCTATACACAACGATTAATAATGAACATATTTAATAACACTAAAACTTTTTTTATGAATATAAAGAAGAAATGCATTAATCATTTGAACTATAAATAGAGATAATCATTTCACTTACGGATATTTACAAACGATGAACAAGTGTGGATTTGACTAAATATCTTCATAGGTAAGTATGAATATGATTTTTCAATCTAATATGAATTCAGTGTTAAATCTCTCAATCAATAAAAATTTTACAGACGGCCTTTCTAAGTTAAAGAGTGGGGAGAGAGAGAAATCTTGCTAATTTGAATGTAGGTGTGAATGAAAAAATATATATGTATATATATATTCAAGGTTTCTGGCATGGGTTTTGTCAAACTTACTTGAACCAAATCCACCCTTATTCAATATACGAGTTGATATATCAGTATATATAGATTAAAATCTCAATAAAGATAAATTTTACTATTTCAAAATGTGACAATTGTCATTTTCAGAAAAAAAAAAAAAAAAAAGAAAAAAAGTGACATTTGTATTTAACCAATTATTGACATCTCACAAATTCAGCATAATTCATAATATAATTAAATAAATAAATAGCTTGATTCTAATTCAAAGCCCTTGCTTGCCCTCAGGAGACGCGAAGAACAAAATAAAGCAAGAGACCAATATAATGATAAGTTATCCCCATGTTACGTGCAAAAGTAAGCTAAACCTGGCTGCGGATAACGATAGACAGGCCTATCCCCATGATTATCTCATATTATTATCAGTTGCCGCAGCTCTCTTCCTATTCTACAACGCCATTATTCTCATAAACTCCGACTCACAAATGCTTCTAGTAATTCTAGCTTTCCTAGTCACCATAGTGCTTCATGTCAAGGTATTTAAATTTACTATATTTTATCATTTATTCTTTATTGTAATATTAGTTACCTTTTATTTAAAAAATATATATATTGAGTTGGGTTACAATTTTGCTGAAATTTATCATCGTAAATAAGAAGAGAGAGTTCATCAATATATATATATAAAGAAAGCTACAAACTGTTTAACTAAATGGTTAGTTGTAAATTCGATTATTTAAAAAGTAATGACTCATTTTCACATATGGTAACGAATGAAATTGGTTTAATAGTTTAGTCTATTTTTCTCCTAAGTCACTAAACCCATATTCAAATAAATTTGAATTTGATGAATTCATCTATAATTCTAACCATTAGTCTCTCACTAGTTATTATCATGGGTGGGTGGGGTTTCACTTTAATGTTTCCTACAAAATTAGATTGGGAAATCTAGTATTTTCTTTTTAAATAAATAAAATATCATTAATAAAAAAAATGTAAACAAGGAACAGCAACCTCATTTAGCTAACACAGCCACGAGAAAGATATACCCTCTTGTTGTCCAACATTAGTTGATATCTATACTTGTCATGAAATAGTTTATTACTATAAGTTGGGTTTTCTTTCTTTTCTTCTTTTTTTTTTTTTTTTTAAAAAAAAAAAATGCTAACATGTCATAATTCTATCTAACCTTATCATCGTAAATATAGAAGAAGACGTATAACCTATTTCATTAAATGAAATGGATGATTGTAAAACCTACCATTTTTCACTTTCGAAAAAGCATAGAATTAATTTTAATAATTTGATCTACTTTTTCCCCTGGTGTCAAACCTAAATACAAATAGAATAATTTCTTCATCTATAATTCTTGTCATTGGTCGTTAACCAGTCACCATCGCAATAGACTTCTATACTTTCATTTTCATACGAATTTAGGTCGCGAAATCAGCCCTCTATATAACAAAACCAAAAAAAACACATTAAAAAAAAAAAAAAAAAAACAATAAACGAACTTTCCAGCTCAGTGACTTTCATATTCTCCACTCTTCAAAACGCAAAACGACGGGTCGTGTTGACGCAAAACATGGTTGCTCGCAAATTCCAAGTCCGCCACAACGACGCCTCCTTCGACGTCGACTACGACACCGACGATGGCCTCGAAGTCTCTCTCTCTCCTTTTCTATACATTCGCTTCTCTCTCTCTCTCTCTGTGTCTCTGAGTAGTTGAGTTGTTACAGGTTTTCAAGTTCCAGCTCTTCTCGCTCACATCAATTCCTCCTGACGAACAAAAGGTTCTTGTTTCACTCTCTGTCTAACGCTTCTCGATTTTTGTAAATATGTGTAGACAGTGGACTGTATAGTCAAATTGTACTGTTGATGAAATTTTGTCGTAATCAGATTGTCGCCGATGGCGATGACGACCGCCGGACTGTCTCAGACGACTTGGATCTCTCTACAGTCTGTGAAAAGCTCAAATTGCTGTCGATTGATGAAGAAACAGTGACTGCCACCGCGAAACAGAACGAAGAATTGCTGAAAAACGATGAGGAATTGGCGCGAATGTTACAAGTAATCATTTTTTCTCTTCAATTGTTTATAATCTGATTGATTTCGTGTTTTTTGTTTCAATTTTGAATTTCGATTTTGTGATTTTTTTCGTGTTTTCAAGGCGGAGGAGGAAGCGCTCATGTACCAGCAGTATGTTGCTGGTGAAGATCGTGTGCAATTCGAGCAGAGGTTGCGGCCTTACATTAGTAAAATTGAGATGGTGATTATTAATTTGTTTTTGTTTTGAAGTGCTAATAAAGTAGAGAAAGTTGATTTTCGATTGTAAATTTTGCATTGATTTCATGGCATTAGTGAAAATTTAAGGGATTTTGTATTAGTTTATTTTGTTTTGTAATATATGCGTTTGAATTGTGTATAGTATGAGGATCCAATAAGACAAGAGGCGGCTAGGAAGACTGTGCCGGTGGAAGAGCTTGAAGAGAAAGCCTTGGTTTCTTTGGCTAAGGTAAACCTTTTAGAATCTCTTTAGAAATGGATTGATGTTTTGGAGTTGGGGTTGTCAGAGAAAGAGGTTGGTGCTAAAAGTTGGGTGTGGGTGTGGGTGTGGCTGTGCTTGATAGAGTTCTTTGAATTACTCGTGGTTGTGTACTTGCACTTGAGTAGTCTAAACTGTGTGTAAATTGAAGAATGAAGTTCTTGGTAGGTAATCTTAGAGGTGATGGAAAGCAAGATTTTAATATTTGGAACACATATGTTGTTTTGAAATTCTAGTCTGTGTTATTTGATTAATTGACCCTAATGTCATATTTTTAGAGGGCTGTAGTGATAGTAAAATAATGGCTTGTTTTTAGTTAACATTTTTTATTATTTTTTTGAAGCTTGAAAATTTTATTTAGTATATGGGGATTTAACTTTTTTAGTGATGTTAGCGGCCAGAGTTTTCAAAGTTTGCTGAATTTTCTTTTCTTGTGTTCTTTTTTAACTTGTAGTAGGTATTGTTCAATAACATTTATATCACTGTCTATGGTGGTTTTTACCTTAATTTGGGTGTTTGTGTGCTTCTTTATATCAGGGTAGTTCAGCTTAGTGCTTGTCGTTGTAGAATGATAACTGATGTATCCTTGTTTGTCATTGAGCTAAGTTTGCAATCGAGAGTAACCAATACAATGGCTTCTGAAGGTAGTGTAGCAGGATGATACAGAACTTAGATGATTTATCTTGCATGATCAAGAAGCTGATACTGTCAGGAAAAGTGCTATACCTATGGTTTTAGTTGTTGAATTTGTGAGACTAATCTACAGTAGGTTGACATAAAACTTTGGCATGGTTTGTAGTTATGATTATCTGGCAATGTTGCTACATACTCCATCATTTCATTAGAAGATTGCATGTCCAACTGAAAATTTATTATTAAGTTGCTTTCATTCTTTTATTCAGATTTTTAGTGTGTTTTATGAATAAGTTATTGAGGATGATATGAATATTGCCAAGGTTAAACGTATTATATAGCTTTGTTATATGGATAAATGGATCATTGTACTTAGAAAATTTTATTCTGAAAATTGTCATTGTAACTAGTAATTTTGATATATGTTTAGGAGGGGAACTTTAAACCTTCAAAAGCTGAACAACAACATGCCTTTCTGCTGCAGCTGCTTTTCTGGTTCAAACAATCCTTCAGGTGCTTTTTGCTACTTATTAAAAAGCCTACCAATGAAGTTGCTCAGTTTTCGAGCCTTTTTTCTTTCTTAATCAAAGCTATAGATAGTTGTCAAGGGTAAAGAACAAGTTTTTCTAATTTTTTGAATACACTGTTAGGCTGTGTTTGAATTGTGAATTCATGTAAGTGAATTTTAAGTTTATTATTGATGATCACCTAGTTTAATTTTTTTTTGACAAATCTTTAACATTACAAGAATGCTCCCTCTCCAATGAACACCAAAAGATATTTGAAGGATAACCTATTGTCAGATTCTTAAATGCTACCTTCATTTTCAAACCAATGTGTTCTAACATTCAGAGATATTTTTTTAGGTGTTGATCCCATCATGGCTGAGGAAACAATGATTTATGTGGCGATGACAACTGTATGTTTGTTACCACATTGTATTTCTTGTTTCAAGGTTGACTTGAGGGCCAATATTCTATACAGATAATTTAGAATTTTAGTGCTTCCAACACAATTGAAAGATTGCAAGTCCTGATTGATGTTTGACAAGCCTAGGCCCTAGCACTTGTAATAACAATGCAGAGTCCTTTTTTTTTTTAATTCCATTACTTTAATACACAATACCTTCTTTGTAGGTTGCACTTTTATAGATTCTGACAATGTTTTCTTCCACAATTTATTTTCTTTCACCTCCATAATGACTAGGAGTTGTTTTAATTGTGACTTCATGATTCTAGGTTTGACATCCCAGTATGTGTTAATGGCATTTTAGCTGTCAATTATGATGGATAATTGTTTTTGTTGCTATTTGGGGCGTCAGAATTTATTTTCAGTCTTCAGTATAAATAATTCATATTCTCTTGCACCTTATATTAATGACTGGATTAATGTTGCCTAGATTATTTCATATTATTAAATTGTAGGTGGGTTAATGCACCTCCTTGTGATGGTTGCGGTGGTAATACTACAAGTCAAGGTATGGGCACACCACTTCCTTCAGAGATCCAATATGATGCAGGTCGAGTTGAAATTTATCGGTCAGTCCTGAAAATGTTTCTTCACCTAATTTCTTGTCATTTGTTTAAGTTTTATTCTTATGAATTTTTGGTCTATAATATCTTGTTTATTTTTACGCTTTTTATTGTTTATCATAGGTGAGCAACATCTATTTGGGTGTCCTTGTTTCATTAAATTTTCCAATAAAATGACATCCTTTTAGCATACACAGTTTGATTACATTGTCTTGATTCAGTATTTATTTATTTATTGATTTTCTTGAGTTGTATCAAGTCTTTCAAATGTTTATCATGGCATATACCGTGTTTCACATTCTGAATAGTACATTAGATTTTTTTTATTTTCAGTAGGTCAGTGCATATAAATGTGATGTCAAAATAATTAAAACATTTTAAATATTTTTGAAATAAATGTTCAAGAATGTGAAATGTTCTGCTGGAGCAAGTGTTAGTTGCCAATCATCAGTATATGTTTCAATGTTTTGTGCTCTTATGTTTTCTCTGCATCCTGACATGTTTATTTTCACTTTCCTTTCCTTTTGCCCACTGCAGTTGCAACTTCTGTTCAAGAATCACACGTTTCCCACGTTATAATGATCCTTTGAAGGTATTTAAAATTCTTGACCTAATTACGTATTCTTTTTTTATAAAATGCTTATTCTTCTTGTTCTCTTTCATCTATGCAGCTTGTAGAAACAAGAAAGGGGCGTTGTGGAGAGTGGGCCAATTGCTTTACACTTTATTGCCGAGCTTTTGGCTATGAAAGTCGTCTGGTTGGTTAATCTTTTTGTTGCTAATTCTTTTTTAAAAGTTTGCTTCTTTTAGTTGTCCACAAAATTAATTGTTGGTATAAGAGGACTAGGATTGATGAAGAACTATCAATATTATCGTGATCTAATGGATTGTGTATCTTCCTCTATGTAGCATTGAACGGCTAATCAGATTAGCTATCTGAATGGTTAGGATGTTTTTTACATTCATGCACATTGGAAAGGAATAGTAAAAAATGCATGTGATACAGCTCCCCTAGTTATTTGTAGTATATCTTTTATGTTTTCTGTGTCAGTATATTCCACTAATTAATCCCAGAGGATGAATTCTGCTGTCATGCCTGTTATTTCTATTCACAAGAACTTGACACTGCCATTGTTCAACCATCCCCCTTTGTCCTTGTATGTAGACATAGAGACTTTGACTCTCTTGCACCCACATGTCATTTGTGCAAATAGCTTGTCATATTTCCATGTGACAACTTTTCGTAAGAAAGGCTGCGGATTACAATGAAACAGAGCCGTTAATATGTGACAGCTTATAGGAGTTTACCTTCAATGAGAAAATTTCAGGCTTTTGGCTCTTCCATATTTCTGTTGCATTCATTTAGCAGTAAGTCAATCATGTTAAGAAAATTTTATTTGTTTGCTGTGTGGAGCAACTTGAGGCTTGAGACATAATATTGTCACTGGTTACTAATTTTGGTTTCCAGATTTTGGATTTTACTGATCACGTCTGGACTGAGTGTTTCTCACAATCTTTGGGAAGGTAGGTTTCAATTTAAATAGAGCTTCTCTTTTTAGTATCCAATAATTAAGGATGTGGTTTATGAGTTAAATTTTTACTGATATCTTAAATATAACAGATGGATGCATCTTGATCCTTGCGAGGGAATATATGACAAACCATTATTATATGAAAGCGGGTATGTTTAATTTTATTGGTTTAACAATGAATCATTCATCTCCTTCACCCTTTTTTGTTCTGAAACCTTACCCGTATCAAAATATTAACTCCCTTGCTCTTATTTCAGGTGGAACAAGAAATTAAATTACGTGATTGCTTTCGCAGAAGATGGAGTTTACGATGTTACTAAACGTTACACAAAAAAGTGGCATGAGGTATTTAAGAATAGATATGGTAGTTAGTCGTTTACACAATCACAATTACATTTTTCCCTTGTCCTTTTACTTGTTCAGATACGTATTATTATGTTAAGTTTTTGAGGAAAAGGCTTATGTTCTTAAAAAATTTTAGGTTCTATCTCGCCGGAATATTACAACAGAGGAAACTGTGTCTTCTGTTGTCACGAGCTTGACAAAAGAATGTCGAAGAAGTTTTTCATCTCAGGTTCTTTCTGCACTTGAAGAGCGTGATAAAGATGAAAAAGAAGCACTAGAGAGATATCTACATTCTGTGGATGATGCATCAGTCTCCTTACCCGGAAGACGAAGTGGGAACAAGGAATGGCGTATTTCAAGATCAGAGCTTGGTTCTGATGAAAATTGCACTTTGAATAACACTTCTTGCCCAGTTCGTGTGTGCATAGATGACCATGTGACTAAAATTTACAATGCCTTTTCACCTGTCCTTGATCAGTTTGTTGACCATGCTCTTTCTAAATCCAGAGCTATTGAAGTGCTAGAGATTATGAAAAAAATTCTGGCGGCTATTAGAAAGTTACCATTTAAATCAAGGAGGGTTTCTTTGAACTCAATTATAAAAGATGAGGAGAACAATTTCCATCAGATGCTGCCCTCTTTTGAACAGCTGCTTCATGCTCTTTCGTTGAAGATCGAGTTTGATACTGATCAGGTAGCTGCAATATGTTTGGATGGTGACCCTGTTAAAACCTCTTTATCTCTTCCTGTTGTGTTGGATGCTCTAGATGACATCATTCATCATCTCAATGGTTGCAACAACTTTGGTAGAGATTCCCTTTCACTGCCCCTTCTAAAGTTAAACCGAATATGTTCTGGCTCAGTCCTAGCAAGCGGTGAGGAACTTCCTTTTGGGATTGTAAGTAAAAATTTGTTTTGTGGATGTTGTTAGTATCTGTTTCCGTTGCTTAGTATTTGTGCTTTAATTTTTCTTAATGAGTTCACTCTCAACAAAATTTACAGGCCACATCAGCGTTTGATGGAACTCGCTCGTCTAAATGGGAAGAACCTAATGGTGCAAAAGGTATTGTAAATATTGTGTTTTGGGAATATTCCACGGATTTAATTAATTAATACTATTGTCTTAGGTTTAGTTTGGTTTTAGTTTTGCTTAATAACTATGTAATACATTGCATAAGCTAGTTTGTTTTGGCAACTTCACAAAATATGTTTGGTAATTGCTTCATTAATGCCTTGGACTTTTCTATACATCACACTATCGAAGTTACTGCCGAAAAAACCTTGCTATAGTTTAATGTATCCTAAAGCAAATATATGCTTTGCTTTCACCAGTAACTTCCATTAATTCGTTAAGTTTGAATTTTGTTTAAGAGGACTAAAACTTCTAACTATTTGGCACATTTTATTGCTCATCCTTTTGTAAAACCCCTTTCTCTTGTTTCTTTTAGCA
This sequence comes from Dimocarpus longan, assembly GCA_022984855.1. Taxonomy (NCBI): domain Eukaryota; kingdom Viridiplantae; phylum Streptophyta; class Magnoliopsida; order Sapindales; family Sapindaceae; genus Dimocarpus; species Dimocarpus longan. The sequence continues at coordinate 6,397,087 of CM041016.1, read as the reverse complement.
TGGGAAAAAAATGAGTATTATATGACCGGACTGATGCAGTAGCAAAATCAAACCACTTCGCCTCGAGTTTTCTGTATTTATTGCACAATCTTTTGAAGTGCAACTCTATGTAAATCTCATTGCTTCTTTACTTAATTAAATCTCATCTTGTAGGTTGTTGGCTAATGTATAGATTACCAGACAACCAGATGCATGAACTTGTGGCATATGAGTTGATGTCAGCCAATGATGTTCCAGAGAGGGATCCGATGGATTGGTATGATGTTAAATTTCGTGCAATTTCCATCTAGCTACATATATCTAAACATGCATGCTGGCACTCTATTTTTTACAGTCGGACGTTTAATTTTCAAACATCATATTTTATTTGTGATTTTTGAGAGAAAAAATAAAATACTTCTTATTTCTCACATCTGTTTTCATTACAAGAGAGAGATTTATTTAAACTAGCCTTAATAAAAGCAATTAACTACCACCTAACATTAAAACAGTCATTGTCTGCCACTAAACTAAATACTCCCACCTAAATGATAATTCCCAATACATTTGCAGCAACAAAAAAACACTCCTAATAACACTAGACGGCTGAAAAACAATTTCCAACAACAATTACAAAGATAACAGAACCATTATCTAGGAACTGACAGATTTCAACACCCCCCCTCAAGCTGGGCAGTAAATGTTAAGCATGCCTAGCTTGGAACGCAAACCTTCAAACTGAGTCCTAGGTAATGCTTTGGTGAAGATGTCTGCTATTTGAGAACTGGTAGGAATATAGTTCAACTTGATAACTTCCAATTCAATCTTCTCTTTGATGAAATGCCTATCTATCTCCACATGCTTTGTTCGATCATGATGGACTGGATTTTTGGCTATACTAATAGTTGCTTGGTTATCACATAACAACTCTATAGGCATAACCTTGGGAACCTTTAATTCTTCTAACAACCTTTGTATCCATATCCCCTCACAGATTCCTTGTGCTAAGGCTCTAAATTCAGCTTCTGCACTACTGCGAGACACTACTGATTGCTTCTTGCTTCGCCAGGTTACTAGATTCCCCCAGACAAAAGAACAATAACCAGAGGTGGATCTTCTGTCAAGAATTGATCCAGCCCAATCTGCATCTGTGTAAATTCTTACTTGCCTACATTCACTTTTCTTAAACCAAATGCCTTGTCCTGGGGTCAATTTAAGATACCTAAGTATTCTGTACACAGCTCCCATATGTTCTTCATTTGGATTGTTCATAAATTGGCTTACTGTGCTGACAGCAAAGCCAATATCAGGCCTTGTATGAGAGAGATAGATAAGTTTCCCAACCAGCCGTTGATACCTTCCTTTGTCCACGGGAGGACTTCCTTCTATTAATCCCAACTTTGTTGATGAATCCATAGGAGTTTCAGCTGGTTTACAGTCCTCCATTCTGGTTTCCTTGAGCAGATCTAGAACATATTTGCGTTGGTTAATGCAAATGCCTTTCTTGGATCTTGCTACCTCCATTCCTAGAAAATACTTTAGAAAACCAAGATCCTTGATTTCAAACTGTTTACTCAAGAATATCTTCAACTTCTGAATTTCATCTTCATTGTTGCCTGTGATGACAATATCATCGACATAAACTATAAGAACAGTAATGGAGCCATTTGAAGTATGATTTACAAACAAAGTATGATCTGTTTGACACTGAAGGTATCCAAACCCTATCATAGACTTTGTAAACCTTTCGAACCAGGCTCTTGGTGACTGCTTCAGCCCATATAAGGATTTCTTTAGTCTGCAAACTTTGTTCCCAAACTCTGCTTCTAAACCAGGTGGACTGTCCATATATACCTCCTCCAATAAATCACCATTTAAGAATGCGTTTTTAACATCCATCTGGTGTAATTGCCAATCTAAGTTTACTGCTATTGACAACAGAACCCTAACAGTATTCAGTTTGGCAACTGGAGCAAACGTCTCTTCATAGTCTATTCCATAAGATTGTGTGAAACCCTTTGCTACAAGTCTTGCCTTGTAGCGGTCAACACTTCCATCTGCGTTATGCTTTACTACGAAGACCCATTTGCATCCTACTGTCCTTTTTCCTTCAGGTAGTATTGTTAACTCCCATGTGTGATTTTTCTGTAATGCCGTGAGTTCTTCTTTAACAGCTTGTCTCCACTCAGGTATGCTCAAAGCCTCTTGAATAGTAGCTGGAACAGAAATATTAGAGATATTCATAGCAAATAATTTGTAATTAGGTGACAAACCTTCATATGACACATATCTGCTAATAGGATACAATGGTCTCTCTCTACATTTTCTCATAGGTCTTCTTTGAGCAATTGGCAACTCATTTTCTGGTTGAACATCTTCACTGTCACTAGCTGAAATTTCTCTACTCTAATTGTCACACTCTTCTGTATCAGAGGGATGTTCATTTGAGGCAGAAAATGGAATGTTTGAGTGAACTTGGACATCTGATCCTGGTGGGAAATCATGAACCTGCTGAGTAATATCTGGTTTAAATACAACTCTATCATGTTTTGGTTGCCTTGAATATACAAGAGTTGGCTTTTGGGACAAACTGTTAGGAGGAGTATCAGATGAATTTTTCTGGACAGATTCTGTTCCTTGGGGCAGCATGTTGAACTGATTTGTATCAACATCAAAGTCTATGAATTCTGTGACATCTTGGGAATATACAGGACTAGGACAGAATTTTGAAGTTAGATAAGGACTTTTGATTGGATTGTGAACTGGTTGAGTTAAATTATGACTTGGTGTTCTGTTATTAGAACTGGAAATTGGTGCAATATCATTAAGAAACTGTAATTCACTTAACTCTTCCCCCTTGCAAAAAAAAGGTTGACTCTCAAAGAAAGTAACATCTATAGAGATAAAAAATTTCTTAGATGTTGGGTGATAACACTTGTAACCTTTCTGATTTGGGGAATAACCAAGAAACACACATTTAAAGGACTTAGCATCTAATTTACTGTGATAAGGGGAATTATCATGCACAAACACGGTACACCCAAAGATTTTTAGAGGAATGTTTGACAATAGATGGTTATAGGGATATGCATCAAGCAACTTTTGAGTAGGTGTGTGAAATTGCAATACTCTAGATGGTTGCCTATTGATCAAATGGACTGCAGTAAGAACTGCATCTCCCCAGAAACTTTTAGGAACATGCATAGTGAATAGGAGAGATCTTGTAACCTCTAGAATATGCCTATTTTTTCTCTCAGCCACACCATTTTGCTGTGGGGTATAAACACATGAAGTTTGGTGTATAATTCCCTCATTAAGACAGTAATCTACTAGAGATTTATTGACAAATTCCTTTCCATTATCAGTTCTTAAGATTTGCACCTTAGTTTGGAATTGAGTTTTAATCATGGAATTGAAATTTTTGAAGATATTGGCCACTTCAGATTTTTCTTTCATGAGAAACACCCAAGTAATTCGAGTATGGTCATCAATAAATGAAATGAACCATTTAGCACCAGTCACATTAGGAATTCTAGATGGTCCCCAAACATCACTATGAATAAGTGCAAAAGGCTTGGAAGCATGGTGAATGCTAGGAGATAGGGAAGTACGAGTATGCTTAGATATCTCACAAATTTCACAAGAAAATTCACTAGGACTTTTATTAACAAATAAATCAGGAAAAAGTTTTTCTAAGTACAAGAAGTTTGGGTGGCCTAATCTGTAATGCCACAACATCACAGTACTTTCTTTATTTAAATTAGTCCTAGAGAGTCTTTGAGTAACTACATGCTTGGAGGTGTGAGACTGAGAATGGAAGGCAGATTCTGCTTCTAGAATGTATAAACCAGATCTTAATTCAGCAGTTCCAATCATTCTCTCCGAGATCAAGTCCTGGAAAATACAATAGGTAGGGTAAAATTTAGTGAGACAATTGTTGTCACAGGTAAGTTTGGAAATGGACAGCAAATTACAGTCTAAGTTTGGAACAAATAAAACTGACTGTAAGGTTAAAGCTTTTGAGAGAACAACATTACCATAACCTGCCACATTTGACAGTGTTCCGTCTGCTACCTTAACATTAAAATTACCTTTGCATGGCTTAAATGTTTTGAACACATTAGGATCCCCTGTCATATGGTCAGTTGCCCCCGAATCTATAATCCAACAACCTGGTTTTTCATTTTTAACAGTCAAGACACTGGAAGATGTTTCTGACTGTACCATAGAACCAGTCCCAGCAGACGTTGATAGAGAGTGACCAAATAATTTTTTCAGTTGCTCAATCTGTTCCTTGCTGAATAGATTTCCGTCACCAGTATTATTTCCGCTTGCAGAATATCCCTTCTTGATCTGACTTCGTAGCTTCCAATCTGCTGGCTTTCCATGGATTTCCCAGCAGGTTTCCTTGTAATGGCCTGGACGACGGCAGTGATCGCACCATGGTCGACTTTTTCTGATTTTACCATCAACAGGATTGTTTGAGTTGCTTCTGGCTGCAAGTGTTGATGCATCTCCACTGGTTGACATTGACTCAGACCTGAGCATAACTTTCTTTCTGCTTTCTTCTCTGCGTACTTCAGAAACCACCTCTCGAATAGATGGCAGTGGTTTAACACTCAATATTCTGCCACGAACCTCATCCAGGTTATCATTAAAGCCAATAAGAAATTTAAAAATCCTTATCTCCTCCAGGTATGTTCTGAAAACAGCTCCATCATCGTTACACTTCCAGTTTAACTTGTTGAACATATCTACTTGCTGCCAAAGACGTGATAATTTGTTGAAATACTCTATCACCGTTAGATCACCCTGTTTTACTTCATGTAAAACTCCTTCAATTCTAAACCTCTCTGAAATATTATCCTTATTTGAGTAGGTTTCCTTTACAGCTTCCCAAACTTCGTAGGCAGTTTCATATAATAGAAAATTTTCTCCAACCTCTGGTGTCATGGAATTTATGAGCCAAGACATCACCTTGCTGTTATTAGCCTCCCAGATCTTGTATCCCTTGTCTGTCTTCTCTGGAATCTCCACATTTTCTGTGATAAAATCAACTTTACCTTTTCCTTTAATGTAGAGTATAACAGATTGTGACCAGGGCAAATAATTATGCCCATTTAGCTTGTGGTTTGTGATGATTTGAGGACTTTGAGATGGATCGATAGTACTTCCTCCAGAGGAAGAACCTTCAGAATCGACATTCAAAACCGTTCCAAATTTTGACATGTCTGATCCTAATAGAAGATGTAGATTTTACTGGAGGGAGTAACAGAAATAAGTGTTGCTGGAAAAAGCAATGAATATAGCCGGAATTGGCTCTGATACCATGTGATTTTTGAGAGAAAAAATAAAATACTTCTTATTTCTCACATCTGTTTTCATTACAAGAGAGAGATTTATTTAAACTAGCCTTAATAAAAGCAATTAACTACCACCTAACATTAAAACAGTCATTGTCTGCCACAAAACTAAATACTCCCACCTAAATGATAATTCCCAATACATTTACAGCAACAAAAAAACACTCCTAATAACACTAGACGGCTGAAAAACAATTTCCAACAACAATTACAAAGATAACAGAACCATTATCTAGGAACTAACAGATTTCAACATTATTCAATTATAAGTCACTTCATCTTAAAGAGAAATATTTTATTGCTTAACTTCATAAAAGATTGTGTTATACCTACATAGATACATATATATGAATTGTAGAATGAAGTCAGATTTCTCATAAACTATAAGAGAGAATTTTGATATAGACCTTCAATGTAATTTTGAGAAATATTGTTCAATACTGTCGATAATGATACCATACTATTGGTTTTCGCTTTTATTAGGGTTATTGAGGGAAGCAACGACGGAGGATCAACCTGGCATGTTTTGGATAAACAAACTTCTCAGATATTTGAAAATCGTTTCCAGCGTAAAACATATAAGATCAAACCAACAGGCGTTCAATCAAATAATTTCAGGTAAAACCTTCTTGTTCCAGATCAATTCAAAATTTCAAATTCATGGATGACTTAGTTCTTGGCATATGATAGGTTGCGGTTTCTGGCTGTTCGTGATGGTAATTCAAATCCGCGGTTTCAAATAGGAAGCATTGATCTGTATGCAAGCAGCAGTTAACATGTGTACCTAATTCATCAGCTGAAGTGAAAATGAAAAAGTACTATAGCCTCTCCACCAGTTATAGGCTCAAATAAATAGCAGTATCTCTGTTGTTTTATGTCAGTCCTCCATTTTACAGTATAAGTTAAAAATGTGGTATTCTAAGTGCTAGTCAAATATCAATTGGTTATCTTTGTTTAATTTGTCTCATCTACTCAATCAAGAAATTTAGCTAGTTGTATGTAAGAGTAATACCATTCAATCCAAACTTCAATTCCAAATCATATTAGTATTACTAATACAGATGATTTGAAACCAAAATTTAAATTGTATGGTATTACCAAGCTCTTTCCATCCGCAATTAGCAAACTCCACTCAAATCGAACATAATTAAATAAAAATGGGGCAGAATTCGATCGGAAGCCTTAAAATCGCACAGGACTGAAAATATTTGCAAGTCTTATATTTTCAAGTTACAGGGGGAGCCAGGTAACGCTTTTTCTTGTATCAAACTGTTTCATACTTTGTAGAACTAATTAAAGCTTATGAGCAGCAATCAGGAAAGTTAACCAATGATTCCAAATGACTGTTCTGGGGTTCCATTAATTCCTGTGGTCAGTGGTGGTCCTCAATCTTCTTCAAGCTCTTCATGTCTGTTGTTTCAACCCTGCATTATCAATCAAACATGAACAAACTTGTGCTAAGATACATGTACAGAATCCTACCAGGGGAAGTGAAAAGACGAACAATTTGAGAAAGTTTTTGAGAAGAAATATTGATTCTATGGATGTTAAATTTGTGAATACATAAGATAACCAAAAGCTATTGTCTATGCAATGCATAAAGCTCTGAAAAGGGTTGCATTAGATTAAAATGTGCTCCAGAGAAACTGTGTGTATCTATAATTTAACCAAACAAACTTCAGGTTTTATTGATTGAAAATTTTCAAATTTATTTTCTTTATTAATCAAGCAACAATAGGAAACTACCTTCAATATGATCTTAAACATATTGACCTTTGATAGAATAAATAAGATCCAAGGACAGACTGTTATTTCAGTGTGTGGAACCCAAAAAAAAAAGTCATTATAGACTAAACGGGAGAAAACAAGGAACAAAATTCGAAATCAACTTCTTGTTCTAAACAAAGCGATCTTTTGAAGCAAACAGACAGAAAAATTGTTTAAATTGAAAAGGGAAAAGCTGAGAATGTAATTAGAGGTTTTAGAAATAACTTACGTTGATCCGAACAGGCCAATCTTGAGAACTTTTGTGATTTCAGAACCTGATTGATTGTCCTCAATAAATATTGTCAAGCTGATCCAAGTAATAAAAATTAATGGCCATTTTAGTTATATATCATGACAAGAACTAAATAGTACCTATAAGCATAGAACTTACCTACGAACATTCTGAAACTTGACAAACTTCAAGGTTACTGGTTGTCCCTACACAATAATTGATGGTATATAAATTGTGTGCCAACTATATGGTCCGAAAAGAGGAGTACTTTTAATTATCAGAAGAACAGCAGTACAAGCATGACTGAGCATGGAATTGCTACCTTGAGATTATCCGAGGATAGATCAGCTGTGTCACTGGGAGGGAAGTCATTGACATTACTGTATTACCATATCATAAAATACATAATAAGATGTCACAAAATTTGCATCAAATCTATAACCACCAAAAGTTATCATCCCTTAAACATTACCTAAACCCCATATGTTGCCGGTTTGAGAAAAGTTTCACCGTCTTTGGACCTATATAACAACTTCCATGTTAGAATACTAAAATCATGCAAAACGAAACTTATTGCAAAGTAAATGCAGAGTATTAATTTTTTTTTTTTAAAAAAAAAAAAAAAAAAGGAATCCAGGATATGAATATGGATCTCTCCCCATTCATTTCCTTGCATAATCATCATGGACAAACATTCTATATTTTCTGATCATTTGACTTCAGTTCAGTAAGCCCAATTGTTAACATAACTTTAATGTAAAAATAACTCCGATTCATTTGCCTTCCACTTTAGATATACTCCAAAATTAGTGGTGTCATCTTCGCATATTTCTCTACACATTCTAGTGACTGACTTTCTTTTAAGAAATTGTCACAAGCATACAGCTATTACACATTGCTATAGCCACAGTCTAATGATTTCTAAATCTTTGAAATTGTTGTGAACAAAATGTAGCCAATAAGTTCTATATGTTGAAGCACATCACAGATAAAAAGCTTCAAAAGACTTTCATTCCTTCAGGTAAATTGAAAATGTTACTGATCTCCCACACATCAAGGCACTTAATTCCTCACATACAAGCACTCAAGTTACAACTATGCTAATTGTACTCTCAGAAAGAACCAGTTAAGTCTTATACCCTACCTTAACATTATGTGGATCACACATTTGTCATATAATATTTGTCCCTTAAGGCCTTAACTCATTATAAGCCAAAGAGTTCACAAATGGTAAGAGATTTATGCCTTTTCCTATCCTAGTTTTCTGTGTGTCTCTAGTCTAACCGATCAATATTCATAAGTTTCAAGCAATCGAGAACAAAATAAAACTCCATGTTACTGGTTTTCTGCCCATCAAATTTAAACAAAGAGAGAACAATATGGAACTCCATTATCTCACACGCAAATAAAAAAGCACAAGAATAAGAAAAATCAATAAATACCTTCCTCTTCAGGTCCTTTAATGACAATAGAATGAAGTTTGATAACTTGAGTGAAAGGAAGATAAATCAAAAGTTGCTCATCTGCATCACTCTCCAGAAACAAACCATCATCTTCTCTGTAACCCTAATTCATGAAAGAGTGAATTATTTATAGCTTTAGAACCTCAAACCATCAGCAAATAGACTAAACAAAAGGTAAACAATCCTCAAACTTACTAAGACAACACTGAACAAGAACAATATGGTTTATACAAACACAGCATTTAACGGCATAGAAACTAGAGTTATCGACTTGAATTTTAGTGAAAAAATGGAGATGTAAATCTCCATATTTTCACAAGATGACAACCTCAACATCCATCCAATTCCAGTTCCATGGCCAAAGTCTACGCCACCAATTAGAAAGAAATAATCTAATCAAAGTAACTAAATTTCAAAATTTTAAATCCTTATTTTGATCATGACTCATAAGCAAATCATGAAATCTCAAACCAATTGGCATCCAACTTTTTGCATTACTAACAAAACCATGAATTTCAACATACAAGGACACACTTTTTGTTCATGCTAATCCAATGAAGAAAACTAAAATCATTGACAACATCTTAATTTCACATGTAAAAACAATTCTGAAATTAACTTACCTGTTTGACAGCATTAGACAGAGTATGGCTGGTATTTTGGTTAAGGCATTCAACTCCAGACCAGTCAATGAAGTCCAATAGATCAACCTGGTATTCAAAATCAATAAAACAAATCTCAATGCACCCCACAATCACAAGTCTTTACACTACGACTCAAAACCTGAAAAACCAGTTCCAAGTTTACAAACTCTTCCCATGATTTTCTTAGCAACCAAACAAAACATCTCACAATGCAATCTCTTCTTATAACCCAGAAAAATTATATCAAAAAATACATAAAAAAAAAAAAAGATTGAAACTTTTTACACTATAAGTCAAAAATAAAAAACCCCATTTGCAAAAGTTTCGACCTTTTTCTCCTACAAATTTCTCAGCAACCAAAAACAACACAACGTCTCACAATGCAACCTCCTCTTCACAACCCAGAAAACTATTTCAAAAAACCAGAAAAGGATTGAAACTTTTTACACTACAAGTCACCAATCCGAAAACCCAGTTTCCAAAAGCTACCAAGTTCCTTGTCCAACAACTTTCTCAGCAGCCAAACAACAGAACATCTCACAATGCAATCTCCTCTTCATAACCCCAAAAAAACATATCAAAAAACCAGAAAAAGATTGAAGCTTTTTACACTACAAGTCAAAACTCAAAAACCCCAGCTGCCAAATGGTTCCACGTCCCTTCTCCAATAACTTTCTCAGCAACCAAGCACGTGAAAAAGAGAAAATCAATAAGTTGGAAGGGCACTTACTTGACTTCTTAGCATAGAAGTGGCTGCTGATTCAGTAGACATGGCTGATGATGGGCTTGTGGGAGAAAAAGAAAAAAGGATTTCGTTTTGGAGAAGAAAAGTAGAAGGAAGATCAATGGTGAAGAAAATGAGGCTTTGAAAATTGATTTTAATATGTGCAGTGCCACTAGATGATTCCTAGTCCAACATGGACAGACAATTTAGAGGGGTTGATACGGTGTCGTTTGTGTTTTTGTCCAAAACGAATCGTTTTGGTGGGGTTGATGTGGGTCTTCAAATTGAAAGATTGGCCCTACATGGAGGAGCCAGCGTGACCATATACTTATGGTTTGAATCATAGGTAACAACTAACATACAAGTATTTTACATAAAAAAATTATTAAAAAAAGGGAAAATTTACATTTCACTTCCTAGTCTTTAGCGAAATAATACCTTTTTACTTATTAATGTATTTTTAATTCTTATCATCCCTAATATTTAAGAAATTCATCTAATTAATCATTTTGATTAAAAAAAAAAGTAGTTATCAACTATCACATAGTGCATATAAATATGATTTTATTTTTATATTAATATAATTTAAATATTAAATATTAAAATAATTATGACCTGTGCTGTAAAAATCATAATAGTGGAGATCATTTTATGAAATATATCATTAAACATATAAAAAAAATTCCAAAAAGAATAAAAATTAAAAAAATTGGGTTGATGAACCTAGATTTTCAAATTTTATGGACATGGGCCTAACTTTCAATTTGAGGGCTTATGAGCCAAGCTCACACCCTCCAACCAAATTGACTCCTTTATTCCATCATGCATATTTAGTGACATTTTTTATTTTCACACATTTCAAAAGAAAAACATATAAGCCAATAAGAAGTTCACCTGATGTGACTAAACTAGAGTTTAACAAACTTGGACGAGATCAAACTGTGTGGTTAACTTAATTATTATCCAACTTATCTAATTATATTTGAATCGGTTCAACTTTTATCGGTCCTTCTCTTTTATTTTTTGAAGGCTTCTCACCGAATGGATTAAGGTTTCAAGATTTATTAGAATTTATTAAGATCAATTATTATTTACATGAATCTGAGTATCTACTTTCATAATTAGAAAAGAAAACTATATAAAACTCGTAAAATGCATTTATAGAACTTGAACCTCCACCACTCAAGTAGAGGAAAAGATAAACAAGCATTTATACTAGGGTCAACTCCTCACATTTTAGCAAATATACATTCTAATTTTGATAAAATCTAAACAAACATTATGTATAAATGTATATAATTGCTACAATGATTTCTACCCATATGATATAAGATAAGATATAATTTGTTAAATATATCATTTATCTATTGATCATTGAAACTTTCTCTCATCCCTTAATCATTTTCTTTCTCCATCTACATTACAAATACCTAGTAAAAAAGAACAACCTTTTACAACCAACACCACCCAAATCCAAAACTCAAAAGCCGCCTCTCTTTTTACCTTTCCCACTTTGTGAATGGCCAAACTAAACACAAGCACATAACAAGAAAAACCAAGGTGAAGTGTTGAAGCAAACACCCCCACCTTACAATTTCCACTTTTCCATTCCACCCCACAGAAAAGAAGTTCTTGTTTTGTTTTTTTCCAACAAGAGCACTCCCACCAACCAAAAACAAAACTATTAGATAGAATACAGAATCACAATTCACGCCACCAACGCCAGCACCAACAAAAAAAAAAAAAAAAAAAAAAAAAAAACACCACCACCAATAAACACACCTCTACCACCATTACCACTCCAATGGCTTCTCTCTCCTTCCTCTCTTCTCTCCACACCACACCCGCTTCCTACCTCACTCTCCCTACCCAAAAACCCTTCAAAGCTCCCACCTTTTCCATTAAAGCCCAAGCCGTCCCCGCACTCTCTCAAGACGACCTCAAGAAGCTAGCAGCCGACAAGGCCGTCGACTACGTCAAGTCCGGCATGGTCCTCGGCCTCGGCACCGGCTCCACCGCTGCCTTCGTCGTCGACAAGCTCGGCCACCTCCTCAAAACCGGTCAACTCTCCAACATCGTCGGCATCCCCACCTCCAAACGCACGGAGGAGCAAGCCAGGTCCCTCAAAATCCCTCTCACCACCTTGGACGACCACCCAATTCTCGACCTCGCCATCGATGGCGCTGACGAGGTCGACCCGGACCTCAACCTGGTGAAGGGCCGTGGTGGGGCCCTTTTGAGAGAGAAGATGGTGGAGACTGCTTCGAAGGCCTTTGTGGTGGTTGCTGATGAGACCAAGTTGGTGTCTGGCCTTGGTGGCAGCAAGCTTGCAATGCCGGTTGAGGTTGTGCAGTTTTGTTGGAAATACAATCTTGTTAGGCTGCAGCAGCTGTTTAAGGAGGTGGGGTGTGAGGCCAAGCTTAGAGAGACCGCGGATGGGAAGCCTTATGTGACTGATAACTTCAACTACATTGTCGATTTGTACTTTGAGATACCTATTAGAGATGGGATGGCGGCTGGCAAGGAGATTGGGAAGCTGGAGGGTGTGGTGGAACATGGGCTATTTTTGGATATGGCAACTGCTGTCATCATTGCAGGCAAGAATGGAGTGGAAGTGATAACCAAGTGAGGTGGAATGGAAAAGTGGTTGAGGATTTTTATAATTTGTCTGTTTTTGGATTTTGTATTGTTTTGTTATGATTTTTAGTTTGATATATTGTTAGGTTGAGAATTGTGGTGTTGGTTACTTGTTGCAAATTTTGTATCTTGGTATCATTTTATATAGTGGGAAGAAATATTAAGAAAATAAGTTGTTTCTACTAGTGAGTGATGAGAATTGTTCCGATTTGATGTTCCATGTTGGTTGGTTGTTTTTAGTGTCAGCTAAATTATATGATGAGGAATTCCTTTTCGTGAACGTTCAAGCCATAGAGTAATTGAAAACTTGTATTTTCTTTGAGGTAGTTCGTTGTTTTTCCTTTGCTTGGCATCTTAATTAACTTTTTTTGAGGTGTGTGTATGTATTCTTATCAGAAGAGCAATGTATAAGAACATCAGAAGTTTTTGATCTTTTTCTAGGTACCTTTGTTTTACTTTGCATTGTGGTATTGGGATTAAAGGAATTAGATTGGAAATTGAGTAAGTATAGGTTTTAATTGATAAGGGAGGAATTAATGATATTTCAATGAATATGAGTAAGCATATTGCAATGATAAGTGAATGAGGAGGATTGCTAATGCCTAATTGGTGTTAAGATTCCAAAATTTTAGTTTCCAAAGTTAATTTGTGGATTAACTTGTTTAAAGCTACTGAATGCAAATGATTTGCGCCGCTCTTAGTTTTTGCAATGAAAAAAAATCGCTGCTCTAACTTAATTTCTGAGTTTTACGGTAAAATTAAGGCACAAGGGCATAATTAGTATGACTTGAAGGTTCTAGTATGAGGAATTGTTGTAACATCATTAACATCCAAAGGAGATGGATTTTACTTGGCTGGTATTGTTTAAAATTCTTCCAGTGGCATCTGGAGATCTTTTTCTGCCAATTATCAGATTCATGAAATGCTAGAGTGGGTCGTTCGGTGTCAATTGGCCAACCTTTTTCATGGTGCTAACCTTCTTAGAACATTGTGATGCTTCTGTCCTTAAAAGGGCATCTTATCTGATTAACAAAGGGGCATGGAGTTTTTAATCAAATATTGAATGGTGAAGGCCTACAAATTTGGCTTGCTGTTTTCTTTGTTCTGCTCTGTAATACTTTCAACTGATAATCTAGTTGTGTTGTGATTCGATTGAAACCCTGTATGCATATGTTACGTGTCCCAAATTTTACCTTCATCCTTTCTAATAATATGGCAAGTATTGATTACTTGACAAGGGCTTGATGAACCAATTACGGTAACTTCTATTAAGCTGGAGAGTGAACAGGATTAGTAGATAAGACGAGTAATTGGCTTGTTGCATCTACTTGATACCTCTCTTACCACACTTTTGTTGCCTCCTAAAATTTCTCCAAACAGAGCTGGCCAGGGCCATTATTACAGTCAAATCTATTCCTGAACATTTAAAATGAATGTAATTTATCTCTGATTTATCCTTTGGAGCCTGCTCTTGCTTTATTTCCATATGGTTAGTTTGATTTCCAAACAGATAAGGAAGACAAAAGAAAGAAAGGTAAAATAACTCAAGCTCAGTATTGATACATATGCACAACAAAACAATACGTCAAACCGTTTTATTCTATCGTGATACACTACAATCATCCTCCACCTGTAGGACTTATTTATTCATAACAATCCGGGGAAGAAATAAAACAAAAAATGCAAAGAAATGTACTAACAAGTATGAACAATGAAAGTACAATCTGTTGAGCCTAGATCTCAGCCCTCTGCATCCTACTTCCATATAAGCATGGCAATAGAGATTATCAGTATAGTCATCCAGAAGAACTTTCCGGGTAGAAATGAGGCAGCTGAGACTGAGAGCAAACAAAGAAGAAACGTCAGAACTTGAAATATCATAATCTTTATGTCTTAGATAACTTTGTCTAGCATGCATACTAATTACTATATAACCAATGCTAATATGTGAAATAAGTGCTATGCATGTTTAATTCTTCATGATTCTCTTCACGTTATTGAGATTGAAAATCTGTCCACAACATTCATAGTATATCTGAAAACTGTCGATAAGCTTCAATGAAAGACAAAATTTGCTTTTCTCGTCCCTTTTTTCGCAAAGAGGAGTCGATAAAGTGATTTTTCGGTGTTCGTTGCTTTTGAGTAAAGTTTGGTTGGTTTAGAAAAATAGGTAACAGAAGAGCATAAAGTTGCAAAGTACGCTAAAGGTAATTGCCTTTTGTTTACGCCATCCATCTCACCTTGACTCTTATTTCCAGTTCCATTATCTGATTCTTGGCGTGAAACTGTAATCCCAAGACGACCACAGTCGGATCCCAGTGTACCTTATATATAAAATAATTACTTGTATTAGTTTTTCAGAAGTATGTGAATAGTTGTAACCATTAGTAAAATACCAAGTTTGTGTCTTACATTCACTGTAGCATGGATAGTAAGGTACATCGAAAAGATTGGAATACCCAGGATTGCATCGGCATACGTGTTTATAAGGTGATATCTTATGGCATGTACCTTCTCCACAGTAGATCCAATAGCAAGCTATATAAACACAAAACAGCATATATGAAATTAATAAAAATTACAGGCACATGTAAAAGAACGCAAAAAAGAAAAAAGAGCACAATAATGATAAGAAAGCTTTGTTTTATGGTGATTACGATCATATAAAGAAACGTTGTGAGGAACTTCTTTGTCAGCAACTGGTTGTGGAGCTGGCTGACATTTGCCATAGTAGAGAGTACCTGAAAAGAACAAAAGGAGGCATCCATATCACTTCATCGATTTCGTGAGATTACAAATTCTTTCTCAGATATAGCCAGGTAAGTTTCTGCATCAATCCACCGAGTTAATTATTATATAAGTTAACAATGTGAAATTGTATATTATTTTCCACATATAAGGTGGCATGAATGCATTCTTCTCTGTTTGTTATATTATGAAATTCATATTTAGTTCATATTTGCGACTTTGTTTATTGTTGATGATATTGGCAAGGATGATATGATGACTCACGAATATACAGCTATTCATATAGGTTTTGTGCGTGTGTTTTTGCATGCATGTATATGTCAACTAAGCTCTTTTCTCATGATTTTCTTCTTTTATCATTCTTCTTTTGTGTGTCTATGCTTGAAACATTTTTTTGGCTACATTCAGCAGCCCATGTTTTGTCTTCTGAACTTTGCAATGGATAGGCCGGAGGTATAGTTCTACCATGGGGCATTCCATTCCCATGCAATTTAAAGGGACTCAATTTGTGTCAAAGTTGAAAGTTGATAAGCACAAGAAGGAGCTTACAGTCTGGAAATACGCAGGGGAGGAACCGGAGATCTTCATTTACATCGTCATCATAGCTTCTCTTCCAACCAGCTTCACATTCACAGATATAGTTGAATGGATACTTGATATCTGCTTTGCACTTGCCCTTTCCACAATCCACATGGTCACACACCTTCTCTGCATTTCAGAAAAACGTACACCTCATGTAACATGTTGACATGTATTTGGATGTATACTCTTACACAACACATAAGTATGCATGCACACTCCCATAGAGAAAGAGAAAGAGAGAAGTACCATAGAAAGGTACAAGAGCAGTAGGTGAGAAGTCATCATCAAGTGCAAGAGCAGTCATAGGTAGCAACACCGCAACAAGCACAGCCAGAAAAGCCATGACCTTAAAGGAAGCCATAGATGTTCTTGTACAAAGACAACTGAGAAAGATTGTGAAGAGAAGGTGAAGATGGAGTCTTGTTAAATGATATATATATACACACACACACACGTAAGATTACTATGCTTGAAGTCGTTTTAGCCCTGAAATCGTGAAGATTATCACAAACTTTTCTTGTTGTGGAAGATCAAAGAAAAAAGAATAATCACTAGAAGCTTCTTCAGACTAAAGATACAATTTTAAAGACTTAAGAAAGATTATTTTTTTCCTTCTGTTTGAAAATTGTCATCAGTTAAATTTTTATATATTATAGTTTGAATATGTCAATCAATTATTTATCTTTTCTCCGGTCATGATCTTTGATTTTTTTCCTTTCCCTTGTTAGAGTGTGTTTGTGACCAAGATGCTGCCTCAGTCAGTTCATACGATCATGACGGTTGACAAGTGCTACAAGATAGGTTAGTTATTCTCTTATTATGGCCAATTTCCCCTTGAATGTTCACTGAATTTACTTTAATTATTCTTTTCTTCTTAAACTTGATCAAGGGGAAATTCTAGATTGGACAGCAGGCAGTTGAATGAAAATTTAGTACATTACACGTTGATGCCGGTCCAAGTCTGCCTGCTTGGTTTTTAAAAGGATTTCTTCATTTTTGTTCATGCTCAGGATCTTGATTCTCTTGGGACAACCATGGAGGAGGCCAGTATCTATTTTTATGTAATGCTGCTGTCAGTTGAAGCATGTTGTCTGCTCCTCCTTATTTTTCATGACCAACCACCTCCATTATTATTATTATATGTGCCCTCTTAATGGTCAAAAAGTAAATAATAAGATTTTATGTTATTTATTTTTTATAAATATCACTGCACAGCTTCTGGCATTTAAATTTTCTATTCATTTTTTTCGATCCTCAATGTGTTTGCGCCAATGTTTAAAAACTCGGCCGAGTTGGACGAGTTCTCATCGAGAACTCGCCGCTCGACCGGTTTCCGAGCCGAGAACCCCCAGATCGGGGGTTTCAACTCCGTTACTGTCCAAAATCGACCCAACTCGGGCCGACTTGGCCCACCTCAAGCCGACTCGGTCTGATTCGGAATCGACCTACTCAGTTTTCGAGCACGCTGTCAGTCTTCAGTTCTGTTCTGCACTTCTGCTGCATTCTGTTCTGCCTGCTGCCATGCTGCTTCTGCCGATCCTGTTGAGTCTGGTTTTGCTATCGCCGGTTGACTTCTGCTGCAGCTGTCGTCTTCTCGTCGTCCTCCGTCGTTCCTTCCGCCGCAGTCGCCGTCTCTGTCTGTGAATCCACTCTACTCTCTCTGCTCAATCACCAGATTCATCGCCATCTTCTTCTTCTCTTTCTTGCTGTTGTTCATCGTCGTTCATCATCTCCAAATCTCTATTATCATCATCTCTGTTTATCGTCTAATAAGTAACACCCACACACATGAAGATTGGAAGAAGAAGAAAAAGAAAGAAATCAAAGAGTAGAGTAGAGATAGAGAGAAATGAAGAAAATGGGGTTTGGACCTTTTGGTTTGAGGTTGGAAAATGACGATTTTTGTTGAAAGGGAAGACTTTTCAAATAGTTATCCGAAAACGTCCCTCAGCTTTTTAGTTTTTGGACAAAATTACCATTCATTATTTCTCATTATTTCAAAAAAATCATTATCTTTAACAATATAATCATTTTTATTATTTTCAATTAGCCCATTTCTTTATGATATTTATAGTTTTTTATACTTTTTTATAGTTTTTACCAATTTTATCCCTCACCGAGTTTCCGAGTACTCGCTGCTCGCTACCTCGCCAGTCGAGTAGCGAGTTACGAGTTTTGGAACACTATTTTGCGCACATGCAATCTGTATCCTGTTTAAAACCAACATCAAGTTTGACGCTTCCAGCATCTCTACTGCAATATCATGGTCTAAGCCATAAAAGAAGTTCAAATCAGAAAAACAACACTATCAAGAACATGTGTACTCTATCTACAATATAAGAAATTATCGTTTAATTCTCTATGTTAAAAACTCGAGTTCAACACGTGTCAAGTTCACAAACATTTACCATAAAACTGGAAAAACCTTGGACATAGGTGGTAGTTAACTCTGAATCTCTGATATACTTACTAGCAGGTCTGCTTTTATCAACCATTCAAAGTAAGCTTAGAAGCCTGACCAAATTTTCAAAATGCCCTCAAATTCTAGCCCTTCAAATTTTTTACAAGGACCAACTTTTCGTTGTAACAGATCATGAACCACTTTAGTTATGTAACTGAACTAGTTATGGTAGTCACCGAACCAAAAAGTTTTGGTGGAAATCCAAAAAAAATGAGGTTCTAGGTGGACTATAACTTGAGTTTGACTCAAAACCTAATAAGCTTACAAAGTCAATATTTCACCATAGTTGGATTGGAGCTAACAAAATAGCACTCATAATACAAAGAAATTTGATGTAAAATGAGTCAACCAAAGACAACGCAAATTATACAACATATTAAAAGCAAAATCTAAGGAGGCAAAAAAGAAGAAATGTGAACACAAATGCACTATTCTATGCCTAGAAAAAGATGGCTACCTTGACTGAGTAGTAAAATCTCGTATTTTATAAACATGTTATTGTATTGTGGGTCATTTACTAGGTAAAACTTCTGACTATTTATAACATTTAGTGTTTACTGAATTTTAATTAATTAGTTTAAATAAATAAAAAAATTTATACAATAAAAATTAAATATATAATATGATAAGACCGTCTCCTCAATAAATTTTTCTTTAATTCTAGTTAGTGCCGGGGATTCTTTAAAAGTGATTCTAACAACATTAAAAGCATTTTTTAGATAATTAAAAATATTCATATGTCTGTTTAATGCATTTAAAAACAACTTTGATTTGAATACTTTTAATACTATTATTGAACAAAAATATAGAAAGGTTCAAAGAAACTTCCATTTCAAGAAGACCACGCAATTGTGGATATATGTTTTCCTACAAAAATATAAAATTTTGCAATGAATTTTGTAAGCCAACTTAGCTTTTTTGTATAACGTGTTAATTAAATGTTAAAATTTATATGGCTATAAATCATGCATCATCGAAATGGGTTTGAATTAATAAACTATAATATGAGATTATCTTGTCAAAAAAGTTAGGTCTTTAGTAAAAAAAGGCACCAATGTAATGAAGGTTAGGTGAAGAAATACTGATATACTAAGTATTAAGTCTACTCAGTTGGCAAATATTGTCATAATCAGATTGGAACCAGATAAAAAGCATTAGAAGAACAAGCTTTGACGATTTGTATTTTTATAATAACAAGAAAAACAAGTCTGTTAAAAGCTAGTTGGTGCCATATTTCTTGAAGTGTAAGGTTGATTAAATAAGGATGTACTTAGTTTCTTGCAAGCAATTATCAATTTGATTTGTAATCTAGATATTATTTTATATGTACGTTCAAATAATTAATATATAAATTACACTTATGTTCTGTATGAGAAATGATTCTTCTACCAAAGTTGTATTGTCATGAAGTTGACACAAATCTTTTGATGTATAAAATATTATTCTTTCATATCCACATAAAAATATTATTCAATATAATCTTTAAAGTTCAATTACAAGTTTTCAATATATCCAATGTAAGAACTCCTTATTCTGTCTCAATCAATTTCTAACATTAATTTCTTATTGTCTACCAATTTTGAATTGGCAAAAATTGCGATGCTTAAAATAGAAACATAAAACGATAATACGAGAAGGGTGGGGACCCAAAAGTCAAAAACAATGGTATTTATCAACCAGACAATGCAATATATGCTGCGACATCAAGGACATAACTAGGAATTATCGAGAAGGTCGGCTAGAATTTTTATAAAAATTTGAGTAAAATTTCTGCTGTTTTTATAATTTCTCAAAAATTCAATACATCTGCATTACTAACATTTAAATACATTAGTGGTATTAATCACAAATAGAGATTCTGTCTCTCTACAAAATGATTATATAATATTTCGAATATCACAAATACAAGATAAAATGCATTAGAGATTGTACTTGAACTTAAAAGAAACACGTAATGTAAACACAATAAATCACTAACTAAATTGAATTATATGATTTTTTTAAATATCAAACTAATCAATTATGACTAAATTAGTATAAATTTTAACATTAAATAAAATAATTAAATATGTAAATTCTTAAAATGGAGAATATGGAGAATGGAGTCAACAAAAGTTATTTTGGTTTGTTTCCACCATATGTTCAATTGAAAAAAAAAAAAAAAAAAAAAAAAAAAAAAAAAAAACCCGAAAAAAAAGGGTAAGTGAAATGGGGTATGGAAGTAGAATCACAATTCACAGAAAATTAGGAGCAAAACAAAAGCAAGATTCAAGAAGTCAATGACCATTGACCAATAAAAATCAATGGATCCAAGCAAGTAGGCGTGGGGTTCAGCTGATAGAGAAAGTGAACTAGCGAAGTATGGATGGTGATTGATGAAATTCACGTTAGAAGCCAAGAATATGCAGTGGTGTGCTTCAAAAGAAAAAAAATATATACATAATACGGAGTGGTGTGCCGTCAGATATGGAGTGGCTATCAAGGAGGAGATAATTTACAAAATTTTATCAAGGGCCATGCTGTAAGTCTTTGTGATTGGGCCAGCTCATGTTTATTGGGCCTCAATGGTAATTTAGTAATATTACCAAAAAAATTTCAAATGGGCTTGAGTAGGCTTGAGCCCACCCTAGCCCAAACATAGTTCCTTCCGTGTGACATGCATAAGAAGAATTTGTCAAATTGGCAAAGGGGGCTTTAATATTTTCAATTGCTCAAAACAGTTTCCAATTTAAAAGAAAAATTACAACATTAAATTATCAACATCCTCCTTAAATATGTTTTAAACATGTTCAATATAATTAGGTATAATATCTTTTAACTCGATTTACAGATATTGAGTTTATTATTACCATCTAAAGTTTAAAGTTTGCATATTGTTATTGCCAACCACCCTAAAAAAAAAAATTGTGGAAAAGAATGCAATTTCAACATGTAGGCAAGTTGAAACAATGAGACCATGGAAATGAAGAAGTGGAAATATGAAGGCCCTAGAGAGGAAAGGAGAAGAAAACATCAAAAAACATTAAGTTGGAGATTTCCCATCTCAACTTTTGTGCCATTTACACCTGTATAAACTGTTGAATTGTTGAAACCAAACTCAAATTAGCACAAACACCACAAAAATCAGCTCATAATGAAACTTAGAATTTCACCAAAATCAATCATTATAACCATCGAAAAATCAGAATAACACCAACCTATCACCGCAAAAATGAATTACGTGAAAGAAAGTGAAGTATTTGTTGTGTGTTCAAACTTTAATATACAAACCTCTACAACTCAAGGCAAATATTGTCGACAATTATATTCCAATTTTTTCGGCTTGTAAAGATGACAACATTCCAATTCTGGCAATCCATGAAAACACATATAGGGAAAGAAAATCATCTGACCTTAAATGCCTTAGATACCAAGTTGAAGTCATGCAAAACAATACATATCTGTTAAAGAGTTTTCAAACACATCTAATAGTGTATAAGATCATGAGAAAACTTATAAAATATATAATGTATGTGGGTAGATCATGATGCAAGAAAACCGCGGCTTTTGCCACTACATAGCATCTCATTATGGAAAACAAGGTCTAAGAAACAAGGATTATCTTTAATCACCAATGACTAATAAGATCAATTCACTTTCACTTCAAGACAGTGTTAAGTGAATGAAGCTTCTTCGCTCAATTCGCTTTTAATAACACATCCTAACCATATGATAGCCCAAATGAGAAACTCATATGATATACAACTTAACATGAGTTTGATAGAAGATCAATTGCATGCCAAATGCTGTTGATCAATAAGCAAGTTCAAGACTGGAAATTAATCACATGCCAGATTCAAGGCAAGAACAACAATTATAATATACATTGCAATAAATAGCCACACATCACATCATAATATCTCATATTCCTATTCCTCAAAATCTTCACAATTAACCTAATTTGACAATACAACGAAAACATAACCTGTCGATAACTTAAAACAAAAGCATTGATATGAATGTAACAAGTATATCATGTCAACAAATTTTATTATAAAACAATTTTAGTAAATATCCATTAACATAAAAATCAATCAAAACCCTAAAAAACCCCATAAAACCCCTTTGAAACCAAATCTCGCTACATATGAGCACGTATCTCTTCACGATTTGCTCGTTTGCTCTAAAACTAAAATTAATTTTTACTCTCTTGCCTCAATCTTTTCCACAGCTTTCTTGCTCTTCTGATTTCACTCTCGCGAATTTTCACAACTTATTTGCAATTTCTCCTTAAATCTTTGTATATAGATTCTCGAATAATTTTGCAAACACTAACTTATGAAAAAAGTCCATACTAGCACTTGTTATTCATTAATAGCTGTTACAAAGAAAGTACATCCAAAAGGAAACTTATGCACACATAGACAAGCCAACCAAACAACTATACATAACATATTAAGTAAACAACTGACTCTCCTTAGTTTCCCATTGTTCCTATTTCCCCGCAGTTGCTTATGGCCCCTTCATAAGGAGAAAAGATTGTTGTTCTTGGAGTTGTTTTCGATCTTCAAGAACTCAAACGCAATCCCAGAGCTCCCACATAGCTTTGACCACGACCTTCAAATTGATAGGAGGCAAATGTTTTTAAAAGACAACCACACTCCCGTTGTTGCTTCTCGTTATCTATACATAGAATTTCTTGATTGATTTGGTGAAGTCGTTCCTCAATTTGTGCTTGCACAACTTGCTTCACCAACGTTGTCTTCCCAATACCACCCATGCTATAAAACCTTCTCATATTGACATCCAGTTTGCTAATTGCAATTAGTATATCTTTCAATGTGAACATTCTTGATTCAAAAGCGTTGTAGACTTTGAAGAATGTTCTTTATCACAATGTTTAAACTCTTTCAAACTCACTTTTCTTGCAAATTCTCAAACCTAACTTATCTGCAATTTCTTGTTGAATCTTTCTTAGATTTAGATTCTCGATACTTCCACAAAAACCATCTCTTTAAATAAAATTTTACCCTTTACTTGGGCAACAATTTCCTTCATCAACATTATTTTACCGACACCACCCATTCTGTAAATTCCAACCACGTTGACCTTAGGATTGCTTAATGCATTTAATATGCTTAAGTGCAACGCTTTTGGCTTAAAAATTACTTCCTTTTATCACTAGACACACCTCAAAGACAAAATCACATAAATGAGAAGTAATCAAAACAAAGAGTCATGTGCTGAACATGAAATAGTAATATTCATGCTTTTCCAGATTCACTCTCCTCAAAGAAATTGCCAACACCACCCATACTGTAAACAGCAACCATATTGACATCAAAACCACTCAACAATATATTTGTCAAAGTGGAAATTCTTGATTCAAAAATTCCCAAAACCACCCATTCACTAAACACCCCAACCATATTGATAAAGATCGCTCAATGCATTTAAAATACCTGTCACCTTGACGTTCTTGATTTGAAGTCCTCGTAATCTCCTCCTCTTGAGCTTCAAAACTTCAATCTCGAGATTAGTGAAGTTGCTCTTGTAGTTCCAGAGATAAACAAATGGACCTGCAAAGGAAGCAACCAAGTAAATATTAAGCAAAATTTTCGGCAACAGAATGCAAGTGATACCTTTTTCAAAAAAAAGAAAAAAAAGAAAGCAAGTGATACCCATCAACTGTTATTGTTATCAACAAACAAGAGAACACAGGAAAATTGTTAACATTGAGAATAGCTGGCTCTGACTGCATGAAAATTATTACATTTGAAGCAAAGCAAAATATATATATGTATATTTACTATTTAAAAGAAAAATACATCTCTTCTCATTTGTTATTATTTCAAGTATCTTTGATGCTATTTAGTGGAAATAAAAAAACATTTTATTTAACACTGGAAGAAGTTTACGTATTCCAACACTCAAAACTGGAGGAGGAAGTTACATATTCAACCATACACACAAACCTACTTTTACTTCATAAATATACAACATGTCCTTGCTAAATAAAAATAAAATACCAAAAACATCAAATAAAAATAAGAAAAATTTGCAAAAATCTCTTCGTATTAGTCATCATTTTTTTAAAATAATAAATTATTAATTTTAAATCCAGATTAAAAAAAGCCTCTTATGTTTAAGGGGAGGTTTTACATATCTCCCATACAAATAAATAGCATGAAAATTAAAGAGAAACAAAATGGCATTAAAAAAAATGAAACAAACACTTGAACAACAAATCAAACCCAGAAAAAACCCACAAACCATTCTACGATCTGTCACTTGAATAAGGCGAGTAGTCCCGGTGGAAAAGGAGACCGGTGGAGGAGGAGGAGGGGAGAGATGGAAGATTGTATGTGAGTGACTACGTGTTTGGTTAGATGTTAGGGTTTATAAAAAAAGTTATGGTTTTTATTCATTCGTTACAAAGCTTATGATTTTTTTTTTATTATTTTATAAATGAAAATACAAAAATAGCCTTCTACTGTTTGACAACATCAAATGTGTTAAGGGTTAGGCGAGTTATTAGTCAGGACTAAGGAGACACACAAAAAACTTACCTTTTTTTTAAAAAAAAAAAAAAGGGGTCACGGAAAAAAATCCACCCCCATAAATTTAGAGAACTGCTCGCACAAACTAACATATCTAATCTAATAAATGAAAGATAATTACTATCATAATAAGAAAAAAAATTATTCATACAAGTTATAATATTATTCGGTAAGAATCAAACCTCTTAACCTTTTGGAGAGTGAACAATATAAAATTATTTATGTTAAGAGATGAAAGAAGTTGTTAGAATCTGATTGGTGCCAATTAAAAACGTTTAACAACATTTGTATCTGTTATGGATATTTTCACAACTTAGATAAAAAGGCCGTTAAAAGCCCAATGGTCAGAAGCTTTGTGAGCCTAGTAATCAGGTCGTTGTATAGAGCTCACCATTTCTCTCATCAGCTCATAATTTGAAACTCTTCTTCAGCTCGTTAGGTGATATATCAGTTCGTTAGATTATCCTTTCAGTTCATGACCTTACCATGATTGATCCAGTTGACCTTCTAAAAGCTTGAAACAATCTAATATAAGAGAAAATCAAATTTCTTATTTTGAAGCAAATCTAATCGCAAGATTCTCAGAATCAGTTGCTGATTTGGTGAAGACTGTTTTGGCATCACGATTAATGTAAAATATTCTTTTATAATTTGAATGTAACTCAAAATGTATCACCTCTTACTTTATAAATAGAGATCCAAACTCATTGTAACAGAAAAGATAAGGATATAATATACTGTTATTTTACCAAACTTAAGGATAACAGTTATGGACGTTGACACATTCTGACCGAACCACGTAAAAACCATTGTACGCATCTTATTTTTCCTCTTTGCTTCATTATTTTTTGTTATTGTTTTCAGTGATTCGTAGGTATTGGATTTGAAGAACATAATCGACTATATTCTAACGTCGACAGTACAAAAAAAAAAAACCTTAATAACATGTTTTAAATTTTGATGATTTGTATTTTGTTAAAAGTCAATTGGTTTTATAGTAGCGTTTGATGTTTGAACGAAACATTTGCATGTATGAAAAAAACAGTTGTTAAATGTTACTTAATTATAAAAAATGTACATGAAAACCAAATTATGAGAGAATTCGAATTTGGTGTAATGTTTCTTATAGTGTGAAGTTAAATTTTGTTCTTAATGATGATTAATTAAGTTAATTCAATGTCAAGGATAATTAAAATGTTCTATCTAGATGATTAAATATATAAAACATTTGTTGTATATAATAACAAACAGAGCATGTGTATATAATCTCTTAATAGGAATGGTTAAACATTTTTCTTAATCCAAACAAGTCAAGAGTTAAAGTCTCACCCTTGTACCTTTAAAGGTTAAGGGTTTAAATTTTACCCTTTTCCTAAAATATAAAATGTGGATAGTTTTATATTAATTTAATTTCTTCTACTCTATTATTATTTTTTTTAAGAAAAAAACACACACACACACACAAACAAACAATGCACATGCCATAGAGGAAAAAGATATCATTAAATTACCACGTGGGTGAAATCCACCGTTACGAATATATGTCAAGAGATATCCGTTTATTCTAATAAAGGTGGATATTTTATAATTATGAAAATAAATAGATTAGAATTTTTATAAAGATAACAAAATAAATATATTAGAAGTAGATTTTTTTTTTTTTTTTCATGAAACTAAACATTTGAATCATGCATATTTCAACGAACAAATTTTAATACTTATAAGTATTCAAAACAGAGTAATCTCATGTAATGTTAATATAATTATTATCTTAACAATGTGGTTGATGCACTAGACACGGATTGGGATTAGGTTTTAACTCCCAATCCCTTGTTCGGATTAGGCTAGATTGGATTTTCCTTTAATCCTATCAAAGCCATGTAGTTTCCCATTTAGACTATTAATGTATGTTATATGTTTAGTTATTTATTTATTTATTTTTATGTAACAAATATAGTTATAACTGCTGAATATTATAGATGTTGACTTTAAGGAACAGTCCAAATTGCAACATTTATTAGCCTTTACTTTCTTTATGAATAGGAAGAGAGTGATCATATAAAATGAAAAAACTGACCCTCCAGTTAAAAGAATCGATATGCAATTAGTCCTCCCACAGGAGGGCATGATGCAAATTATCCATCGTTGACAAACAGGGCACTTGAATCTGCGTTGTACTCCGAGAGAAAGATGTAACGAGTGTGTTGTGACCAAAACTCCACAACCCTTGTGAGTTTTGTTTTTCATTATTTACTTTGATAATTTTAATTTTAATATAAAAATAATAATATATTTAAACTTACATAAAAATAATATAAAATTATAATATTATTTAAGAATTAATTTTTTATAATTAATATATTGATCTCACAATAACATTTTATAAAATATTATTTTTAAAATTAATTAAAAACAAATTTAAAAATAATTTTTAATCGGTAAACAATTTCCAACCTAATCGAATTGGTGAATTTACAACTCAACTTAATGAATTACCTCCACAGAGTTAAGTTTTGAATTGGCGAAACACAACACACATTCAAATATCCTAGCACAGTCCCTGTTGCACAGAATACATTACACTCCCACAGAACTCAACATAAATAGATAACTCCATAGGTATAACAATTCGAACACCAGAATGACACCAACCCATCACAGAAAAAAACATGTATTACAAGAAATAAGGTGAAGCAGTTGTCACATGCATTCGATATACAAGATTATACATCTACATGCATGGATTGTCAACAATTACAGTACATTTTATGGCTTGGATAAACTAACACATTAAAGAAAACACACGGAAAAGAAGTCTACCACAGCCTGACATACAAAAGTAGAAGTGGATACAAAAAAAAGAAATGTAGCACAGGGCTACTAGAATTCTTCTAGAGTTATCAAACACATCTGATCATTTATAAAGTTGGAGAAGCAATTGTATCTCATGTCTCATGATGGAAGATGCAAGGTTTTGCCACCACAAAGAATACAATGGTGATGCAAGCTAATGAGTGCTCACAAGTAACATCAAAGATTTATCAAGCACAGAACAGATAAAGAAGACAATCTTTAAATTCCAGTATTCGACGATCCAATGACATTTTTGGAAGAACAAGCTCCAAGAATTCATTGCTAAACAAAATCTAGGGAAGTTTACGAAAGTTTAATTAATGAACAATCAATTAGATTGACCTCTATACATGAACTATTCCGTGCCCCAACTATCCATGAATTCTTCCAAATCTCCCATTAATTTATTTAAATTTCCATCTATTCTCAAAAAGGAAAAAGACACATCATTATAGCTCAAAAGAGAAACTCAAATGATATATATCTTAACAGACGGGTTTGACTGCAAATCAGTACCCTGCAAAATGACGTTGACCAGTAAATCATATTCAAGATGGGAAACCAATTGCTTGCCAAATAAAGATGTTTATCAAGCAAGTTCAAGGTAAGAACAGCAATTATAATATACATAGTAAGATTAATATAGGCACACAACATAATCTCTCGTACTTGTATTCCCGGAAACATTGACAATTAATCAAATTCATTAAAACTAGATGAAAACATAACCTATAAATAACTTGAAACAATAGCATTATTACGAATATAACAAAACTGTTAAGCCAACAAATACCTTATAGAATACCGTTAGAAAATATCCATTAACATAAAAATCAACCAAAACCCTTAAAAACGTCATAAATCCCTTAAAACCAATTCTCACAATATATGGGCATGCATCTCTTCACAGCCTACTTCCTTGCCACCTGAATATTGTCTAAAATTAAGTCTTAATCCCTAGCTTCAATCTTTTCTACAGCTTTCTTGCTCTTCTGATTTCACACCTTCCAGATTTTCACGTCTAACTTATCTATAATTTCTCTTTAAATCTTTCCGTGTTTGGATTCTCAGATACTTCTCCAACAACTGGCTCATGAAAGAAATTGACATCCTTAACTTTGGCTTGCTCAAATTCCTTCACCAGCGTTGTCTTGCCAGTGCCACCCATGCTGTAAATCTTGACTATACTGACAATAGGATTGCTAAATGCAATCAAAGGACTTGCAGTCTTCAAAAAATGTTTTTTTTTTTAACTACTGATCTAGCTCTTTCAATTTCATTTTTCTCGCGAAATCTTACACGTAATTTATGTGTAATTTCTTCTTGAATCTTTCGTATGCATATTCACTCTCTACCATAAATTGCCAACACCACCCAAACCGTAAAACACCGCCCTTTATGGACATCAAGACCACTCAATACAAAATGTACACATTATTGCTCATAGTCTCGTCGTACACTATGAACAAAGATCTCGCATGCAATATCAGTTCAGATCCTTTGTGCATCATTCTTAGTAAAGTCCCATGACCCATCATTATATCTCATGATATTGTCGATGTACTTGCACATGAATACTCTGCAATTAGTCGTGCATTAGTAACAATAATTGTTATAGATTCGAAACGACAAATGTGCATCCGTAAACAATATGAGTCAATCCAATTTACCAATCTAACTGTCGTGGCACATTGTCCTTCGACATACGCTATACTTTCCATTCTTTATTTTCTATACTAACTAGCTCATAATACCCGGATTTCTCTAACATCACCAGAAGGTATCGTAACGGGGGTCAATCGAAGCTTGTCAAATAAAATCTAGAGCACCATCCACAAGTCAATCATAGGCAAATATCTTGTGATACTTCAACCTAAGCTTGCATAGCACCCAATGCTTATTATTAAGACTACACAAGAGCAACACCTGCATTAGATGAAGAAGATGATGTTAGTAAAATGAGAACAACAGCCGCATTATGTACTTAAAACTAAAATGAGAACAACACTTACATTATCAACATTCCACTGAGGTATTTGCAGGTCCCTCCCACTTGTGAGGTACAATAACCATTCAAACGGGACCACTACTGCATTCGAATCAAGCAGGCATGCTTTACTCTCTTGCCCATACTCTTAGTTCCATCTTTCATTTAATGATCCCTACATGTAAGAAAGATATATATTTAATTCCAAAATTTAAATACACGAGGCTAAACACAAACACATTGATGCAATTAGCAGTCATTACTCACAAAGAATTGGCTCCCGTGGAATAAGCATCGTGGTTTGTAATCACCGGGACACGGTCACACGAGTGTAGCTTCTTCATCATCACCATTAAATAGGAATCAATGTGCTACATAAATTTAAGTACATAACCAATTAGTATTGATCATGTATTATTGTAACGATAATTGAAAATTTAGTAATATTACCTGCTCATGTAGCTTTAGTCTATGCACTCAATAGTAAGTAGACAAGTTAGTGTGATGATGCAGGTATAGTTTCTAGATAAGACAAACTTACTTTGAAAATTATCTGACAATAAGCTAAATATGGTTATAGAGACCTTTGAAACATAAATAAATTTCAAATTGAAGTTTAGAAACAATGAAATTTCTTTGATTGATGAGTGAGTTTAACTATGAATCACAACCTATTTATAGAGTTACAAAAATATTAAAAAAAATAAAAAAAGTAGTTGGTTGCTTTGGATGATTGGGTAGCATGTGGTTGGATAGTAGCTGGGTGCTTTGGGGTTGGGTAGCATGCGGTTGGATAGTGGTTAGCTGCTCTGGTAGTTAGGATTAGGTTGCATGTGGTTGGTTGGGCAGAGTAAGGGTGGCTGCTCACGTGACGTCCTCCGTGTAACCACAAGAACGACCGCAAAAATTGTGCAATGGTAGTACCATTGCCTTTTCCCGATCATTCCCCACCATAAATTGCCAACACCACCCAAACCATAAACACCGACCATATGGACATCAAGACCACTCAATCCAATTAATATATTTGTCAAAGTGGACGTTCCTGATCCAAAGGACTTGTAGCCTCTGTAAGACAGAAGTCCTGTTTCCTCTGAAATAATTCCATCTGAAACATTTTTAAAATTCTCTTCCTTACGGAGTCTAGAAACAAAATTCATTTTTCTCATTGCTTTCTTGTTATGTTGATTATGTTTTATGGGATCAAGATACAACCCAATAAAAATTGGACCTGCAGGTACCATCAAGCGTATATTCAGTAAAGTTTCAGCAACTTAGAGCAAGTGATACACACCAAATGTTACTGAGAAAAAAGTGATGAGAAACAAAACAAGAACACAACAGCGACAACAAACAGATGTTCTACCACAGAACATAGGCAAAACTTAATTTCAGAATGACAATAAGAATAGAATGCTTTTGCCATCAAACAAAGAAACAAACAATGAAATTTGGAATATAGATTAAACATCTCTCATGTAAACTTTAGGGGAGGTTTGACTGATCTCCCATAAAAATAAATAGCATAAAAATTAAAAGAAAAACAAGTAAAAATGGTATAAAATTGAACCAAACACTTGAAAACCAATCAAACCCACGAAAACCCACTAACCATTCTAGAATCTGTCACGTGAATGAGGTGAATGGTCCCGGTTGACGAAGCAGGAGGCCGGAGGAGGAGGAGGAGACGCGTCGTTGTAAGTGTGTGTTTGTGTGTGTTTCGTGGTGTTGGTGAGACGTTGGGGTTTTTATCGATTTGTTATGTAGGCTATGACTTTTTTAATTTAATAAAGGGAAATTTCATTTGGATCCCTAAAGTTTATCAAAATTTTACTTTTGTATTGTCAAATTTGGAAAGTCAATGCATGGTCTTTGAAATTTTAAAAATGCATTAATTTAATCTATAAAAGGGTCAAACCTTAATCAAATTTACCAGCATAAAGGGTATCATCATAATTTTATATGTGCTTCATAAATTATTGGATGGGATTTGAAATTAATAATACATGTAAATTCCAACTAACAATGCGTGTATAAATCACAATAGAATATAATACTTTCAAGTGGTTAAATTCCATTATTTTGTTTATTAGCATGTCTCGGAACATTTCTTTATAGTGCATAGAAGTAAATATTTTCCAACTACAAAAATAATATCTAAATTGCACATGTAACATTTGCTTTTAGTATGTTTTCACATACCCTAACTAGCTCGATGATAGATTTAATAAAATAAATTTTTCCTATTTTCAAATCCTCAAAATTCATCAATTTATTTGATTATCGCCTAAGAGTATAAATAAACATAAACAATATAAAAGACTCATGAAGCGATGGTTTAAAGTCCATTCTGTTATGTGGATTTTGGCATTAACCATATGAAATTAAATACTAAATTTGCATAATTCAAAACAACTTTTGCAAATCACAATTCGATATCCTTAATTCTTATCAAGAATATGATGAAATTGCAAAAAATACTGCATTCTCAGTCTCTCATCATGTGGAAATGTTGTAACAATTGAAAATTTCTTCGAAGGAAAGAAGAAAGAAAAAATATATCGAAACGATGATGAACTATTTCCAACAGAAGGGTTTGAATTGGTGAATTCAAATCTCAACTTTACTGACAATTACCTCCACAAAGTTTTGAATACATGAAACGAACTCTCAAATATGCAGAAACACCATAATGTCAGTTCCCCATTGCACATAAAGCATTACACAAATATGCAGAAACACCATAATGTCAGTTCACCCATTGCACATAATACATTACACTACCACGGAACTCAACCTAAAATGGATAACTCCACAGGTCTTGAACAATCAGAACACCAGAATGACACCAACCCATTGCCAAAGAAATATATTACATGAAATAAAGCAAAGCAGTAGTCATATATGTCCAACACAAAATTCTGCAACTACATGCATCAATCGTCAACAATTATATTCCACTTTATCGCTTGGGAAAAAAACACATGAGAAAAGAACTCTATAATTGCCTGAAATACAATAGTAGAAGTCGACACAAAAAATTTGATGTGAAGAAACTAGATTTCTAGTAGAGTTATCAAACACATCTAATCATTTATTATATCTGGCAAAAGGATGCAAGCGGTTTTATCTCATGTCTCATGATGGAAGATGCAAGGATTTTGCTACTATATGCCATCTCACAAGTCACAATGGAAGAACTACTGGAATCCTTTTCTAAGAAACAATGATTTTATTCAATCACTAGCTAGCATTAAATTCGTCTCATTTTCACTTAAACAATGATTTTATTCATTTCCTCCATCAACTACTAGTATTAATACGTTCCGCTCTATTTGACTCGTATATCTTAAATGATGACCCATAGCCCAATCCACAAAAAACACAACTGGGAGTTTCTTAGTTAATCTGCACCCTGAACTTTAACTCCTATAGGATCCCTCAAATTTGAATCCTAAGTTGTATCCCAGTAGAGAGTGTAAGTACTTTAGAAACAGACCACTAACTTTACCAATATCGCATCTAGCACACACAAGGCAAAGTATTTGAATCCGTGTTCTTATCCCTACAAAAGCATGAATACTAAAAATAGTGCAAAATCCTTATGGTAAGCTCAATTATTACACTCCTAAAATCACTTTCCACGTGCTACTAGTTCTGCTAAGTGCTAAGGGAGCCACATTACGGTGACATTAGCGCCAACACTGCTCGCCATAAGCATATGAAAAACAGCCATGTCCACAACATTTCGATGAACTCAATGCAATAAAGTCTCTAAAGTACCAAATTTAAGACCAGGCAAAGAGTATCCTAATCTTACAACTTTTAGGACTGCAAACCTCTGCCTAATCAGATAAAGACTCCACGAAAAAGACAGTATCACAAATAAACCATTTGAATCTATTCACAGCATATACACCTGCTTTGTTGCTTATCCAATACACTAATATTTGATACAAGACGAAGCTGCCATAAAAGAATAAGAGTGGTAACGATGGAGAGATGCAGGGAACATCAAGGATTTACAGGAACAGAAAAAAGGGTGCTAAACATTCAAATTTCCAGAATTTAAACAGACACTTAAATATTGCAAATCCCAAACTCCAAGAATTTACGGCTAAACAAGTTCCAGTGTGGTCATAAGGAAGTTTTGACTTTCGACTAATAACCGATGAATCAAATTAATTGCAATAGGATGACTACACGCACTATTCACCACCTCATCGATTCACGAATCTTCCAAATCTCCTATCCATCTTGACAAAAAAAGGCCATCACTACAGCTCAAAAGAGAAACTTCACGCAATATACAACTTAACAACAGCAATTTAACAGAAAATCAATCACAACCCGAATTAAGATGATTATCAAGCAAATTCAAGGCAAGAGAAGCATTGCAGCAATTATGATATACACTATAAGTTACTACCAGATAACAATACAACGTAACATCTCATAGTCTCTCTCCGTAATTACCAAAAACTAATTCAACTCAAACTTAACAATTCATCGAAAATTATATCGAAACATAAACTATGAACAACTTATTTCAATCAAAAATATTAACTTCTATATAACGAAAAACGCCAAGTCAACAAATTTCATCATGTAAAACAACATGAGTAAATATACCCATCCACACAAAATCATCTAAAACCCTCCTAAAACCCCGATTCTCACTTCATATGGGCACGTATCTCTTCACAGCCTGCTTGCCCGCCACCGCCGCAGCAGCTGCCACCCCACCAATGGCTCCAGCAATGGCAGCCGACCGCAGCCCACCAGCAGCCCTGTAAATGGCCCCAGTACCAAGACCAGCCACAGCAGTGTTCAACAAATCATCAGAGTCTCTCAAATGCACCAACCCACTCTCTAGCCCGGCGAAAATGAGGCCGAGGACACCCAGAGAGTTGCCAAAGCGGCGACCCACTTGGCCACCAGAGTTGAGGACCCTATTAACACGGAGCTTGAGAGAGTCAGAGGGTTCGGCCTGGCGGAGGCCGTGGACGGAGCCTTTGAGGGCGCCGAGGACGGCGCCGGAGAGGTAACCGGTGCCGGTGTAGTACTGGAGATTCTCGCCCCAGGAGCGGCGGGAGTTGAGGGACTCCTCGTGAAAGAGGTATTCTGGGGCGGTGGGGAGGTTGTAGAGGGAGTGGATGGGGACGTCGAGCTGTTGGTAGGGGTGGTATTGGCGGTATTTTTGGTCTTTGTTGGAGGCTGAGTCTGCCATTGAACAAGAAGAAGAAAAAGTCAGGGTTTTTGGAGAGAGAGGGTGGCTGTGTTGTTTTTTGTATTTGTAGGGTTTAAGGAGATTTCAACAATTGAAACTTGTTTAGTCTTGTTATGTTCGGTTTGGTTTGGAAAGTTTTAAATGGGTTTGGCCCAATATGTGGCCAAGTTGGATATGTTTGTTGAATGTTGGTTTGGGAAGTTCATACTGTTTGACTACTATGATGTTCAGGCCCAACTCCAAGTTGATGTGAAGTTGTTCGTGGGCTGAAATTCGGTGTAAGAAGTCCTTTTATCACTTGACATGACAAGAGTGAGGTTTGTCATAGATTTTAGGACGAGTTTGGGAGAGCGTTACAAGTAGAGGTTTTTAGTAGTAGATGTTTTAAAATTAGAGATTTTATAATAGGTTTTTGGAAAAGAATTGTTGATCCTTTAGTTACTAATTAATTGAAAATAATACATAAGAATTTGGAAGAAATAGATTTATTAAGATTGTTAATTGGAAAGACTGTAATATAATTATTAATATATTATGAATGTTTTTTCTGCGACATTTTAATGTTTTTAAAACTCAAGAAAATCTACTTGAAAAAAAAAAACTTAAGAATTTATCCTAATAGATGTAACGCTACTTTTTAATTTTCTAAAAGCTCTACTGGAGTGACAATTTAATAACACAAATACATTTGAAAAAAACTTTTAAGATTAAAAAAAAAAAAATTATTACATCAATAGATAAGCTCTTCCGAATGTAGACTTAATAAATAAGTTTTATTTATTGAAAAAGCTTACATAATGAGATTTGATCAACTTTTAAGACTATTAAAATTTTTAAATCTTTTTCTATATAGTATTATGATGAAAGAGATTATTGCTAAAATTGGATGAATCGAAAGGTAAAAATTGTTCATTTTATATGAAAGTAGTAGGGTTTAGGCAATTTATAGGGAAGTAAAAACAAATGGTAAGGGGTAGAGTGATATTGTTCAACACCTTTGCTTGAATTTATGAACAAATAATATGATGATATTATATCATTTCATCATGACAATTTATCATATACCCTGATATTTAGATATAAATTTGAGTTGAGTAATATTTTAGACTTTGAAATTTGAAATGAAATTTCACAGTAAAGTTTTGATATTCGTTTTAAAGGATAAAAAAAAACTATATTAGAATTGCAAATCAAATAAACCGTTCACTTTTAAAATGGTGTGTTGTTTGCATTTGGTTATTAGCCTTATGTAGGAGTGTTTTTGTTTGATTGGCTTTCTCATAAAATTACGAACATTATACCACGTACACGTTTCGAAGAAACGTTCATGTACAAATGGTACAAGTAATGTAGATGTTTTTGTTCTTACTACAAAAATAATAATTTTCTTGATAACTAGTTAAACATTATAATACAGGTATGGAAAAAAAGAAGAAGATTGTAAACCAAGTCAAAATATTATTAATTTATTTATTCGTTTCATTTTTTGAAATTTAATAAATTATGAATTGGAGTTAATGGTTAATGGAAATATTCTTTTGGCTAGATCCACTCCATCAGACTGTGATTATTTCTTAAAATACCCATCAATAATTTCACAAAACTTGACATGATCATAATGATCCATCCACAAATGGGAAAAGTGGGGGCCAATATACATCGATCAAAGAGAGTTGTACAATACTTCCTGTAACCCCCAGAAGCATGTGAAAATTCCTCTCTCTCTCTCTCACTGGTTCCTTAAATAATTGGTCCCAGTCTCTGCATGTCTTCACGTGTCCTGCCATCCCCATTGCCGTTAATTGCACCATCATCAGCATCAGCTGCTGCATTGGATTCTAAGGAATTTTATTTTTTTATTTTTTAAATGAGAAATAAGATCTTGAAGTATCATTTTCTTGGAAAGTTGCAGATGCCCTTTTCCCACTCTCCTCACTCTTGGCAAGAGAGATGCATCATCCATCATCCATCATCCAATATTCATGTTTGCGACAGAAAAAAATTTAAAATGTAATTCTCACATCATTTATGTGTCTGTTTAATAAATTTGTAATTTTTTTTTTCTCATTTTAAGTCATAATAAGTAAGATGTATGATCCAATCTTGTTTTTGAAGAAAAATATATATATATCACTGAAACGTATATATCATTTCATTTACATAATTATTCAATAGATTTATGGATGCCTTATTACTTTCCACTCTTTCGATCATAGCAAGTTGGATGCTTGATCCAATCATGTTTGTTAAATAGCAAAACATCAGTAAAAACGAACACATCAAGTTATTTATACATCTGTTTAAATTTATAGATTTTTTTCTCTCACTCTCAGTACGGAAAGTGAGATGCATAATCCAATGAAGTTTACCGACGAAAAACGCTATTGGAATGTGCATATCACGCTACTTACATTTCAATCAGGTAACATTTTATGGCTTATAAATCATACTATTATCATAGATAAACTTGAACTCAAAAGGAAGTATATATATCCGCCATATAATTTTATCAAATTTTTAATTATTAGATAAATATAAACGATATTATTTATCTATCGTACAGAAACTATTCTCGGTTGGTCGTAGAATCCCATGTCATCCAATTGGACACTAGTAACTCAGTGAGTTGAATTCCTACTACATCTCTTCAGCGATAAGACAAACTCCTTGATAAATGAGAGAGAGAAAATGGTTTGGTGGTTTACTTAGTGTTGTTTGTGTTATTTGTTTTCAAGGGAAAAAATCTTGAGAGAGAGCCAAGCAAGAAAAAATAGAGAGAAAAGCAAAAAAGAAAAAAATGTTTGATGGAGTACCAGAGCAGTTGCACCAATTCATAGCTTCAACAAGAACAACACTTCCCCTCCCATCTCTCTCCTTTTCTTCTCTTCATTACCACCACCACCACCATCATCAGCATGGCTCTCCAAATCCCACTACTATATTCCCTACTTTTGATCCCTTCACTAGTACTACAAATTCTTCTCCACAAGTACCTCTCCAAGTGCAACCTAGCTTCTTGCACCCATTCACCAACCAGCAATCACAACCCCAGAAGAGTGGTGAAGAGAAGCAAGCTGCTGGGAGTGATAGCTTGGTTGGTATGAGCAACAATTTGGAGATTGACAGTGAAAGATCAGAGAGCAACATTAATCCAGCTTCTTGGTCTAATGATGAAGTTCTTGCACTGTTGAGGATCAGATCTAGCTTGGACAATTGGTTCCCAGAATCCACTTGGGAACATGTTTCAAGGTTTGTATATATATATATATATATCTATGTTGTTCTAATTCAATTTATATATATATATATGTAAACTACAAAAATTAGGGTTGCATATATAAATGCAATGCATGAGCCAAAGTAATGTATGGTTTTTGCTTCATGAACGTGTAGTATACAAGCAACTTCAATTGGGATCTTCAATGTCAATTATCATTTGAAGTGAGTAAGAGAGAGAGAGGGAGGGGGAGGGCAGGGGAGAGAGATTTTTATAAGTGAAATAGAGAGAATAAATGCTCCTATGTGTGTACAGGTTTGTTTGTTTTGTGGTCTTGGTTTTTTTACTATTATTATTATTATTATATATATTTATGGTGTTTGCAGGAAGCTTGAAGAACTTGGGTACAAGAGGAGTGCAGAAAAATGCAAAGAGAAGTTTGAAGAAGAGGAGAGCAGATACCTCAGCAACATTAATTACAACAAGAGTCACAGGTTTTTCAATGAGTTCGAAGATTTTTGTAGCAATAGTACTCATGGACAAAACCCTGATGAAACTAGCAAAAACTTCGAGAAGCCAAGAGAAGAAGAAGAACAACAACAAGAAAACAAGAATTTGTTGGATGGATTGAATGGGGAGGAGACAACAAAAGAAAAGGATCAAACTTTGATGAACCCATTAGAGGATGTGAGAGAGAAATCGGTAGCATCAAAGGGGGAGAAGAAGAGGAAGAGGGTGCAGCAGCAGAAAATCAAGGATCATGATCACGGTGGTGATGATGATCATCAATTTGAAATGTTGAAGGGTTTTTGTGAGGATATTGTGAAGAAGATGATGGCGCAACAAGAGGAGATGCATCTCAAGCTTATTGAAGATATGGTGAAGAGAGATGAGGAGAAAGTTGCAAGAGAAGAAGCTTGGAAGAAGCAAGAGATGGATAGGGTTAACAAGGAGCTTGAAATTAGGGCTCATGAACAAGCCATTGCTGGTGATAGACAGACTACATTGATCAAGTGTTTGAAAAGCTTCACTTCATCATCAATATCAAGTGGTTCTAGTTCTTCCCATGATCATCATCATCATAATCAAAATGAGTGCTTTGAAGATTTAAGAAGTAGCGAAGAAAGTCCTGTTGAGGTATTAATTAATAATAGTTCTTCATCTTCTTTAATTCTTGCACAAAAACCTAATGATCATCAAGGAGCAGCCAATCATGGAGTACAAAACCCTAGTTCAAATCTTGATAATCCAAAAGAACCCACTTCACAAAACCCTAATCCTCAAAATATTATTGTTACCAAGAAAAAACCATTGTCACCCACTTCGGTTTCAACACAAGTTAATGCTTCATCAAATGATAGAGATGATATTGGCAAGAGATGGCCAAGAGATGAAGTGTTTGCATTGATTAACCTGAGGTGCAGTCTACACAACAATGGTAGTGACCACCATCATCATCAAGACAAGGAAACGCAAGCAAAGATTCCACTTTGGGAGAGGATCTCACGAGGGATGTTAGAATTGGGTTACAAGAGGAATGCAAAGAGGTGCAAAGAGAAATGGGAGAACATAAACAAGTACTTTAGAAAAACCAAGGATGTCAACAAGAAGAGGTCACTTGACTCTAGGACATGTCCTTATTTTCATCAGTTGAGCACTTTATACACTCAAGGGACACTTGTAGCACCCTCAGAAGCGGCCACCTTGCCAGAAAACAACTCGACCCCATCGGAAAACCACCCGGGTTCTTCCCAAGCCGGTTCTAGTAGTGATTCAACTATGCATGTTGGTGATGATCAACAAGGTGAGAAACTTTTGGTTCAAGTGCCTACTTTTGACTTTTAATTCTAATTAATAAATTAGAATTGTTTGTGGGTTGGATTGTTTTGCTAGAAATAATTGATATAGATCGTACCATTTCACAAAATTATTACAACATTAGACTGTACTTCTGTGGACTTTGGCTTATCTATTTTTTTTTTTTAAATTCTACTATATTATTTTTTGGAAATATATGGTAACACTTGTATTGTAGTGAGCACCGACAAAATGAAAAATACATCTATATGAGGACTACAAAATTTGATTTCATAATTGCTATTTATGTTTTCATACTTTTGCAATATCTCAAGAGATCGAAGTTGTGTTTGGTTTATATAAGTAAAAATACGCAGTACTCTTTAATTATAGGGTATTACTGTTCTTTATTACCAAATAAATTAAAACAAAGTCGAAGGAAAATTTGGAATCTTTTTCAGCAAAGAAGAATTGGTTTTTGTTCAGTTGTAGGCTAGCATCCAAACTGGATTCTTTTTGGAATTGGGAATCGAGAGACATAATTGGAAATTTCCTATTGGCATTTGGCACTCCCAAATTAAAGTCTCCCATTTGTCAATATTGAGAAATTAATATTTTGATAATAATTTTATTGGATAACGGCGGCATTGAAGAGAAATACAGGGAATTTAGATTTAAAAAATAAATAAATAAAAGCTTTTATTTAAACCTGTTTAAAGATCTAGTTATATATATATATATATAGAATTTATATCTGTTTTAAAAATTAGATTAATAAAAAAAAAAAATCGATGAGAAAGTGAAAATTACATGCATACAAAATCCTATAATAATTATCAGCTGTACATACTGTTTTGGCTATGTATGCAAACCTTCACTTTCAAGTTTATAATAATTGAGGGTTCAAATCCCAACATACAGTATATATTCTTAAATCACGTAACTAGATTTTTCCTTGATATTATGAAAATAGATTTCTAAACTACGGAGGGTTCAAGGTTTACAATATATATTTACTACTAACATATGTAATAAGTGAATTTCCTTTTGGTATTATAAGAGTGGATTTATTTCACCATGTCTAGTTATCGGCATGTGAGACTAAAGTTATTTTGATATTGTAAAAGTATATTTCTTTTACTTGTGGGTGTAGAGATATGGGTTTATAGGGAGTTTAAGTCTCATTATACCTATAATTTTGGTATATGTGATCAATAGATTTCTCATGGTACAAGGAGGAATATATATCTCTTACTTGTGATAGTATATATTTAAACAACATATGTAGTCATTGATTTCAACATATTATCGAGGCATACCCTTAATTTGCTCAATGTCCGAATTAAAAATAATAATAATAAAAATAAAATAATTTCATGGGCTGATTAATTGTGAACCAACCTTGATATATTGACTAGAGAATTAATATGAGATTTCATATATATATTGAAAATGAACTAATTATAGAAACAGAAGACACATTAAGATACAATTAATTATAAAAACAATTGTAGGAGGTTTTTCTTTTTCTTTTTTTTTCTTTTAATGAAAACTTGACTATATTATAACCCCATCGACCCAATTCATAGTCTTATCACTAATTTCAATTATATTCAAATATATTAATCTTTGAACCATTTTAGTATTCCGCAATTAATGCAATACACAATGTAAACTCAACTATCCTCGTGGTTTCGTCCTTGCAACATTATTTTTCATATGCATGTCTTCTAAACTACTAATGTCAAGGTTTTATCAAACTTTAAAATTCTCAATCACTATACATATTTTCCTTTAAACTATTACAATTTTAAATTGAAAGCGTACAATCAATTTAAACCTAATTTAATTATTGACATGCGAGAAATTTATTGTTAAATTTAAAAAAAAATTATCAATACATCATTTCCAACATTTTTACATTTAAATAAACTATTTAATCTTAAAATATTATTAATTTGAATAAAAACTATCTATCATTAAATCATATGGATTGATTTGAAAGATGTGATACTGTTTATTATATTCATTATTTTGTTTCCTACTTACTGCTAAAATACAAGATTAATCTGAGAATAAAATAGACAATTCATCCCAATAAAAAAAAACATAAATTTTCTGTTCCTCACTTGGGACCTACCACATGCAAGTGACCCTCTTTATACAGTGAATATTATCTCCATCACAAAGAAAACGTCGAAATCAGAAAACGGGCCTATGTTTTCTTGTCTGTTATTCACCAAATATTAAATAGATAAATAAATAAGAGAGGGACCCCCTTCCACCACCTCAAAACAAGATCACTGCCACACATCAATCTCACATGTGATGGCTCTGTCTTTCATCTGTGTATGATCTGCTGTTGCCAGGCCAGCCATTTGGTTAGTTGGTGCACGACTGCACGTGCACCTGGTGGGGTCCTCTGATGATTGATCAAGCGGCTGAGAATGTATATGGCTCCTTGGATCCTTAAAGTCAACCCGATCCAGCGATCTTGTAATTTGTTTGACTTTTGTTGGTGTGTGTTTTCCGTGTTTTTAAATTCTAGCCTCTGGTTAATTATAGGAAGTGGAAATTATAAAAAATGAAACAAACAAAAAGGTAAAATTTCTTCTTCTTCTTCTTCTTTTTTAATCCAGAAAATAATGCTCTTCAGTTTTAACCCAAAATGTAACTGCAATCAATTTCATGTGAAAAAATATTTCACATGGAAAATTTAATGTACGTGAACATTTTGCATGAAATGTTTCTATATACGTGAAGTAAGACATTTTATGTGTAAAATTTTATGCAAAATGTTTATAATTTAAGCTTCATTTGAGGTTAAAAATAAATCATTTTTATTTTTGGATCACAAATAATTATTTTATTGTTATTTGGACCAAAAATGAATTTATCTCTCATAGAAATGATTTTACTTTCAGTTAACTTTCTACAGAGATTTGGTTTCAAAGATTCTATGCAGTATTGTTTGGTTTTAATAAAAGTATCCTAGATCACCCAACATGGTTTAATCATAAAGTTCACTCTAATAAATATTATAGAATGATGTCTCTAATAAATAAATAAAAATATTATATAATGCATAACACCTCTTAATATATATAGGATTGAGGTTGCTAATATGTTAGGGGATCAATTCTCATTAATTGTATTTTAAAATTTGTATAGATAGTTTTCTCCTCTTATTATATAAGTAATGTTAATTCATATTAGAATGGTAATGTTAATTCATATTAGAATGGGTGAAACATAATCGAATTGAAGTGAAAATGGATAATAAAAAATCTATAAAACTGTTGACTTGAATTCACGTTCACTTAAGTTAGTTTCAATTATTAAATTTTTTATTTGGTTTAAAGTAATAAAAATATATTAGTATCGAATAGAAAAGGACACTTCTTCCAAAAAATAAAAAATAAAATAGAAAAGGACACGAGAAGAAATAAGAATAAGATGGACTACGAATGGGGTTCGATTCCTTGTTGGGCCAATGTTGGGCCGGCCCATTTAACCCCCCGAAAACTTACGACTAAAAGCCTCATTCGAAGTTTAGACCCCACACAGATCATTGCTTCTTTTGTATGAGATGAAATATTGATTAGGTTATTTAATCTTCTAAGAAAGT
This sequence comes from Dimocarpus longan, assembly GCA_022984855.1. NCBI lineage: Eukaryota > Viridiplantae > Streptophyta > Magnoliopsida > Sapindales > Sapindaceae > Dimocarpus > Dimocarpus longan. The sequence continues at coordinate 6,353,236 of CM041016.1, read as the reverse complement.
TTAGTCCATTAAATGAATTATAATCTAATCTTATCAAATTTTATTTAAATTAGATTGAATTTAGTTATTTTCTTGTTTCGAATTTAAATTTAGTTTTATAATAACGATAAATAATCAATTTCATCAATCACATAGATTATAGCGATATCTTAAGTCATTCCTCTGACTTTAATTGAGCAAATGGATCTTATCATTTTTATATATATCATCCAAAGACAACAGCACATCATATATTTCTAATAGCTAGATGGGTGCTTGGACCAAGATTGTATCAAATATATGTATATACACGTTCGCAACAATCTCATTTTCCTTCACAAAAAACCCAACATGTCAATCATTAAAATTGCACCAACTCATGCATTAATTGTTAATCAAACTCTTTCAAAATCTAATAAGTTCTCATACAAAGGATAGATTAAAGACTAGCTTTTGATGTTGGATTGTCCAATACACTTTCTAAACTTTTTTTTTTTTTTTTATCTCATTAATAATCCCACCAAATATGTTTTCTAGCACATTAAAATTCATTAGATGACTCCAAATTAGGTGAAGGGTTTCTCTTTTGAGGAGTGTGAGTGTTGTCATGTGAAAATTTTAATTGGTAAATAGTTGACATGTGATTGTTTGTGGGTAGCACTTCTTTTTATCATTAAATTTTCACTGAAGTTGTTTTTCTAATTTATTTTAGGCTTTTTGGTGTACCAATTCACAAACCAATTCAAAAGAAACGATTGAGATTTAAGACCATATCAAAACATGATTTACAATTCAATGGGTAAATTTTAAAAATTAAAACAATCTTTTTTGGAAGTCAAATTAAAGTACAAATGTTTCAATGATCTAAAAAAGCTTTAAGTCTATTTATATAATATAAGAAAAACACTCCATTAAATATTAATAATCAATCTAGTTATCAATATTTCATACAGGAGATGTGTCACTTTTAAACAATTACAATCATTTGAAATTTAAAAAAGAATTATTCGAACTCCTAACTTTTTGAGTGTATATGTAAGAAGCATACTATTTGGTCAACCTCATTTTATCTACATTTGAGCTATATTGTCACCCATTATTATTAATAAAAAATAAACTTCGTTCACTTCATTATCCTTTACTTTATGTATGACCATTAAAGTTAATTTACGTATCATTTACATTTATGTATCATAGTTATCTTAATCTCGATTGCATATATTTATAGATTACAAATACAATTATCTAGATTGTGATCACAATTATTTAAGTTACAATTCTGAAAAATAAAGTGTCCAAATCTAAATTTTCTATGATTTGAAAAAGTAATAATGATAATAATAATATAAAAAATTATTTTCAACTTGTGCCCAACTCATAGCTTGAACACACATCCAACAGAAAAAAAAAAAAACCTTAATGTTTGCCAATTATTTACTATTCTCATCTTTTATTTTTTCTTCTTCTAGTAGTTACTTTAGAAAGTAGCAACTACAAGTCTACAAGTACTCGTGAAAATGACTTCGCACATTGATTTTCAACTTTATAATACCATTATCAAACTTTATTGTACAATATTCAACCTTCTAGTGGCTCCACTTCAATCTACACTTCTAAATTTTCACATGTTAATAGTCGAAAAAGCCATTGGTTAATGTAGGGCACGGAATCCATGCCCATGGAATCTTTAAAAAGAATTAAATATTCTAATTTTATTTTTTTTTAAAAAAAATTATGCTTTAAATTTTATTTCTATTTATTTTCATCAAGGTTGCATACGAATTTAATTTTTCATTTTTATCTCTTTTTTGAAGAAAAATTTTCATTTTTCTAAAATTTAAAAAAAGAAAAAGTGTTGCTTCGTTAAGTTGCCTTAAATTCGCAATAGAACATCATCTCCGAATTTGTTGAGACTACACCCCGCATTGATAATTTTCACACAAAATCAAATAAAGTGGGTTTGTTCATCACACTTCACAGGTGACACATCTCCATTCAAGTTAGCTCTACATTTTTATTTATTTATTTTTTGTAGATGGACATCATTTACACAATTCCTTTGTGAACCCAATTGAATTTTGGGCCACATTTACTGTATTAAATTTAAAACTATAAATATCCCACTCGATTGGCAGTTCAAAAGTTCACTTTTTAAGCATGAAAGGCATGATTGATTAAAAATAGCAAAAAAAGTTAAAATAATAATAATAAAGTTCGAAAATTTTTGGTGCCTTAAACTTTTCTGGGTAGATTGGAAGTAGTAATGGCTTCAAAAAGTTTGCATTTCCTCTCCCATTGAGAGCACAATTCCAAGGCCCACCTTAATTATATTACGATACAGGCTTAGAGAGTGTTTCTCCCTATGAAAAAAATTGTTAAGACAATAAACTTGTATGGTTATGATTCATTTAGATATAAAATTTCAATAAATGAGTTTTTATTTTTAAATAACGTTATAAATTTGTAACAATATAAATTCATTGTTCTATTATTTTTTTATGTGGATTGTCCGTTTTAGATGAATATATAACTACGCATGCAACTCTATTTTAATAGAATTTATGAGATAAATTAACTTTGGATACGTTTATGGAAAGATTTCATAAATGTGCCTACATTTTTTGATTTTGTGTTCATCATGCTAGTGAAAAAAATAGAGCTTAAGTAATATTTGTCTTGATTTTTGTTTGTTTAAATCCTTGGACATGACAAATTTTGGAGGTTATTGCATGTGTAGGTAACAATAAAATCTTCTAAGACGTATTCTTAAATAAATCAAGCATTCTCTCAACTACTTGATGTCTTTCTAATTCAAATTGCTATAATTAAATTGCATATCACTCTCAATCATCCACTGCTGAAAAAAGGAACCGATAATGGCATATCGGTATTTTGTATGGTCCATGATGGAAACAAGTCATCGTGGAAAAAAAATAGTTTGAGAACGTGTTGTAACCAAATTTACGTATAAACTCATCCAGCATAACTAAACAATGGGACTTATTCTAATGGGAACTAGGTTGTGAGATGAAACATCTCAATCGTGAAATTTGCTGCCCAAGTCATAGTGTTAGTGCGTTAATTTAGTTAAGTCATTTCCCATCAGCTTAAACATACGGGTCTAATGATAATTAATATGATATTAGAGCTTAGAGATATTTGATTCAAATCCTCTCTTTCATTTTTATCTAAAATTTTTATATATATTACACATATTATATGGTAAAGGACATTTAACATATATACATCCGATAATTGTTATTTGTTCAGATTGCACACAAAGGGGTTTGTCAATATGTCAATTTTAAGTCTTAAATATTATAGTTGAACTCTTTTTTATCCGTTTAAATTTTTTGGTATGATGGTAAAAACATAACATTGGAATGAATAGGATACAAACTAGTGTGTAGTTGATAAATTTTGATTAATACTAAAAGATTTCATTTTAGTTTGAATACAATTTAGTATTATAGAAAAAGAAAAAGAAATTCATTGATTTTACGTTTCAAAATTATAAACAATGTTTGCCTATTTTAAGCATAAAACAGAAGATAAAATCAAAACTAAAATATTTTAAACTTTAAAGAAAGATATTAACCAACATCAACAACACATCCCATTTTTTTTTTTCATCTATCATGAACATTAATGACATATATATATATATATAATCAAATGGTTTAGGAGATTGTCAGAATCTTTTAAGATTGAATATTATATATAAAACTTTGAATTTTACTACTAGTATAGAAAAAAAGTATACTTAGTACTATTCAAATAAAAGTGGAGGTCTAGAATAATTGAAGATCAGTTTATGTCGACAACTACAAAGATGATAATTAAATTCAGTGTAGTATTGTTTACTAGAATCCAGTCAAGATTATGAATCTAGTCAACATTGTTTGTTTGGCTAGACATTTTGATGTTGATCCATTTTATATAGAAACTTAACTTTACAAACTTTTTTTATTATTTTTTTAAATGTTTGAGGAAACTTTACAAACATTTTATTAGCATGTAACTTGTTTTATTGCTCTTGGACGTTATGGGAGCTGTCAGTATTCTCCTTCAACTGGTTGTGGTGGTGTGGTGCATGTGCCTTAGTTAAAGCTGCCGGGACTTATTTGTTGGATTTGGTAGCAAATATCTGCTTGGTCTTTACCCTCATATTTTGTCCAGATTGAAAAAATTGTCAACTTGGGATGTGGTTTTACTAAAGTTTGTTTGTAGGTGCCTAACATAATTCTCTCATAATCTCATTCTTCGGAATCGCATGATCGATATATATATGTGTGTATGTATATATGTATTTATGTATTTTATCTGGATCAAGTAGGATGGAAAAACAAATTTTGGGTGTGCACACCAAGCTCGACTCCATTCTAAATATACCAATCAAATCAAGGACACTCGATGATAAGAAATTACACCAACATCAGAAGATGTTTAGGTTTACCACTCTCCCAATTCAAAATAATTTTGTTGGAAGTAGATGTATATATATGTTAATCGTTCTTCTTTTGATATATGTTTGAGTGAATTGATCATTTAAATATTTTGACAATATACTTATATTATTTAGCAAGTTTGTTAGAGATGTTACTCATTTATTAAACTCGTTTATGCTACCCATTTTGAATATATTGGGTGAAAAAAAATAAATTTGTAGCAATACAAGATTGGATTAGGGTATATTTAGAAATTTATAAAAAAACCATAAATATGGATTAGAAGAAGACAAATGTGTATGCTTTTTGTTATATGTTATGTCGTTCAATGGTGTTAATTTAGTAGCTCAATAGCCACCATTCAAAGATTAGGTCAATTTTTATTTAAATAGGTCAAAATCTAAGTTATGGGTGCTTCCCATTAAAGAACAAAATTAAGTTATGTTGCTGTCTTAATTTTTTAATCGTTGAACAATACAGCTACCACATTTAAAAATGGTGATTAATTATGGGTTGTGGTAGCTTGTTATTGCTAGTTCGGCATGGAAAAGTATGCACAAAAAACTATAAATTTATAATATGCATTTAACATATTTTAATCCTTGAACATTACAATACATTACACAAAAATCGCATCATGGAATCATCATACTGTGTTAAAAGCTTGTTAAATTTTTCAAACATCAATTATTCTCGATCATGTGTATAGAAAGGAGGACTTTTAATTTCAACTCTCTCTTAATATATCTATTAACTAAATGAATGTAGGTTGTTATTATTAATCAAATAATGGTAGATATCGACTACTTTTGTCTAACTTTTCATTCAATTGATGATATTTCATAAACTATTTGGGTTTAAAGTTGACAAAACAATTGATCTTGTAATGGTAAATAAGGTTGAATAAAAAAGTTGGATAAGAATGTTGGATGTCTATTGTTATTCTTATTAATAATAATAAATAATGGTCTTTAATCGGATCAAAGTTTTACTATCACAAGATGAAAAATAATTCTTACTATAGGGAATAACTCTCCCTACATACTGAAATATTGAAAAAAGAAAGAAAGTGAGATTTAAATCTTTATCATATTTTTTTTAATAATGCTATACTATCAAAAAATTTGTCTATATTCATTGCTCAAATGATGTGATTAATTTATATGTAATTACCACATCATCAATTTACCATCTCAAAATTAATATGATAGTCACAAATAAGTTTATTACATTATTTGGACAAAATTTGATAAATGTGATATTATTATTATTATTTTTTTAATAAACAGACACATTTTATTCAAGAAACATATGGAAGTACAATATTAGAAATACACTCTAGCACATAATGAAACTAAAATTGATTTAAATTATTTTTTAAAACCAAAATTGCAAGCCTATAGGTTATCTCATTATCTTTTCTATGAATAAATTGACACTTAACATTGTTAAACGCAAATAACATTGAAAAACTATTTTTAATGAAATGAACTTCCATAGATGAAAAATTTTGAACCTAAATTGCCAATACAAGCATCCGCGCATATGTTTCTACGATTTGAGATCTCAAGTCATAAATCAAAACAAATTTCAAACTCTCTCAAACTGCTACATATTCAACTAGAAAGAGGGTGAAAAAATCAATCATCTTCATGTAGAGAGCACATTTAACAATATCACGATGATCTCAAATAAAAGCTTTAGTCCCTACAAAATTAGACATAGTATCTATTGTTGCATCCACATTCAATTTAAAAGAACTCTTGTTAGGAGATTATCACTTAACATGTAAAACAGAAGAAGATATGACTGAAAGTTTTCTATTATTACCATTTAGCTTTTGGTACTAAAAAAAATAAAAGGTGGCTTCTTGTAGGATTAACTCATCCTTCTGAGGTGCCCCGCCATGAATTATAGTATTTCTATCTCCTCATATATTCCATAAAATCAAAATCCACAACTCAAACTATAATATTAAACCTTTATCATAAATATTAAAATATTTAATATAGTACAATTTACAAGCTATATAATCATTTTTTTCCCAAGAAAAACATTTCCATCTACTTTGGATATATTTAGAGGTTCATCTTCGTTTTCTCAACTCGTAAGCTTTTGTCAACCTACAAAAATTTATCATAAACTGTACAACTGTTTTATTAAACCTCATCATATGACATGCAACTCTACATATAAATAAAAATCTTTCATTAGATTACAGACAATTTTATCCATAAATTTAATACCTAACTTCACAAAGTCTACGTCGGCAACGAAAAGTTAAATCATTCCCTCCAATCTAGTCTATGTATCAATTAGACATTGTTTTTCCTTAAAAAATTGTTTGTTTTCGGGGACAAGGATATTCCGAACAGAAATCTCGAGGATAATTGTGGGACATGGTATCCCACTTGCCAACCAGACCGTCTCTCATGGAACCCACGCACGTACATCCGCCGCACAAAACGACACGGCACACTGGATCCGAATCCGGACGTTGGATCCGAGATCCGGGAATCAAAATCAGAACTGCAAAGGCGGTGGAGCGTAATCCATAATATTTTCATATGGAGGGAAGGGTGTTTTGGTCATTTTGAGTGAACAAAACGCGCCGGATAACAAGCCTCGTGATTGAGAACTCAGTTTTCTTTTGCAGATCGAGAGGAAATTGCCGTGGGACCCACAACTGTCGCTTTTGGTCGGTCTTCTTGCATTCATTGAATGAATCTATATATATTCATTATTATTTTTCCAGAATCCGACACCAAATAACATCTATCCAAACTTACTAAGATTGTTTTAAAAATATATATTTTTATCATATCATAAAAAAAAATATATCTAATAAATTTAATAACTTTATTAATTAAATAATTAAATTAATTTTAACAACTATTTTTATATTCAATTTAATAGATATAATTAATGGATAAAATTATTTAAACATATATTTTAAATTTTATTGAATTTATTAAAATTAAATACTACATATATAATCAAATCAGGATTATCGAGAATTACAAATTTATACAGTAAAATAATATCCGAATTTGTACTTTTTTGAAATACAGAAGCTAAGATCAGATAGCGTTTGGGTAGATACTTAAATTTTGATGAAAAATGCTAAGATCAAAATTTTGTTGAATAAAACTACGATCAAACACCACGTGTATGTCCAAACTTTTATTTTCACAATAACGAAGAAAACCTCTCAGCAACAGTTTGAAAAATTGACATATTGAAATCAAATCAACACTCATCAACGTGAAAGGGGAGGCACATTACCAGTTATTCAACGAAGGGTGGATCCGGAGTATTTTAATTATTTTAAACAAATGAAATAATATAAAATGTAAAATGCAGTAATAATAATAATAAAAGTGAGTGATTATTCAAAAAGCCCACAAAAGCTGACAAATTTACTGAGAACGACCACTTGAGCTTGGCACTTTCGATTTTTGCAGTCTTTTGTTCACTTCTCTCTCCTTTTCACAAACACAAATCTAGTGTTTATACAAACTCGCAAAAGATGAAGTCAAGATAGCAAAAATAAGAAAATAGAACCTTTTTTGCTTTTGTGTGTAACATGATTCTCATTTTGACCACATCTTTTCCTCTTTAAAAGACTTTGATAAATTTTTCAGAAAGATCAACATCATTTGAACACTGTTGTTTATCTTGATTCTAAATCTAAATTTGTCTTGATTCTAATTGTTGAGACTTGAAGAGAAGAAGTTTTGAATGTATTAACATATACTCAAGTTAGCTTATAACATGGTATATTGGATTGTAAGCATTTTTACCTTACTCAAACACTTCTAGATAATTAATATACTTTTTGAAATCAATTAACAATATTATTTACTTTGTTTTATTTTTTTCAATAATCCAAAAATCCCGAAAATCAGTAAACAGATTCGAGTTTAAAATTGCAACTTCCACTTAGCCCTATAATATTTGGAAAGTATGTCTAACTATTCTTACTAATCACTTATAAGTTATTTACTTTGTTTATTTACAAGTGTCTAATAAGTTTATTTATTATTATTTTTTTTTTCAAGTGTTTCATGGCCTTCCCTAAGTAATAAAATTTCTTATTTACATTTAAGTAGGCATGATTATTTATCGATAACAAATTAACATTAACTACTCAAATATCAAGCAACGTTTAACAAAATCAAATACTTTAAATCAATCAAATCCTTCGAGAGAAAATCTTAAAACAATAAATTCTTTTTAAAACAGCTCCCAAAACATGAAGCGATCTAGCAACAAATAAAATACATTGATCACAATTGGACATCAATCCTACAAACTAAGGCATTAGCTCTCTAAAACTTGTAAATACATGGGGTGAAACTCAAAATCTCATCACTAAAACAAACTTAATTTAGTAAACAGAAAATTGGTAATAAAACCTCAAGCATAAAAAATTTTTCAGAAAACTGTCTTACAGTTGATACGATGACACAAAGTAATGATAAAATTAAAAGAAAAAAGAAAACATCAATAAAAAAAATAAGAAAAAAAAAAGGAAATAAGTCCATCTCATCACATACATGTTTCCATTTTCTCTTCAAACACATACATGGTTCCGTTTCTTTTTTTCGCCCTCTCTCCGTAATTAAATCTCATCTAGCCTTTGTTTCTTCCTCCAACACTTTCCAATAAATAAAAAACATGTCCACCTTCCCATCCAATTACACACCCCCACACTCCCCCACACAAACACATAAACAAGCCACTTCCCCTCTCTCTCTCTCTCTCTCTCTCTCTCTCTCTCTCCATTCACTTGAAAATCTTTTCCTCTCTTGTTTAGAAATCAAAAACATTCATTTTGTTTTGTTTTTTCTTTTTTTTTTTTTTTTTTAAAAAGAAGAGTGGTCCAATCCAATCTCTCCTACAAAATTTGTCAGTTTCTTCTTCCCCTCTGAAGCAAAAAAAAAAATCAAAAACAGTATCACCAATGGAGAAGCAGCTCCAGCTGCCACAATACCACCTCCCTCTTCGTCTGCTTCTTCTGCCAACAATACGGTGCGTCGTTTTGTAGTCTTTCTCTGTCTCTCTCTGTGTGCAAAATGTGGATGTCGTCAACGTGATCTATCTGTCTATCTATCCTTGGATCACTCTCACTCTGTCAGGTACATTCATCTTTACTTCCAATCTTCTACTTCTTCAACCTGCATTTCTTCTCTTTACACTCTAAGTAACTTGTTTATCACTTCTTATACACTTGAATATATATATATGTATGTATGTATGTATGTATATATTTTTTGTAACATATAAAAATTTGTGGTCTGTAACATATTTTCTTTTACATATATATATTTATATTCTTTTACGTTTGTTTTTGTATTTATTTATTTTTTAATTTGTTGTGTTTTCAGTGAGATTGATTTTTAAAATATAACTCTATATTTAATTAGCTTCGAAAAAAAAAAAAACTCTAGATTTAATTAAGCTTGAATGCGACTAAATGCGTTTATTGATGCGTTTAATTTCAATATTGTTTGTTTGTGTAAAACTAAAAAACTTAAAGAAAAAGGGGATAGATTTTGCATTTCAAGTTAGGTTTTTTCTTGTACTCTATGTCAGTTTTTGTAACTTTTTTTTTTTTTAGTTATTTTTAAATTTTTTGAGATCTTTGAAGCTTGATTGATGCATTAATTTTCAAGAATATAGTAGATTTTTTTTTTTAAAAAATAAATATAAATAAAAAAGGAGCTTGATTAGTTTTGATATGTAAATTTTAATTTTTTTATTTACTAATTATTTACTTTCAATGTGTAATTTGCTTCAAATCATGCAATGTAGTATAATTTACTTTATATTTTCTCTATAATTCTTGAAAATTTTTGTTCTAGTTTTTGGTTTTTATATTTTCTTGGCTTTTAAGGGTTCTTTTTTTAGTTTTTGTTTTCACTGTTGAAGTGATGCATTTTCGTGTGCTGTGTTTGAAGAAAAATTTTATTTGTTTGCTTGTTAGGGTATGCATATATTGCTTGAGTGACTTGAGAGATAGTGTTAACTTCCTTTTGTTGTTACCTTTTTTCACTTTATTTAAAATGGGAATTTTTGTTTTTGCATTGCTAGCGTGTAATTTGAGTGGTTTCTGTAAAGGTTTTTGGTTTTAGTCGTGGTCTGTAATGGCATTGAAAGTTTCATGTCGACGTGTAGGAAAGGGTTTAAATTCGACTTCTCACATGGAGCAGTACGAAATATTGGAGCAAATTGGGAAGGGATCTTTCGGTTCAGCTCTTCTTGTGAGGCATAAACATGAAAAGAAGAAGTAAGAATAATGTGTAAAATGGCTTTCGTTTACTTGTTTTGTTGCTTTGGAGGATTTTGTGATGAGAATGATAGTTTAGTACAATGTTGTGATTTACCTTCGATTTTGCTCTCGTGTTGTTTTGTGTTGTGCGTTTAAGGTATGTGTTGAAAAAAATACGTCTTGCCCGCCAAACTGATAGGTCACGGAGATCTGCACATCAGGAGGTTTGTATTGTTTTGTTATTATTTGTCATAATCAATTGTTGTGATTTCATGTTGACATTTCCGCTGTTTCCATCTATTTGTAATGAAGGTAGATATAAACATACTGAAAATTTTTTAAAAAGAAAAAGGTAGATATGTAGATTATTGTTGCTTATTTTTTCGTATTAGAAAAAGAAAATTACTCTTAAGATATTGGCTGTGCAAAGTTTTATCTTTACATAAGTATTCAAAGGTTTAAGTTATGGTTGCAAAACATATAAATTGATTTTAATTACAGTTATTGGAATTTTTAGTTGGTCTCTACAATTTGCATTCTTGATATGGATTTATGGATTTCAAACCCTTCTTGTTCTGTTTCATCCAGATGGAGCTCATTTCAAGAATACGAAATCCATTTATTGTGGAATACAAAGATTCTTGGGTAGAAAAGGTATGTTATGCATGTAAAGATTTAATAGTCTGAGCTGTGAGATGAGTGTTCCATACTGCGGCATGTGGCCTAACTTTGGATGTTTTTGTTGCCTTTACTCTCAGGGTTGTTATGTATGCATAATTATAGGTTATTGTGAAGGAGGAGACATGTAAGTTTTTGTTTTTATTGATGTTAAGAGTTGTAACACATAGGTCATTCTGCTCCGACTCGAGCCTTGTAATATATCAACAATTTATGCTACGCTCGTTATTGTTTACAGGGCAGAAGCTATAAAGAAAGCCAATAGCACTCTCTTTGCTGAAGAGGTTTTTTTTTTTCCCTTGACACTCCTTGGAAAATTCGTTTTTTTTTCCCTTACTACAAATTTTCTTTACTTGTTCCACATTTACACTTTGGAGAAACCTTAGCATCTGATATCAATTATTGGACATTTTTCAGAAACTCTGTAAATGGCTTGTTCAACTACTGATGGCACTTGACTACTTGCATGTAAATCATATTCTTCATCGTGATGTCAAGGTTAGTAGCATGTTTTTGGTTACTTACAGTTAAGACTATTAGCATCCAATATCTCTGAAGTTGCTTCATACTAAAAGGTATATTTTGAATCTTTCAGTGTTCTAATATCTTCTTGACAAAAGATCGTGACATTCGCCTAGGTGAGTTGATGTTTTGTGTCTCATACTTTTTTTGAAGGTGAGACCATAATTTAATTAACAACCGATTCACACTCATGCAGGTGACTTTGGGCTTGCCAAAATTTTGACTTCTGATGATCTTGCTTCCTCCGTAAGTAACTTGCATTAAATTAACATTTCTAATTTTAAGCTTCTGCTTGCCTTTTTTTTTTCCAACTTCATTAGCAATAATTACTGTATTGTAATTCAGGTTGTGGGAACTCCCAGCTACATGTGTCCTGAGCTTCTTGCTGACATACCTTATGGTTCGAAGTCAGATATATGGTCTTTGGGTAAGTTCTCTACTTACGCTTGTATCTGTGCCAGTATATTTGCAAAGTTATTAGGTGTTTGGTGTGTTACAGAGTTCAGTGCTTTGTATCTGTTAATATATCTTGAAAATCTGTTATCCAGGATGCTGTATATATGAAATGACTTCACTTAAGCCTGCCTTTAAAGCGTTTGTAAGTTCTTGGAGCCTTCTTATTGCTTTTTAATTAAAGGTTGTTAATTATGATAAATAAAATGAAATAAATACTGGCTCTACGCCTCTACCCTATTAGGTAATTGAAATCTTGTTTTGATACACAAGGGAACAACATAAATACCTCTGTGGATTTACTTTTATTATGATTAAGTTTTATATTGACACAAATAAACCATAGCTTATTTGAAAACGTAAGAGCTGCCAAGCTAATTTCAGATGAACTGAGGTTTATGGAGTTTGGTATCAAGTACTGGATGATAAATTTTGAATTATATTACCAAAACTCTGGCTGTTCTCTCTTATGTCTTTGAAATCTGCATTTTTTTGTTTTAATAATTTTCTGTCTTGAACAGGATATGCAAGCACTCATAAACAAAATAAATAAATCAATAGTGGCTCCGCTTCCAACAAAATATTCTGGTGCTTTGTAAGTCCTGTCCTTGTTCTTCTATGCTTAATTAGACACTTTGCATGTGAGTTACAAGATGACATCTTCGTAAATGAATATTCGTGCTTGCTCTATAAAACATTCTCTAGTGCCATGAACAGTCAAACTCAATGATTCGTAGCAAGATGGCCTGAGCACAAGTTGATGTGGCAAACAATTTTAGGGTAGTTAGTCAGATTTGGAATACATATTGCATTTCTAGTTTAATATTACATGAATTTTATATAAATATATGTGAATATGACTCGTATAAAATGAATGCCGTTGATTAATCATGTTGCTCAAATTTGTTTTCAGTCGAGGTCTTGTTAAAAGCATGCTGCGGAAAAATCCAGAACTTAGGCCAAGTGTACGTATACTTCTCTTCTAAACTACATATACAGATCTACTATACAAAGAGCATCTACACAAGTGACAACATCAAAAGAATAATGTTTAAAGTTCTTTTTGATGGATTCAGTTCAGGGTGGTATATGTTATATGTAATGTTAGTTCTTACATGTATATTCCGGTATGCCATGTTGGTGCTTCTGTTCTACCCTTCTATTATAATTCCAATTTGAATTATCCTTGGTAAGGTAGGAAAATGATATATTGATAGGAAATTATGATATGAAACGCAAGTCTCATTCTCTCTCTCCTGCTCTCACTTTTATTTTTCTTTCCAATAAAGTGAAATGCAAACATAATTTTATTATTATTATTGTTTAAAATATATATGCTAGTAAATAAACATGCCTTTGGGGCTAGGTATTGAGTTTGACTAGGTGACTGCAGTATTGATGATATCTAGCTGACACTTGTGATTATAATGACCAGAGAGGTGGAAATACCATAGAGGGATACCATTGAAAAAGCATGTCTTTTGCTTTTCAAAACAATAATTTCAAAGTTTTTAAGCTTTTTAAATTTTCAAGCTTGTCTTCTAATTATGTGTGTTTCCAAAAGCAAGCATGTCTTGCAAAAGGCATAGGACTGGTACCTAAAAATATCAGTAGTTCTTTGAGTTTCATATTAAAAAGCAAGAAATTACTAGCAACCTTTGAACTAAACTACACATTTTTTACTAGAAATTACTGACCCGTAGCCTAGATCTTTTGCTGAAGCCTTTTTTTTTTTTTTTTATAAAAAAAACATGTTTGTGTTTGGGCGAAAGGTATATTTTTATCTGTCAAATTATATATAAAAAATGAAAACCAACTCAAACCATAGTCTATGTATCTTAGTGTGAGTGCCTGTAACAACTCATATCACAGAACCAAAAATGTTGAGTTTTCTTTGATTTAACTATAATCAGTTTACTTGCACACCCTTACAACCGAAAGCATTGATGTGCCTCTTGCAATATGATGGTAACACTCTTGTGTCGTGATGTGGCATCTTCTTTTTGTCAATGATTTTGGTTCATGATTGTGCCTCCTATGGTACATATTTTGTCTTAGTATTTTCCTCTCACTTGAAAGTTCTAATATGGCAGGCTGCAGAACTACTTAGGCACCCACATCTTCAGCCTTATGTTCTAAAAGTTCATCTGAAAATCAATTGCCCTCGGCGCAATTCTTTATCAGTCCATTGGCCTGAATCCAATTACATAAGGAAAACAAGATTTTCAGAGCCAGATGATGTTCCCATCCCTTATAGGCAGAAGCGACACTCTTACAGCAATGACAGAAATTTGAATCCAAGTATATCAGGAGCTGAGCAGGATTCTTTGTGTTCTACTAAAGGAATACATAGTAACCCAGGTTATTTGAGTCGAAGGCTATCAGCATTGTCAATTGATAGCAGTGATGAAGGAACCGTTATCTGTAAGCCGATTGCTTCAAAAACTTCGAATGTCGCCAAGACCGCAAAACTTACTCCACCAAAAACTGCTGCTACTCATAGGAGAAAGACAGATGCCGTGAAAAATCGTGAATATGTAAGAACACAAAACTTCCTCTCTCTCTCTCTCTCTCACTCACACAGGCGAGTGTACACATGAATTTTCCTAGTTTTCAGTAGTTCTTACATGTCATTTCCTTATTTTTCCAGCATCCTGTGTCACACACTCCAATAAAGAAGGCTGTCACGGCAACTCGCAGAGCATCTTTGCCATTGCCAAAAAAAGCTGCAGTTCATAACTCCCCTTGCAAGCCTAATATTGGTATCCTTCACCATGTAAAATCTCCAGATGTTTCTGTTAACGAGCCTCGAATCGACAAAATAGCAGAATTCCCATTAGCTTCATATGAGGATGCTTTCTTTCCGATTTGTAAAAATTCACCAACCTCAGCAAAAGGCTCATCCAGCTCACCACGATATGGTGATCATTCGATCACAAAAGACAAGTGTACAGTTCAGATATTCGATAAAGCCTCTGTCAATCCCACATTTACTGATGCATGGCAGGGAATTCAACGTAGCATGTTTCAGGTGAATGAAGGGGATGGAAGCAACTCCTCTGATCAAAATGCAACTGCAGGGGCGTCAAGCCGCACCTCATCAGACACAAGACGTCGCAGGTTTGATACCTCATCATACCAGCAGCGGGCCGAAGCTTTGGAAGGGTTGCTTGAATTTAGTGCAAAATTGCTGCAACAGGAAAGGTATGATGAGCTTGGAGTGCTACTAAAGCCATTTGGACCCGGAAAAGTTTCACCAAGAGAAACTGCAATCTGGTTGACTAAGAGCTTCAAAGAGAACACCGCCAAGCAAGAAGATTGATACCATTGATCCGCTGTCAAGGTGTGTACCATATTTGTAGTTTTAACAAAACGTTTTAGATTCGAGTGTATCCCTTTTTTGTCAATGATCCACATCGAGAGGCACTAGGCACTTATGCGAACGCTAATTGGTAGGTTTTTAGCAGACTTTCATGCCCATTTCACATTCCAAATGTCCCAAATTTCACGATTCTCGAACACACTGATGTTATTTATTGTATAATATGTCATGGTTACAAGTTAGTTTAAGTTCCCATAATTGTATTTTGGCAGATAGTATTGGCTAAAAATGCAGTAACTAAACATCTACTATGTAATCTTGTATCTTTCTGAACATTTCACTGTACTATTTATTCAATACTTAAGTCTCTTTTCCATCTATCTACCTGAAGCATTAAAAGAATAAATATTGTTGTTATTGTTAGTCATTTACCGGTTAAAAAATCTTATACATGTATGCTATCTGCACATTCAAAAAAAAAATGTTTAGGACTATTGGTTTTGTAACACCGTGGAACCAATTTTGTAATGTTACAAAATTAGACATTGTTGTAATATTATAAAGCTGATCCCTGATGTTACAAAATCAATTATTTTGAAAATATTTGTCCAGGACCACCTGAAGAAGCACCAGAAATGAGGTAATGTTAATAAACACAGATGAAGAGAGTATTCTAACTGAGTAGTTGGGAAGGCTCCAGCAAGATAAAAAAGGAATCTTTGGTAGTGATCTTTCAAGGAGCGGCAAGTGGCTTAAATTTAGAGTAATATTTGCAGGCCTTGCACAACATATGATAACAGTAGACCACAAACCCACTTGACAAAAAGAGACAGAAAATACAAAAATTTAATATAAAGTACGAATTCCGTAGTCAACCAACATGATCAAGTTCAAGGTGTGTATATATATATAATAAAATGACCAAAAACACATGCAGCAAATCCATAACAGAGTTCTAGTCTAGTCTTTTGATAGAGAGATGCGAAAGGCAAGCAAATGGATGGTAAATTTCTTGTTGGGAAAAAAGGAGGAGAAAGCCAAGAAGAAAGACATCATTTTTCTTGAAGAGAATATGGGAAATTCAGCTGCCATTGTGCCATCAAGTCCAAAAATCCGGCGAAGGTGGAGCTTTGGAAGGTCATCAAGGAAAGAGAAAGCTCACAGGAGCAGTAAGTCTCTTGACTTGATCACTACAAACCACCCTGTTGTTTTAAAAACCATTGCGGACTTGGAGAAACAACAGCAACAGAATAAGGCATTGGCTGTGGCAGTTGTGAGAAGTACTGGTGTTGAAACAGTGGCTTTGACACCAAAGCAGGAAATTGATGAAGCAAGTGGAGCAGTCATTTGCAGTGTTGTTCAAGATTCAGCTGCCACCAAAATTCAAGCCTTTTTTCGTTCTTACTTGGTACTACTAATTCCAACTTTTTTTACTTATTGATGGAAAAATTCGTGATTACTTTCATACGAAATAATTACAAGTGTCAAATGAATATTTATACATTAACAATTACATGGGTGTTTTAGATGAATATTTATACATTAACAATTACAAAAAGCTTCCAAATGTTTGACATTTTTTCAACCACATTCTTCTAATTTTAAATTTAGATGAAAATCCATTTATTGCGTTATCAAAACCATTTTTATAGTTTTAAATTTTGATTAAAATAACTTCGTATTGTTTAGAGGATTGGTTTTGAGAAAGAATCATAACTCAAATTTTTTTTTGAGAGTCTCCCTTATCATACTTATAGTATCTAAATTGTAAATGACACCCAAAAGAAAATTTGTTACCACAAAATGAAATAAAAATCACAAAGTAACATAAACCACCTCTATATTCATGTTTACTTGTTCTTTTCATTTAGTCTAAAATGGAGTTTTAATGACGTCAAACAGGCAAGGAAAGCCCTGTATGCTTTAAAGGGACTAGTGAAGTTGCAAGCATTGGTAAGGGGTCACCTGGTGAGGAAACAAACAACTGCAACTCTCAGGCAGATGCATGCTTTAATGACAATTCAAGTTAGAGCTCGATTTCACAGAATTCAGATGGCTGAGGAGGAAACACAGTTTGTCGTTAAAAGCCAATCTTCAAGATACAAAAACATCTCTCATGCCAATGGATACAAAACACCACTTAGAGTTAAGTCTAGTTTTTTCCATCTCGTATATTGTTCTAATCATTTTGCTGTGCGATTTGTATCCTACAATTTTCGTTGTTTTAATGCTGGTGTTAAGTCAGTTTTTTGAAATTACTTATTTTTAAAAAAATATAATTATAATGTGATCAGATTTCTAGAGATTCTAATAGTAAAAGTCTGCTAAGACATAAGATTAAATATCATTATATATGATCCAGACATATTGATAAATGTATATGATAGGATTCAAACTTTAATATTTTAATCACATATCTGAAGTAGTATGCTAATTATTTGAATTATGAATAATTGTGATTATGAAATTTACTTCTGAAAAATAGTTTTGAAAATAAAACAAGGACCGGCTCATTCATAGAATTTGAGGATGCTTTTATTTTAAGAACAAGTTCTATAACCAAAACAGTAAAAATATACAAAAGTAGTAAACATTTGCGGTTTTTTTCCCTTTACATAAAGTAAAGAGATGGTATTCCAATCTCACTGGAATATTTAATGATTATGTAGAAAGGTATCTTCTTGTATCAAGGGGAGTAGTAGATATCTTTGGATTATAAAAATAAATATCCCAATAGCATATGTAACAATTGATCTTATTAGATTTCAACAGAACTTTTACGCAATTGGTGTCGATATTTTTATAAATAAGTATTATACATTAATATTAAAAATTAACACAGTGGAGTTTTCTATTCTTCAATTGCTAATTTGGAACATGCTCATTGAGTGTACAGCAAGCAGCTGATTTCAATGCTTATAAAGCACATGGAGTTTCAAAGAGCAAAAATGGTTATTTGGATCATTCACAAATCAACAAATTAGAGCAAGGAGTTGCCGCATATTTTTCAGGAGATGTTTCATTCTCTAAAAGAGAACACCAATATGAGGAGTTTTCTTCCTCTACAACTCACAACACTCCCCGGCACTATTATCACGAAACCCCCAAAATAATTCCAGGAAGAGCCTCCATCAGTGGTCAGAAACCAGATTATCTACTTCCTCTGCCTCACCATGACCAATTATTCTTGCCAAACTACATGGCCAACACTGAGTCATCAAGGGCCAAGGTCAGGTCACAGAGCGAACCCAAACAACGACCCGGATCAAACATGAAGGCCAAAGGCACACGAACGGCTTCGATGGATAGAACTGGTGTTCTGCTGGTTACTCAAACTCAATCTCAAACACAACGCTCCTCTCCACGATTATGTAACGGAAACCAAGATCCCTGGTTTGTCAAGCTCTATCGATCGAAAAAGTTCAGAAAGGCCAGTGAATCTGATGCCAATAGCACCACCAGTCATTCAAACTACGAGAACTCTGTTATGGTATATGAGGTAAAATTAAAATACAAGATTTCATTGCTGGATTCTGTCAAAATGTTTGGCTCTCTAATTTCTTGATATATTTGACTGCAGCCACATGTGACCATGTATTAATTGGCTTGGCACTTCGATATCAAGCCAGCAATTGCAGGACTTAAGAACAAATGAGATACAAGATAGCATATCTAAGCTTCAAATGGAAGAACAAGTTGATATGATGCCATGGATGCAAACTAGAAATCTAAAATTGCTAACTAATTAATCAAGTTTCACTGTAAGCAAATCCTGAATTGTGGCTAGCTACTGGCAACAATCAAAACTACCAGTCTAAAGTTTTCATATTTGGTCAGGAAGCAGAGCAGCTACGAAGTTCAAACATACGGGAATAGATGAAATCTGGAAAAGAAAATCAAAACTGATACAACTTTCCAAAATATATATATATATATAAACTAAATAATCATTCGGCATTTTCAATCAGTTGCTCTAAAATCAATCCACATAAGCATATGAGATGAATGTTTTTGAAAGCTGTGTATATGTAATGCATACACACATTATACTTTTTGTTTACATTCATTAAAAAATGAGGCAGTAACATTTTACATCAACAATTCAAAAGTACACAGTAAATCAGTTAGCAGTCGACAGAGATAGGAATACTATAGGACAACTTCTAAATGACCTTGGTAAAAATAGATCGTACACACTTTAATAACAAAGCTGTACGCATCATTGCATAATTATTTATTATGTTAAGATACAATATTTCGCACTTACTGGACCAATCCAAAATTGTATGGGAGGACAGACTCTACTTTGTAGTCTCCCTTATCCATATTGGAGCCAGCCTCACCACTTTTTTCCCAAAAACAGCCAATTTTGGGATTCCAAATAGCTTTAAAAAAGTCACATGGGAAATAGAGAATATAATATGTATCAAGGTAAATACTACTGTAGTAGAAGACTGAACCTTGTTCGATCACTCTCCATTCCCCATTTGTAAATGAGAACTTGTTTCAGATGAAAGCACACAGCCTGTTAGGGATACCTAGATCTCTACTGGCAGCAATGTGCTCACTAGTTTAATGTCTTGTGGAAGGCAACCTGTAAAGGCAGCAAAATGGAAGTCAAGATGATGAATACAGCCATACTATTCGGAGCTGAACAATTTTTATAATTTATAGCTACATCACGACACGTTGGCAATACTTGAAAAAAAATATATGATGGCACTAAGGTTAGGCTTTTGGACTCAAACTAGCACATCCTTGTTTTGATCAGAACTTCCACTTAGCTTTAAAATGGGTCATATTTTCACAAGTTCAGGATGAAACCCTGAAATCCAACTCTTGTTAGGATCAAACCTGAAGTAAAGTCATATTATCAAGGCTGAAGTAGTCTATCAAGAGTACAAAGTCACTACATATACATATATATCTGCTTAAACATACTTTCTTTACTGGGGCAGGTTTGATAGAGATATAACCTAAGGAACGAATTTTAGTTTGAAAAAACCTGAAATTTAAGAACTGTAAGGCATACGTTTAGACAAGAAAAATGAAATCACATACAGAAGTCGAAGTTTTCAGCAGCTCTCTTATGGCCATTGTGGCATAACATGAAGCAGGAAGGGTTAAACCCAACTTGAGAGCCAACTGGCCTTCCTGAGAATTAGATTCATGCAAGGATTTGACTTGTGTCACCCCGACTTCTCTGCCACTGTCAGCCACACTGTTGTCTGTTGAATGTTTCATATTTTTGGCGCTTTCTGATTGCTTCGTGCAATCAACAAGATCTTTTTCCTCATTTCCATTGGTTGATTCATGTTCTTCAACTATGTCCATAGGTCCAGATTTTGCAATTTTGTCCAAGTCTGTCTCCGCTAATGGTTCGTTACCATCTGTGTATCTGAGTAATTCCCTGCACCAGCAGAAGCAACAACATTAGTTGACAGTGTTTCCTAAATATGTACAACAGTAATACTTAAAGGGAAAGATAAACATAGGGGAAAGAAAACGAACAACCATACCATTGAAAGTTCATTGGTTTCTGCAAAACTCGCCTATAACTTCCGGTCATACTAGTAATTGAAAATTCCCTAAAACGAAGCATGCATATATCCAGTTAGAAAATAAAAAGGCAAAAAAAAAAATAAGCTCACAGAAGAAAGAGAGAGACATAGAGGGAGGAAAAGTTTAAGCAATAATTTGAGGCACACATTGTCAACATACTTGGCATTATGTACACTCTCTGTCAAGTTGATTGCATCCTGGTCAATACGAATAAAACAAGAATTAACACCAAAATAAAAAATAACTATTTTTTATTAAAAAAAAAATTTCAGGGTTCTAGCACAAAATTTCCCTATTTTTTGAGTTGTAATAAAAATTAATTAAAAATGTTGAATTATGTGTAATTATGTAGCTGATTTTATGCTTGTTTCCTAGTTTAGAGATTTATTGTTATTTCCTAGTTTAGAGATTTGTTAGCTATTTTGTTTCTTACTAATTAGAGATTCCTATAGTTTAGGGATTGTGATTATCTTTCCTTTAGAAGGCTACCTCTTTTGTATATATATATATGTTGTTATTGACTAGAAATAATATGACACAGAAAAATTTCCTCTCAATATTTTTCATGGTATCAGAGCTACCCTAGTCACTGTTTTTTCTTTCCATAGCCGTCCTAAGTTAGTTCTTCATCTACTACCTTTGCCGGCAGCACTCAACACTGTTTTTCCGGCAGTTTTTTATCAGACATTTACTGCTTTTCCAGCAGCACTCAACACTGTTTTTCCGGCAGTTTTTTATCAGACATTTACTGCTTTTCCGGCAGCACTCAACACTGTTTTTCCAACAGTTTTTTCATCAGACATCTACTGCTTTTTTCCGGCAGCATTTGGCAATATTCATCAGCCATCTGAGCCTTTATTGCTGCTCTTTCCGACAGTAAACACTAATTTCTTACTTTTTTTCATCAGTAAACTCATTAGCTGCTTCACTTGTGCCTTTGCTGCCCACACAGCCCGCTCTTGTTTAGCATTGTCATTCTGTCGCACTTTGTTGCCTTACCGAGTGAAGGTGGTGGAGCAGAATCGGTTGTGCACATTCAGGAGCAGTTGGATCAATTGCAGAAAATGGTTTCAATTCTAAATGCCTCAGTGGTTGGTATTGGATCTGTTGCTACTAAAGGTACATTCTCTACCGCTTTGAATGTGAAGAAGGAGGTCCCAGGAACTTGGATTGTGGATTCAGGAGCAACTGACCACATGACAGGTGATGTTAGGGTGTTTAGTACTTTTGAACCATGTCAAGGTAATTTTACAGTGAAAATTGCAGATGGTTCACTTTCCAAAGTCACAGGATGTGGTACTGTGATTATCTCAAAAACTTTAACCTTAAAGTCTGTGTTATATGTTCCCAATTTAGATTGTAACCTTCTATCTATTTCAAAGCTTACTCATGATGAAAAGTGTGTATCTAAATTTTTTCCCACTTATTGTGTGTTTCAGGACATGATTTTAGGGAAGACAATTGGAATTGCTGAGATACAATCTGGTCTCTATCTAATCAAAGCTGAAGCCTCTAAGGGTATACAAGGTCATTCTGCTGAGTCTAAGGTATTGTGTCCTAAGTCTATATCTGAGTCTCTGTCTAGGTCCAATAAAGAGAGTGCTATTATGTTATGGCACTATAGGTTAGGACATCCAAATTTCTTGTATTTAGAGAAGTTGTTTCCTAACTTATTTCATAATAAAAGTTCAAAAAATTTTCATTGTGACTTTTGTGAATTATCAAAGCATACTCGTTCTGTGTTTCACCTTAGTAGCTACAAAGCCTCAAAACCTTTTACATTAATTCATAGTGATGTCTGGGGACCATCTAGAGTTCCTAACATCACTGGGGCGAAATGGTTTGTCTCATTTGTTGATGATCATACTAGAGTCACTTGGATTTTCCTAATGAAAGAAAAGTCTGAGGTCACCAATATTTTCAAAAACTTTAATTCAATGGTTAAAAATCAGTTTCAAACTAGAATTCAAGTTTTTAGGTCAGATAATGGGAGAGAGTTTGTTAACCAAGGGTTGAGAGAGTATTTTTTGAGTGAGGGGATTGTTTACCAAACCTCCTGTGTCGACACACCTCAACAAAATGGGATCTCTGAGAGAAAAAACCGACACCTGTTAGAGGTAACCAGGTCATTATTGTTTTGTATGAGAGTGCCGAGTCGTTTTTGGGGTGAGGCTGTTCTCACAGCTGTGTATTTGATTAATAGACAACCCTCTAGAATATTACAGTTTAAGACTCCATGTCAAACCCTGCTTGAAACATATCCTCACACAAGACTCATATCAAACATTCCTCTTTGTGTTTTTGGTTGCACAGTGTTTGTGCATATTCAACCACATTATAGGGGTAAGCTTGATCCTAGAGCCATTAGGTGTTTATTTTTGGGTTATTCACCTACTCAAAAAGGGATATAGATTCTACAATCCAGAAACTAAAAAGATTCATGTTTCTCTCGATGTTACATTTTTTGAAGATCAATCTTTTTTCCCTCAAACTAAAATTCAGGGGGGGAGTGAGAGTGAATTTCAGTTTTTGGATGATATTGGTGATCCTCACAGTCATGTTCCTGGTGCACATTCATTTCCTATAGGGTGTGATCCTCACGGTCATGTTTTCCATCCTCATCGTCTTGTTCCTGGTGCAAATTCGTCTCCTATAGGTCTGTCTAGTCCCATCGGTGAGTCTCAATTAGAGTCTTCTTATAATGTGCCTGAAATTCCTCAGTTTGAATCCAATATGTCTCCTATACACCAACAATCACAGTCTTTTGACTCTCCTCAAACTTCTGATCATCCAGAAATGACATCTAAGTTCCAAGCAGAACCTATTGTATACTCGAGGAGGCCTAAGGAAAATAAAAATGGGTTCAACAAGATTGAATCTCAGCAAGACCAGGCGTCTCAACCGAAATTAGTCCACACACCTGATCCTAACATTGAACCCTTGAGTGATTCTACCACTAGCCAAAATACCAATCAGATCAGTGAGGAAGTTTCTTTTGATGATGAAGGACCAATTGCCCTAAGAAGACCAGTAAGAGAGTGTAGAGCGAGACCGCTTTACCCATTGAGTAAGTACGTATCCTATGAGGGCCTTTCAGCTAGTTACAAATCTTTTGCTCATAATATTTCTCAAGTACTTATTCCAGCAAACATTCAAGAGGCCATGTCAATGCCAGAATAGAAGAATGTTATTATGGAAGAACTAGGAGCACTTCAAAGAAATAAAACCTGGGAAATTACAGAATTACCGAGAGGTAAAAAGGCTGTGGGGTGCAAATGGGATTTTACAGTGAAACATAAAGCAGATGGCAGTGTAGAACGTTACAAGGCCAGATTGGTGGCTAAAGGGTTTACACAAACCTATGGAATTGACTATGAAGAGACGTTTGCCCCAGTTGCTAAGCTGAACACAATCAGAGTTCTTCTATCCTTAGCAGTTAATCTGAACTGGAAGCTTCATCAGATGGATGTTAAGAATGCCTTCCTAAATGGTGAACTAGCAGAGGAAGTTTATATGGAAGGTCCTCCAGGTTTAGAAAATCTGTATAGAGACAAAGTCTGTAAGTTGAAAAAGTCTCTGTATGGGTTAAAACAGTCCCCTAGAGCATGGTTTGACAGGTTCACAAGGGCAGTAAGAAGGTTTGGCTATACTCAATGTCAAGCTGACCATACTTTGTTTGTTCATCATGCTACAGGTGTTATTACTATACTCATTGTGTATGTAGATGATATGATAGTGACCGGTAACAGTGAAGAGGAAATTCAAAGGTTAAAGTCTTTCTTAGCCAAGGAATTTGAAATCAAGGATCTAGGAAGTATGAAATATTTCTTAGGGATGGAAGTCGCAAGATCAAAGGCTGGAATTTGCATAAATCAGAGGAAGTACGTCTTGGATATACTCAAAGAAACTGGTATGACAGAATGCAAGCCAGCTGATACACCGATGGACTATACAACAAAGTTGGGTCTCATGGAAGGGAGTCCACCAGTTGACAAAGGAAAATATCAACGTTTGGTGGGGAAATTGATTTATTTATCCCATACCCGACCGGATATTGCTTTTCCAGTGAGCACGGTTAGTCAATTCATGAACAATCCTTGCGAAGAACATATGGGAGCAGTTATGAGAATCCTAAGGTACTTGAAGATGACACCGGGACAAGGTATCTGTTTTAAGAAAAGTGAGGACAGAAGTATTAGAGTCTTCACAGATGCAGATTGGGCTGGTTCGGCTGTGGATAGGAGGTCTACTTCTGGGTACTGTTCTTATGTTTGGGGCAATTTGGTCACTTGGCGAAGTAAGAAACAAGCTGTGGTCTCACGCAGCAGTGCTGAAGCAGAATTTCGAGCAATAGCCCATGGAATTTGTGAAGGAATTTGGTTGCAAAGGTTGCTGAATGAACTCAAAGTTCCTATGGTTATGCCTATGGAGTTGTTGTGTGACAATCAATCAGCTATTAACATAGCTAAGAATCCAGTTCACCATGACAGAACAAAGCATGTGGAGATAGACCGACATTTTATCAAAGAGAAGCTAGAAGAAGGGTCTGTCAAGTTAATTTACACGCCTACCAATTCTTAGACAGCTGATGTATTTACGAAAGCTTTACCAAGAGCATCTTTTGAAGGATTGTGTTCCAAGCTAGGCATGATTAACATTTATTGCCCAGCTTGAGGGGGGGTGTTGAATTATGTGTAATTATGTAGCTGATTTTATGCTTGTTTCCTAGTTTAGAGATTTATTGTTATTTCCTAGTTTAGAGATTTGTTAGCTATTTTGTTTCTTACTAATTAGAGATTCCTATAGTTTAGGGATTGTGATTATCTTTCCTTTAGAAGACTACCTCTTTTGTATATATATATATGTTGTTATTGACTAGAAATAATATGACACAGAAAAATTTCCTCTCAATATTTTTCAAAAAAAAATCAAGAAATGATAGGAAAGCATACTAATGATTGATGGAAAGCATACTAATGATTGATTTAAGTATTTAACCTTAATGGCCTAGCCCAATCTTATCACTATTGCAACTAAACGATTCAACCCTAATCTAATATAAGCAACTTAATGCATGCCTCAGCAAAATGCATACTGATTTAACTAATTCCTCTAATCCAATATTAGCAACTTAATGCATACCTCAGTAAAATGCATATTGATTTAAGTAATTCAATCTCATTAATTAAAGCAGTTTCTTGATTAACAAATACCCTAGCGTAAATCAATGTTGGTGCACTAATGCATGCACATGCAAGAGTTTGCATCCATAAATTCTTATTAGCAGACGCACTGCCTCATAACTAATGTGAGAGTTGCACTAAATTCAATTCTAACTTACCCAAAATTTTAAATTATCAAGTTTTTAAATTCCATGAATAATAATTTGCTTCCTTAACAAGTCAGATTGTTTCAAAACCTGACTGTTTTTAGGCATGTAATACACTTGTTTATCTTTCATAGATTATGATATAGTGAGCTGACATCTTATACACCACTCACAAGAACCAAGATACAAAGTGGGAGACAGAATGCACACTTTAACTGGTATCATAGAGACATCAGCCGTGCTGGAAAATACGACATACCTTCTTTGCCAAATCATGGTATACATTGGCCACATCATTCATTGGATAAATTATACGTGAACTGCCATACAAAGAACAATAGAGTTGGACAAGAAAAAAGATTCATTTCATAATCAAACATACAACTTGAAATTTTTGGTCTTCCCTTACCCAGGCATAGGAAGTATAATATCATCGATAGTATAAGTTCCAGCATCAACATCTTGTGCAGTAACAGTCTGACAAATGATAAAAAATTATTAGAAAAAAAAAAAAAAAAAAACCTTAAATTCCAATCACATAACAGACAAATTAGTTCTAACATACACACAGCCAATGAAGAGAACAAATGCACCAACACCAGAATAACTTTTACATTTTACATTTAGTATTGAAGAAATGAGATAACAAATAGCATGTGAATGAATCTGATTCAGGCCTGATTAAAATATTGGAATCTGATTAATTAAAGCATATCCACTATTGGAATAAAATAAATCAAACTCCAAATAATTGCTGACATATCTAATCTATTCATGTAATACTCGCCAATTTGATAGGTTCATAAAGTAATGCCATTTCATCATAAAGAAACAATGACACTTGATAAATTCTAGATCAAATTTATGGGTCCAGCAAGGAATTTAAATGTATTTCTACCAGTCACACAGTGGAAGATACTAAAAGTTAAAAAGAAGTCAACTAATTCATGCGAAGCTAATCTTTAGTTTTAAAAAGTCTTTCATCAAGCTGGTATAACATAAACACCAAACAAGCAGCAATGCGAAGCTTTACCATGATATCATGCCCTTAAAGGATCAATGAAATTGCAATTACTTCACAATTCTGATTGAATACATCTAATCCATATCTTGGTTTGTCCCACAGGAATACATGGTAAAATTAATGCAATGGAAGTATGGCTACCTTCAGAGTTCTCATGAACTGATTACAGAATTTTAGTTGCTGCTTCATTCTTCTTAATGTGTGATACAACATCTATGCCACTGCTCACTTACCAATGGTGCAGCAATTAATGGATTCATTTTCCCTTTGCACTTGTACCAGTGTATGACCTTATTTACCATAGTATAGATATATCTACTAGTTTCTTCCACCTAGTATCTGACATCTAAAAGACATATATTATAAAGGTTCATATACAAAGGGCTGGTCAAATTGAAGAATGTTACAATACATAATGCTAACAATAAATTGCCAACAGATAGATATGGCTGCTCCCAATATACACCATACATTTCTTTCATTTTTTACTAGGCTAAATAAACCCTACAAGATGGCCTTTATATAAGCAGTAGTAAAAGCTTTAAACAAGGACTAAGATATAAACCTGACCTTAACAAGTTTATGTCTTTCTTCAGGGAGCATTGCTGCAGAGACATCATCTAAAGTATCATCGTCATATGTATCATTACAATCATCATCTTCACATTCAGAATTACCTACCCGTATCACCTTTTCAATAGCATCTCCTTTACAATATACTAAGTCCCCCACAACAACTTGCTCAATTCCTGCCAGTCAGCGAGAAATCAGATCAACATTCAGATGTTAAGTCCAATTACAGACATAATAAAAATTCAAAAATAAATATTATGATAGCAGATACAAGTATTTGCATCGAAAGGTCCAGAAATTAGCATAAGAAAATACAACACCATACCATATTTTTGCACACGCATACTTGCTGCATGGTTCCACAAATAGCTTTGATAACTATGTACATACCTGAGAAACAGAGCAGCAGTAACATTATAAGTTTCGAAATTTAAATCCATTCTTCCTGTAGTTTCTAAGTATTTGCATGATGTGTGGATCTTCATGCGTTAGAGAAAAAGAGAGATATGCTGACAGATAACAAACAGGCAGATAGGTCTTTAAGACCTAGGGGACTCATGTTAATTATGTAACATGAGCTGATGATTGAAACCTACATGTACCAGAAAGGTAATTATGACATCCCCAGGACTAGCAACTTTAGAAATCATAGGTTTATATACAGGAGTAATCCCTTACATCATTCTCAAAGTCCTAGGTATAGCTTTCAGGGCCTGCAAGTAGTTCCCAGGACATTTTTTCAAACACTGCAGCTGCACAAGATTGATAAAGAAAAAGCACAATGTCAATAACGATACACGAGAACTAAATTGATGGCATCAAGTGATAAAAATTATTATAATCAAGATAAAAATGGGGTACAAACACAAACTGCAATAATTTGCCATATAGAGAGGAAGTTTACTGTAATAAACAAGATAGATTAAGAAATCCATTTCAACAAAAACGCAGATGAGCAATAAACATTTAGCGTCCCAAATAAAAGAAAGTTAGACAGAAGCAACAGCAATTGAAAACTTACGATTGACCTTTCAGCAACTAAATGGCGAGGTAATTTTCTAAGCGTCCCATCAATATCATCAGTTTGTTTATAATATTCTCGTGCCTTGCTAATATCATTTCTTTGTATTTAAAGTTCTGAGTCAAGAAAAACAAGTGATGATATTTATAGCAAAAAATATTAGAGTAATGCAACAGACAATTGACTTAATAGCAAGCATATAATTGATTATCCTTGCAGAAGAAACAGCAAAAGGATATCCCCTTCCCTTGGATCAAGAATCATGCTTACGGCAGTCTTCCACTCTCCTCGAAGTAATGTGGCTCCGATAAGGTGAGTAGGCACTGAACCACTTCCAAAACGCTGAGGAAATTTCATGATTAGAAGCAGTGTGAAGGCCATGAATAAAAATTAAAATACGAAAAGAGGAGCATCATTTTATGTACGTACTTGCCTATTTTTCTACAAATTGTGTTCTTAAAAAGTCTCTGTAACACAACTCATTATCCAAAGTCCGAGTAGTACATCTTTAAATGATATGGATATTTTTTATATTTAGAAGTAGGATTCACATGATATACAGATATCAGGTAAGTGGCATCTTACTATGAGGGAAATTTTGGACCAATGCCTCTGAAATGTTTTATCCCTAATAGCTTCTTATCATGAACAGTTTACAGAAGGCTGAATTATAACATTAAAAAGACCAAAGCCACTTTTTAACCTAATACTCCTTAGTCCTTACACAATGTGTTCCATCACCCAACACCAGCATGAACGCTACAGACACATATCAGGATGCAGTAATATTCATTAAATGTTCGACAGTCCCAAGCACAACTGTAAATATTTTCTACAATTTTAGCACAACTCGAAAAAAAAAAAATACTAATAATACTGAGAAATTGATGATTATGATTGATCTTATTTGCATAAATTATAACATTTTCTCCATATGGGAGATTAAATGGGAAAAAAATTCCATCCAATTAGAGTTTCCAATGACCTGGCCAAATGTATTGCCCATGTAAGAACAAAATGCACTCACATGCAAACCCAGAAAATCAGGTAATCAGCTCATATTAGGCTAATAAATTCGAGAACATCACGGATGTCATATATCTCCAGCAAATAGAGGATCTAAACACTAAGAAGAAAGTAAAAAGGAAGTAAACATAGACAAGAGAGAGGCAGAGAATCAAGGAAGTACTTGCAAACCAAAGTAGTTGATGAACCCATGCCCTCCCAAGGAATTTGCAGCTGCTTTTATGACGTCTTCAGAATCTGCAACAACTCCTCTGTGGAGATAACTCATACCATGAGACATTGGGCAAAGAAGGTAATGATGACGAGTGTTTTTGGCACAAGAACACAGAAACAGGATTCATACATAGGCAAGAATTTTTACCGCAATGTAATTGTGAATCGATTTCCTAGGAGCTGCCCAAGCATAAGTCCCTCCTTTACATAACTGGACAAATGCAGCAATAACTTGTGCATCATTAAACAGTAATGTCGATAGAAACTAGCACCCAAGATAATTAATCTTACCAAAAGTCACCCACTTGAATACCAATCAATCTTTTATTAAGAGCAGCTAATCTGCTTGCATGCTGCTTGAAGACAGTCACCTGGAAGCACAAGAAAACTACTCTGCTAAAACATTCTTCTTAAACGAAGTAAAATTTTGCACTAGTCCTCATGACTTAATTTTATACCTCAAAAGCTCATATGTGGATATAAAGAAGCAAATATACCAGTCATCATAATAACTTAACCTACGCAAATCAAGAGCACAGTTTGGAGGTACAGTTTTAGAGACTTGGAAACACACTTGCTGGGATCAGACTCCTCTCAAATTTGTAGTTTGGACAATTTAAAACATATCCCTTTAACTAGATTGTTTGTGTTCCAATTTTTACAGAACTCTCTCTCTCTCTTAAACATAGAAACAGATTCTCATTTAAATAACATCATGGTCATAACATTGATTGGGCAATACCCCATATGTGTTAACATTGAAAAGCAGTTCCCTGCCTTGAGTATAATGAAAATCAATGGATTTGTATAAGATAATCACAGGAAAACATGCATAGCGAGATGCAGTAGCAGGACCTTGGGAAAGAAGAAAACATTCTATGACATTGATGTATCATATTTCTCAACACACTAAAAAACTGGTTGAGAGAAGCCAATTACATAACTCACATATGAGCAATTCATTAAAAGTTAGCGCAGATATGGTCTCTCAAAAATGAGAAACCAACTCCAGTTTCAAATACAAGCAGCAGGAATGGGAAGAAACCTAGAATAACTCACCCTTTGAGTTGAGACAGAGCGCTTATCCTTTGTACCCGAAAAACCAAAGGACCTAGGCTGTCAACAAAAATATCAGTCAAAAGGGCAATCATGTAACAATTTTGATCAAATGACTGCTCAATAGAGTTAGAAGAAAGGTTACATAGACCATTAGAAGAGAAGAACCCACTGTTTTACATCACCTAAATACAATTGATATAATTAAAAAGAGCTTTCATCTTCACTTTCTTTGTCACACCAGTGAGCAGACCTTAAATCACCATGTCCAGTACAAGAGAGCAGGACATACCTGGGTGCCAAGCATCTTTCCTATCAACCCCAAGGCCTCCTGTGTATCCTTGTTCTCCTTGTATAGATGAAACCTGATTTTATATTGGCAGTGGCTTTCAGATGTAGTTAATGTGGAATTGAGAAAAAATAAAATTACATCATCACAAAAGGTTGGAAAATAAAAATTACTTTCTTGAGCAAAATATGTTTTCTCTTAGTAACCCCTAAAAATCTTAAAGGGACAAAAGCATGTTTCTATGCTCATTGTTAGACATGTAATCAAAGGGATGACGTCAATTTTTTTTCATGAACCAAATGAAAAATAACTTTTAAAACATGCCAGGTCTATCTCTTCAATTAGAAAACAACAATATCTTTTAGAAACCATCATTTAACATAATGATGATAGAAACATTGAGCTTTCTATGTACAGTGATGAGCCACCCTATGAACTCACTACCTGAGGAACTTGCCGAGATTCTCTGGCCAATTTTCCGAACCTCTACTATCGAAAGGTTTATCACCTCTCTCTTTTCGTTTCTTGGAATGTCTACCCTTATTCCCTCCTGAATGTAATCTCACGCGTATGCATTTTGACAAAGCATCAGGTCCATCAACAGTGTCGGTGACAAGGAATTTGAAGTTTTCTTTAAAAAAGTTGTGTATTGCCTGAAAGACCAAAAAGATACATTCATCAACTCTTTAAACTAAGAGGCGTAAATCAGTTAGATAAGCTTGGCACTTTGGTCTGAACACAAAATAATACTATCAGATATTTATACTGACTAAGATAATGTTCTTAACTCTTTTATTGGAAGTCTTAAGCTAAATTCAAAATTGCATTCATTATAATAAACTTCATTCTATGTTTCCGACACATGCAATAACAATATTTCACTAACAAAGCAAGTTCAGACCCAGCAAACTCACTGTTCGATGTGACTTATCCGAATTCGCAGAAAGAACAATGGGCGAAATACTGTCTTCACTATTACCATTCGTAATCTGACCAATCAAAGCTCCCAGACTCTTAGCATCAGAATCACCAGCAAGCAATTGAAACGATTCAATCTCAGCATCATAACTCTTATTCACTTGATCAGACAACTTAGTTTCAGCACGTTCCACCACCACCACATCCTGAATAACAACAACAAACAATGCATCACGATTCCACACAATCATCTACATAACCAAAGTTAAACGAACACAAACATACACACATAAATGCACTACAAAGGAAAAGTTTCCACATCCATACATTCCTATAAACAAACACAAACTCGATTACATTAATACATTAGAAACGAAAACGTACACCTTCATACAAAGGTAGTAATTACATTACAAGCAGAAACTTTCCGCGCATTTCCATCCATAAATGAACACGAACATAAGTAGGTAAAAAATACATTACAAACGAAAACTTTCAACAGCTATACAGTCTTCGAATAAACAAACATGATCATATCGTATCTGCATGTACCCAGTCGAAGTTAATTTACCTCCGGAGGCGCGTCTAAAGAGGTCAAATGAACAACATTTCCATCAGTGTCCACTTCGTTGACGATGAAATCGGAGTACCTAGACAGCAATTCAAAAGATTAGAAAAAATCGGTGAATGAAAAGCGAATGCAATGAGAAAGAGAGATGATGCCTTTGTTTGAGGACGCCACGGAAGCCAGGGAGGTTGGAGATGAAGCAGAAAATGCCGACATCCGATTCCTGTATGGATTTCATTAGGCAAGTCGTGGTGCTTGTCGTTAGGGTTTTGGTGAAGTTGAATCTTGCTGTGGTGGTGTTGTTGAAGAGCGAGTAGGGTTTTAGAGTTGATGAATATAGAAACGACGACACTGCAGGGTTCCTCCACATTTGTTTGTTGGGGTTTTACGATTGTGCTCCTCCAAAACGCATCGTTTTTATGTTTCTATGTGTTTGTCTTCATTTGTTAAGGCATGTTTGGCTTCGCATTCTCTCTTATTTCATGCTTTTTAGTTGAATTTCATGATATTTTTTCACGAAAGCTTACCTGAATTTTGAGTATTACTCACATGATAATTTATTTTCACTTTCCTATAAAGTTAACTTTTATGATTTCTCATCAGCTAAGGTGGCACAGATTTAATTTCCATCAAACGTATTTTATAACTTTTATATGGATAGTTGACTTTCGATTATGATTCAAATCACTTAAAAAATAATTAATCTTGATAAATTTTATTAAATCTACTATACATCTTACATTAACTTTAAAATAAGCTTTATAATTCCTCTTATTTTCAACCTGTTGGATTGAAATATAAATGTTTGAAAGTGTATGCTTTATTTTGTTTTCAATTTTATATCACCATTTCACGATAGATTATGCAAGTGGTTTTAAATGAGCATACCAAACACAACCTAGCCACTTCAATAAGAACCGGACTGAGGTCGTGGGAGGTACAAGTGCACAACATACAATAACAGCACAAATTTGCTTTTCAAGTCAAAATTACACCAAGACATAGCGAGCAAGCGCTACTAGCAGTAGTCTAGAATCCACGCAATATTTGATAGGAACCTCTTAGATTTCTTGAATCCGAGAAAATCATATAATAGTTATAAAATTGTATGAATTTTAAATTCTTTCAATTAAAAGTATTTAGAAAATTTAATAAGGTATAGGGTGGTTTGATAAAATTTTGACAATATAACAGTTATTTGTTAAACAATTTCCATCCTGTGACAAAGAGAGTATGCACTTTTAAAATTCATTTCAATTTTCAATTACTTAGGGTCTTCGGTGCTATTCTCAATTCTCATTCCAACACAAATAATGTCATATCTCATAAAATGTAAGTAACTATGATTATAATGTTTATAGTATCAAAAATAAAAGTTTATATAACTAATAAAAGATTTAAATACTTCACATCATAAATGCATATATGTATATATAAAAACATATCTACTAGTATGCGTTATGGAATGATCAAAATACAAATAGAAAATATCAAACATGGTTTCCATGCATCACTTGCTCGAGTGGCCTACCTTTACCCGTTCAAAATCTTCCTTTAAGACTTGACAGATCCCTGAAAAATGATTTTAAAATTTAAAGGGTGAGCGTTACAGTGAGTAGATATAGTTTTCGAAAGCCAATTAAATCATTTACGACGAAAGTTAATTTAATATAAAACAGATAATAATATAAAATCTAAACAATTCATGTTCGACAATAATTTAATTTGTTATTAAATTTTCATTTGTAAAACTTCGTAGTGTCATAGCTAAAAGCATTTGCATTAATTATCTTTAGATATGATTTTAGATTTGAAATCTACACCAAACTAGTATCCAGAAAATCTACCGTACGTGATGGAGATACTCAATACACATATATAGGATGAGGAATAACATTTACCATCAACATACTAGGCGACTCAGTGACTTTTTCTCAATGTCTCAATAACTTTCCTAACTTCTACCATGCATGTATTAGGTGACTATCTCGAGTTTACTCACGTGATGTCAATTTAACCGTTTGAGAGGAGAGTATACTTTGGTGATCTACTTTCAACTTCTTTAAAAGATAGTTCCAAATGCATTTTGTAAAGTTTTCCACATCAAACATTAAGTTTCCAACAAAAATCTCATCCACATAGATATATATAAAAAAAAAATCATAATTTCTCATGAAATTTATAAAATATGCTATAAGCTTTCATAAATCAATTAATTAATTTATAAACCATAAAATATAGTTTACTTCATTAAATCATAAAACACACTTTGAAAACCCAATACACAATATAAAGTTCACAAATCTCTAACCATACTTTAGAATTCCCAAAAGGCATAGTTTCTAATTTATAAACCATAAAGTATATTTTAAAGTCATAAAACATAATCTTAAATCCATAAACTATAAAATATACCTTAAGATTTTAAAACAAAATTCATATTTCATGAACTACGATTCATATCTTTAAAATTTATAAGACATAATCTAAAGTTTATAGGTTCTAGGTATACTTTAAAAATTCTAAAAACATATTCTAAAATTCATATTTCATACAATATATATACTAAATATATTTTATCTTTCTCAATTCATGAAACCTACTTCAAAATCTTAAAACACTTTTCAAAACTTTAGAACATACTTCAAATTTTATATATCACAAAACATGATTAATTTTCAAATTTCATAAAAATTAAAACATAACAAAATTTATTTCATAAATCAAGTTAAGGGAAAATATCCACTTACTAATTTACTTCCAAGCTCTATGAAAATCCACTTGTATCTTATCTTCTTCTTGTGTCATTTTTCACCTAAAATAACACCTAAACTTATTTAAGGTTTATAATAAATAAATTAAGAAAATTGATTCTAAATTAGAACTAGTTTCACAATACAATTTCTTCCCCAAACTTATTTGATCTTATTCTCTTCTTCCTTTTCTTTCTTTATTTCATTTGATTTTTCTTTCTCCTTTTAGGGATGTGTTCGGCCAAGGTGGATGGGATGAATGGAGTTGTTTTTAATTCATATATAATCACACATATATACCTATTCATATTGGGCTATATACTTATGCACTTAGCTCCTTCTTCCACCACTCATTTTTCCATCCAATTAAATCTAACCAAGTGTCTTTTGTATTTCCAATCTTACTCTCTCATGTTTCTTTATCGTTTCATGATTTGTCATTCGAAAATTCCACAGTTCCTTCTCTTTTGTGATGGACAATTTACCCTTATCACATTTTCCTTTTTCACATTTTTACCCATCTCACATTCTTCTTTTTCCATGTTTGACTTCAGGTGAATATATTTAGAAAAACATTTGAGTGTATTTAGAAAATAATTTTGGTCATACTAGTTTCTAAATGGTTGGACTCTTTAATAAAAGTTTTTAATTAAACCCCTTGTGATTTTATTTGATCCATATCTAAACTTTATTTAGACATACATATGTATAACCTAGTAGACCAATTAAGATTCGGGTGTTAACAGATTTGATAAAATAAAAAAATTAATAAATAATAAATAAAGAAGAACGGAAAATTAAAACATAGGAAAGGGTTGAATTGTATACAAGTCCTATGACTTCGGATGTAATTGCGCAAGTTTGTAACTTTGAGGTTAATTTTGTGGGTGTTGTTTGCTATTAGTGGGCACCGATGAAATTAATTCTCAATATATTACACTTGTGAAATATTCATGTTTTCCCTAATATTTATATTAATATGGTCTATTTGAAAGGGAGCATGAACAGCTCCATCTAAGATGGAGAGAGAGAGATCGAATGAATTGACGGAGATGCTCTGTCACTGATTGAGTCATATGGTCTATTTTCGATACAAAAAAGCACATGAATCAATTCATTCGAATAGATGGGTCCCCTCCAATTTCTTTACACTGATTTTTTTTTTTAATTAGATAAATTAAGAT
The DNA here is from genome assembly GCA_022984855.1 of Dimocarpus longan. Classification (NCBI taxonomy): domain Eukaryota; kingdom Viridiplantae; phylum Streptophyta; class Magnoliopsida; order Sapindales; family Sapindaceae; genus Dimocarpus; species Dimocarpus longan. The sequence goes on along the minus strand of CM041016.1, from coordinate 6,316,044 downwards.
AATTGTTTTTTTTAATCCAAAAATTAATGATGTATTTAATTCATGAATTGGAGAATAAGAATGAAGAATGATATTTATTGGTAATGTTTACTTACTTAAAATTCATTATATAATGGAAATAAAAGTGTAGGCTCCATATCAATTTGAGATTGTGGAATGAGAATTTCATTCCCCTCAATTCATTTGGGAATTTCATTTGTCAAGATAAAAAGTCAATTACACCATTCTTTAAAAAAAAAAAAAATTGTTTTATTTGATATTAAAAAAACTGTATATTATAATAAAAATTCGGTAATAATTGATTTTTCATCATCAATTTATAATGGACTACTAAAATAATATACAGTTTTTTATTTGATATTAAAAAAATACATATTATAATAAAAAAACTGCAAGCCAAATTAGTAGACTATTAAAATAATACGTAATTTTTTTATTGTAATGTGAAATTTTTTATTTGACATTAAAAAAAAAAACTGCATACCATTATAATTAATCCATAATTTTGGTTAAGAGTATTTTTGTAATATATAATTAATTCATTCCGATTTCAAAGTAAAGTAAATAACTCAATGACAATACTGTTAATTCTGATTCCGATTTCTGCAGTTAAGGTAAACAACTTATTTTGATTTTGTTAACGTATAAAATCAGTCAACTAAGTTTTTTCAAGCTCAACATTGCATAAACAACAAGTATAGCATACGATGGCAAATAACAGGAGTAAACGAGACAAAGGTAGAACACAAGATAAGGAAGTGTTTAAGTGATTCGGCTAACTTTACTTACGTCAACTGTTTATTCTCTCAGTATTTGGTCAGAGTAACAACCAGTTTTTCTCTAAGTGTTTTCCTCTTAGGTTACAAAGAAAAGCTTCCCTTATTTATAGAATGAGAAGAAGTGCTACAACGATGTGCAATGAGTTAAAACATAATGATTATAGCAGTTAATACACCTGACTTCTATTTAATGCAGTCGGATTACATTAAATGCTAGGAATAGGTGGCAGATGTGTATGACTAACCCACGTGGGTTAGGTGTGATTTTCTGTAATCTGAACAGTAATATCTGACAAGTTTGGCGTGCAAGGCAAGTAATGTTATGACTTGGCATGATCTCGGGCGAAGTGGAGTTCTGGGTGGACTGAAAGGTATAAAAAGAAGTAGGTAATGACTAACAACTTCAGTCATATAATAACAAAGTATGAGCAGATTGTGAGATTTTTCTGGCGAGGTGCGTTCTACGGACTCCGCATTGTGCTCAAGAAGGGACGAACTCGACTTCGCTACCAGCTTCTGAGCAGTTCCTATGCTGTAAGTTTTACGTTCGTGTGAATCCCCACTTCGCACCAGTCGTCTAATCATACTTCAGGCTGTGAGGTCGCTAGGATACATGACTATTCATTTCTCCAGATGGACTGGTTGTAATCGGACCTGATCCAGTTGGGCCAGAGACATGAACTTTTATTAACCCATCAAGTATGTCATAAAATACCTACAACAGATTTCGACTTCAAATCATTTAGATTTTAGATTATTTCGATTTTTTTAAATAAAGTAAACAAACCACAAATTATGAGTAATTGTTGGATAGAGGGGGACTACATCCCTGTATAATGACAGCCTACCAACGGCATGGGATATCCATGTAACCAACACTGAAAGTTAAACTCGTAAGCAACCACATCAAAACCAAGGGACATTTCTGCAATTCACCCAAAAGATAAAAAAAAGAAAAGTCAAAAACCCTCGCTGCTGCCGACGGGTTCTCTATTCCACTCTCTCTTTCTCACAACCTTAGCCGTCATTGTCCACCCGGCGCAGCACCCGCTGTTGACCTTCCCGGACGCCAGATCGACGCCGTTTCAATCCTCTGTAAATTTTTTTCGTTTATCAGTTCCATCATTTTCTCAATTCAATTGAACTCTCTGTCTATGTTTATCTATATATACACATTTCGTTTTATGGTTTGTATGTGTTGATTGAGTGGAGTAGAGTGATGTTTAATGTTAATGTTGAGATGGGTGATCTTTGTTTGGTGGGTTTTTGCGTTCAGAGCTGAAATTGGAAGCCATGGCTGGTCCCGCTGATGGTAAGAAGTCTGAGAAGAAGGCTGAGAAGAAGGTTAAAGCTAATGCCAGCGGTGGTGAGGTTTTTTTTTCTCTGATGTGGGTTTTTGGTTTCAATACTTGTTATGGGGATTTTGCATATGTGTGTGTTGTTGTTGTTGTTGTTTTGATGTGGGGGTTTCGTTTTACAGGAGGAGGGAAGAAGAAGGAGGTGAAGAAGGAGACGGGTTTGGGGCTTTCGTTTAAGAAGGATGAGAACTTTGGGGAATGGTATTCTGAGGTATGTATGTTTAGTTATACTTTGTTTGTGTAAGCATGTTTGTATGTTTAGTCATGTGATGCTGGTGCCTTATTGTGGTATGTAGAAGAATATTGTGTTGTGTGATTTATGTTATTCTAGGTGGTTCTTTTGGGTTTTTTCAATAAGTGGTGTAGAAAGTAATTTGGTGTACTTGAAAGAATTGGGGGACATGGATTTGGAGATTTATGATAGTTACTCTATGTGAATTGTAGTGATATTTGGTTTTGAGATTATTGACTTCAAACGTCTCATAGTATTATGCAAATGTCCAATCTTTGTACTGTTCATGTTAAATGTTCTATTGAGTAGCCTGGAATTGATCATGTGTTTTGTCTTATTCATTTTGTGATATTTATTTTGTTAGTTTTTTGGGAATTGTTAAGGTTAATACTTGATTGGAATCTAATACTTGTACATGTGAAAAGGAAAAGGGAAGGATAAAGGTAGAGTTTTATGCTTTGATGGAAGTTTGAATTTTCTTTATCTTAGCAGGTGGTTTTTCATTTGATTAATTGTAAGCATTGTTCATCACAAGATATTTTATAAGAGGTTGCAATGCATGTCTTGAGATTCTTTTTTAAACAAGTTTGCTGTGCTCGATGCTCTAACATCTTCTGTCAGATGTATTATCATGCAAGGATGACATTGGAGCTGCCCAGTTAACCGTTTTGATGCATGAGCCTTATGCTATCCTGATGGATTGTATGTGTGAATTTCTAATCTGTTGGGATCTTGTTGATTCTCTTCGATAGGTGGTTGTCAATGGTGAAATGATCGACTATTACGACATTTCTGGTTGTTATATCATAAGGCCTTGGGCAATGGCAATCTGGGAGATTATGCAGGTGAGTTTGAAACTATTTTTACGAGCTTTATGTTAATTTATTTTATGTAGTTACAACTTTGTATTCTGGTCAGTGGTCCATATGTCTTGTTTTTTGTGGTTAATACTGTTTGATGTACCCCTTGGTCATTGCTACGTGTTCAGTCCTCTTTTTTTCCTAGTTTGTATTCCAATATTCAAATTTTGATGTGTAAGATTGAACTTCTTTATGCTGTCAACTTGCAGAGTTTCTTTGATTCGGAGATCAAAAAAATGAAAATCAAGAATTGTTACTTTCCACTTTTTGTGTCCCCTAGTGTCCTAGAAAAGGAGAAGGATCACATTGAGGGTTTTGCTCCAGAGGTATGATTAACTTTGACTCCAAGGGAAGATATAAGTTTTGGTCACAAGCTTTGAGGAATCTCATTGGTTTAATTAGTTTGTCATATTTATCTTGTAAAACAACAAGGTCAAAAAAAAAAAAGGCCACCAATTTAATCAGACCTGAATAATGCATAACAGTTTCATCCAGGAAAATTTAAGAATTTCTCATACAGAAATTAGTAATATTTCATAGATTCATGCATTTTCTACTATTGGATGGAGTATTAGTGATGTAATGTATGAACATAGATTACTTATTTGTTCAGCTGTAACATTTGTTTTTAGTGCAATGTTGAGCATAAATTGTTTTCTTTTGATCCCTTCATGCACTATATTGTTTAATAATTAGTAACATGTTCAGTGGTTTAGAGCATTAATGCTTAATTAAAGGAAATTTCTCCCGATGGTTAATTGGTAAAATAGTTTATTCACTAAATTCTATACAACAAAGGCAAGAAGTGCCGACAATGTGGGATCTTGGTGTTTTCCAGGTTGCTTGGGTGACAAAATCAGGGCAATCTGATTTGGAGGTTCCTATTGCCATCCGCCCAACTAGTGAAACAGTGATGTATCCCTACTATTCTAAGTGGATTAGGGGACACCGAGACTTGCCGTTGAAACTTAACCAGTGGTGCAATGTTGTTCGATGGGAGTTCAGTAATCCAACACCATTTATCAGGTTAGTTTATTGTTAATGATGTTAATTGTTTTGAACATATTAAAGCCATTTGATTGAAAAGTTTTTTGAATCTGTTTTGGTGTTGAGAAATATGCAGAATCTGGTATAGCAATCCGATCATCCGATCACGTTTGTTTATTTATTTATTTATTTTATTGCAGGAGTCGTGAATTTCTCTGGCAGGAAGGACATACTGCTTTTGCAACAAAGCCAGAAGCAGACACAGAGGTGTGAAAGTTTGAACTTGAAATTGACTTGAAACAGATTTTGCTCCTCGTAATCCATTTGTAGAATTTTGCATTGAAACACGAACATTTTTTTTTGTGGCCCGTATTTGTTGCTTTGTTTTAGGTCCTTGAGATATTGGAACTCTACAGGCGTATTTATGAGGAATTCTTGGCCGTTCCAGTTATTAAGGGCAAGAAAAGTGAGCTAGAGAAGTTTGCAGGTGGACTTTACACAACTACTGTTGAGGTAATTTTAAACCAGCTTTCAAGAGTTGATTATCTTCCTCCTCTGCCATAGTGTGGTCAACCCATTTTCATTGTTCCACCTAAACAGAGAAACCCATTTCAACAATGTCTTATGTGCAGGCATTTGTTCCAAACACTGGACGTGGTATACAAGGTGCCACTTCACATTGTCTGGGCCAAAACTTCTCAAACATGTTTGATATAACTTTCGAAAATGAGAAAGGAGAGAAGGCTAAGGCTTGGCAGAATTCATGGGCCTATACTACACGAACGGTAGGCTTTTGAGTTCCTTTTTTGTTTTTTTTTTTTGGATAAAGGCTTTTGAGTTCTATTGTCTGTTTGAATAGAATAACTGTCATTAATCTTGAGTTCAGTTTTCTGCAGTAGAAAATGTATGATTGATTTTTGTTTTAATTATTTTAGTTTATGTTATCTTGTTTCATTTGTTGTTGGTAGTTCAACACAATTTATTCTCAAGAAAGTGTATTAAAATTCCCTCTTTTCACTCATTTTTTTGGCTTAACTGGCTACTCTAGCATGTGATGTATTCATAAAATTATTGTTTAATATTGTTAATAGGGTAACAGTACATGATCCTAGTAGTCATAAATTTATTACTTAACATTGTCTGTCGGATATTAATACATCCCCATATTTGTTGATATAAAGCATGTCTGTCCCATATTAGTACTTGAGTAATTTCCTAATGTGTTGAATATTTCTATAGATTGGTGTAATGGTGATGGTTCATGGGGATGACAAAGGCTTGGTGCTGCCACCTAGAGTGGCATCAGTGCAAGTTGTTGTGATCCCTGTCCCCTACAAGGATGCTGATACTCAAGGAATTTTTGATGCCTGCAATGCAACTGTTGAGACCTTGAGTGAAGCAGGTATTCGTGCTGAGGCAGACTTTAGAGACAACTACTCTCCTGGATGGAAGTACTCTCACTGGGAAATGAAAGGTGTTCCTCTTAGAATTGAGATAGGGCCAAAAGACTTGGCTAATAATCAGGTGAGGAAGTCTTTTGTGTTTCTGTATTGTTGCTTTCACTTTATTCCATGTTTATTGATGTCTGGTTTTGGTTCCATTTGTTGTCTTATATATTAACGGTACAATTGATGAATTGGACAATGACTTGTATTGATTATATTTGCAGGTGCGTGCTGTTCGTCGTGACAATGGATCCAAAATTGATCTGCCTAGGGCGTCTTTGGTTGAGCAAGTAAAAGAAATTCTTGACAACATTCAACAAGGCTTGTTTGAGGCCGCCAAACAACGACGAGATGCTTGCATTCAAACTGTAACAACTTGGGATGAATTTATTGAGGCACTTGGCCAGAGGAAAATGATCTTAGCTCCCTGGTGTGATGAAGTGGTATGTCATCAAGATTTATATTAAAGAGATATTTTGGAACTGGTTTTCATGTCAAATTTGTTGGTGCATATCTGTTACTGTGTTGCCAAAAATTGTGAAACAGCAGCTCTGGTTTATGTTTCAAAATGATTTAAATCAATTTTCATGTTTTGCCTTCTTTGTTCCCTTATTTGATGCTTTTGCAGCTAAGATAATTTTATGGTTCTGTTAATAGCACTTCTCTGCAATTGCAACCTGGATTCTCTAAGATGTCACCACGAGTGTTGTCCGCATTATAATATTTTTATGTCATTGTTAATCATAGTGGATTTAATATTCCCTCATGAGACATGTAATGCATTTTCTTCCAAATCATAATTGATTTTTCCTTTTTCCCATTTTGTAATTCTCCAGGAGGTGGAGAAAGACGTGAAAGCACGGACAAAGGGTGAGATGGGAGCGGCTAAGAGTCTGTGTTCTCCAATGAACCAGCCAGAAATTCCTGAAGGTACTATCAGTTTTTCAGTCATTGTTCTTACATGAAATGTAACTTTCATTTACTATTTTTCTTGTCACTAGAGATTTAAAATCACCGTTCGTTAACAAAATTTAATTCAGGCACTAAATGCTTTGCCTCTGGAAAGCCTGCAAAGAAGTGGACTTATTGGGGAAGAAGTTACTAGATCGATCTCTAGACTGAAATGCAAGAACTGCGAGACTATATCATATTTTTTCTTTCGACAAGATTGTTAATGGATATGATAGGGCATACACTGGTTTACTTTCCAACTTTCTGATATTTTTCCTATTACAACTCTTACTTAAAATGTCTTTGTTCACTTTACACTAGTCATTAAACATGTACACTGAAGATTGTTCCATTAAATTTTTGTGCAAAAAAGTTTCAATTTTAACTGCAATGTATGCGCGGGAGAGTTGATGTTTGTTTGAGAATGCAGCAGACATTGTGGATGTTGGATTTGTCTAAGGAGTTCATTGGTGATTTTTAGGGTTTTGACATATTTTCTCTATCAAAAGCATCATTTTGTTCCCTTGTAGTTAGGGCATGTTAAACTTGAAATATTAAACTCAGGATGTTTTACACCAATTTTCATGTAAGAATTATTTAATCTAATTTCAAAGAAAGTAACTAGTGCTCATTGATATTGGTAGTTTTATAAATTTGAGTTTTAGTTAATAAATAAAGTGTAGAAATTACTTTTAATAGAATCGGTATATATGAAAACTTAAATCCATCATCTAAATGTAAATAATTTTAAAAATGATTTCAATAATTTTTTTAAAATAATTATAAGATAATTTGACGCAACAAGTGTTGCATTCTTAAATATACAGAGTATTTTCTACAAAAATGTCATATAAAACACATAAAATGAATTGGGATTTTAAGTACCACCTATGCTTATTCAAACTTGTCCACTATTTATGAAAATTGTTATTTTAATTAGTGATGATCCTAAAAAACCTAATGCAAAAATGTTTATTTTTCATCTATAGTTTTATTTTTATCTAAATTTCACCTCGACGTTAATAAATTAATCAAAAATATCAATTTTAACTTTCATAATTTTATTATCAATTTGTGATCATCAGGGCATTTACCGTCATTTTACACTCTTGTAGGAGATATTTTGAGTGTTTTTATTAACGTCAGAGAGGATTTTCGATAAAAATGAAACTATAAGTGATAAAATTGATATTTTTGCAAATTATGATAGGTTTTTAGGATTATCTATTTTAACTATTAAGTTGTGCGTTTTTCTTTTGAACTATGATAGAGTTGGTAGATATCCCTACTCTCATGGAGTTAAATTTTCGAATCTGACATATAATATTTAATTCAAGAAATTTGCAAATATATCCAAATCTTTTGAAATTGATCTTCGCGTCTCACATATAATATTTAATCTCAATAGATTTATGAATGTTTCCTACTCTTATAGGATTAGATTTCAAATCTAGCTTATAATATTCACGCTAAGTTTTGATTCCGATAAACTTATGAGTGTTACGTGCCAACTTTTTTTTTTGAAGGACTACGTGTCAACTTTTTAAAAATAAGCAAATGTTAATAAAAGTGTTTTTATTATTTTATTTTTTTGACATGAAAAAAAAAAATTGTGCTTTTCATTTGCTTATAATTATTTAGTGGTGCAAATGCTTTAAAATCACCAAACGCAACAACAAATCAAAGTGCTTCCAAAGTCAATTGATATAAACCACCACGACGCTGACAACAACAGATCCAAAAACCGGCTTCAAAAAAAAAAAAAAACCAACAAAACCCAAACACTCGACGCGCACTCTCTCAATCACAACAACGATCATACACGGATTGAATTCATAGACAGAGCAGGAGAGATGGTGACGAAGACAGAAGAGGCCCAGTTGAGGAGGTTAGAGAGCCAGGTGGAGAATGGAGGAGGAGGTGCTTGGGAGTATCTTTGTCTTGTCAAGAAGCTCAAGGTCAGGCGTCCTGATAAGGTTCTCAAGTACGGTTTGTCCATCTTGAATGACAACAAGAAGCGATCTGCTCTCGGACCAGATGGTAAGTTTTTGCTGATTTCTTCTTCAATTGGGTTGCTTTAGATTTTTTGAGTTGTTCAATTGGATTGCTTTATTTATTTATTTATTTATTTTTATTTGCTCAATTGGGTTGCTTCCGTTTTCTGATTTGTTTACTGGGTTGTTTTAGTTTTTTTATCTGCTCAATTGGGTTATTATGGTTTTTTGAGAGTTGTTACTTTTGACTATAACTGTATAATTTAGTAGAGTTTTGAGTTTCTTGATTTGGTTTACTTGTTCTTTGAGATTTTTTGAGGTTGATTTGGATTGGATGTGGATGAGGCATATGAGTATGAAGAGAAGATTTTAGTGAATTGGATGGGCTTTTTGTGGTTTTCTTTTTCGTGAAATTTTGATTCTTGGAAGCTTAATTTGAACTGGGTACGATCATGGAGAGTATTATAGCTGAAAATGGTTTGTTGGAGAGAGAAAAGGTGTTGCTTTTTGATTTTTGGATATTGAATTGTTTGGTTTTGAGAGTTTGAAGCCTTGTTTGAATTGCAGATAAGAAGCAATGGTCAATAAATTTACAATGGTTTACACACTTTGAGTGTCGTTTGTATGTCTTGTAAAAAGAAAGAAAAAAAAAATCTTCATGATATCTAGGAGGCCTCTAGTGTTGCATGGAGATACAAGATTAAGTAGAGTGTTTTGGTGTGTGATCTGAATTCCTGGTTTAATGGAATACAGTTCTGAACTGACTGTGAAAACTGTGTCACAATAGGTGACCAAAGCCTTTGCATTTGTTGTTCTATATAGTTAATTGGATAGATATATTACTGATGATATATTACTTTGAAGATGTAATTTCTGTGGGAGTGCTTAGATGTCCCAGCTATATTGTGACAAAACATGAGGAATTTTTAATGAATAAATCTTATGAGAAGTTAGGGACATTCTGCATTTTCTGTCCAGTGCCTTATTGATCTGGAAAAAAGTGATTTCAAATGGTAGATTCTATTAAATTACAGGTAGAATTGCTTCTCTAATTATGTATTTCTTTGTATAATATACTCACCTGCAAGTTGTTCTTAGTTAAATTACATTTTCAATCATCTATGAGAAGTAGTTCTAACAAAAAAAGGTACTTTTTTTTCCTTTTACACAGAATGGACCCTATATGAACAAGTATCAATTGCGGCTATGGACTGTCAATGTCTTGGTGTTGCTAAGGTTCAATTCTATTTTTCCCTGTAGCGACTGCTTTCCAACTATTTTGTACGTACTGTAATTGAGTAACTATGGATCTACTGTACTAATTGCTCTAGATTGAGAGTTGCTGGTATTGATATATTGTAATTTCTCTATGCATTATTTATTTCAATTTGTTTTCACCTTGGTATACTGGAAAGTTTTGAAGACTCTGATGAGGTCATCTCCTGCTTTGAAAAGCCACTAGTTGGTTGTATTTATGGTTCATCTTCCTTGTTGGCTGTGGCCTTGGCTTATTAAAACTATCATATTTCTTTGGCCATATGGATTTCTTGAAACTATGAAACAATTCAACTAAGAGCAATCTGCTGTTGATAATGTCACGTTGGACTGGTAAAGTTTCTTGTAATAAGGGACTGGAGACTTATTTGTTTGTTGGATGCAAAGCACAGGTCATTCTTTTTTTTTTTTTTAGTTTCCAAATACATGTGAGTTGAGCATTTGAAGAAAAATGGCGACTGCTGGAAATGCACTGTGATCATAGTTTTTTGGATCATAGTTTTTTGGATTGATCCTTGTCTTGTTTGGTTGAGATCTACTCTCAGACTTTGAAACTTTTTGCAGGACTGCATAAAGGTTTTGCAGAAGAAGTTTCCAGAGAGCAAGAGGGTTGGTGAGTTAAACTAACATTATCAGCTTGATGTTCATGAAACAATGTTGCCATGCTCGTGTGTTGCTGATTAATGATGAGGGACATAATTTCATGCCCCATCTAGCATTGTATACTTTTTATCGGTGGCTCATATCCCTAAAAGAAGCATCATAGCCAGTTTTATAACTTATAAATTTACTGTAGCAATACTGTTATGGTGATTCTTTTGTGATAATGCTCATTTCAAAGCTCAGTGCCCAGGTTTCTAATGGGCTACCAACCTGATTAGCGTGCAACTGCTTGTTGTTACATGCTGATTAAGAAATCATGCATATACAATCTTGTTCTATTAGTTTCGTTGGTTCTCAAGATAAAATGACTTAATAACAATAGTATGTATCACAGCAAGGTTAGAGGCAATATTGCTTGAAGCAAAGGGATCCTGGGCAGAGGCAGAAAAAGCGTACTCAAGCCTTTTGGAGGATAATCCTCTTGATCAAGTAAAATTCAATAACTGATTCTTCATTAATGTTCTTCAATTTTATTTTCATACCTTCTTGTTGTCTTATCTTCATATGTCAGATTATATTACTTTTTTACTGCAGGGTAACATACTTGTCACTCATGCCTAACATATTGATTTACATAAAACAGGTTATACATAAAAGGAAGGTAGCTATGGCAAAGGCACAAGGTGATATAACAGGAGCCATAGAGTGCCTGAATAAATATCTTGAAATGTGAGGCAATTTCTTAAGCCTTTTCCCCTCCCGTTTCTGATAATGTACAAACATAGCAGACGTGGCTAAACTGTACCTTTTACCTTCTTTCCTAGATTTATGGCAGATCATGATGCATGGAGAGAACTTGCTGATATATATGTCTCCTTGCAGATGTGAGTGTTCTACACTCCCTGCACTCTCTTTTCTGTCCTTTTCACGTGTGTTGTTTCCAACTCACATCTTCCCATAGCTGAGTTTTTTTTGTGTTTATAATTAGGTACAAACAAGCAGCTTTTTGCTATGAGGAGGTTATACTAGCACAGCCAACTGTTCCCCTTTATCACCTAGCCTATGCTGATGTAAGTTCTTCATTTTTTGTCACTATCTATTGTTTGTTTAAATGAAATTTTCGTGCATGATTTTTGCAATTACTGTACAGAGAACTTCACATAAGAGCCCTAAGATCATGGATGGGAACATCAAAAAAGCTATTGCATCTTCATTGCCATCTTCCAGTAAATAAAAAATACAATTCGTTTCTTGCATTAACTCAGCTGAATGTTGCTCAATCAAATTTCCATTCTATTATCTTATAATATTATCCTCCAAACATAGGATGTATTTTATACTAACTGTAGCAGGCTTTTCAGTCATGAAATTATGTTTCTCCATCTGTATACATTGATCATCGTTTGACTCCTGGACTGTTGTTGCTTTCCTGTAGCTTGCTTATACTAATAAGAAGTTTCTAACATTTTAATTTCTTGTGCATCAGGTGTTATACACGCTTGGTGGGTTAGAAAACTTTCAGACGGCTAAGAAATATTATGCATCCACAATAGACTTGACTGGGGGCAAGAATACTAGAGCACTTTTTGGTGTTTGTTTGGTGAGCTTCTCTCTTTCACTTCTCTTCAGATTAAAGATTATGCATAGACAGATAAACATTCATGCATTTATTTAAATTTCCTATCTACACAGTTTGGACTTCTATCTTCTCCTCTCTCGTCATTTCATTGTTATCAATTTGCATGACTCATGTTTTGATCTGGTATCCAGTGTACATCCGCCATAGCACAGCTTTCAAAAGGACGGATCAAGGACGATAAGGAGAGCCCAGAGCTGCAAGCCTTGGCAGCAACAGCCTTAGAGAAAGACTACAAGAACAGAGCTCCTGGCAAGCTCCCCCTGCTTACTGCTGCCTTGAAAAGCTTGAAAATTTCCTGATCCACAACGCCCTTGATTGAAGATTCATATTCACACCACACCAAAATCAAAAGTGATCAACATTAACTCAGTCCAGAAATGAATCAAAGTTTGCAAATCGTTTTAGATTATTATTATTTTAAACATTTCTTTTCTTCAGTCCTTAAATACAAGGACATTATGTATTATTTTTAGATGCTTCATTGGCAAACTAGGAATTATTGTGAGATAAAATTTTCCCCCACTGCATAATGTCAGATATTACTTGTTTTTCAGCTATCTACCTCTAATTTCTGGATTTGATCTTCTGTTCCTTGATGATGTTGCCGAAATTCTGATTGAAGATTTTCTTGTATGCCTACATGTGGACGATAGTAAAGCTTGGATTTTCCTAGAACTTGTTACTTTGTCTCTCCTACTATTAAAATTTATAACTTTATATCTATTTGGACGACTTGATTGTGTTTATGAACACAGATCAATAATCAGGGGTCCTAACTGTTTATTCTAATTTCTTGCCCAAACAACACAGATTTTCCATGTGAGAAAATCTCCCATCATTTCTTTATTTAGTGTTATTTTTGTTATTACACTATTAACTGGAGTCATTGATGAATGTATGTCTCAGTTTTAATGGGTTATGGGTCAGGTCCATCCATGATAAGTCAAACGCAAAACCGAATCTAACTAAGAGTTTGGATATGAATAAATGACTGTTGGTACAGTTAGATAACATAAATAACATTTTTCTTATAACTATCCATGTTTTTGTAATTGAAACTGTATACTAGTCAATCCTTAAAATTAAGGTCAGCTTGATATTTATGTAGCTTTTGACATAATCATCATTATCTATATAGAAAAAATAATCTACTGTAAAGTTAATCAGATTAGCGTTTGATTAATTCTACGGTAAATTTTATATTAATTACTATCAATTTATAAAACATTTAAAATATATATAAATAAAATATTTTAATTTATATTTGGTACCAGTATAATTCTATATAATTAAAAATTCGATATCAATGTCTTATTATTAAAATTAATATAGATTATTTAATCATTAAAAAAATTTACTAAATCCTACAACAAATTATTTCATAATCATTTTACAAAAATAATCTCTACCACGCTTTAAAAAAATACTATTAAATCTAATCAAATTATTAAATAGTCATTTTTATAAATTTCATCTAATAACTCTTTTTTATCCAAATTACTAAAATTCTAAATAACTAATTAAAAATAATTAATATGTTACAATCAAGGGTTAAAGTTGAGGGATAATATTCCTAACTAGATAAGTTACCGAACCCTAAAACATTTAGGGTATGTTTACTTTACGGATTGGAGAATGAGAAAGAGTAATATGATTGATTAAAATTCATATTCCTCATTCCGTAATGGGAATAAAAGTGTGGGTCTCGCATCGATTTGGGGTTGTGAAATGGGAATTTTATTCGCCCCAAGCTACTTGAGAATCTCATTCTCATTTTCTTTACCAAGAAGAAAAGTTTCTTATACCATTCTTTAAAATATAAAGAAAAATCAATTTTATTGGATATCAAAAAAAAAAAAAATCATATTATAATAAAAAGATATACAGTATTTGTTTTTCATCATCAATTTCTTAATTATCATAGTGGACTATTGAAATAATTTATAGTTTTTTTTTTTAATTGTAATGTACAGTTTTTTATTTGATATTAAAAAAAAAACAGCATATTATAATAAAAAAATTATACACTGTTATAATTAATCCATTTAATTAAGGTTATTTTTATAATTTATAATTAATTCATTCCTATTTTAAAGTCAAATAAATAACTCAATGAAAATGCTATTGATTCCGATTCTGATTCCTGCGGTTGAAGTAAACAATTTATTTTGATTCCGATATTTTATTCCGATTCCAGATAATTCTGATTTCTATTTCGATTCCTCTAAGTGAAATAAACGCATCATTAAAGTTATATTCACGTATTGAAACCCATTTATCGCCAATAGACTTAAGGGGTTTTGGGGGTCTAGGGTTCTATTTGTATCTCTGTCTCTCAGCAGACTGCCTTTCGCTGCCTCCAAATCCGAACACCATGGCTGTTGGGTACCAACTTTTCTCCTTTCTCTCTATACACCGATTATTTATCTGTTCCGTTTGTCTATAAAAATTAATTCTTTCTAATAAATTTGTAATTTCTATTTGTGGGAAGAACAAGAGAATTTCAAAAGGGAAAAAAGGGAGGCAATAAGAAGGCGTCAGTACACTACATGCTGCTCTATTTTTGTTATTTAATCTAACCTTTAATTTTTTGAATGGATGATTATATGTGAAATCCGTTTTGTTGGGTTGAGTAGGGTTTTGTATATTTGATAATTTTGATTAGAGTTAATAAATATTTAGATTGATGTGAAGAACAGAGCTGACCCATTTGCAAAGAAGGACTGGTATGACCCATTTGCGGTCTTCGAACTCCGATAGGACCACGGATCGACCATCAGTCTTCGATACTGGAGATCACAAATCGACTCGAGAAAGTTTCATATTTTAATTTTAAAATATTGATTTATTAAATTTTTTGATAAAATATTTATAAATATCAAATTTAAATAAAATTATATTAATCGATAACGTACCATCTAATATCAAAGACCGTAAATCGATTACACTCTAGTGTAATCCTATTCCTATGCAATAGGATAGGTATTCCTAACATGAACACGATATAAAAGCGAAAAATTGCGATGTAGCTGCCTTCGAGTTTTGTTTGGCACTTTAGCGATTAAGAAAATCTGGTCAGCAAGAAACCAATCTCAAAGAGGATCATCAGAGAATGCGCTTCAACAAAAAGGCATCATCAAGTCTCTAGCTTGACAAAGCAAGCTTTTGTGAAGAGAAATGAAATGATGCGCTGATGGAGCACATCAATGTCTGATTTGGCTAAATGCTACATCACCCCAGATCCAACTCAACAACCAACTTTTTTTTTTTCTTTCTTTGAGTGAATCCAACAGCCTTAGATTTAGGATTTACCTAGTGCAAGATTTGAGGAGCCATCTTCTCTTGTGTTTCTGCTCTCTCTCCATCGCTGTCTGTGACGGCTGCGCTGCTTCTCTCTTCAAATTTCAATCAACTTGTATTGAATGCTCTTTGTGTAGGTTTTAACCTAAACGCAACGTTTTGGCCAGATACCCTTCTCTACTTATTATTATTTTATTACAAGTTTGAAGTCGGAAGGCCCAAGTCTGTCCAATAAATTCTTATAAATAATTAGGACTTGACACTTATTCTATTATAAGCTCATGAATACTATGAATACAGTCTGATAATTTCTGTCTGTCCAGATTTGGCCCAATGTGAAGAAATTGATTTTAATGATGGAAGAATTGAGAATTCTTATAGACTATAAATTAATACTAAAATTATATAAATTTCTTCTGGATAAACAGAAGACATAATAAGATACACAGATACGTGCTTCAATTCGTCGGGGGAGACCCAAAGATGTCTCATGTTTCACCAGCACTGCATGCATATTATGGCTTTATACATTAGACAGATACGATACAGCAAGACATAATAAGATACACAGATACGTGCTTCAATTCGTCGGGGTTGGGAGACCCAAAGATGTCTTATGTTTCACCAGCACTGCATGCATATTATGGCTTTATACATTAGACTTGTTGTACACAAACAACACAATATATGTGAGTATTTTATTGAATATTCCACTCCACTAGAGCTTCTCCTGAAAATCACTTACCTTAAGTAGAAAGACAGACGGATGGTTCTCAGAATCAACTTCCTGCTGCTATACCTAGATGTCCATGATGAGGAGATCATAACCTACACTTTTTAAGTCTTGTCATGGTCCAACTTGGTTCTCAGAAGTTGGGACTGTGATTCAGGACATCAAAACCTTTTTGTTTTGTTTTGACACTTCTTGTTGCTGTAAACAATTCTTATTTTGTCTACCGTTAAAGGAAATGCATGCCGACACAGCAGATTAACTTGGCGGAGCATCCCAGCAGTTTCAGCATCTTTTCTCTTCTCTTCTCTTGACGTCTCCTCTTCTCTTCACGCCTCCTCTCTACTCTCCTCTTCTGATCTTCACGCCTTCTCTCTTCTCTCCTCTTCTGATCTTCACGCCTCCTCTCTTCTCTACTCTTCTCTTCACGCCTCCGCTCTTCTCTCCAATTCTGATCTTCACGCCTCCTCTCTTCACTCCTCTTCTCTTCACGCCTCCTCTCTTCTCTCCTCTTCTCTTCACGCCTCCTCTCTTCTCTCCTCTTCTCTTCACGCCTACTCTCTTCTCTCCTCTTCTCTTCACGCCTCCTCTCTTCTCTCCTCTTCTCTTCACGTCTCTTATCTTCTGTCCCTTTCTCTTCCCGCCTCCTCTCCTCTCTTTTCTTCTCTCCTCCTCTCCTCTCTTTTCTTTCCATTGCTGCTTTCTCTCTACACTCTCCTGCTAGTTAAGAAGCAATAAATAATAGAGTCTGAGAAAAATCTAAGAAAAAAAAAAGAAAACCAACGGCTGGACAGGTGAAAGAGGTGCGATGTGGCCACAAACAGACGATTCAAGAAGCGCAGTGACGGTGGAGCAATGGGGCTGTGAAATAATTGGCAGTAATGGATTCAAGAAGTGCAGCAGGAACAGCAGTATCGACGACGGCAGAGATGAACAGTGAAGGCCTTGGAGAAGCAACCATCAGCCGCGAGGTGATGTGATGATGCTGAATGGAAGACCGGTGATGCTACGCCTGCAGCGAAACAGATGCGACACCAGAGAAATCGAGTGATGGTGCGATAACGCGACGGCGTGATGACCAGATGTGGGCAGACCAAGGTGCAGTGCAGTGCGACAGCGGCGAAGGTGCGACAGTGAACAGACAAGGTGCAACAGCGGCGACGTTGATGCAGACCAAGGTGTGACAGCGGCGAAGATGCAGTGCGATTGAGACAATGGCAGCGGCGATGAGATGATGATCGTGACAGATGAATCAGATGCGATGATATGAACCAGAACCAACGACAGAGGTGCACGATGAAGTTAGAGGCGCGCGGAACATAGGCGCACAATGGTGGATGCGATGCAGAAGTTGACGACGGGTGCAGCAGGTGGAGAGAGATGAAAGCTGGAAATAGATGGCTCTCGTGAGTTCGGGGAAACGAAGAAGAACAGCGATAAGGCTGTTCGGATCGATGTTTGCGTTGCCTAAGGTGGCTGCTGGTGTGTTTCGGTGGTGGTTGGGTGATGTTTGGTGGTGTTTGTGGCAGCCGCGGCTGTGGTTTGTTTGGTTGATACAGAGACAAAAAAAAAAAATTCAATACCATATGAACGTGAAGAAGGTAATGTGTACTTCACTACCACTCTAGAACATAAAAGCTAATCTATATATAAACAAAACTAACAAGGTAAAAGAACAGTGTATGTATGAAAACAAAATAGTTTTATTACATGAACGTAAGTCTGTTTTCAATATCTGATGCTGCTTGCAGCCCATTTAATAATTTTATCATTCTAACTACCAGAATTCACCCATCCTAGCCACGTAAGTGTTTGAGACGAACTGGTGGGACTGGAATACAGTCAGTCAATCCACCAACCCACTAACCCATGTTCGTCGCATGCAGAAAAAAGGAAGGAAAGGGGAAGGAAGATTCTGTTTTTCCGCGATTGCTTAAAATAGAGTGCTTTTCGAATTAAATCCATAACAAAAGCAAAAGTATGTTTTTAATCCATCTGTTATAAAAAAAATTTTGACCTTTCAAACAAACTAATTAGTGTTTATATATATATCATCCAAATACCCTTCAGTATTTTTCAATTAAAAATTTCCTTTATAACCTTACCTAAAATTACCAAATTACTTTTCTTCTTCTTACTTTTTTCTTTCCTAAGATTTTTATCTCTTCCATTCAAGATTATTTGTGCACCCATTAAACATTTTTTTACTCCTAAAAATGCACATTCAAGATTCTTTATTTTTAATAAGCTTCACATTCAATTTTTTTTTTTTAAGTTTGAAGATATGTGATTATTATTGGTTGATTTTCAATTTATTTTATTCATATTGTTTAGTTAAAGACCATAAAAATGATTTTTTATTGTGATTTAATCTTATGTGAGTAAGATCTGCAGAAAACGAAGAGAAAAAATGAAACTATGATTTTCTACGTTTTGTTAGGTTTTGCAAGTAGATGTAACCCAAATTGGATTATGTGTACTCACAAAACTCAAGTCAGGCTATGTGTACTCACAAAATCTAAATCAAGTTTTACGGATACACATAACTTGATTCGGATTAGGTGTACTCACATAATCCGAAAATAAATTTTATTGGTTTTTTTTTTTTTTTTTTAATTTCTTCTGTTGTATATGTTTGGTATTGATCAGATGTGGTTATATGTGGTTAGATTTTTATGAATTTGGCAATATGAAATTAGATATTAAATATGACGAGAGTATATATGAGACTAATTTATTTTATACTTCAAATTTTATAGGAATAGGAGAAGTGACGATAATAGTCAAATGCAACGGAGAGTGGAATGAGAATAACTATGTTGGGAGTAAGACATTCATGATGAGGGTCTCTAAGAATGTTAATTTTTCTCGATTAGTGAAATTTGTTTACACAGTGACTAGTATTAATAGAAGAATATGAGATATTCGTTTGCATTATTTACTTCGATTTAGGGGAATGCCCACAGTTAAGATACCTATCACCATTGATCTTAGTATCAGAGGTGTAATTTCAGACAAAAAAAACTTATTATAGAGAGATTTATGTTGATAAGATTATGAGAGATTCTGAGGGTATTAGCTCTACTGTCTCTTCATTTGCCATTAACATAATATTAGATCCAGGGCATGTGGAGACACCTATGGATAGAGCTGTAAGTCTAATTATGAGTGAAGATCAAAATTGTTTTATTTCTTCTAATAGTAGTAATCAAGTTTCAACTTTTATCGCCGTATTTGCATCCTTAGAAAGTCCAATGTGTGATATTGATTTTGACGAAAATGATTGTGATGATGAAGATCGAGACACAGATAGTGATGGTGATAAGAGATCGAACAGTGAAGATGATAATGAGGAAACTATAGCTGATGACATTGAAACTGGAGATGATGCAGAGACTGCTGAGTATCCAGAAGTTAGATTTTCAGGTTCACAATTTGAAATCAACCTTTCACAACCATACTAGATTGTTCCCAGTGTAGATCAGTGCGAAATTGAGGTTATGTCAACCGTTATATCGACTTTCATCCGACATGATACATTGCATAGAGATGCATTTCTTTTTTAGTAAATATGAACTGAATGTGATCATTAGAAAATGTGTTCTTAATTCCACGTATCAACCTAAGATAAGACGTTCATACACGGTTAAATATGAGATCGGTTGTAAGGATCTGACCTGCAGCTTTAAGGTTTGTGCAAGATGTAGAAAGAGTGGTTTGATGTGGTATGTGTATAAGTATGTGTCGAAACACATATGTTGTTAGGACACCTATGAGTCATATAGACGGAGTGTGAAGACTATTGTCATAGTAAAGTTGCATAAAAAAAAAATGGGGCTTGATAGTATAACACCTCAGCTTTTGATTGCAAAAATGTTAAAGTAATATGGTGTGCAGATCATGTACATTAAAGTTTGGAGGTCTTTATAATATGCAAAGAAACTAGTATATGAAAAAACGGATGAGTCATTTCAGCAGTTTAGTACTTTTACATGTTAAATTATAATAATAATGAATTGTAAAGCCTCAATCTAATTGGATCCAAGAGATTAATTGAAATTTAATTTATTATTATTAATTTGATCCAGTTTCAGTTTTAGAAGTATAGAAGTTCGTGGATAATTTTTATTTTGAGGATATTTTTAAAAGAAACTAAAAAAAAATGGATTAAATAAAAAAGGTCACGGGTAACACAATAAAAATTTATATATGTGGTAAAAAATTCATACGGTGGTGGGTTTTTTTTAATAATAATAAATATAATAATAATGATAATAATAATATAAGTGGTGGGCCATGCTCATTTAAAATATGTATAGATATTAGTCAATGGTGGCGGCCAATTGAAATAATAAAATTTTTTCAAAAAAAAAATTGAAATAATAAAATAAAATAAAATGGGAGAAGATTGGTATGAGAAGAGTGTTGGCTGCCGCGTGAGAAAGAAAAACAAACAAAATAAAATAAGAAAAGAAGAGGCGACCTGAAAGAAGTGATAAGAAGGTAGCATACATACATATATATATATATATATATACATATATATATCGGTCCTTATAAGCGGAAAATTAAAAAACACAGAGGCTGTTATGTTCAGCGGTGAAGGAAGAAAAAAAAAAAAAATGAGAAGAAGAATGAGAAAAAAGAAAAGGAAAAAAAAATTTGGATCTCTGATTTATCTAGGATGAATCTAGGATAATGAAAAAATTATAGGGAAATTCGTTTTATAAATCTAGAAATAAGTAAAAGCGTTATATAAGTAGATAATTTTATTTTAAATTAAATTGATTGAGCTATGTTTATTTATATTAGAGATTTTATTATTTATTTCAAGTAAATAATTAGTTGAGTTAATTGATTTTATAGATTATAAATAATGTTTTAAAATTGAAATAAAAGTTTATTATGAATTTATATATATATATACACTTATGAGAAATTTCAGTAAAAATTTTATGTTTTCGGTTTGAGTTATTATTAGAAAAATTTTAGAATGTTTTAAATAATATGATTTTGTGTTTTGAGAAAGAATATTTGTTTATGTTTTGTGAAAAATATTATTTAATATTATGTATATTCGGAAAAGATTTGAGAAAAGAAAAGAAAAAAAATGTTTTCAGAATACCAAGGTTGTACCTTTAACGGTCAAGCTGACTTCACGTAAGTAAGTTCGATAGAGTCGCCCAGCACGTTTATGCAAATATCTGGAGTCATTGAGTTACCTAGCACGTGTATGACAGATGTTATCTCTCGCTCTGCATGTGTGTTAGGTATCTTTACCATGTATGATAGATTTTCCTGGGTAACAAACATAAAAATATCACCTCCGTTTTTAATGTGACTCTAAAATATGGATGAGTTTGTAAAATGGCATTAGAAATCAGAATGAGTTGTGATAGTACCATCATCACGTAAAATTCAAAGACAAAATTGCCCTTTATTTTAAAACAATTGGTCTAACTTCTTTAATCGGTTTTCAAAACACTCAGCAGTTTACAAACCTAACTATCTATGTAGATAGAACTTGACTGAAAAATTTAATTAATTATTTTTTTTTAAAAAAAAATAATACGATTAGACCGGCGGTCTTCGAACTCGGATCGTGACAATCACCGCTCTTCCGTAGTGAAGACCAGGGATCGACCATCAGTCTTCGATACTGACTGAAGATCACAAATCGACCCAAGAAAGTTTTATATTTTTATTTTAAAACATTGATTTATTAAATTTTTTTTATAAAAGTTTATAAATATAAAATTATATTAATCAATAACGTACCATCTAATATCAAACACCGTAAAGTATTAACTTTATCGAGTACACTCTAGCATAATCCTCTTCCTATGCAACAAGATAGGCATACGAAACATGACCTGAATATAAGAATTAATTAAAGTGAAACGCGGTATAAAAGCAAAATATTGCATACATAGCTGCCTTTGAGTTTTGTTTGGCACTATAGCTGTTAAGAAAATCTGGTCAGCAAGAACCAATCTCAAAGAGGATCATCAGAGAATGCGCCTCAACAAAAAGGCATCATCAAGTCTCTAGCCTGACAAAGCAAGCTTTTGTGAAGAGAAAAATGAAATGATGCCCTGATGGAGCACATCAATGTCTGATTTGGCTAAATGCTACATCACCCCAGATCCAACTCAACAACCAACCTTTTTTTTTGGTTTGATAGAATCCAACAGCCTTAGATTTAGGGTTTACCTACTGCAAGATTTGAGCAGCCATCTTCTCTTGTGTTTTCGCTCTCTCTCCATTGCTGTCTGTGTCTGCGACGGCTACTCTGCTTCTCGCTTCAAATTTCAATCAACTTGTATTATATGCTCCTTGCTGAGGTTTTAACCTAAACGCAACGTTTTGACCAGAACCCTTCTTTACTTATTATTATTTTATTAGAAGTTTGAAGTCCGGAAGCCAAAGTGTGTCCAATAAATTCTTATACATAATTAGAACTTGATACTTATTCTATTATAAGCTAATGAATATAATATGAATACAGTCTGATAATTTGTGTCTGTTCAGGTTTGGCCCAATGTGAAATTACATGAATTTCTTCTGGATAAACAAAAGACATAATAAGATACACAGATACGTGCCGTGTTGGGGTTGGGAGACCCAAAGATGTCTCATGTTTCACCAGCACTGCATGCATATTATGGCTTTATACAATAGACTTGTTATACACAAACAGCACAATATATGTGAGTATTTTATTGAATATTCCACTGGAGCTTCTCCTGAAAATCACTTACCTTAAGTAGAAAGACAGACGGATAGTTCTCAGAATCAACTTCCTGCTGCTATACCTAGATGTCCATTATGAGGAGATCATAACCTAGACATTTTAAATCTTGTCATGGTCCAACTTGGTTCTCACAAGTTGGGACTGTGATTCAGGACATCAAAACCTTTTTGTTCTGACACTTCTTGTTTTGTCTACTGTTAAAGGAAATGCACGCCGAAACAGCAGATTAGAAATTTCAGCATCTTTTCTCTGTTCTTCTTTGGACGTCTCCTCTCTTCACGCCTCCTCTCTTCTCTCCTCGTCTCTTCACGCCTCCTCTCTTCACGCCTCCTCTCTTCTCTCCCCCTCTCTTCCCGCCTCCTCTCCTCTCTTTTCTTCTCTCCTCCTCTCCTCTCTTTTCTTTCCATTGCTGCTTTCTCTCTACACTCTCCTGCTAGTTTTCCACACACTCAAGTCCAAGAAGCAACGCCAATAATTTAAGAGCCCAAATAAATAATAGAGTCCGAGAAAAATCTAAGAAAAAAAAAAGAAAACCAACGGCTGGACAGGTGAAAGAGGTGCGATGTGGCCACAACCAGACGATTCAAGAAGCGCAGTGACGGTGGAGCAATGGGGCAGTGAAATAATTGGCAGTAATGGATTCAAGAAGTGCAGCAGGAACAGCAGTATCGACGACGGCAGAGACGAACAGTGAAGGCCTTGTAGAAGCAACAATCAGCCGCGAGGTGATGTGATGATGCTGAATGGAAGACCGGTGATGCTACGCCAGCAGCGAAACAGATGCGACACCAGAGAAATCGAGTGATGGTGCGATAACGCGACGGCGTGATGACCAGATGTGGGCAGACCAAGGTGCAGTGCAGTGCGACAGCGGCGAAGGTGCGACAGTGAACAGACAAGGTGCAACAGCGGCGACGTTGATGCAGACCAAGGTGTGACAGCGGCGAAGATGCAGTGCGATTGAGACAAGGGCAGCGGCGATGAGATGAACCAGATGCAGCAGCGATGATATGAACCAGAACCAACGACAGAGGTGCACGATGAAGTTAGAGGCGGCGGAACATAGGCGCACAATGGTGGATGCGATGCAGAAGTTGACGACGGGTGCAGCAGGTGGAGAGAGATGAAAGGCTGGAAATAGATGGCTCTCGTGAGTTCGGGGAAACGAAGAAGAACAGCGATAAGGCTGTTCGGATCGATGTTTGCGTTGCCTAAGGTGGCTGCTGGTGTGTTTCGGTGGTGGTTGGGTGATGTTTGGTGGTGTTTGTGGCAGCCGCGGCTGTGGTTTGTTTGGTTGATACAGAGACAAAAAAAATATTCAATACCAAATGAACGTGAAGAAGGTAATGTGTACTTCACTACCACTCTAGAACATAAAAGCTAATCTATAAGCAAAACAAACAAGGTAAAAGAACAGTGTATGTATGAAAACAAAATAGTGTATTACATGAACGTAAAATATTATGATAATTGATTGCCTTTGCTTGTCTGTTAACACTCACGTCTGTTTTCAATATCTGATGCTGCTTGCAGCTCATTTAATAATTTTATCATTCTAACTACCAGAATTCACCCATCCTAGCCACGTAAGTGTTTGAGACGAACTGGTGGGACTGGAATACAGTCAGTCAATCCACCAACCCACTAACCCGTTTTCGTCGCATGCAGAAAAAATGCAGGAAAGGGGAAGGAAGATTCTGTTTTTCCACGATTGCTTAAAAATAGAGTGCTTTTCGAATTAAATTCATAACAAAAGCAAAAGTATGTTTTTAATCCATCTGTTATAAAAAAATTTTTGACCTTTCAAACAAACTAATTAGTGTTTATATATATATCATCCAAATACCCTTCAGTATTTTTCAATTAAAAATTTCCTTTATAACCTTACCTAAAATTACCAAATTACTTTTCTTCTTCTTACTTTTTTCTTTCCTAAGATTTTTATCTCTTCCATTCTCTATATTTTTTTCTCATCCATTCAAGATTATTTGTGCACCCATTAAACATTTTTTTACTCCTAAAAATGCACATTCAAGATTCTTTATTTTTAATAAGCTTCACATTCAATTTTTTTTTTTTAAGTTTGAAGATATGTGATTATTATTGGTTGATTTTCAATTTATTTTCTTCATATTGTTTAGTTAAAGACCATAAAAGTGATTTTTTATTGTGATTTAATCTTATATGAGTAAGATCTGCAAAAAACGAAAAGAAAAAATGGAATTATGATTTTCTGTGTTTCGTTAGGTTTTGCAAGTAGATGTAACCCAAATTGGATTATGTGTACTCACAAAACTCAAGTCGGACTATGTGTACTTACAAAACATAAATCAAGTTTTACGGATACACATAACCTGATTCGGATTAGGTGTACTCACATAATCCGAAAATAAATTCTATTGGTTTTTTTTTTTTAATTTCTTCTGTTGTATATGTTTGGTATTGACCAGATTTGGTTATATGTGGTTAGATTTTTATGAGTTTGGCAATATGAAATTAGATATTAAATATGACGAAAGTATATATGAGACTAATTTATTTTATACTTCAAATTTTATAGGAATAGGAGAAGTGACGATAATAGTCAAATGCAACGGAGAGTGGAATGAGAATAACTATGTTGGGAGTAAGACATTCATGATGAGGGTCTCTAAAAATGTCAATTTTTCTCGATTAGTGAAATTTGTTTACACAGTGACTAGTATTAATAGAAGAATATGAGATATTCGTTTGCATTATTTACTCCGATCTAGGGGAATGCCCACAGTTAAGATACCTATCACCATTGATCTTAGTATCCGAGGTGTAATTTCAGACAAAAAAAACTTATTATAGAGAGATTTATGTTGATAAGATTATGAGATATTCTGGGGGTATTAGCTCTACTGTCTCTTCATTTGCCATTAACATAATATCAGATCCAGGGCATGTGGAGATACCTATGGATAGAGCTGTAAGTCTAATTATGAGTGAAGGTCAAAATTGTTTTATTTCTTCTAATAGTAGTAATCAAATTTCAACTTCTTAAGCCGTGTTTGCATCCCTAGAAAGTCCAATGTGTGACATTGATTTTGACGAAAATAATTGTGATGATGAAGATCGAGACACAAATAGTGATGGTGATAAGAGATCGAACAATGAAGATGATAATAAGGAAACTATAGCTGATGACATTGAAACTGGAGATGATGCAGAGACTGCTGAGTATCCAGAAATTAGATTTTCAAGTTCACAATTTGAAATCAACCATTTACAACCATATTAGATTGTTCCCAGTGTAGATCAGTGCGAAATTGAGGCTATGTCAACCGCTATATCGATTTTCATCAGACATGATACGTTGTATAGAGATGCATTTTTTTTATAGTAAATATGAACTGAATGTGACCGTTAGAAAATGTGTTCTTAATTCCACGTATCAACATAAGATAAGACATTCATATACGATTAAATATGAGGCCGGTTGTAAGGATCTGACCTATAGCTTTAAGGTTTGTGTAAGATGCAGAAAGAGTGGTTTGATGTGGTATGTGTATAAGTATGTGTCGAAACACATATGTTGTTAGGACACCTACGAGTCACATAGATGGAGTGTGAAGACTATTATCATAGCAAAGTTGCATAAAAAAAAAAAATGGGGCTTGATAGTATAACACCTCAGCTTTTGATTGCAAAAATATTAAAGCAATATGATGTGCAGATCATGTACACTAAAGCTTGGAGATCTTTACAATATGCAAAGAAACTAGCATATGAAAAAACGGATGAATCATTTCAGCAACTTAGTACTTTTACATGTTAAATTGTAATAATAATGGATTCAAGAGATTAATTGAAATTTAATTTATTATTATTATTTTGATCCAGTTTCAGTTTTAGAAGTATAGAAGTTCGTGAATAATTTTTAATTTGAGGATATTTTTAAAAGAAACTAAAAAAAATGGATTAAATAAAAAGGTCACGGGGGTACACAATAAAAATTTATATATGTGGAAAAAAATTCATACGGTGGTGGGTTTTTTTTAATAATAATAAATATAATAATAATGATAATAATAATATAAGTGGTGGGCCATGCTCATTTAAAATATGTACTGGACTGGGAGCCCCACACCATAACCAATCTAAGAGCATAGTTTTGGACTCTTCCCACTGGGGCGGCCTTTCTTCACGACCTGGATGGGTACCATCGTGACTATGCTCACTATTCACTTATGGATGGGGACCGTCGTTAAGGATCGTAGCATCTGTTCTGATGTGCAGGATCCTCACTTGAGGCAAGCACAGAGCATACTTAGATCATGACAGACTGTATTTCATTATTCGTATAGTAAAGTACTAACCTAAAGGTTAGAGAAAACTTAGAAGGCCATTGAGAGAAAACACCTTGATATTTTTTTTGATAGGGAACTGACTCTACCAAGAGAGTCTGAACGATTACATATTTATAGAAGCAAAACATGATTGAAAACATGTGGGTCATAAGACAAAATAATACAGATCGCACTCCTTTATCCATGTAAAGTCAAGGTAAAGGAATAGGAGAAAAGTAAAAGCAAACCAACATGATTACATCAAGACAACAAACTTTTGGAAAAGTAAAACATAATTGCAACGATACAAAGTAACTTTGAAAAAGAGAGCTTGGTGGGACCAGTGCTGTCTGCCATTATGGAGAGAAAGACAGGTTGTAAGCTTGGTGGTCTTCGTTGTCAGAGTCAAGGGCCCCACAGATACGACATGAAAAGTCTCCAGGGGTGTCTAGGTCCATCGGATCTTGGGAATCGAGAGGTGCAGGAGCAGCTTGCGAAGGATCTGAAGGTGGGTCAGCATCTTGAAAAGGATGCCAGCTGAGTGTTTTGTTGCGTGGGACATCTGGAAGGATGAATAGTTCATAAGTAGTGACATTATTGATGTCACATAGGTGGTTGAGCAGAGAAATCCGTCTGGATGGATAAAGATCGTTGAAATTGAACAGAGTGTCCCATTCATAGCTTTGGTTGTGGGACCAAACTATATATCTAGGAGCATTGCCAAAGTATGGTCGATGCAAGATCCAGATGCAGGTAACTTCTCGTGCCATGTCAGGAGAGAGTTTCCACAGATTGTAAAAGTCCATGATACGAGTCAGTTCACGGCGCCATCTAGGCAAAGGATCAAACCATTGGAGGAATGTCCAAAGATACGAACTCTGCTGATTGGGATCATGAAGGTTGGCATAGAGAGCCTGGACAGGAAAAGAGATGGGAAAATGGTGAAGGATAGCAAAACATCAAAGGAACCATAACACTTCAGGAGAGAACTGGGAGAAAGGTCATAAAGGAAAAATGTCTAAAAAGGGCTTGAGAGGGTTAATAATGCGAAAAGGATGATGATGAGCTCGGATTTTAGAGTAATAAGAAAGGAAATGAGCTTTGGCAAAGCTGGTGATTTGTGGGACTGAAGGAGAACTGTTGGGAGGAATAATCCTGAGGAGTTCAGGAGGATAAGTAGCAATAGTGGTGGCAGCCAGATTTTCTGGGTCAGAAGAAGATGAGGAAGCAGCCATGGGAGCAAATGCAATGGTTCAGTGAGAAGTAAGAAGCTTGAGGTGAGAAAGTCGGGATAACATGTCTGGAATTATATTGGTGAAGCCTTTTACATGTTTAACGGTAAAATCATATCTAATAAACCAATCTTTTAGACGTTTTAATAAGGGAGTAGGGGGAATCTTATTATTAAAGTCTAAAATCTTAGGGAATGAGGAGTTGTCCATGTGAACTGCAAAGGTGGCAGTTCGGAGGTAAAAGTCAAACTTCTGGATGCCATATTTAACAGCAAGAATCTCTTTGTAAATGGTATGATAATGTTTTTGAGATTCAGAGAACTGGCTACTAGCATGACCACAATAAAAATGTTGTCTATTGCGGTCTTCAAGGAGAATGGCACCCCAATAATGGTCACTGACATCAGTTTGGAGGATGAGTTGGCCATTAGAAGGAATGGTCAAAGGAGGAGGCTTGTGACTGATCTTTTTTAGCTGTTGGATAGTAATAGTATGAACATGGGACTAATGAGGTGGTTTTTTCTTGAGTAAGGCTGAGAGTGGAGCTGTATGGTGGGTCACATGTGGGAGAAAATGACGGATATAATTAATTATCCCTAAAAATTGTTGAATTTATTTTACAGAGAGGTGTGTATCTGGAAAGGACAATAATTGTGAGGTAAGATGGGGTCCAGGATTAATGGAGCCTTTAGTGATGGTCATCCCTAAAAACATGATTTCTGGTCGGCCAATGATGCTCTTCTTTTCAGACAACATTATGCCATATGCATAGGCCAGTTCATAGAATTGGCAAAACAATTTGACATGTGATGTAGTGTCTGAGGAAAACAACAGGACATCATCAATGTAGATGAGAGCAGAGGAGAGGATAGGATAGAAAATCCGGGTCATGGCCTTTTGAAAGAGTGAAGGAGCTGTTTTGATGCCAAAGGGTAAAACAGTCCATTGGTATTGGGCATCAGGAATGCAAAAAGCTGTTTTATAGCGGTCAATTGGGTCAATGCATATCTGCCAGAAGGCACATTTAAGATCAAATTTAGAAAAGACCTGGGCTTTAGCTAACTGTGCAAACAGTGTGGTGGATCTGGGAATAGGGAATTTATCATCTTGTAGAAAATGATTTAAGGGCTTGTAATCAATAACAAGACGTTTTTTTTCACGAATCTGTTCAGCCATTTTTTCCACATAAAATGCTTGACAAGCCCAAGGAGATGAAGTGGGCTCAATGGGGCCTTGAGAAAGTAACTGTTGACACTTAAGTCGGGCCAATTGTAGATCAGATGGAGACATCCCAGAATGGGTAGCTTTGGTAGGGTTAATGTCTTCATTAAGTTTGAAAGGGAGCTTGATAAAGAAGTCTGGATTGATCCATAGTGGATGAGGATGTTCAAATTGATCATGTCTTTCTGCACAAAGGGTTTGTAATTTGGTGGTGATGGCTTGGTATTCAGGAGAGACAGGACTTAAAGGATAAATCTTGGGGATGGAGACAAAAGGTGTAAAACTCCTTTTGTATTTAAGTCCTCTGGGAATGATCTGAAGATGCTCAGCTTTTGTTAAAGCATCCCAGCCAAGCATGAAATCTTTATCAGGAAGATGGGAACCCAAAACCTTCATCTAAATAGTACATTCAAGGAATAATTGAATACCAACCTTATGTGTGGTAATAAGATCAGTAGTAAACAATTTTCCATCAACAGCGAGGAAATGCTGGTTATGTTTAGACCAGGCATGAGAAGGTAAAATAGAAGAGTTCATCATAGTACAATGACAACCTGTATCGATAAGAGCAATGACAGGTATGGGTTTAGTGTATTTGGTCTGTAGAATGGATGCCGGAAAATGTGGTTCAGGGTGCTGAGTAGATGGTGAAAGGACAGCATGAGCATTGGAGGGATTAAATGACTCAGAAGTGGGGAGGTCATCATCGATCAGAATGGTTTGATCCTTTGCCTAGATGGCGCAGTGAACTGACCCGTATCATGGGCTTTTACAATCTATGAAAACTCTTTCCTGACATGGCACGAGAAGTTACCTGCATCTGGATCTTGCATCGACCATACTTTGGCAATGCTCCTAGACATATAGTTTGGTCCCACAACCAAAACTATGAATGGGACACTCTGTTCAATTTCAACGATCTCTATCCATCCAGACGGATTTCTCTGCTCAACCACCTATGTGACATCAATAATGTCACTACTTATGAACTATTCATCCTTCCAGATGTCCCACGCAACAGAACACTCAGCTGGCATCCTTTTCAAGATGCTGACCCATCTTCAGATCCTTCGCAAGCTGCTCCTGCACCTCTCGATTCCTAAGATCCGATGGACCTAGACACCCCTGGAGACTTTTCATGTCGTATCTGTGGGGCCCTTGACTCTGACAACGAAGACCACCAAGCTTCAACCCTCTCTTTCTCTCCATAATGGCAGACAGCACTGGTCCGACCAAGCTCTCTTTTTCAAAGTTACTTTGTATCGTTGCAATTATGTTTTACTTTTCCAAAAGTTTGTTGTCTTGATGTAATCATGTTGGTTTGCTTTTACTTTTCTCCTATTTCTTTACCTTGGCTTTACATGGATAAAGGAGTGCGATCTGTATTATTTTGTCTTATGACCCACATGTTTTCAATCATGTTTTGCTTCTATAAATATGTAATCGTTTAGACTCTCTTGGCAGAGTCAGTTCCCTATCAATAAAAATATCATGGTGTTTTCTCTCAATGGCCTTCTGTTGACGTGGTAAACCAGCCAACCAGATTCTTGAGCCCAATGCCGCACAGATGAGGAGACCTACAACAAACAGACCAGATAATGGCAAAGAGAAAGAAGAAAGAAAGAAGAAAAAACACACAATATTTGAAGTGGTTCAGCCCTTCTTAGAACGGCCTACGTCCACTTTTCTGGTATTAATGGCAGTATCTCTCACTAAATGCTCACTCTCTCTGTGTTTCGACAGAGTAACAGCCCTCTCAACTCTCAAATTTTCTGGATCCGGATACAATAAATGTCTCTCTCTATTTATAGAGGAGATGAGGCTACAGATGGAATATACAGACAAAAAGGGCTGATTTTGTCGTAATTAATGCTGCTGAAATGCATTTAATGCTTCTGACTTCTGCTAGGTCAATTCTGGCTTCAAACATGGGCCGACTGCTAACCCATACTGATTTGGTGAGATTTCCCGAAATTAGGCTGTCATTAGGTCATATATATATACACATATATATATTGGTCCTCATAAGTGAAAAATTAAAAAACACAGAGGCTGTTATGTTCGGCGGTGAAGGAAGAAAAAAAAAATGAGAAGAAGAATGAAAAAAAAAGAAAAGGAAAACAAAATTTGGATCTCTGATTTATCTAGGATGAATCTAGGATAATGAAAAAATTATAGGGAAATTCGTTTTATAAATCTAGAAATAAGTAAAAGCGTTGTATAAGTGGATAATTTTATTTTAAATTAAATTGATTGAGCTATGTTTATTTATATTAGAGATTTTATTATTTATTTTAAGTAAATAATTAGTTGAGTTAATTGATTTTATAGATTATAAATAATGTTTTAAAATTGAAATAAAAGTTTATTATGAATTTATATATATATATATACACTTATGAGAAATTTCAGTAAGAATTTTATGTTTTCGGTTTGAGTTATTATTAAAAAAATTTTAGAATGTTTTAAATAATATGATTTTGTGTTTTGAGAAAGAATATTTGTTTATGTTTTGTGAAAAGTATTATTTAATATTATGTATATTCGGAAAAGATTTGAGAAAAGAAAAGAAAAAAAATGTTTTCAAAACACCAAAGTTGTACCCTCCCCTTTAACGGTCAAGCTGACTTCACGTAAGTAAGTTCGATAGAGTCGCCCAGCACGTTTATGCAAATATCTAGAGTCATTGAGTTACTTAGCACGTGTATGACAGATGTTATCTCTCGCTCTGCATGTGTGTTAGGTATCTTTACCACGTATGATAGATTTCCTTGGATACTAATTAGTATAGATTTCTAGATTACAGATGTTATATACTGAGTTTGACCAATATAGAACGAAATTTACAAAATACTAGATTTACAAAAGAGATTCTAGAAAAAGTTCACAGATTATATATTTTTATATTTTATATTATTGAAGTTATAAAGACAAATTATATAGAAGTTTATGATTTTACAATGATATGAGATTTATGTTCAGTTTTATTTTCAGATATAATTGTTTATGAATTATTGAGAATTGTTTCTTTTTATCAGTGATAGTTTTGATGTTTTACTTAGAAATGTTTTAGAAAATTTTTTATACGCCCCGCAATTTGTACTTGAATTCCTTTTGTATTTGCCTGTTCAGTTAATTCAATAGCTTTTTTCATTGCTTTGCGAAAAGAAACTCTATTTTTTAATTGTCCGGCTATAAATTCTGCAAGAATATTAGGGTGTCCATAAGGATTTGCAATTCTTGTAATAGCAATGTTTAGTTTTCGGTTCGCACAATTAAATTTTTTTTGTACATTCATATGTAATTCTTCGACTCTTCGCGGTCTATTTTCTATTAATAATTTTGGGAATCCTATATAAATTATGACTTGAATTGGATCGATTCTTAGAAATGTTTTAGAAAAGTTTTTAACCACTTACTGGGCATTAGTGCTCATTCTTTTATAAATTTCATTTTTTCATATATCCACCGCAAGTTCGTGCAAATTATTACATATCGTGAGAAAGACTAAATGATGATAAACAGTTGCATTTGTGTATATTATTCTTTTTATTAATCAGATTTCATAAACGTATTTTCAAAAATAGTTTTATAGATGAATAATCATTTTACAGATATTTTATAAATATTTTATATATTCAGTTTATAGGTCTAACACAAGAAATTTAAAGACTTTAAATTTGTTTAATCTACATTTCGATTAAAGGGATTGTCAAAATTACAATAATTATTTTAAAGGATTTTCAGTACATGCGGATTTAAATCAAAAAGACCTTAGACGGGATCCTCCTGAACTCGAGATAAGAGTCGGGATGGGTTCCGTCATATGTTGACATACTTAAATCGACGTCGACCTATATTTCCAAACGTAAGCCAAATCAGAATTTGTTGGTCCACTTTAACCGACATTGGCTTACGTTTTCGAACCTAAGCCGAATCGACATTTGTTTATCCACTTGAACCGATCCCGGTCTACGTTTTTAAACATAAGCTGAATCAGCATTTGTTTATGCACTTGAACTAACGTCAGTCTACGTTTCCAAACATAAACCGAATCGGTATTTGTTGGTACACTTGAACTGACGTCAGCTTATATTTCCAAACACAAGCCTATCACTCAACCAAACCTGCATTTTCAATTCAATTCCGACCACATTCTAATAAAATATAACATAATCTAACCATAACTATCAATATCCAATAAATACAAATTAATAAAACTGATCGGCTTTTGTTTGTCAATTTAAGCCGATGTTAAGGTAAGTTTCCAACATAAGCCGATTCGGCATTTGTTGGTCTACTTAAACCAACATCGGTCTATGTTTTCAAATATAAGCTAATCGGCCTCTCGCAAAATGAATTCTACTGAACCTGCATATTCAGTGAAAATCTAATCACATCCTAATCAAATATAATATAATCTGACCTCAATCATCAATACCTAACATATAAAAACACAAATCAACTTTACAAATGGCAAAAAATTCAAAAAGTCACAAAATTATCTAATAGGATGTCGAATTAGCGTACATTCACCAATCAAAGGGTATGATGAGCTCGTCAGTTGTCTACAGTGGTTACGAACGACGGTGATGGCGTGAGATGGTCGTTGATTGTGCAAATTGGTGGTTAGGGTGTGTGTTTGATAGAGAGCGATGGATGTACACATTTTCACATCGATTTTCCATCTTATATAGCAATGGTAGTTCCGTAATTTTCGGCTTCCTTTTTATTTTTTAATTTTGAAATATAATGGTAATATCGTAATTTTAAATTAGGGGCAACTTAGGTATCTTGGGTATAGGATGCAAATGATTTGTTTCAGAGATTAAGATGAAATTTTTTAAAAGTGTGGGGTTAAGAACATATTTTATGTTATTTAATTGACTATTTTTGATATTTTTCACCTTAAAATATTTGTCAAGTAGAATATCAAAGATCCATTAATTTGTTGGGCTTTTGAAAATGAGCCCAACACAAGATTTCAACCTCCTTTTACTTTAAAAAAAAAAAAAAAACTAAATAATATATAAATAATTTATTATAATAAAATACTTATAAGTTAATATAATTATTGTTATAAAATAATATATATATTTTTAATGATAGGAAAAGAGACTAAGTTAAGAGAAAATTATTTTTGTATTTTAGAATAAAGATAAGGTTAAAAGTATTGTTTAACCAATCATATTAGAGGATAATAATTTAATATCAATGGAAAGTAAAATTTTATGTTAAAATAATTAATTTTTCTAGTTTTTTAATATTGTGAAAATTATTTAAAATATCCCGTAAATTTATTATAAATTCAATTTTCTCTAAAAATTCATATTTAGTCTCAAACGAAATTTAATTATTTTTTTCTCGTTTTCGGTTTGCAAAACAGTTCGTGCACAATATTTTATATATCTGAGATTTTTTTTTTTTTAATATGAAATGTTACACGAAATTTGAAATGACAGCAAATTATTGAATTTCCTTTTAAAAAAACTTTTTTTTTTTCATTTTGACTAAAAATGAATTTATCTGGTTCAGAAATATTTATGGTAGACAAACGCCGGGAAGAGGAACTCAGAAAAATAAAACAAAGAAAACTTGTCTATCAAGGGAGTTCAAAAAAAGTCTAATAAAGCAAAAAGTATGCAAAAAAAGTCACATGTCACCTCTCAATTAACAAAATAGAAAACTTGTCTATCAAGGGAGTTCAAAAAAAGTCTAATAAAGTAAAAAGTATGCAAAAAAAGTCACATGTCACCTCTCAATTAACAAAATATAATCCAACTTAATAGAAAACAAGCGTGGCATGAAGTAACTTTTTACGCGTGGTCCCAAGAGCCATAGGTCCGGTTGGAATCTTTGCACACAAAAACAAAAAGGATAGACGCGTAAGTCCCATTCCAACAAATGTTGGAGGAATTATTCCTAAGACCTTGTTTGTTGTGCAGTCAACGACCCTTTATTAATTTAATCTTGTTAGGCTGGAAAAAACAAACTCATCAAGTAGACAAGTTAAAAAATACTCCCCTGTATGTTTCTCTTTCCTTAAGATCATTCTCTTCCAATTTTGACAGACGTCCCACCACCCCCTCTCTCTCCTTTTGCTTCATCTCCATCACGATCTTCTGTGCTCGCCAATCACCTCTTCTTAGGCATCTTCTTCGACATCATTGATCACTGAGAGAGGAGAGCTGTGGTGGAGGAGGTAAACGGGGGTGGTGATGGTGGAAGAGGCAAGCTTAAATAATCTAATATCTACAAAATTTGTAGAAAGTATTTGAAAAATTTATTTAAAATCCAAGTTTATACACGTTATTTTTAATCATATCCTATATTTTATTAAATATGAGATGATATTTAAATTAAGGAATAATCTTAAAAAATCATAGATAATTTGTAAAAATATTTTTTTACAACTTATGATTTCATTTTTATCAAAAATCTCTATTGATGTTAATAAAAATATTGAAAATACCCCTTGAAACATATAAAATTATAACAATACCCTTAAAAATCCCATATTTTATTAGATTGATTTAGTTGACTATTTGATTTCAGAGGTATAAACGAAAATGTGATGAAAAATTAATTAAAATAATATTAATTACAATATAAAAAATCAAAAAGTAAATTAAAAACCTTTCTTTTAAAATCTTTCTTTTTTTCAACAACTTTTTATATTTGAATATTATTTATTTTTATTTTTACATTTTGATTTTTTTATATTTTTATATTATTTATTTTTATTTTAGTTTTTTTTTATAATTTAATATTTAATATTTTATTTTTAATATTATTTATTTTAGTTTTTATTTTTATATATTTTAATATTTAA
Organism: Dimocarpus longan; assembly: GCA_022984855.1. Taxonomy (NCBI): domain Eukaryota; kingdom Viridiplantae; phylum Streptophyta; class Magnoliopsida; order Sapindales; family Sapindaceae; genus Dimocarpus; species Dimocarpus longan. The sequence continues at coordinate 6,279,539 of CM041016.1, read as the reverse complement.
ATATTATTTAATCAAAAATAAATTCAATATTTTAACTTTTTTTTTTAATTTTCATAAAACAGTTGACACTAGAGAGAATTTCCGATAAAAGTAAAATCATAATTTATTTAAAAAAAAAAAAAAACCAAAAACATTTTTGCAAAATTTGTATGGTTTTTTTGGAATTATCCCTTAAATTAATTCAATCAAATCTCATCTAATCTAAATCAATCCAATCCTATCATGCATACCAAACAGTGTCTAAACATTTTCCATCCAAAAGAGCACCAATACAACTCTTCCTAATGTTAACACCGAGTATTTTTTAGGATTAACACCGAAAGTTCACAACTTTTTCAGAATTTTGAACATTGATATCAAAATTATTCCCAAAATGTGAGTACATCGACAGTACGTTTTTACATTTGGACCCTTGTTGCATCCACTGATACAACATATGTATTTACTTTCTTAATGTACTCTGCTCGAATCTGTGTACGGCTGTGGGAAGCAAACAATTTTACTGAGGGAAGAGTTGAGAATTCTTACAGATCAATAAATCTATGAAAGACAGCATATTATCAAAAAATAATACTAAAATCACATGATTTCCTTCGACTTGTACAAACAGAAGACATGATAAGATACACATACGTGCTTTTATGGACTTCTTCACAACTTTGGGGTTGGGAGACCCAAAGATATCATGTTTTACTAGCACTGCATGCATATTATGGCTTTATACATTAGACTTCTGATACACTAAAGCTTTCTCCTCCTGAAAATCACTGCTCTTGAAGTGGTGTGACAGACGGGAACGGATGGATAGATCTCACAATCAACTTCCTGCTGCTGTACTTGGTTGTCGATGACCTGATGTCGTGAGGAGGTGACAACCTCTTGGAGTTTGGCGAGGTTGGTCTCACACCGTTAGTTGGTGAGGAAATGCTTTTGAGATTCTTGGGAGTTTCGTCTTCTGGAATCACCAGAAGCTGTGTCTGAGAGTTGGGCTGATTGGAGATATCAGAAGTTTTTGGTTTTAGGACGGTACGCGACCTAGGATAGCGGCCGACATCAAGAAGAGAAGGTCCTAAGCGCTTCCCCCTGTAGATCAAATTACAGCTGAATTGAAGGCTTGACAAATATAATGAGCTTAATTTATTGAAAGGACAAAATGAAAAATCTAAATTGCTGACCTTGAGAGCCTGGCAATGATAGAAGGACGTATTAACGGAACATCTGGATGTTCATCTTCGTCCTTCTTGATTGTGTCTGATGATTCATTCTTTTCACAGGCTTCTGATTCTTCACCCATGTATTCGATTTCTTCAAATCCTGTTGGAAAGGAAACTGCAGAATTTGACACCAAAGCAACTCCTCATTATCTAGCAACTAATAGCAAAGTGCAAACAATGATTCATTTATTCGTTAATTTATTTTTTTGATATCTAGATCTCCCCCAACCCTTTTTCTGTTCGCCTGGTGGTAAAAGACTGGACTCTATACCCTTAATGTTTAATTTAGTAGCTCAAGGTAGCAGTTCAATGCATAAACAATTATTGTAAGATATGCAAAGACTAACTCAGACATTTAAAATATTATTAGCTAATTCAATCCATTTAAACCTGCATGAGACTATATAGGCGCCAAAAAAACACTTACCATCCTTTCTTCCAAAAGCATTTTGACATCCTTCGCATCTGCAGCTTACAGAGCATCCGACACCACCCTTTGTACACGAACAACAGTGTTGAATATCAAATGAGGAGGTTAATATATAAAACAATTATACTAAGCTAGAAAACAACCTGAAAGCATTCACAGTATTTTTTCAAGCAGCTTGATTTTCTACAGTTGCATCCTCTCTTATGCCTGGCTGAAGCAGGAGTCTTGTTGGTTTCATCCTGCAAGAATAATTACTAGGTGTAACTGTTTAGTTAAAATCAGGAACTGCCAAAGAAACATGTTATAGGAAAACGATTTGCAACAAAGCCACCACAGTCCAACCTCAAGAATCTAGGCAATAAGATATTGCTGTTAGCATTTCACCTCAGAGAAAGAGGCAATGCAAAGGATGGACTGTGATGACCATGATGCTGTATAATCTGAGGGATAGCTGCGAACCCCAAACTCCATAGCAGAGTCTGTGCTTCTAATCACTTTGGGAGCAAAAGCAAGTGGGTTGCGAGACTCAATCTGTCTGCGAGTCTCCAAAACAGTATCTTCATGCATCGGCTTGTTAAAGCAATCCAGACATGAACAAGGCTCAACACAGTAGAGACCCGCCGCAAAGCATTCACAGTAACTATCAAAGAACATGAATAATATAAATATACCTCTAACTGCACCTTAAAGCACAAAGAAAAGGAAAAAGATTTTCATGTACCCATCAAAATGATGACAATTCGCAGTGTCAATCAACAAGATGCACAATGCAACATAATGACAAAATCAGATTAAAAAAGAAATATATCATAAAAATATTAGCTAATTAATTAAAAGTAATAAAGTTAATGCAATACACTTACAGCTTCAAGCATTTTGACCTCCTGCAGTTACAGCGCTTGCAGGCCATACTTTCTCCAGCAAGTTCTAGCTTGAACCTGAATACTATCAAACATTTAAATCTAATGGCCAATTATTCTGGTCATATTTCTATAAGTAGAAGTAGTAGTTGCTATACATGCCTCTTTCTTCTAGGACTATTCTCGTCAGCCTCTTCTCCACCAGTAGTTACAGATGTCTGCAAAGCATTTTCCACAACCTTAACTTTGTTGTCACCAAGATCAGAATCCTTCTCCATGGAGTTCAAAGTGGAGGATCCAATAAGAACATTTTGGTTCGATGTCAAGGAATCAAAGGACACGGGGCTTCGCATACTTATTAGTTGCCTTCCGGAAGCTAAAGTCTTACACTTGATAAATTTACTATTCCTTGAAGTAGTTGCAAGAGCATTTAGGTGCAAACCAACACCAGGTAACATGGACAAAGAATGAACACCATCCATCTTACTTGGGACTAAATGCTTTTCTTCATGGGAAACTTCACAATCAGATTGAGATGGGATGAGAGAACTACATTTTTTGTGAGATCCTGTCATCTCAAAAACCAGGCAACGCCTTCGGATTTTGAGCTGCAGCAAAGAACCAGGGAAAACATGGGGAGAAGATGTTTGATAAGAAACTATGACTAGAGGAATTCCCAGATGCAGGGCTCTCAAAGAAATGATGGCATTAAAACAACATCAATGATGAAAGTCAAACTAAAGTAGAGACATCACCATGATTAGCTAATATTGATAGAATTCCAGCCCATGCATACTAAAGTATACATCATGTATTGGTAACTAATGGTATCCCTGCACAAAAAACTGGTCAGGTTTGCCCCTACCCATGAAATAAGCAATCTATTTCTCATGAGCAGACTAATGTACCCACCTATTTCCAGCTTGTAATTCTACTGACTTTAATTCACCTAACACAAACTACATTAACTTACACGACATTTTATTTGTAAATTTACTATCAACCATTGAAAAAACCCTTTGAATTACAACCTGCAAACATGATATAAACTTATGACTGACTTAATTGCTAACCACGAACAGTGCATTTGGTGAAATTATAATTTTAACACATGGATGCTTTTTAATAAGTATTAATAAGCAACAAAATTGTAACCTTTACATATATTTCATACTCCAAACTAAAGAAAACAGTAAAGCAGCAATGAAATATGTTCTGGACAATACCCATCTACGACCTCTGACATTCAGTCAGAACAACATAGGATCATGCTTATATACAAAAGCAAGTACACAAGCAGACTCACCAATGACTTGTGATGAGGAACAATGCAATTAATAAAAGTGAAACTGTGTAAAAAGTAAAATGTCTAAGATGTGTAACAAGATCAGAAAATGATTTACAGCAAATATAATTGTTTGGACTACCTTGCAGCTAGATTGGCCACACTTTTCTCCCTTCTCACCCACTTTTGCTCTCGCATCAGTAACAACTAGCTTATTCTGTAAACTGCTAGAAAGGATATCATGTGCCTGATCCTCATCTTGCAAGTCCCCAATTTCTCCTGATTCAGTTACTGTTTCTCTTATTTCACTTAGTTTGCAAGAACCACTTGGACTAATAGATACCATGTTCTCTAAATCATTGGCATTATCTTGTGGTAGCTGTAGGACTGTTGAGACAAAATTTATTGTCCCAGGATCTACTGTCTCCTGATCCTTCTCCTCGGAATTATCTTCAACAACAGAAGAATTAGCATTTAGATCAGCAGCATTAGAAATCAATGAGACCCAGTTGCATCCTGCTGCTTCTTCAGTTTGCTCAATTCGACAGATATTCCGCAAATTTACTTCATTCTTGAAATGTTGTCTTTCTCTCCAGTTGACCTTACTGGATTGAGCATATGATGATTGTAAACCAGCCCCTTCCATCACTCTGTTTGTCTCTATAGATTCAGAAGACACCCAATTCCTAGCAGGGCTTCCACAATCATATTTTCCCAAGGGTTCATTTGGCATCTCAGCAGTAACCTGTCTAGCTGCACTTCTCGAACTAAGTCCTCCCAGTTGTTCGGCGCACTGATCAGATACTCTAACAGTTTCTAAATCCACTTTACTCACCTTGTTCCCGCTTCCAAAGAGAGGGAGCTCAGGCTTCAATGGATCTGGAGACAGATTACTACCAACAATAACAACATCAAGTAAAAAGACATGATCAACAATCAAATACAATCATTCCTTACTCCTTACATCTTAATCCAATAAAGCAAGAATCAATAACCACATTTACCTTTTAAGTCTAGATTCCCTAAGTGAAACGATCTGTGGTGAAGCAAACACAGATGAAGGGGAAGCAAAAGTTGGCGAGTTAAATGAATGATCTGCCTGTCCAAACTTAACTGGTTCGATGGGCGAAAGACTGTTGATGTAATTAAAAACCGGAGAATCCTGCATCTCAAGAAACATTTTTCTTTTATCAACCCATGACAAGGGTTTAAATGCAACATAACAAGTATATTGCATACATACATCAAATTTCACAGTCTATTCAAGGGTTTTAAAAATACTTATCAAGCAACAAATAGCATCAGGGTTTCACTTTACTAAAAATACAAAAATAAATAATAATTTTAAAAAAAAAAATCCAAGACAAATCACAAACACCATTTGCTACAAAGCATCAAAAACTTTCTCAAATCTCTATAACTTCAACTAATTCAACAACAAAAAAACCTACGCTACATAGGTTCAGACCAGTTTATCACAGACACCACCACAAAAGTCATCAACAAAACCCTCATCAAACCAAAAATGAAAACCAGCAAAACCCAGATACCAAATCACTAGAAAACCAAAACCCACCTCTAAAATCCACAAATGCTGCACACCCACCCAAGCAAATCAGTTCAAAAACAGTAAACAAACAGACATGCAAAAAGCTAGTGAGATAGATAGACCTCAAATTTGGAGAGAGAAGAAGTCGCAGCGATGTGGGTCTTGTCAGGAGTGTCCATGCCTGAGTCGTGAGAGCAGCTCCTGCTCCTCCAAGAGAGTGAGTAGTATATATTTTCCTCTCTCAAGCCCCTTCACATTCTTCTAAACAATTAGACTTTTGTTTATTTTGACAGAGAGACGCCATGGCGGGAAAATGTTTTTCGCTTTTGTGTTGATGGGCCTTGGAGCAGAGTTAACGGGCCTTGAATACAATTAAATGGGCTTAGAGCCTATATTGAATTTTTTTTCTTATACCTTTCGGCGCTATGTCGGATAACTACCAAAACCTACCTAATATAGGATACTAACATGTGACCCAGATTACTATTCTTAGAACGAGAGAAATCAACCCATATGATAAGTGGAAAATTGTCTCACAAGCTAGAGGCCCTAGAACTCGAACCTGTCAGCTACCACACACTCTCTAGAAGTGGGTAAGAGAGTTGTGCCACTCACCAACTCCCGTGCTCTACTTAATTTGAAATTTTATTTTAGAGAAAATTTGAAATTATATTAGTCCTAATCATATTAGGAAACTAATTTAATGAAAGCCTGCGTTATTAATTGCAGAAAAAACTATAATAAAATGAAATGGAAGTAAAATCAATATTATATTGGAAATCATATTAGTTGTAAATAAATTAGGAAACAATTTTTATGAACTGGATTGATCAATTAATTTTGTAATAAACATGTCTTGTTAATTACAGGGTATTTTCTTAATGAATAAAAGAATGTTCTATTATGTTTGATCGAAATTGAAATGAATGGTATGGTTTTCAAAATTATTTAGTAGTAATCCAAGTAGGAAAGAAATTTAATAAACTACCAGACCTATTCATTAATAATTTGATAAAAAAATTTAACCGAAATTGACATAAAAAAAAATGATGAAAATCATTTGGTTTTGGATTATGCCACCACTTAGGAAACAAATACAATAAGTAAAATCAATTAATAAATAATTTGATAAACCTAACTTGTTAATTAAAGCGAATTCTCTTAATAATAATAAAACTGACCAAAAATCAAAATGTAATCATTTGATCATAAATTTAAGAGGATTTTTGCAATTTCATTTAATCACTTGATTATAAAAATGAGTTTTACGATTGCATACAATTATATCGTCATAAAACGGGGTGGATTTTGACGATTTCATACAATCCTACTACCATAAAATTTAGTGGAATTTTATGTAATTTAGGATATCATGAAGTTACCTTATCTCTCAAGTAAAATCTAATTGGATTTTTGACATCAACCAGAGTTTGACTAGGAAAAGAAAACAATCCCATCCAAATTAGGAAACTCATTCAACGTTTTATTATATATAGACACTCAATGTTGTCATACCGTTATGTGCAAACAAGGTTATCGTTATTGTTCGTACACACAACACAATCTTTGTTAACTTGCCCTGGAAGTAAACACAGTGCCCTAACAATGGTTTTCAAGATAGTCATAAAGATACCTGCAGCCCTCAGGAAAGATAATGAGACACGGAGAGACCATCAGACGATCACAGAAGGTATTCTTTACGTGCCAAGGAAACAGAGAAGTCAACGGAAATGGAAGAAGAGCAGAATAATTACCAAGAAGGGAAGAAGAATTGCCACCTCAGAAGCAGCCTGGAGAGACAAAATAGAGAAAATCAAGTATGCAAGAGACTACTCTTTCTTGTTTTCTACTGTTGATTATAATCACAATCACGAGCCAATACTAGGTCCAATAAAGGACTCAAAAGAAGCTTGGAAATCGAATGTGGATACTAGTTCTAATCGAGTGGGGCTGAAGGAAAATTTGCTTGATGTTGTATCTAGTATTGCTGATAGGAAAGAATACAACAAAGATTTCAACCGACGAATCAAGAAGATAGAAGGTTGAAGATGATCAGATCATGCATGTCTAAGAAGTCCAAAATTTCACTTGGGGAACCAAGATTGCTCTTAAAGTAGTGGTTGATAACAATGTTTGGATGATGTTCAGAGAGATTTTGTTTTTGTCTGCAATTTTGTTGCCTGTCTTATCAAGAATTGTAATGTATTCTTCATGAAGACGTATACAATTCTTGATATGTTTGAAATTTTGATTTGTAGTTCTTTGTTATGTTCACATTAAATTTGAAGTATTTGATATAGTGTAATATTATTTTGCTACAAGATAATGCAACTTCGGCTTGATTTAAGACTTTTTTGTGTTTCTTAATATGTTTCTTTTATTTATTCCGGTGAAAATTTTGATATACAATTACATATTTTGAGACATAGAATTAGAAGTAATATATTTTAGATAGTATTTCTAATTGAAGGATGCAAACTAATCAAAAACAACACAAATGAAAAATTGTGTTGATCTATATGTTTAGCTGTTCAAGTGATTTATAGCTTAATAAAAAAATCTGTCTTTATTATTATTCAAGTAATCAAATCTTTTATGATTATGGAAGAAATCTCGAACTAAATCACATTAGGGATTTTTTTTAATTTTTTTGGTATTGCTGGGACAAGCCCAGGGATTAAGAATTAAACGAGATTTAACTCTGAACACAGTTTAGAAAACGGCTCCTATGCGGGAGGGATCAAATCACACATAGATAAAGAGGAGAGTCCACACAAAGCAAGGGACAACCCACATATTTTTTTATGGTGAGAGAGAGACTGCCTATAATGAGAGTCGAAACATAGACCTAGAAAGCACAAGGTCAATGGTAGACCACCACACCACTGACCGAGTCTCAATCACATTAGGGATTTGGAGGACTGTAGCTTTTCATTTCAATTGTATTAGATAAAAAAAATTAATCGTATTTCAAAACTGTACACAAATGTGCAGCTATGAAATCTGGAATCACCAAAAACGCTATGTTGTTAGCATTTATTAACCTGATAATGATTTAGCATCATCAAATGGTTTTTGTTGTGGTAGTTGTCTTGGCTAGATATTTGGGGTGGATATTCATGTTGGCTCCCTTTATTGTGGTAGATATCCTGTCCGCGTAAGATTCGATCATTTAACAAATTGTAATATATGGTTTTAGATCAAGTAAAAGTGCTTCATTTGTAATTCTTCTAAAACAAAATCAAACTAACTTAAAATTATGTTCTAATACAAAATATTGGGATTTTCAGTATTTATATTACAAAGATTATAAAAATTAAATTGAAGATATAACGGTGCTGTTTTTAATAGTTTTCCGGTCCCGTCGGTCTTACTTAAGTTAGTCCTAACTAAAATAGGAAATAAATTTAATGAACCAGATTAATTAATTAATTATTAAGTTACCTTATATCCCAAGTAATATCCAACTAAATGGATTTTTGAGATCAAATCAGTGTTTGACTAGGAATAGAGAAAGATTTTTTAAAATATTAGGAAACCACCCTGTCTCTTTTATATATAAGAATTAGGAAACCCATTTAGCTTTTTTTATATACAACTGCATTTTCAAACCTTGCTTTTTTTGTTTTCTACGCAAAACACAAGCGTTGATACCTTGCCCTGGAAGTAAGCCCAGTATTCCAGCAATGGTGTTCAAAATTATTATGAAAATTCCTGCGGCGCTCATGAGAGATAAGGGGAGAGACAATGAGTTGCAAAACACGAACATGGATACTCTTCACGCACCAAGGAGAGACAATGGGAGAGATAATGAGCATCAAAGGACAACCGAAGATGCTCTTCACATGCCAACGGAAGTTGATAAGTAATCGAAAATGGAAGAAGAACATAAGCATGAAGATAAAGATTATGGTCCTGAAAGCAGTAGTGAGACAGAAAATAGAAAGACTTAAATACTCAAGAGACTATTCTTTCTTGTTTTCTATGGTTGATGATCATGACCATGATCGAATATTATTGCCGATTAAGGACTCAAAAGAAGCATCGAAATCAAACGTAAATACTAGTTTTGATCAAATGGGGTTGAAGGAAACTTTGCTTGATGCCATACACGGTATTGCTATTACGAGGGACGACAATGAAAATTTCCATCAACGAATAGAAGAAGATAGAAGGTTGAAGATGATCAGATCATGCATGCTTAGGAGGCCCAAGATGTCACTCGGAGGACCAAGATTGCTCGTAAAGTAGTGTTTGAAACACTGCTTGACTGAGAGATTTTGTTTTTGTTTCCAATCTTTTGTGTAACTTCTCTGTCAAGAAAAGTTGCCTAGAATTGTAATGTACTTTTTCCTGAACTCATATACAAGAATTCACTTTAGTCTTCATTGATTTGTTTGTATTGCTGTTTTTTCTTTGCTTTGTACAGACTAATTAGTAATTTGTAGTATTTGATACAGTGTAACATGATTTTGCAATAAAATCATGCAAATTTCTGCATTATTCAAGCTGTTCAATAGACACAGAGAAGTAATACACAATAGGGTAATTGTCTTCAATACACAATCATAATATTTCAACTGTACTCTAAAAATTTACGGGTGCTTTCGACAGCACAAAACTGTACCCAAATAAATATAAAAAGAGTATGCACTGAAAACCGAAACATCACGAACATATTCTATCAGTAAGTACTTAAAATGACAAGAAACTTGTTGGTCTGTCTCACCCAAGCTATTACAAAAAGTGGTGATGTGTACAGCTATGTTACAGAAAAAGAATTCTTCCTCTAACTCTACCTAAAGAATAAACCGAATTCGAACTATGATATGTACTACATAGTTTATCTACACTTCAGTTATAATACATATAGGCTAATCAGCTCTCTTTTCAGGAAAGAATACATCAACTAACTGAACTATAAGCACCCCAACAATACAAATCAAAGAATTTGCTGCCACCCTTTCAACATTACACAGCAGAACAGACACTTTTTTCCCAGCATCAAGTCTCGATATCTGCACGGGTTTTGATGGGTTTTAGCTTGATCCCAAGACTTTCGGGAGAGAGTAGTTCTGGTGCTATGCAGGAGTGGCTTGAGGGGGTGGCTGGATTCGATCCATTACTTGATGAAGTAGCGAATTGTTGTTGTCTATAGTAGCCGAACCCCATCAGGAAGAACTCGATTGGAATTAACATGGCTAATGGGTACTCTTCTGTTACCAAAGAACCGCATGCTTGAACCTATAATAGACACAAACAGCACCTTAATAAATGCATTTTACTCTCCTCCTACGAGCATAAAACTTTGATGCATAGATATGTAATTAATCAGCCGATCTTGGTCCTGGATACGACAGCCAAAATTGCATAATCAAGTCTAAATATACAAAGTTTATTTTAAGTTGCATACATTTTCCAATCATCTATTTCTTCACTTCACTTTCTACAACAACCAGCCATCACCCTTCGGTTCTAATTTAATGGCAAATTCAATATGGATGATAATGTTTATCCGCATTATACTTGATCAGATACTAGAGGCCAACACATTATTTTTCTATGCTGCACCACCTATGATTTTTTTATATATATTGAGTTATTTGGATCATTAATCTAATAAATGCGATTGCAAGATTGAGCTTACAAGTAAATTACTTGAATGATTAATATCAGAAATGAGAACAACATCAAAGGCATGAGAAGCATTATACCTCAACAAGAGCACAACTTTTTTCACCCATCGTGGCATTCATATACACAGATTCAGGACGAAATGGACTACGTTCACCCACAAAAATAAGAGTTTTACACTGCAACTTCTTCAGGCCCTCTGTAAGGTCATGCCTCCTGTCAATCATTTCAACAGTTATATATAGCAGCTTTGTTGCAAAAATTTACGAGTCGGAAAGGCAGAAACCATACGCCTGCAATACTATCAAAACAACACCCAACAGGTCCGCTTTTTGGTATCGTGCAATTGTTGATTTTGAAAATGACAGTGAGTAAACTATTTATGAGCAGTCAACAAAGCTTAAGAACAAAACATATTGCATTCAAGTGACAAGAACATACTCATTAATTGCTTGAAGAAAGCGCATGACATTCAAACTTTGCCTTTGATCCAGCAGCTGTAACATATTACAAAGTAGATCAATACGTATGTTTCATATGCCTTCTCTGCACACAAATATTGGAAAAACCCTATAGAGTAAATCATTACATCTATTGTAACCAGCATCTACTTACCCTAAGGCAAGCTTGAATGATGTCCGATTCCGCATCATGTATGCCAGTTCTTAGCTCCTATCAAAAGAAGTTGACAATTACGAGATATACCAAGATTGGATCTGACCCAAACATAGGGCAAGTAGAGTACCTTACTAAAGTAACGTTGGAGAAGGCACTCCTTCAACACTCCACACATACCGTAAAAGTATAACAAGTTCATTAACACCTGAAGAAAAGTTCAAACAAACCTTAAAAATTTAAAAAAACGCCGTTTAATCATTTTTATCTAATTTTATTTTGGAAAAACAGGGTTGCTAATGTGAGCACAGCCTAGCACATATGACGTGATTTAGTATTTTACTATGTGACATACCCATATTAATTCCTTATCCATTTTTCACTAAAGCATGTCAGTGTTTATATTAATTGCATGGTGAGTGTGCCTAGTGTCGATTTTCAAATTTACAAACACTATCGATTGAAAGACACAGATCAGAACCTTGTTGTAAAGCCATTCTGTCCAAGAAGGTGCTTTGCAAATAGGGGAAACAAGAATTAACCCAAGCACTCGCTCTTTATATTTCATCTGCAAAATACTAAATACATGAACCCGCGAAAGAAGCTGAATTTTAGGAAAACAAAGAGAGTTGCCAACATTCATTTACTTACTGCAAAGAGTGTAAGTATGTAAGCACCTGCAGTCACTCCCAAGCACAATACTTTTTTCAGCCTGATTCGGGAAAAAGAACAGTTGGAACATTAGAAACTAATATAAAAATTTCAAACAAAGAAAGAACCATCCAAGTCACACTTGTAGGAAGCATCTCGCACAACATCATGCATAATAACGAACATACAAAATTTTATAACTTTGTAGCAACCGATGCAAAGCGAATAAAATCGATTTCCCTTCCTTACATAAGTGAACTTAAGAATGACTGATAACAATGTCAATACGTCAGACTAAATGATGAATATCACTGTCAATATGTCACACTCTTAGCAATGACACAATACAATTATCAATATAAAGCAAAAAGTTAACTAGAAAGTAAAACTCTAGGTTGCTATAAGTGAATACATAGTCTAGCGCCACGCAGACAAAACTGCAGCTTAATATAGTACCAAAAAATTCCTTCCAAACACCGTTAAACTGTTATATTTCCGTGTCACTTCCATCGCCAAAAACCAAAATAAGCAAATAAAAAAGATAAGCGTCTACCTACCCAAAAAAATCTAGCACCTCCGCAACTTGCTCTGCCAGGTCATCCACACTAAGCACTGGAGCTTCTTCGGAAATGACATCAGCTCCTAACTGCAATAACTCTTAAGCAAATGGCGTAGACAAACTTCATTAGTATCAGCAAAAAGACACAGAATCAATAAGCTAAACACTAATTCCAACAGCTGCATAGCACTCATCTAGCAATCCAATCCTAATACAAACCTCATGCCCCGGGGCATCAATGTGATAAATGCAGAAGTTATGAAGCAATAAAGAAGCTGCATCCGGGCAAAAGAAAAGGCCTTGGAAACAAAAAGAATCTGTAAAACGCAGAAAGCAACTCAAAATATCAAAAACAAATTCATTTCACAACTTGTAGACAGACCACAAAGCCCGTCAAAGCTAACTCACTCAACTCTATTAATCTAGTAACATAAACATACCCATTACCAGCAAACATATCTCTATCATCATTACACAACAATCCATCCAAAACCATCACCAAGAATGCTCTAAGTAACACTAAACTTCGAAACAAAACAACCCCAGGAACCAGAACGCATTGAATCTCTACAAACACTCGTATAAAACCAAAAACACAAAAACCCCATCAAGAAAAACACAATCAAAATGCAAAATTCAATCAAACTCAATGGAAACAAAATAAAAATTAAAAATTAAAAAAAAAAACCAAGACAAGAAAATGAAACATACAGTTGAGAGCAACATCTGGGTATGTAATCAAAGCAGGCTTCTCTTGATCACCGCAAACAAAAACAGACACTGACCCTCTACTTGTTTTCACTACACATTCCTGCAACACATCAAAAAAAAACACCATTAAAGTTCAACACTTGAAACACAGATAAAGATTCAAATTCAATAAACCAAAAAAAAAAAAATCACGTAAAGGTTGAATCTTTATGTGTGAAAACAGTTACCTTTCCTCCTAGGGGAACCATGTCAATGTCTATTGACACTGAATCGCTCGACTCGCCCATGACTCAGCAGTCTTCTTTGTTAGCTGAACCAACTCAGTGAGTCAGATTTTGATTGATCTCACTCTGATTCTTCTTCTGTGGTTTTTCTATTGGTTGTCTGGTTCGTATTATACTACGAAATGACTAAAAATTCCTCATTCTTTCAGCGAAATCACGATCCACTGGCTCTCAAAGACGGTTTTGCCCTTATGTCAACCCGTTGACTGATTGTCGTTTTGTTTGTTTGTAGTTGAGTTGGTGACCGTTGGAGGTGGTAAAAATGTCCAGTGAGTTTTGAAGTGGATAAAACGACGTCGTTTAGGAGGGAGGAGAGACAGAGAGAGACAGCTGGATGCCACCTGGAAGCATCTGAATTCTGAAGGAAATGATCCAAAGAGGGAAATCTTCTTGATCAAGCGCGCCAGCTCATCACCAGTACATGCTTAGTTGCTTGCACTCATTAAAAATTATCCACCCACCTTTTTCTATTTTCACTTTTTTTTTTTTTTTCAATTTTAATTTTTGCTTTTTTTTTAAAAAAATAACAATATCAAAGTAAATTGGAATATTATTAAGATATGCTATTATACTAGATATGTACAATTATTATTATCTCTTTTAAAGTTGTTATTAAATTTATCAAGTATTTTATTGAATTTTGTCAAAATAAATCATTATTTATACATGATTTATGAGTTTTAAGTTTATAAGATACATTCATTTAAACTCGAATTTTTACTATTATTAAATTTTAATATACACACTTAGAAAAATTATTTGGTCAAAATTTTTTATGAAAATACATTTCTCTCGTGATTACATATCCTACATATGAATAGCAAAATGCTTATAAAAAATGTGTAACCTAATTTCTTTCAAAAAAAAAATAACGAAGCTAAATTATTTATTTTTTTGAACATGAAGCTAAAATCCTTTCGTGAGTGAGAGCAGTGGCATTTTTTTAATTAATAATTATTTATATTCAAGTTTTATTATTAAATTAGAATTTCAAATAATTTCTTAAACAAGTTTGTTGATAATATAATAAAATATTAACTTCTATAATGAGCTTATGAATGCGAGCGTGTTATATTATTTTTTAAAATTTCTATGATAGAAATATTTTTTGAACTATTTTTTTCCATACAAAAATCTACTAAAAACTCATTCAAAGAAGAATTTCGATTATAAATTGGAATCAAAATACTAACAAATTTTTAACTACATTCTCTTGGTGCAATTTAATAGTTAAACAATGACCAGCAATAGTTTAATTTTAAAATTGTTAACAAAAAAAGGAGAAATCGCTAATGACAAATGAGTTTACGGTTAAAGTGTAGGTGACAAAACTAACGAAAAAAACATATCAAGCAGTTAATCAAGTAATTAATTAAGCTAATTAGTGAGACGTGAGTAATGACACGCGCATTTGTCGGGTAGGTAAGCGACGCGCCGACTAAAACAAATGCACTGCAAAGGAATTAGGGAATCTTTAGACTTGAGTACCCACCAAAACTGCTGGTTTCCATTGCCTCTTAAGAATCTGCCTGTAAGGCACTGTACCCTTTTTGCTGGGCTCACTTTTATTATTTTTTTTTTTTTTATATATAAACGTTAAAGTCGATTATGGATACTAATATTTAGGTGATGTGAACTGATGGCATACCTGTTGTATTTATTCAATCTAATAATATTGGTAAAGAGTATAAAATCATTAGGAATTTCAGTTTTTAATTTAGTGTGTCTGCTAAAAAATTGTATGTAGATTAAAATTCAAATATCGAAATTGACATTTTGGAATGGAGTTGAGAATCTTTGAACGTTCGTAAGTTGCAAAATTAATTCAAATATCGAAATTGACATTTTGGAATAGAGTTGGGAACATTTGAACTTTTATCCTAAGTTACAAAATTGTAATTTTAAGAGAGCTTTCAACTTATGTCATTAAATGGTTTATGTTCGGGTTTAGCTACCTTACCCCTCAATTGAAGCAGTTGAATTGACATCAATATCCACCCTTACAACTAATACATGATAACTAATTATGAGGCAAGGTTAATGATTAGTTAAGTTAACCAAACTCAACATAATATTTACAAAAAACCAATTATAAGATGCAACAACTGGTTATGTAACTTATCATTTTACCCTATGAAAAGTGTGCACTCAATTTAATAAAGCCAATACGAAATTTGTGGGTCACTAATTAAGCTAAAGTGGATCTTGACCAAATCAATATAACTAAAAGTAGGTAAACGTAATGATTAATAATTGATCATTTGAATTTACACTCAGAAAAAAACGATTTGCACATAATTGATTTTTGTAAAAATTTAGGTTTTTTTCTTGTAAAGAATTTGTATTGCTAAACGTTGAGATAGATATTACAAGCACAGGATGAAAACGATAGGATTATTATAGAATAACCTATAAAGGTAACTAGCATGGTTCTCTAGTAGATCAACTTGGGCCTAAGGCACATGGGTTGAATTCCATCGGCCCATGACAAAACAGGTAATTCAAGCCCAGAGATCAATAAGTAATGATAAGGTCTCACTTCTCATAATTGTCACTCAATTAAATCAACCAATTTTCCCTCTAAAAATTCATAAAAAACAAGATCCACATGACAAAACTGAAGAAAGATTCAAGGCTAAAAGCACGGCAACAATTCCCCACAGGGATTTTCATTTTCCAATGCAGTAAATCACAAAATAAAGTGACATGAGAACAAAACAAAGTGAATGAGTGCTACTCTACAAGGGCGGAGACATAGCAAGCATCATATGGTCATGTGATATATGGTTTGGTAAGAAGTCATCAAAGCATCATTAATCAGTTTTAGTATCCATTTTCCATATGAACAAGAGAAATGAGATCGTAAGGACTATTTTGTTTCGAAATGACACTCAATAGATCAATAACAGCTAGCAGTAGAAGAGTAAGAAGTTAAATCAATCAAAGATGCAAATAAGAATCACATACAAAGAGAAACTCCAAGGCAGCAAACACCTCACAAGCACACACTTAATATTGGAATCAAAATCAGGCACTGAGGTGCAAACTCTTGTAAGAAGTCCTGAATTTTGTTCGATAATTGTTTCCTTGATATGTCTAAAGATGCAGTCACAACTTACAATGAGTAGCAGATCATTGCTCTCTTCCCGTGAACCTTAAATACTTAAAAAAAATGTAGGAAAGCTCAACTCCTTTGATACCATCACACCAACCACAAGACAAATGGAAAGTGTGTTTGTGCACGTGCAAGTGCCTGTGGATGTGGATGTGGATGTGGTGCGAACCTACTTTACATAACAAAGGAAAAAGTGAGCATGAAATCATGCAAATTGAACTATGCAACGAAATAGCACATCTTACAACAGAAAAGGCCGCAAGGGACGTGAAGGTTCAGGAACAGAAAGCATATGGACATACAGAATAAAACAATTACATATATTTAAAAAAAAAAAAAAAAAAAGGGTCTCTGGTGTATAAATTATGATGTGGGTTCCAAAAGAAATAAGCCAAACTGAAAATGACATTGCAGTGGGTGAAATTCCAAAAATGTGCTTAAACAGCATACAAAGACCTATTATATGGAAAATGCGACAAAGACAGAAGCAATATATACAACACAAGGCTTCTATCAAGCCTGCAGGACTTGGCATGCCAAGCCACCATGTAACATAGCCATCTTATTTTCTTCAGTCAAGAAACATTGTTTGTACATATATACATATATTACTGTAAGCATCACCTTACTGCATCGTATTGGACAAGAAGGCCCCCTTCCCATCAGAAATTGCTTTTGTATGTTTGTTCCATTCACAAGACTCATCTTATTTGACAGCTATGAGTGCTTCACAATGTGAACAGCGGTTCAGAACCATACTTAAAATTTTGAAAGTGGGGAAAAAGCATAAAGTACATCAACTGAAATCTTATTAAACTGACATTTGTATGGGAATGAAACGAGAAAAAAGAATAATACTTCAGTGCATTAATTCTCTTTAGAATTTGATGTATTCACAGTCCAAACATTGCAAAAGGAAAAGGAATTGTCGACGGTCTTTAAGGAAGGAAACTTTAAGCTCTCACAGGTTGAGGTTGAAATTTGCAGAGAACTAAGAATATAGATATACTACGATAAGAAATTACAAATTTCATAAAGACAATGATACCCCTTGACATGAAAAAAGGAAAGAAAGAATTTCATACCAAAATCCATGGAACATGGGAAGTCTTTCAGACCTGAAAATATTTTATGTTCAGAAGTATCCATGCAACGTCATTATATTAAGCACCTGCAATAATTTAAGCTCCTGAAACAGATAGAAATCAAATCCAACTAACAGCAAATGAACATCGGAAACTAATGATAGCATCAGTTGAGTCAACTCAATAAAACAAGGGCATTTAACGGCTAAGACATACCACACTCACACAGTAATAGTGAGGAGATATCAGCACAGCAAATCAGAAAAACACGGCACAGCTATTCACTTGAGAATTTTGTGTATCATATGTTAAATAGGAAAGATAGAGAACGAAATTAAGCATCGGTGTATTTAGGATATACAGCTGACTAAAGTAACAAAACTTTCTCAAATGCATCTGGTTGTTCTGGTTACTCGAGGAATAAACAAGAGAAGATACAAATGGACTCATTTTAAATCGATTTAATTGTAAATCAATCACAAAGTTTATAAAAATCACGATTCACTAAAGGATTTTTGTTAGCATTCAAAAGAATTCCCGCACATCTCTATTCGTTCTTCCAAGCATACAAAATCAGCGAAAAACCAAGACTTTGGGATTTTGAATCGAGGAATCTCTGGGAGAAAGACCATGGTAATGTGTTTGGATCAGAAAGGGGCCCACTAGCCCACGATTTCTCAGCCGAAGGGCATGTCTTGAACATGAAAACAGCGTTTCCAAGTGATGTACCAAAGAGCCAACTGTGAACATCCCAAAAAACTTCTACGGGAAGTCCATCAACCAGGATGGTATGGTTTCCCCTGAACTTCCACCTCAGCCGCTTCACCTGCATCACATTCTTTCCATCCACGCGAACAATAAGGTATGGATCACCGATGCCATGCGTGTCACATTCAATCAAAAGATCATGAATTTGACCATTATCACAAAACTGTGCCTTGGTACTAAACACCTTCTTGCCAAAAATATGCTCTCTTTTAGCTACGAAAACAGCATTGGCAGCAACAGGAGTGGCATTAGTCTTCTTGGAAGCTTCTTTCCTCATATCCCCAAGAAGCAAAACCATCTGCTTATCAACAACAACACCTACATAAAACCCTTCCAACGGTTCAGGCCCGGATCCAAATTTTGCCGAAGAAAGGTCCCAATAAATGTCGATTTTACAAGAATATGCTTCCAAACTCTTGGACCCTTTTCTCTTAGAGAACAACCATGGTTTTATATCCACCTTACAAAGACACTGATTTGAAGCATCATCAATCCCCACACTTAGACCTTGCCCCATCAAATTCTTGCTCCATGTAACTGTAATCAAGCAAGACCTACCCCGAATTCGACATTGGTACACACAATTAACCAAATTCTGAGCATTTTTAGCACTACTAGATGATGAAGAATCAGCTACTTGTACTCCATTTTCACCAAAACAAGATGGGAAATCTCTCATTTTTTTTCCTCTTTTTCCACCAAACACTTCAATTCACTTCAACAAACACGCACTCTCTCTCTATATATATCACTATCTGTATCTCTCTCTCTCTATCACTTTGTGGTCTTTAAACAAACCCTTTGATGCTCAAACTTTGCAGCCTAAATTACAAAAATTAAAACAAACTCAGAAACCAAAAACATAAAAACAAAACAAAAATAAAAACAGTAACAAAACAACAAAGTAAAGATAACGCCAAAAAAAAAAAGGCAGTACCTTTACTAAAACGAAGCAAACATGAAAACCCCATCTCAGAAAATGCTTCAAAACCTGTTCAACATGACTTGATTTGATCTGGGTAGCGAACTATATCTATGATGCATTTGCTGCAAAGAGGAACCAAAGCATGAGAGGCACATATATACATAAAACTGAAGACAAAAACAAAACTGGAGAATGTTAAGCAGTAAAATAAAGGTAAAATCAACAACTCATGAGAGAGAGAGAGAGAGAGACATAGACAGAGAAGTGGACAAAAAGTATAGACTACTGGTTTCACTGTCAACACTTAAAATAATAATAATAATAATAATAATAATAAAGTCTATGCAGAAGAAAATGATAAAATGCAAATATATTTGATAACACACCTCAAGATTGAGACAAGTAGAAAAACAACCAAATGAAAACGAGTTGCCTTAAAAATTGAAACTTTAAATTATTTTTTTAAAAAAATAAACTTTAATTTATTATAAAAAAAAATGTAGCAATTGGGTATTGTATTGGCTGTAAAGGCTGGTTTTTGAAAATTACTCTACAGTCTACACTGATAAAAGAAAAAAACGCATCTCTCTCTCCCTCTCCGTATATATATATATATGTTATAATTTACATGTATCTGTTGACCTGGCTTTTGCCTGACATACCTACTGGAAACTGAAAGAATTTGAAGAGATGGGAAAGTTGAAAAAAAGCTTGAAGCTTGAGCTTTAATGGAAATAGTTGGTATAGAGCAAGAGGGAAGAGGAATAAATAGAGTAATTTTTTTTTGGAACCGTAAATAGAGTAATTAATATTAATTTAATTTAATTGATTGATAATTTTTTTGAAAGATAATTGATTGATTGGTTAATGGAATGTTTTACCATTAAAATTGCGTGAATAATTATTGACATGACATGTTGTTTTTATTGTTATTTATTTATTATTTTTTGTTTTTGCATGTATTCGATTTTTTTAATTTTTTTAATATAACTGGAGTGGGGTCCAGTGTAGATGTTAAAGGCTTGCACGATGTCCCAGTTAATTAATTGGTCCTAAGAATCATAAATAGGGGGAATAAAAAATATAAAATAACATAAATAATTAAATATGGAATATTTATTATACGTGTCATTTTTTTTTATTAATTTTGATTTTCACGTATGATTGGTTCAGTATTTGAAAATAATATTAAAAAAAAAAGCAGCCAACACCGAGAAAACTCTGAATTTGAATATTAGCGTGGGATTCTGTAATTGTGTAAAATAATAATATTAATTATAAAAACTACAAAAATATTAAATACTTTATGAGTTTCTTTGATTTTTTATGTGTCAAAAATATTGGATAAAATTTAGTTCCTTCGACTGAATTTTTTCCCATTTGCTAGTGCATTTCATTCCTTCTATTATTCATAAAAAGTAATCACATTAAAATTCATATGAAATTTTACTGAATATGCTTAAAATATATATATCATAAAAAGTATTGATTGATTTTTTTTTTTTTTGGAATACATACTGATAAAATAACATGTGAAAAGAATCGAAAACTCAAATCCCCAGCCTCATCAAATCTCTCTTGCAAATCTTTTCTCCATGTATTGATAACTTGTTGTCTCTCTAACATATTTGCTTTTTGTTGGATTTGATTCCATTAAGTTGTTTGATCAATTTTAAGCTAAGATTTTCTTGTTTTATTTTGCATCACGTCACTATTCCACCAATCTACAGTCATTGTATAGTTACAGCATACAAGATTTTGTAAATCACATGTTCTATAACCCTATCTCTAATGAATGTTAACGGTTCAATAACATTAGTGGATTTTTAAGACAGTTTAACTCAAACTTTACAACAAAATTATAATTTCAATTGGAAGAACAAAATATTTATTCATTGTAAAGTTTGATTCACTATTAGTGAACAATTATATATATTTTCTTACAAATTTGTGGAAGGATTTAAGTCTATTTGTTAATTAAAAAATATATACGAAGAAACTTCTCTCTTGCATTGATTTTTGGTTGCATTAATATTTATAATACTTGAGCTTAGCTTTCAGAAGAATAATCTAATATCAGTTTCAATTTTCATGCTTCGAGTCTATGTTAATTTAGATCATGTTTTTTTTTTAATACATATATCAATAGTGATTTAGTCTTTCAAACCATATCATTATCAAATTGAATACATATATATACCATAAGACCATCTTGGACGGTGATAATTTGGAATATGATAATAACAGCTGATCTTGACTAACCTGAACGGAAAAGCTGCATTCACACATCACATATGAAATTTGGTTTTATTTGTTTAAAATTTTATAGTGCCATTAAAATGGTAATTATGTGAATTTCTTTGGGAGGTTGATTGCACGCGTTTTGGTAGCGAGTGAGAGAGGAAGGTGCAGCATATAAATAAGACACGTTAAAGGAGAAAAAGACGATTCTCCCAAAAAAAAAAAAAAAAAAAGGAGAAAAAGACGTGCAATTCACGTGTTCTTGCATTTGTGGTCGGTTGACAGGACATGCGTTACACCCCAATTTTGCCTGTTTTGTTTACTTCCACCTAATGGGCCTTTAAAAGCCATTACTTATTTATTTATGTGATCTAAACTCTAAAGCAATAAATTTGTATAAAATTTTAACTCCATGATTTTGATAACAGCAAATTACACTCCATTTATGTAAGGTTTACTCTTTGATATTGATTTTTTTTAAAAATATATATATTGACACTAACCTCGTCTATTATTATATTTTACCATTAGATTTGACTATTAAACATAGATTATAAGGGCATTTTAATCATTTTAACCATTTTTATTTAAATTTTTTTAAAAAAAGAACATAGATTTTCACTGTACACTTCAATTATGCACAGTAACTATCATTTTAGAAAAAATGAAAAAAAAAAAAAAGTGGAGAACTAAGATCCCTCATTAAATGATGGACAATGAAGACCATTTTAAAAAAAAAACAAAAAAAAAAAACATGAAAAAATAAAAGTTGAAGAACTAAATCTCTATCATTTTAGAAAAAAGAAAAAATCAAAAATTAAAATTAAAAAAAAATTGAGATATAATTTGGATCTTTATCCACGAGATTGATTTATTGATGGAGATCCCATCCCTTTTTTTTTTAATTTATTTTTTAAAAGTTTGTTTTAAAACTTTATTTTTGTCTTAAACTTTATTTTTATCATCTATTATGGAGATGGAGATGGACAATGAAGATTAAAAACAATAATTTTTGTAGGTTTTTTTTAATTATAAATTTTTAATAATGGGTATTTTTATCAATTCATGGTTACAACGTAATCAAGTGTTAAATTTAATGGTCAAATTTAACGGTAAGGGAGAATAGTGTCAATATTTTGAAAATTTGATTTTGAGTATAAAAGAATAAACCTCTGTAGTAGGTTATAATTTGCTCTTTCTGTAAAAACAAAATACAAAATATTTTTCTCTTTTAAATGAGTGCGAGATATTGACATGTGTATCTCAAAACTTATTAAGATTAATTGTTATTAGTGTAGCTCATAAATATAACATAATAACAGAAAAACACTCTTTATACATATTGACAATACGCTAAGACTTGAACATTTATTATGAATATGAAATAGAAGTACACTAATCACTTGAATTGTTAGTGACTATGTAAAAATTAGCAATCCTTGATGGTTAAAAAAAAAGAGTAATTTTTTAGAATAAAAATGTTAACGGTAGCTATAAAATGAATTTGAAATTAATTTATACATAATGGCTACATTTACAAAATTTTACATAAAAGACTTATATTAAAACATATTTTTTTCATTTTAAATAATATAGTAACTTTGAAACTTGTGGTTGATAAAATGAGATTGGTTCAGTGGCATACTTATCACATTTATATCTTACAGGTCGTGAGTTCGGATCATCTTATTTGGACATTCCACTGAACCAATATTGTTTTATCATTATAACACTTGAAAATATATATATTTTAAGAATAATGTTATACTTTTAAAAATGATGTTGTGAAAGTATTTATATATTTTAAGAATAATGTTATAATTTTCAAAATAACATGGTAATCTGATTTATAACTATCACATTAATTTTGATATAATATATTGATGATATAATAATTATATCTAACCCTACCTTATCATTTAAGTAACGAATTTAGATAAATTTTTTGACAGAATAACATTACTTATATCTAAAATGTTGTTTTCTGTCAATTAAACATTCCAAAACAAACTAAAAGAGAAATTTTAGTTTTAGTTTTTTAATATTTATTTATAATACTAAAAAACTACTTCCTATTTTAATAAGTTCACATGCAAGTTAAAGATAAATACAGGAAAAGCATCTTACTGCAAATTTTTGACAGTTAAATAAGAAAAAAATTCTCATACAACATCACATTCAAAAGTAGAAATATACTTCCTGCAAAGGGGTTAGTGAAGTGGTATAACATTGCGTCATTTCCCATGAGTCATGGGGTTCAATACTGTGCACACCTCACCTCCTAATAAAAATATGGGATTTTCTTGCATATATAGGTTCTTACCTAAATGTAGGTGGCTTCCAGTTGTATGAGAGTTATTTATCCGAATCGTGTCATATGTGTCTTATTAGCTTGATCCCGAGTATCTCTTAAGTTAATCTTAGTAACCGAAAAAAAAAAGGTAGAAATATATATATTTTTTATTTTTACATTCCCACTATTAGTTTTATTTTTTCTTTTATTTTTAACGACAAATAGGCTTAATGAATTTTGTTTTTTTTTTTTGTTAATAATAATAAGATATGATTTTTATTTTTCATTTTTAATTATTTAATAAAAATCGATAATGTATAATAATGAAAAGGACTTAGCTTATAGAGAATGCAAACCAGACATAATTGGACCGACATGAGTGCAATCATATAGAGTAAAAAGGGTGGGTAAATATTTAAAAAAAAAAGTGGGTAAAATTATTTTTTTAATTTGTCAAAGAAATTAAATTATTAATTACTGTTTTTCCACATAAATAACAATAAATTGAAATTTTCATAATTAATTTTTGGTGCTTTGAATAAGTTATTTGCAATTGTAATTACTTCTTTAGTTTTTTTTTTTTTTTCTCCAATCATGCTTTGGTTTTTTTTATTATCATCCGATTCTTGATCTTATCTTTGACATTAGATTTAGACCTAGCAGCAGAATCAATTATCGTGACGTTACAAAAATTGATTATACACCACTATAAATACAAAACGAATGATTCCAAACTCTTTTATTTTTATTCAAATTGAACTCTAATTTTTATATTTCTTTCTAAAGCATATTGTTATTTAATACACACAAGCTTTTCTATAAATAAATATATTTTGGAATTTAAATACTTGCAAACATCCCCTCTTATCACAACAAGGTACTAAAATGACTATAACACAATACCAACTAATATAATATATACATTAGCTAACTATCGGATTTTAGTTATATAACAAAATGTAATTCAATATTCTTTTATATTTATAGTTGAATGATCTCGACAAATTTCATAAAAATAATAAAAGTAATTCATAGGTAAAAAAAAAAAAAAAAAGTAGGTTTGTGAACTTTTAGCGAAGATGCCTTGGTGCCTTTTTATGAGTAACTATTATTTCCTATAATCTTTTTGTTCCCATTTCACCAAAGATGCAATGATGGGTACTTTAGTACATTTGATGGCCATTTATTGCTTTTTGGCTTTTCAGGGGAAAAAAGAAAAAGAAACAGTGAAACAGTATCCAAAAGTTAATTTTATTGTTTCAAATTTTTGATTGTTTGTTTTTCATTTTTGTAAAGAGATTTACCAATGTCAATTGTTTACCCTTTTAAGAAGTTCCTGTTAAGTACTTTTTTGGAGAGAAAAAAATTGTCATTTTTAATTTTGTCTCGTGTCGAAGGCATTTTTTTCAAGAGGGGTGTATATTGTAGTACGGTACGGGACGTGTATGGTTATCGATCAGTTTATACTAATTAGATTGTAATTTAAAGATTTTGAAAAATCATATATTTTGAAAGTGAGAATAAAAAAAAAAATCGATCTCTTATAATTAATTTTTTAACTTATAACTTTACGGTAAAATAAACTTGTACCCGAGAATATACCCCAAATTTCGAATTAATTGTAATAGTTTTGAAAAAGATTTATAGTTTCAGTAAACTACCAATTATCAAATTCATTCGATCAACGTTTCGAAAATAAATCGAAATGCATTTGAACTCATAAAATGCATGAATTTGCTTAGGACTTGATTGGGTGGAGTGGTTGCATCCGGAAAATCCACATTGGGCTGGGCTTCAAGCACCCCAGGCCGACTGAGTATATGAGGATATTTATTAATTATTTCATCATTAATATACAAAATATGTTAAAATTGACCAATTTCCCCTTCAATTAGTCTTATTAATTATTCAATATTCACCGTACCCAACCTTGTTTAACATATTTATCAAACTATAAGAATATAATTAATATACTTAATAAAAAAAACAATACAATTATTATATTCCCTTTAAGTTTATCATTGAATAACCCCTTAAATTATAGTTAAACAAAATAATAAATTATCTATTTTAAAAAAATAATAAATATTTATTTATTTATTTTAAGTTTATTATTTATATAATTATAAGGTAGTCGAAAATTTAGAGATATTAATAATCAATGTACCAACCATTTCGACTGTGAATAAATATATTATTTATATTAAATTGTTAACAAATATCTATAATAAGTTCAAATAGTCACAAAATCGATGTCAGATGTTTCATGATTCAATATGGTAATTTAAAGGTTTATAAAATAAGGAATCTCTTGCAAGTTTTGCAAAAATGATATATTTTTTTTCTCTAGTAATTTTAGTTGTTGAAGTCATTTATATTTGCATGTCAATATTATAAATAATTAAATAAATACATCAATTTACTAAATAAATAATTTCATCAAATATGTAAGTAAAAGAATGATAACCCTATAGTGAACTGCAAAATTTGTATTTTTCATTTTGAACTAAATGTTTATCACACAAACAATATTTTTCATATCGATTAACAATGTGATTAGATAAAACAACACCAAATTCATTTTCATTGTCACACTCAAAAATTGTCATTATCTTATCTCCTGCCATAATTAAAACCATCTTATCTCATAAAATTAATCACATTAAAAATGCGACAATTATAATTGTTTTGGCAAGATAAAGATTTCTTTAATCAATTATCATCTGAAAATGACATCACCCCAACACGTAGTTAAGTTAAAATCATTTTCAGATTCGAGATCACCAAACCCATCATAATAAGTAAATCTGTCTGTTTAGGAACATCTTAGTTGGAAAATAAACATTAAAAATCCAACACAAAAATCTTGTCTGGCACAGGTTTATTGGCATATTATCTCAGGATTTTTTGGCAACTTATTAAAATAAAAAAGATAATATCACCATCATTGTCATCGTTAAAAATATCATCAGTTTAGTCCCTATTGTTTATTCAGTATTAAAAAAGTAATTATTATTTTATTTTATTATATAAAAAATTCAAATTAATTCAAAATATTCACTCTACCTTTTTTTCATCAAATTTTGTGTTAGTCAATCAAGGTATTTGGTATTTTTACATTCAAATAATTTTATATTTAATTTTCAGTGAAAGTAAGCAATATTTGTTTTATAAATTTGTTAGTATTGTATCATAATCTTTAAAATTTTTATAAATATTTTTAATGGATAATATGATCAATCTGGTTTTTAGTTATTATATATAAGAGTATAATCATATTTACTAATGAAAATTAATAAAATCTTAATAACAGTATGAAAAATCTAATATGATACAAATTGAAATAAAAGAGATTACTTTGACATTGAATTAAACAATGGGGATTGATTTGCTTAATCCCCAAACTTTTGCAAATTTCTCAAATTACAGGGACGATATATATTTTCATAAAAGGGCAAAAAAAAAAAAGAAAAACCCAATAGTTCTTGAAATCATTTGTTTACAGGGTTGTCTAAAGATTGAAGCTTTGTTCGGTTTGGGGTTTGTTAGTGTGGTTTTGTTTCTTTGAAGTTGTTTGTGAGACATAAAGTGAAGTGCTTTTTTGTGTTGTTAGTTGGAGTGAGAAGTGAGAACAGAAAAACACACAGAGATGTCTAGGCTAAAAACAATAGTGATGGATGCATGGATGAGAGAGGCAAATGAGGCTGTCAAGTTAGTGGAAGATGTAGAAACCAGAGTGAAGTGCAAGAACAATATTGTTGAAGAACAAGGACGACGACGACAACAACAACATGGACTTGGTGATGACATAGCAAGATCCAAGCTTTTGGAGGCTGGTGTCAAGCTTGACCGCCTTGAATCACTTCTTTACAACCCACCTACCAAACCCATTTTGTATGTTCTCCCCAAATCTATCTAATTTTGGTGAATTTTGATGGGTATTTTGTGTTGAATATGTTGGTACTTGTTTTGGCTAGAATGTTGTGTTTTTCATATATAAACGTGGTAGCTTTATTTAGTATGTTTTGTGTGTAGTTTTGTGATGGCTTTGTTCTTTGTTTGATGAGAAATTTTGTTTAATTAGGATATAGTTGTTTTTAAAGGTTATTGATCCCTTTTCTTGTTAGTTTTTATGTTGTTCAAGTGTGCATGCCCTAAAAAGATGATGTTTTATGCATTTCAAATTATCATTTAATATGTTTATAGACTAAAAGAGTTGAAGCTACAAATAGGTAAATGGTCTCACAGTTTAAACATTTAAATATTGTCTCATGTGCGAGTTAGATTAATGGTTTAGCCAAGCTGTGTTGCCGTGTAGAGTTAGAATGTATTTGTTGTTTAGTACTTTAGTTGCTTCATTGTTTTATTTGTGATTGTTTGTATATTATGTGTATGGATATTGAGGTTGAATTTGTATGAAATGGGGTGTCCTTAAATCGTGCATTGTACTAGTACTGGTGTTGCTATTGGATAGTTATCTGGTGATGCAATGCATTTACAGAACTGAAGAAGATTTGGAAATTTGTATGAAATGGGGTGTCCTTAAATCGTGCATTGTACTAGTACTGGTGTTGCTATTGGATAGTTATCTGGTGATGCAATGCATTTACAGAACTGAAGAAGATTTGGAACATCGATGGAGAATGCTGTCAGATACCAAGCTGAAGATGAAAGCACTGGCTGTCAGTCTTTATGCACTGCCATCCCCGGATAGGTATTGTTGTTCTCATGTTCTGTAAAAAGATAAATCTTACTTAAAGCAACCTGAATTGTGTAATGGTCTTGTAATCAGCAAGTACTCAATATGCTTGACTTTAATACTTCCCTACCAGGGAAAAATTTCGTCTACTTGCCATTTTTTCTGATTGGACAACATCAATATGTTATAATTGTTGTAAACTTCGTATTTATATCATTATTGTATGCAGGACAGTGGAAATCCCTGTTGAAGACATGGAAGAAACCAGCAGAACGGCCAGCAGCTATGACCATGGTATGGTGACTCTAAAGTCATGATTATTACACAAATATTCTGTCAAATAAAGATGTCTCCCTTGTAAGAAACTATAATGGAATGAACCTGAAGCATGTGGGAGGGCATAGATCCTGTCATCACGCCCTTCTTATGTACGTGTTGCTCATCATTCTTTTACTTGAATTGTTGCATAGTCAAAAGTACAAAAGATGATTCAATTCTTAATCTGACCCTTATTGCTAGGACTAGAAATTTGACTGCATGTAATATTATGTATGATAAAGCGGGCTACTTTGATCACAGTTATGAAAATGAAATTAATGAAATGTGCATTTGGAAGGCCATACTGGTGCTACAGGATCTGTATTTTATTTTTTTAGTTTGTCTCGTCATATTATGATGCAGATCGAATTAAAGCGTCATTTGCGGAGGATGAACCGGAGCTGCTCGATCCTCTCGTAGTAAGTTTCTGTAGCTTCTTAAGTACCAAATATGAAATTGTGCTTATAATGCTTTTCAATGTTCCAATGATGTTTTTGCCTCATGCAGTCAGATAATACAAGTCAAAGCTGTATGCAGGTATACAGTTTGAATTTTTCGTGGTCTATTTTATTGCTTAAATAGTCATCTTCTTTTCTTTCCTCATTAATCTTGATCTGTTTGTTTTCTTCTATTTGCGTGGATGAGCAGATTAAGCGATTTGACTCTTTTACTTCTGCGAGTTTCTTGTTGAGGTTTTGCTGGGCTGTCCTTATAATCCTTGCAGCAGCTGCAATTCTATTGATCTTGGTTATAGTCTGTGCAATAATATGAATTACAAACTCAACGCATTCATGATAAGGAGATGGTTTCTTCCAAAGCAATAATACTTGAAAAAGAGGTAACAAGTTCTACCAGAATATATTAAGATACTTGTTCAGCATTCAACATTTTGGAACAGATCAAAAAGATTTTTCAGGAGCGTGCAATGAATGGTTACAGTAGCAGAAAATAAAAGAATTTCAGATGATTCAATTCCTATATAACGATTTCAACTTTCATTGTCATGTTGTGACTACATGTAACATGATCCAATTTTGTGAAGAGTGATTTTTTAACAATTGTATCTTAAAATGGTGGAGAAGTGTGGTTGAAACCACATAGTGGATAAAAACCTCTCTGTTGAAGTAGAATTTTTTATATTAGACTTGGATAAAGGCCTTGAGTTACATTTTTCTATTACCTTGCATCGAAATTGATTTTGATTAGCTATAGAGTTACTTGTTTAGTTACTGGTATATTTTATATTTTTTGCATAATTAATTTCATATTCACATTTTGATACTAGCAAAACAAAAAATTTTAATATTCTTTGCGACCATTGACACATTATTGTTTTCATAAGATGTGAAAAACAAAAGGCACTGGACGTCAAATGGGAAAAAGGAGAATGGAAGTAGATACAAATCTTATTATTGTCTAGGAAGGTTCCTCTTTCCTACAATTGAGAAAGGACCAAAAAGAGGTGGCCCCAAAAGCCAACATAGTTTATAGAATGTATAGACTATAAGGGAATTATAGTGGTCCTAGAAATAGTAATCTCTAGTTCACCATTGTCTAGGCAAAGCTTTCTCTCTCCAAATTTGGTCCCTCTATATTGTTCCATTGTTTCACCTAACCATGAACACTCGTGTTTCTTCAAATGGGGTGGCTATCCATCTTCTCTCCATTGAAGGATCTCTGGCTTTGCACAGCTTACAGACAAAGTACTTACTATTACGTTCACATATTATTGTTTCTGGATTTTTGCTCTCTTGTTTTGTTTTGTTAATATTTGTTGAATGCATTTTCTCCATACAATTCTCTGTTTCATTTGCAGCTTATGCATGTTCTTACATCAATGTTGTATAATTACTTGTAAGAGAATCACTATATTCATTTTCGTAAGATACTCATCGTTATTCCGAATGCAGCATACAATCATATGCACATTATTAAGGTTCATTTACCATCTAATGCTTCATCAAGAATTGTCATCATAGTTTTTCGTTCTGTATTTATTTTTTCCGTCATACTTTTTTGTGATTTTCAGATAAAGGAATATACATTCTGTACGACGATGTGAAGTCTTGCCAATGTGAAGATGTGCAAATTCTCTGGTCCATCCTGGTTGAATCATATCCACCTCCTCCGTGCCATCACGTCATCAAAGTTTACCATGCATGCAAGAATGGAAGAAGGAAGAAACATAAGCCATTGCCAAATGGCAGTTGCTGATGGATTTAGATCTTCTCCTGACCTGTACACGGTGGTGTTACAAAGAATCGTGTGTAAGATGTGGGTCAGTACTAATATTATGAGGTTAATATTTGTCTTGTCCCGGTTTTCGATCTCTTTTTCTATGTGCAACCATAATTTGTAATCGTGTAAAACGTTCATATCGGGAATGAATCCATGTTAATTTGGCATTAGCCATTAGGTATATCATCTTACTGTTTTATTTTTTAGCTTGCCTCCAATATTGTCACGTTGATCTATTTTAGAACCCTTTTGTTTGGTCATGAAGACGAAGTTGTGTCTATTTTTGGGCAGTGTGAATCTTGTCAATTCTGTGATAACCAATGACAACCTGAGGTTGATATCTTTTGTCTCAAATCTCTCAAATAAATATATTTTACACCCAATTTAACCATTCAAAAATTTAGAATATGTGATCTGATTAACATTATTGGACTTGTGTGGTAAGATGATCTTGAATTATATCTGAATCAAACCTCTCTACTTGGATGGAGTCCCACATTAATATCCATATTGATTTCTTTATTCACTCAGTAAATGCTTGCCTGTATAAAGTCATTAAATTGATGGGTTTGGATATATTCAACTCCCATATTGGGCCTGATAATAGTATGGAGACTTCTTCTAAGCCCGGCAACGTTATTGGGCTGATATACAGTTCTACTACTTCACCTCTAATCAACCTTACTTAAAGAAGGTCATTCTATACTTGTCATTGTTGTGATTTTAATTGGGTTTGTTTACAAAAATAAAATTTAAATACAGGACAAAAAATATAAAACCACACAACCGAAATGGATGTTCAAGAAAAATTGAAAAAAAAATAAAATAAAGTTGTTAGGTTACTATGTTCTTTAACTAAAATTTAACAAAAGTCTAGTTTTGGTGTTAACAAAACATGTCATTTTAACTCACAATATTACATAAAAGCCGAGATGGCTAAGTTGAGAGAAAAGAAGACCAAAGTCTTCCTGATAAACTATTTACAGTGATGGTTGGGGGGTGGTCGGTCCACAACAAAAATAAAACAAAAGAAGAAACACAAAAGAGAGAGAGACTCACATCGTGGTCTTTTCTCTACCTTAAGCTAAAAATAGATAAGGGAGTTTAAACCCAATACTCAAATTACCTCAAAAATAAAGGAAGTTTGCTATTAAGAATTTCTCTCCTCTTATTATTTAAAAATATATCAAACATAGGTAGATGACAATACGATTCAGCGTAGCACCCACACCTTTGGTGTTACTTTTCTTGAGCCCTTGTTCAAGGTTTGGATTGTAACAATACCCTCTCTTGATTTGTAGGATAATTTTTTCATTTTGTGTGAGTTGTTCCTCTTGATTCTAGGAGTCTTTGTTCCAAACTGAATTTTAATGTCTTAATCAAGAAAGTCCAGTTAGTGATAAATATACTTATAATATGTAATATGTAAAAAAAAAAAAAAAGATATATCAAACATTGATTTCTTCCCTACAATTGGTTTGTGATTAATAAGTGGGATTTGAATTCTCAAGTCATAAGATGAAAAGAAAAATACTCATTCAATTCTATCATGTTTTTAGTAGTGATCACATTCATTTTGGCGTTGACGTAAAATAAAAACAAAATAAATATATCTATTGTACTAGTATAGCAGCTAAACCCAGAGTGGACTGCTACATATAGTAAAACCCACTTTTGCATACTTCTCTATTAAAAGATGAATTTCATTCTTAAAACCATTTTTAATGTATATCTATTTATAGTTTATCAGATGAAATATTATCTATCAAATGACCAAATAAATTATAAAATAATATTTTAATTTAAATGATGCTATAAATTAATTTATATCAATCATATAAATAATAAAATAATATATTAATAATATAATAGTTAAATGTTAGTTTTTTTTTTTTTTGAAGTACTAATGACTACTGAGATTCGTTGAGATTGATCATTGATAGTATGATCCGGATGATCACTCCTATAACTAAAAGATGACTACTCATATTAGAAAAAACTCATACTCACATCCACATCCACACCCACATTCACACCTTCGAGATCGATAATTGATAGTACGATTCGAATGATTATTCTCATAATTGGGAGATGACCACTCCTATAAAAGGAGATTCATACTCACCTTGCATGTTAATAGAACAGGGGTAGAACTCGAACCCTTAACCCTAAGAGATTGATAGAGATATTCAATAATTTTTATTAAGGGAATATGTGTAGTTATATATCAGTTCAATGTATTTTGTGTGTATAATATATGAGTAAAGATTTTATATTAATATTTTGTTTATGTTAATATTAAAACAAAATTTAAGTTTGAATGACGTATAAGGGAAAAAAAAAAAATTTAATTATCAATTATTTTTTATGTTAATATATTATTAGGTTATTAAAATATTAATTAAACAATTATGACGGAGACAAGTGATAGTACGCATAGGAATATACAGTTAGTTGATTCGACTCCAATTCATGGTTAGTGGCGGTGTCACCAACATTTCATGTATTAAATAAAAGTGAAACCAACCGCATTATAATCTCCAAAACAAAGCACCACGGCACCACCCCTCCGAAGTCCAGACTCCATTCCCCGACAAATTTCTCATCCTTAGAATCTGTTGAAGTCTCAGACTCCAGATACCCATCTCGCCTTTTCCCACTCATATCTACCATGTTCAACTGGACAAGTCTTTGCTGATACTCACACTACTACAAACACCCCACTTGTGATTTTGCTTCTTTGTTTTGTCAGTGATGGCTTCTTCAGTTCTGTTTCCTTCAACTTCGGTTGCTGCTACTCGTTGTTGGTCTGTGGCTCAGCTGAAAACTGCTCCAAAGTTCTGTGTACGGTCTTCTTTGGACACTAATGTTTCTGATATGAGTACTAATGGTACTTCTCATTTCTTTTTTGTTATTGTTTTGGTTATGTTATTGTCAGTTATGGATTGTTTTGGCTTTTCTGGTTTCTGGGGTATTTTGTTTTGTGTTTATATGTTCAGTTTTTTTTTTTTTTTTTTTTTTTTTGAGGCTATAGATGAAGAATTTGTTGTTTGTTTGGTTAAGTTTGATTATGTTTTGAGGGAGAGTTGTTTTCATTTGTTTTATTAAAAATTGTGACTTGGAGATGGCGGTGAGACACTTGCATCATTTTTAGTGGAAATTTGTACTTCTGTGTGTTTTGAATATTGGTTTCATGTTAAATGAAGAATTAGAAAAAAAGTTGTGCTATTTTTGTGGATGTGATTTATTAGACTTTGAAGAGAAGTTGAAGAGAAGTGGTGGAAGGAAATCAAGTTTTGGTCAATTAGTTTGGGAGATTGAAGATGCAGCTGTGCTAAAGATCATATACATTTCATGTTTAGAAATAGTATTGGAATTTTAGTATTTAGTGACATTATGTTTTGGTCATTGTTGTGCATATGGATTGTTGGGATGGTATACATGGCAGCTCCGAAGGGCTTGTTTCCACCGGAACCTGAGCATTACAGGGGACCGAAGCTGAAAGTGGCTATCATTGGAGCTGGGCTTGCAGGGATGTCAACAGCGGTGGAATTATTGGATCAAGGCCATGAGGTTCTTGCTCATATCACTTTTGAATTTTTTTGATATTGACGTTTGTCCATGAAATATTTGTTGTCTGGAATGTGTTGTTTTCCTACTACCTGGCCACAAATCACAATTTCTATTATATGGATGTGTCGTAGACACTGATTTTTGAAGTTTCCTGCATAAGCGTATTTCAGTAGTCGTCCTTTCTCAAAGTTTGTTTCACTAGGAAAGTAGAGTGTCTTGTTGATTTATCATGATGATTTAAGATTTATATAAATTTTTGGTTTTCTGCAGGTGGATATATATGAGTCTAGGTCTTTCATTGGTGGTAAAGTGGGTTCTTTTGTTGATAGACGTGGAAACCATATTGAAATGGGGCTGCATGTTTTCTTCGGATGCTATAATAATCTTTTTCGCCTGATGAAAAAGGTGCACTGATTTGTTTAGTTGATTTTTGCTTTCTGTTAGAATGATTATAGTTCTTATATCTTTACAAATAAATAATCCTAACCAAAACAAATAAGCCTTGTAAAAGAATCTGATCTGATTATTTCGAAACAAAAACTATTTGTACTTGTGACTGTGCCAACTAACTGTTTGTCATGAAAATATGTATCTGATTTAGTCTTCTGTTAGAGTAACTGATATGATGAACTAGAATTGTCATCGCTCTTGGAATGGATATTCGTTTTATTTATCTTAAAATTTAGTAGTCTATTAGATGTTTCTTCTAGGACATTTGTCTCCTGTTTTTATGGTCACTGAAGTTTTTCTTGCATCTATTTAGGTGGGTGCAGATAAAAATCTACTTGTGAAGGATCATACTCACACATTTGTGAACAAAGGTGGTGAAATTGGGGGTATGGTTTAATGCTTGATCGAATAAAAGCTCAGGCTTTTCATATTTTGTTATCACCTTCCCCTAAATTAGTCATATGTAGTATTTTGTGTACTAATTATATAGATTTGGGGTGCATACTTTAGAACTTTGACTTTCAACTGCAGAACTTGATTTTCGGTTTCCGGTGGGAGCTCCATTACATGGGATAAAAGCATTTTTGTCTACAAATCAGCTCAAGGTATAGAATAACATGTTATGTTTGTATACATATATCCCTTTCCCTTTAATAGTCAGTTGCTATGTAAAAGTAGTATTCTTTTGTCAATTACTGCAATATTGGGCTCTCAGCATTTTGGATGCTCATTGTGTATAGTTCTTTTCTTATGTTTTCCCTGATACCACTGCATTTACCACCATGCGTGTATCTGTCTCTTTTCACTTGCTGGCATGTTCTTTGGGACTACCCTTTGCTGTGATCTTCATTATATCTGATACCTTGTATATGATTTCTTTACTTCCTGTATCACCTTTGTCAGAGCATGTTCTGTCACGATTGTTACTTTCATGATTCAATCTCGGATGTCTTTTCTCGGTTTTGGTTTCTTAAAGAAATCAAAGTGAGACATCATATTGTGCTGCAGTCTACAGCAATTAACTTTGCACATTGCATCAAGCAATGAAAGTGCAAAAAGCAAATAATAGCTTTTTGCCCTCACAAATTCTTTTAATAAGCGAAATTGAGTTCATGCCTGAGCTTCACACTCCATTAAGGTTCTTTTTTCATGCATTTTCTCTCATATATTGTCCACATGCAGACTTATGATAAAGCAAGAAATGCCCTGGCACTTGCCCTTAGTCCAGTTGTGAAGGCGCTTGTTGATCCAGATGGAGCAATGAAGGACATAAGAGATTTGGATAGTGTAAGAATGACATTATTTCTTGTTATCTTTGGTTTTGATCTTTGTTTTCTTCATATAAGAGATTAGCTGGGCTCTTGGAGCAAACTTTAATCCTTTTTTTTAATCTACTGGTTGGGGGGATTTTGGGGTGATATGAAGACTCAAGTTAATATATTTTGTTGCTGTTCAATCCTCTCAGGCAATTTTTGCGATTCATATATATATATATATTGCAAAAAATTATTTTGCTAGGCAAAATCTATTCCTTTTTCTCTTTTAATTGTTTATTACTTAATATATTTATTTTCTTCTTACAGATAAGCTTCTCTGATTGGTTTTTGTCCAAAGGTGGTACACGCACGAGCATCCAGAGAATGTGGGATCCTGTTGCATATGCCCTTGGGTTTATAGATTGTGATAACATCAGTGCTCGCTGTATGCTCACGATATTCTCATTGTTTGCCACCAAGACTGAGGCATCCCTACTACGCATGCTCAAAGGTTCTCCAGATGTTTACTTGAGTGGTCCCATCAGACAGTATATCACAGATCGAGGGGGCAGGTACTGTTTGAAAATAAAGGTTGACATGGTCATCGTTCTTGCTCGTTTTCTCCTATGATAAATTGATATTTTTCCCTTGACCCTCTCGAATCTCTCTTGCTAGAACAGGTTCCATCTTAGGTGGGGATGCAGAGAGGTACTTTATGATCAATGTGCCGATGGGGAAACATATGTCACAGGCCTTGCCATATCTAAAGTAAACTTCTTCTCCTGTTGCTTCACTTAGATGGCAAAAGCTACATTTTGATTTATGCATCTGTTAATACTACTAAGCTTGAGCTTATCCAGAAAATGATAATTTTAGAAACTAGTTGCTTGTGTTTATGTGTTAAAAATTTTCATTCTATTTCAGGCTACTGATAAGAAAGTTGTCAAAGCTGATGCATATGTTGCAGGTTCCTAATCAAATTTTTCCTCATATATGTCAGATCGTCTTTTGTTTTATTTAAGAAAGGCAGTGTAATATTTTTAATTATTTGACTTTTCATTTGATGACAGCTTGTGATGTCCCTGGAATTAAAAGATTACTTCCATCATCGTGGAGGGAAATGAAATTTTTTGATAATATTTATGAGCTAGTTGGAGTGCCTGTTGTCACAGTGCAACTTAGATATAATGGCTGGGTAAC
Organism: Dimocarpus longan; assembly: GCA_022984855.1. Taxonomy (NCBI): domain Eukaryota; kingdom Viridiplantae; phylum Streptophyta; class Magnoliopsida; order Sapindales; family Sapindaceae; genus Dimocarpus; species Dimocarpus longan. Next base: position 6,241,586 of record CM041016.1, on the reverse strand, counting down.
TGAGTTACAAGATATAGAAAGGTCAAGGTAGCTTTTGAATCTAGAATGACCTTACAGTTGCAAGCACCACATTCTTTTTATAAGCCTAAGAAAATTTGCTTTAGCTTCACCGCTTGATGCTATCAAAGTTAAAGGGTTGCCTTTTTCATGTATTCGTACTTCTTTTTGTAATTTATAGGCAATTGAGGCAAGCTGTGGGGCTAGATAACCTTCTGTACACTTCAGATGCTGATTTCTCTTGCTTTGCCGACTTAGCACTCACTTCTCCCAAAGACTACTACATCGAGGGACAAGGTTCATTGCTCCAGTAAGTAAAATGTTTATTCTTCTTGTCATCAATGGTCTTATTATTTACCATACTTATGGTGAGGTAAAGTGAGTCTGCGAAACATATGGATATGATAAAATGAATAGTCCATCTATTTGTATCATCATTGTGACCAATTACATAATTGATTTTCTTGTCTTAAAACTGCTAATATGATTAGTCTATCCACTGCATTTTCACTTGTTTGTGTATTGTGCTTGCCTGCTTGGGAGATATCCTTTCTACTTCTTTGAATGTAAACTGTTAACTCTTTTAAATCTTTGGCCAATATATTCTGTCGTATTTACTAAACCTACATTATTTTCAGATGTGTTCTGACACCGGGTGATCCTTACATGCCCTTACCGAATGATGAAATCATAAAGAGAGTAGCAAGGCAGGTTGGTAGCTTCTAAACAACACCTTTATCCACCATGTTGTTAGATCACTCCTTTTTGCAGCGTAATTAGTGTGTTATCCACATCTATTTATGTACTCGTTGTTGTTCTTGTTCTTATCAGGTGTTGGATTTATTTCCTTCAGCCCAAGGTTTAGAACTTATTTGGTCATCTGTTGTCAAAATTGGGCAATCTTTATATCGAGAAGGACCTGGTAAAGATCCATTCAGACCTGATCAAAAGACGCCTGTCAAGAACTTCTTCCTTGCTGGCTCATATACAAAACAGGTAAGTACATAAGATTATTGTCTTACAGATATGTTCCTTGCTTTTTAATACAATTGACCAATAAACATTTCAAAAGCAAAATCTCTTTTCTGCAGAACAAGAATTCCCTATTAAAATGAAATTTCAACTGTGATGACAGTACTTGGTAGCAAATAGGAAGTTATGGTATCACCATCATAGCTGATTTTCGTTAAACATGAAAACAAATGTGAATTGAACGAAAATAATGAGTCCAAAATTGACCTTATCATTACAGGATTACATAGATAGTATGGAAGGAGCAACTTTGTCTGGCAGACAAGCCTCCACCTTCATATGCAGTGCTGGAGAAGAATTAGTGGAATTACGGAAGAAGCTTGATGCTCATGAACAAACAATAGCTCCAGCAACTACTGATGAGCTAAGTCTTGTCTAATATGTCACAATTCATTCACTGAGCTGTTTTGCATAAGCTTGTTCAACATCTCAGTAATTTAAATGAAACTATACGCATCGAAAAGAATAGTTTCAGATGTATCGAGCAATTCTAGTTGTTATTTTCTATGTATAGGTGCTATTGTGGGGTGATATATGAGTAATGCATACTTCAGCTATTCCTTTACATGATAAGAATGAGTTAAATGGCCTTGAAATGTATTATATGCTGTGTTTCTATCCATTTCTATATCTTCCTTTTCCTTCTGGCTGATGACCTTCGTGCTACAACACCTGCTTATATTGCAAACTTGAATACAATATTAACTTCTACTTCATTTTGGATTTTAGGCTTGTTAGTTACTAGTCATCATGTTCTAAGTTCTTGTTGCTAGGGAAGCAAATATATATTGATCATAATAGTGAATGATATTTGAATGTGCCTACTCATATATGTATTTTTTTTAAAAAAAATTCATTTGGTGAGTCATGTATTCACCCCGTGGAGTTTATAAATTTGTGTATCTTTTAAGTTAGGGGTAATGAAGTTTATTTCAACATTCATTTTTGTGGTCATTTGAAGAAAAAAATGCATTCCTGACTAAAATGTAATCGAACTTAGTAATAACTTCTTAAAAAAAATCATTATTATCTTTTCGAAGGCTCTCTCTCTCTCTAAAGAGAGAAAGTTCTCTCGCCCTTAGAGAGAGAGAGAATACCGTAGAAGGTTAATCTTGATCAAATCTAGACCGTTTTTCGCTTCTTCTTGCTTCTCTCCTCTCTTGATTCTCGCTGCTTTTCTTCTCTTCTGGTTTCTCTTTAGAGATAGCCCTGATTTTGGGGTTTTTAGGGTTGGATCCCGTTGATAATTGGATCTCACTCAAAAAACCCATTTTGTTCAAGTTTTTGTGTATGTATTTTCCAGATGTTGGGTGAAAATCAGTAGTTGCATGTCTCCTTAGTGGTTAGAAGCAGTGATGGTTCTAAAGTGATTCAGGTGAATTTGGGCATCGCAATCAAGGATCTTATGATGCCTTCAGGATGATTTATTCAAGCTTAGGAAGAAGATCTGATTGTTGTAGGGGTGCTCTTGTCTAGTGCGCCATGCTTGTCTCCAGGTAGCTGTTTTTGTTGTCGCCTTTTGGTTTTCAAATGAAGTATTGTATGGATTATTTTGGGTGTTACCGATTTTCAATTATGTTTTTAGTCCTTGTTTATGTGGTGTTTAGTTGTATGTAGTTGATCGAAGATAGTGTTACCTTGTCATTTCCATAATTGGGAACCGCTTGGTATTCCATCTAGTCTTCCTTGCTTGATGCTATGATGGGGACAAACTTTGCATATTTGTGCATATTTTGTAACTCCAAAGTTGACTAGTTTTAGAGTTGTAATCTTTTGATTCCCAAATTTGAGATGGTTGTAATGAATTTTCCTATATTTAAAAAAAAAAAAAATTCATTTTTATAAATTTTATATTACAATTTACCACATTCACAAAGTTAGTATTGTTATTTTCTTTTATTTTTTAAGTCAATTTATGCGACTGTTACAAGTGTAATCCCATTATCCATATAAAGTTTACTAATTAAATAACATCAACCTGACTACCATTTTGTTTAACTTTTGGCTGCTTATTCGAAACATTCATAAAATATTTATAATATCATTTATTATAATAACATAAAAATCACCTGTTGAAGTCTAGTTCTCTAATTCCCTTCAACTGCGAGATAAACCCAACCTCATTGCTATTGCACCTGAAGAGGTTCACCATTTTGGATGGTTGATACTGTGAATGCCAAGCCACAAGACTAAGCCTCCATTTATCTCCTATCAGTATTTTGAATCTTTCCAGCTTTAGAAAGGGCAAGCCATTTGATATTTTAACATCTGCAAGCCGTATTTCTAAAGTGGTAAGGTCAGTCAAATGCTTCAAGTCATCAAGGCTACCATTCTTTCTTTCAGTTTTAGGTGTTGCAACATCCCATTCTATAGAAGCATAGCTATATAGAGATTCTAAATGGGTTAAGCTTGACATGACAAGTGGGGAAATAACTGTAAGTTTGCGACAATAAGAAAAATCTAACAACCTTAACATAGTCAGTTGATGCATTTCTGCAGGCAACTCCTCAATCTTAGAACCACGAAAACCAAGGACTTCAAGTTTCTTCAAATCTCCACTAATAGTTATGTCTTTCAATTTACATTGATCAAGACACAATGCTTGAAGAGTTGTAATACAACTAAATGATGTGGATAGTGGCCACAAATCCATTTCAATCAGATGCAAAACTTGAAGCCACGACATTCCATAAAAAAAAATATCAGAAATTTTCAAATACGAATCTTTAACCTTCACATAAAGAAATTAGAGTTGAGGGCATACTAACTCTTGAACTCTAGAAAGCTCAACAACATCATGTCAAGTGATTGCAGTACAATTTTTTGGTGTATTCTCATATATCCAGTACCGCGGAATGACATTACCTATGAAAATAAAAATATGATGATTTCTTGAAGTGATTGATCCAGCAACGACACAAACAACATCATGCATAGCAAATCTTTCGCGGTTAGAAATGTCATGCCTAGCAAATCTTTCCCTCTTGGGAGCATCAAGCAATAACGAAGAGGCCTTGAGTCTGCAGACCAAAGGTATGTACCTTATGTAGGCCTTCAGTTACCTCCAGCATCTAAGCAACATAGAAGCATTACATTTTGGCAATTGACAAGAATTGGTACTTGTTATATGTGTTTTTGGGATACCTCAAATGGGCTGGTAAAAGCCCAAAGGCCCAGCAGATAGAAGCCCAATTTACCAGGTCCTAGCTCCTCCAGGTCGCTGAGCTCTTTCAGGTCGTGAGGTCTTCAGGTCGTGAGCTCTTCAGGTCGTGAGCTCCTTCAGGTCGTGAGATTTTCAGGTCGCTGAGCTCCTTCAGGTCGTGAGGTCTTCAGGTCGTGAGCTCCTTTAGGTCGTGAGATCTTCAGGTCGTGAGCTCTTCAGGTCGTGAGCTCCTCCAGGTCGTGAGCTCCTTCAGGTCGTGAGATCTTCAGGTCGCTTGGCTCATTCAGGTCGCCCAGAGCAGCTCTAGCTCGTGCAATAACGTGACGTGCACGGCCAACCATTTCAGATCAGTAGCAGTGTGATTTACTCAACCACTACAGCATGGGTAGCATAAGAAAACTCAGACTTCTTGACAGTAGGCTTTGAAAATTGTATTATGCATTTAATGCTTTCCTATTACTGTAGCACCTCCCCCCTCTCTATAAATAAGAGCAAAATCTTAGTAAATGGGGATGATTTTTCTCTGCTCTCTCTCTCTCTTTGTACCTAGAAAATACAATAATAACAGTGACTACCACCACCAACGGTGGAGGCGCCGTGGACGTAGGCCATTTTTAAGACCGAACCACGTAGATTTGTGTGCTTTTCTTCCTCCTCTGCTTCTTTTCTTCTTCCTCTTTGCCTATGGTCTCCTGCTTTTGTTTCTATTTTTCATTTATCTGCGGCATTGGGCTCAAGAATCTCGTTGACTAGAGATCTGATTTATCTGACCAGATTTTGATGTCAACATTTTGGCGCTAAAAGGAGGGCCAAACTGCAGATTTCTCCAGATTTTCAGGCAGCCATGGCAAGGGGAAGAAAGACTAAAAGCTTTAGCGCAGCAATTGCAGGTGAACCAGAATTCTTGGGCAATGCTGCTGAAAGTCAGCTCGCCTAAAACGAGCTCTCTCTAGAGATCCGGCAATCCCACTGACTAGGGGGCTTCGAGAGCTGCATTAAAGACAGGATTCTCAGCTCAAGCTTTCAGCTCCTGTTTCTCAGGTTGAGCTCACAGGTCAAGCTTTCAGCTCCCGTTTCTCAGGTTGAGCTCGCAGGTCAAGCTTTCAGCTCCCGTTTTTCAGGTTGAGCTCGCAGGTCAAGCTTTCAGCTCCCAATTCTCAGCTCGCAGGTCCTAGGATGCTCCATCTTGAGGTTTCAGCTCCCAGCTCGCAGGTATGAGTTCTCAGGTCTCAGGATGCTCAGTTCAAGCTCTTAACCTCAATGAGCTATCAACCAGCTAAGCGACGAGCTCCCGAACAACAAGCATGAACACGCCACTCATTCATCCTCACTGTAGAAGCATATTTATATGTACGGTAACATTCTAAGCTTCTATCATATACTTTATGCGTTATGCTTCTTCTTATTGATCTGGTTTGCGAGCGTCCTGCCTATGCCTGAGGGTCCCATGGAAGGCGTTAAAGGTGAAAGGGTCCAGTTTCGAGCATCAGCGCCCTGCCTATGCCTGAGGGTCCCATGGAAGGCGTTAAAGGTGAAAGGGTCCAGTTTCGAGCATCAGCGTCCTGCCTATGCCTGAGGGTCCCATGATAGGCGTTAAAGGTGAAAGGGCCTAGTTCCGAGCATCAGCGCCCTACCTAAGCCTACGGGTCCCCTAGATAGGGGTTAAAGGTGAAAGGGTCCGAATTGCCACGTCATATGGCCAAAAGGTGTGCAGACCAGCAGGCCTCCAAACTACCTAATCGGTTAGCCTAGTCAGCATTACGTTATACAGCTTGGTCTATAACCCTTAGAGCATAGTTAAGGTTACGACCTCGATAACTTTCATTATATACAGCTCAAGTTACGGTCTTTTGAGCATAGCTGGAGTTTATATATCTATCTGTTCACATCTCGCCATACCACGGGCCCCTACGACCCATCGGCACAACACGAGATGTTTGTTATTACTGATGTTTTTTACTTTTGAGTCTACAAGAAACTCAGATGAAGCAAATGCCTAATAGACCTCACCGCCAGGCAGATCAGCAACATGCTTCTAGTATTTCTCCGTCTCATCGAGACAGCAAGCAAGCTCTTGTGCATAATGGCTTTTACCAGCAAGTTCAAGCTCCCAGTCCGTAGAACGAACTAGGAGCTGGGGGGCTTGTGTTATATGTGTTTTTGGGATACCCCAAATGGGCTGGTAAAAGCCCAAAGGCCCAGCAGATAGAAGCCCAATTTACCAGGCCCTAGCTCCTCCAGGTCGCTGAGCTCTTTCAGGTCGTGAGCTCTTCAGGTCGTGAGCTCCTTCAGGTCATGAGATTTTCAGGTCGCTGAGCTCCTTTAGGTCGTGAGCTCCTTTAGGTCGTGAGATCTTCAGGTCGTGAGCTCCTCCAGGTCGTGAGCTCCTTCAGGTCGTGAGCTCCTTTAGGTCGTGAGATCTTCAGGTCGTGAGCTCCTTTAGGTCGTGAGATCTTCAGGTCGTGAGCTCCTCCAGGTCGTAAGCTCCTTCAGGTCGTGAGATCTTCAGGTTGCTTGACTCCTTCAGGTAGCCTAGAGCAGCTCTAGCTCGTGCAATAACGTGACGTGCACGGCCAACCATTTCAGATCAGTAGCAGCGTGATTTACTCAACCACTACAACATGGGTAGCATCAGAAAACTCAGACTTCTTGATAGTAGGCTTTGAAAATTGTATTATGCATTTAATGTTTTCCTATTACTGTAGCACATCCCCCTTCTCTATAAATAGGAGCAAAATCTTAGTAAATATGGATGATTTTTCTCTGCTCTCTCTCTCTTTATACCTAGAAAATACAATAATAACAGTGACTGCCACCACCAACGGTGGAGGCTCCGTGGACGTAGGCCATTTTTAAGGCTGAACCACGTAGATTTGTGTGCTTTTCTTCCTCCTCTGCTTCTTTTCTTCTTCCTCTTTGCCTATGGTCTCCTACTTTTGTTTCTGTTTTTCACTTATCTGCGACATTGGGCGCAAGAATCTCGTTGACTAGAGATCTGATTTATCTGACCAGATTTTGACGTCAACAGTACTGTATTAAATTCTTTTATGATTTTATTATTATCTAGAAATATTGCTATCTCACTACAAAATCTCATTAATAATCAAACAATTAAAACAGTATTGGAGAGTCAATTATCCATCGAACACCTCTTAACATTATTTCAAGATCTAAGTCAATTAATTAAAACCAATTAAAACTTCATTTAAATGAAAGTTGATATTGTTTTCAAATATGTGAAGAAAACTCAAAACAAATGAGATGTCTTGTAAAAAATACCACACAAAATGTACATGGGCATGTGTTTCTCTAGTTTCATATAACAAGCATGATGATAATTACTCATGTAAATGAATCACACTGAAAATTCAGTCACAGATTCTAAATGGTTTCTTATGGCCTGTGTATAATGATGTGATTGGTCACGTCACCACATCATCACCCATCAGAAATTGGGCCTGGGCTGTTTTGTTGGTCCAAATTGAGCAAGGCCCTCAGTTCCTCATGACTTCAGTTTACACTCGGGCTGGCTTGGGTTGAGTTTTGCTCTTTTGTTTTCATTTTTTAGGCTTCAAAATATTTTATTTAGAGTCACATATTTGCACTTCTTGAAAACTTTCTGCGCACCCATATTCTTATTAATTTTAATTATTCTTAAGTAAAATTATTTTATAGTCATTAGCAATTTTTACTATAAAAATAATTTTATCATAAATTAAATTGAAAACTAGAATTATAAAAGTGAAAAGAAAAATTAAAAAAGAGATTGGAACAATTTCATATTATCACATATCATTACAAGATTCAGCAAATACGAAACTGAAAAATATAAAAAAAAAAAAAAAGGATGCCCATAAACCAAAATCAATATTTTTTTTTGGTATTCAATTACTTTTTTTATATTAATAATTTGATTAATTTTTCTAAAATCAAATTGATATTTCATTATAGGTTGTCCCTTTTTTGGTTCTTGAAGTGAAATCTGGGCTCAATAACTGTTTATCATCCTAAAAACTCCCAAATATCTCTATGTCAGAATCAATAATGCAGATAGGTATGTTAAAAAAGACATAACAGGAACTTTTGCAATAACATCTCCAATCAAATAAATTCAGCTCTTCAATATGCTATTAGAGAGAAATAATGAGAGAATCAATTTCGCTTTCAATCAATATTCGCATATTATTGGTTTGAGTAAAAGACTCTTACATTTGGTATCACTGTTAAAGATAGAAAATTTTTGTACGTAGTCTATAAAGAAGATGCACGTTTCTTACGAATTGAACTTTTAAATGACTTTTTTATATTTTTATTTATTTTAGTATATATAATATAAAAATATCATAGCATTCCGTACATACTAAATGCTTATTATTTATATATATATTAAAGAAAAAAAAAAGGCACAAAAGTCATATTACAAAATGTTCCGATCAAATATGTTCAAAACTTATGTTTGGAAGAATACTAAACTTATATTAATAATTAAATGAGAATTCAAAGTATTCTAACCGAACGATTCAAATGTTATTTAAGTGTAAAAACTCTTATGAAATATATTATCTAAACAATAATAAAAAAATCTCAAATTTTTATTTATCTTCTTATACTCATCAAAGTCTAAAAATAAATACTATCTCAAACGAATCTTTAATAGATATTTTAAAATATTTTAATAAAACAGTCTTAAGAACTCTTTTGTATAAGCAAAGGCTCCATTGACATATACTATCTAAGTCGGCGATAAGAAGACCTCACGCTGTTACCTCACTTCTTGCATCGTTACAAGTCAAAACTAAAAGCTATCCAAATTGAGACTTAGCATTTGGCAACGTCAAAATCTTTTATAGTCCCAACGATAAATCTAGGGAAAACTTGTAGTGATTATTGATTGCCGATCAGAGTATTCTTTTACAGTCTCTAATTCCATCCTCCAAAATGGCCCAACCTATGACCAAACTGATGACTACTGCCTTGTCAAAATGGCCACCACCGTTTATGATATTGGTCTTTTTTCGTATGCTCTTAAGTTCTGAGGTTCTAATACTCATATCAATCATACTCAATGTTTAGTTTGATCGTCGGTTGATTAACTAAAGAGACTAATTTGATACTTTTTCGAATTTGAGGGAAGATTCAATGTGTTTTCAAAACATAGTAAAAATTTTGATACTTTTCCAAAATATAAGGAATTTGCCCCATTTATTAAATTTCCATCGCAAGGCAACAACTCTAACATTATTTATAACCAATTTAACGTTATACAATAATTTCAATTTACAGCTTACGTAGCTTCCAATAATCTCCAACTGTTATTTTATCACTAATTATTGATATTTTTATTAACACTTATTAGGTTTCCGTTGTAAGGCAACAACTCTCAAATTAAATGTTATGACGAATGGAATAACACAGTAATTTCATTTTACATTGTACTTTACAATAGTTAAATGTCCAAATATTATTCATAACCAACTAAATCTTACAGAATAATTTCATTGACAATCGTGCTTGGCTTACAATAGTTAAATCTCTAAATGGTATTAATCATTAATCATATATTTACTAAATTTCCATTACAAAGCAACTTAACGTTAACAGGAACTACCAATTTAACATCACACAGTAATTTAATTTTTCAACCCATCAGAAATTGGACCTGGGCTGTTTGGTTGGTCCAAATTGAACAAGGTCTTCAGTTCTACATGACTTCAGTTTGCAGTTGGGCTGGGATGGGTTCAGTTTTAAATGTTTGTTCTCATTTTTTTATGCTTCAGATTATTTTATTTAGAGTCACATCACATATTTGCTCCTCTTCAAAACTGTTTGTGCACCTCATATCCTTGTTAATTTTAAGTTTTAATATTATTCTTACATTAAAAATTATTACAATATAAATGATTTTATCATAAATTAAATTAAAAACTAGAGCAGTAAAAGTAAAAAAAAAAAAATTGGGAAAGCGATTGGAATTATTTGGTATTCTCAAATATCATATTCACAAATATCATTATAAGATTTTATAAATAGGAAACTGAAAAATATAAAGAAAAAGGAAATAAAAAAAGGGATGCCCGGAAATCAAAATCAATCTTGTATGTTGGCATTCAGTTACTTTCTTTATATTAATAATTTGATTAATTGTTGTGAAATAAAATTGATATTGTTATATTGGTTCTTGATGGAAAATCTTGGCTTAATTATTGTTTATCATCCTAAAAACTCCCAAATGTCTTTATTCGAGAATCAATCATACAGATAGATGTGTTAACAAAGACATATAAACTAGAATTTTTGTAATTACATCTCCAATCAAATAAATTCAGGTCTTCAATATGCAATTAGAGAATGATCCGGATTGCGTGATCCAGTGGGTCTGATATCAATTCTTCAACACGGACTTAAACAAGTCCAGAGTGATCTCTGTAACGCGAAAATGGAGTTGGCTACTTCTGTTGGGCCTCAAGCTATGTTGCCATTTTCCTAAGCTTTTATACCACAACAACATATGGGGAATCCGTGACGTAGACGGTTGGGATGTTTCCGATGACAAGGATGGGTACTGGGACGTCTCGCGGTGGGCTGTTGGTGATATGTGAGCAGCAGCCACAGCAGCAGATATTCGAGGTTGAGCAACTGGTTGTGGCGGTAGAGCAGCAAGAGATGATGACCCAGGGAAGGGCTTTTTTTGTACAGGAAAAGGCTCGGCCGACGTGTACTATCCAAGCCGTAATACGAAGACCTCAAGCTTTTACCTCACTTCTTCCGTTGTGAAATTCAAGGGAAAAAGCTACTGGAAACAAGCCTTAACAATTGGCAACGTCAAAATCTTTTATAGTCCCCAGGATTAACCTCGGGAAAACTAGAAATGATTGTTGACTGCCGATTCATAGTTTTCTTTCTTTTACGGCTTCTGTGTCCTAGCGAGGGTCTGCAGCAAGCACAACAAATAACAATACGTTACCTGCTAATAACAATTCTTTATGAACAAATTTAAAATTTATTATTCCTGCCTGATTAATTAAAATTAAAGAAAAAAAATCATATATATATTACATTTACGGCTAGTAGATACTCATTATAAAATCACTATACATATATATAGCAAATCTAAGATACAAACCTTTATACCAAGTAATATGCTCTGGATCTTCCCATGCCATCCATTTTTATGAAAAAAAGAGCATTATCATATAAACTGAACCCTACTTCAAATTTCAAACCATAACTCACCAACATTCTCATGGATTTTACCATGAATTTTTTGGTTTCGGAAGGCTAAATGGGATTGAATTTATGAAAAACTGAAGATTTCTAGGTGAGAACAGACATGTATAACTCTATATGTTTAGGTGGTATAACAATGTTAGATTTATAGGAGAACTTGTTAGATATTATTGGGAAGAAAATTAAAAAATCATCACGTGAAATGGATCGCAAACTAACAAAACCTGTAGTATTAGGAGGTTAGAATATAACGTAAATTCTAAATAAAACAATGCATCTTCATGTGAAGATTGTAAAATTTATTAAAAAAAGAAAAAAAGGTCATTTTCATGTGAATATTATTGTTAGACAAAACTAACATTTCCTTTATAAAACGTAACGTTTTTAAATTAACTTGAATTATAAAGTCATCTTCATGTGAAGATTACAAACTAACGAAACCTATAGCATTAGGAGGATAGAATGTGTAAAGCCTAAATAAAACAATACATCTTCATATGAAGATTGTGAAATTTATATAAAACATGTCATTTTATGTGAATTTTACTGTTGGACAAAACATTTCCTTCATAATATAATATTCTCGAATTAACTTGAATTATAAAGTCATATTCACATGAAGATTGCATTTGACAAAATATTACGTGGATGAAATGTAAAATTTTAAAAACTAAATAAAACAAGTCATTTTATGTGAAGATTTTATTTATTTTTTTTTGGGTAAAAGCTTCATTTTTTAAAATGTAACGTTTTAGAATTAAGTTAAATTAAAAAAATGTAGTGTAAAGTAGAAATAAAACAATGCATCTTCACGTAAAGATTGTACAATTTATATAAAACTTATCATTTCATGTGAATAATCTTGTTATTAAACAAAACATTCCTTCATAAAACATAATGTTGTTGAACTAACTTGAAGTATAAAGTCATCTTCATATGAAGATTGTACCTGACAAAACATTACGTAGATAAAATATAAATTTTCAAAAATTAAATAAAACAAATCATTTTCATGTGAAGATTTTGAAGATTTTTTATTTTTAAAGCTTCATTTTTTTAAATGTAACGTTTTAGAATTACGTTAAATTGAAAACTATTATCTTGTGAAGTTGCAACTGTCTGATATAACTTAGCAATAGAGAGCGTTTGTTCATATTGCCAATGACATAAGTTCAGTCACTCACGTCATAAATAGTATCTAAAAAAAAGAAAAAAAAAAAGAACTTAAATAAAGTGAGTTATTTTCACGTCAACTTTACCATCACTCCAACGACAAAGGGCTTCCAAAGACGAAAAGCAAGCTTAAATAAGCGTGATGGTAATTACTCGTGCAAATGAATCACGCTGAAAATCTAGTCAAGTTTTCTTTTGGTTAAAGTAAACAACAATGTAATCCAATGTGCCGTTAAAAAAAAAAAACAATGTAATCCAATGTGTGAAGCAAAAGCATATACTTATTACATTGTTGGCGAGACGCGTTGGCATGTATATAATGACGTGATTGGCCATGTCACCACATCATCACCCATCAGAAATTGGGCCTGGGCTGTTGGTTGGTCCAAATTGAACGAGGTCTTCGGTCCTACGTGACGTCCAGTTTACAATAGGGCTATGATGGGTTGAGTTTTATTTGCTTGTTGCGATTTTTTATGCTTCAGATTGTTTTGTTGAGAGTCACGCATTTGCGCCTTATTTAGAGTAACATATTTGCGCCTCTTAAATACTGTTTGTGCACCTCATATTCTTGTTAATTTTAAATTTTAATGTTATTCTTAAATATAACTATTTTATAGTCATTAAAAATTGAACTCTTTGGTATGACAAGGTGACATTTATTTTACATCATAAATAGTTTCATCTGACATACGAAAGGGCTTGTTTTTTGAGACTTTAGAGCCAAGGAGAATTGTAAATGGGAGTGACAACAGACTTGACTTGAAGGTACTTATAAAGAGATTCCATTCCCATGTCCCTTCCATGCCCACTCATCTTGTACCCTCCATAAGGGCAGTCCTTGTCGAAAGCAAAGTAACAATTGATCCATATAATTCCTGCTCGAATCGACCTTGACACTGTGTTAGCCACGTCCAAGTTCTTGGTTACAATGCCTGCTGCTAGTCCATATCTAGTATTGTTTGCACACTTAATTGCCTCCTCCATTGTCCTGCAAAATATCCCATGAGTATCTCAACTTAAGAAATCGTTCAAAATATAACCATAAAGTAATTCAGGGAGAAGTAGGAAAGACTGGAGAATATAAGTTGTACTTACTTGAACTTCATCAATGCCATAACAGGACCAAATATTTCGTCTTTCACTATCAACATATCCTCCTGTGTAAGTTGAATTAGATTAATAACTTCAATCGTGACTTTGTTTAATCAAACATTAATCCCAAATGCCATGCTTGTTTGCTATAAGGTTTTACCTTAACATCTGTGAAAATCGTGGGCTCAATGTAGTATCCCTTCTCACTAGCGGGTTTGCCCCCTGTCAACAAGGTGGCTCCTTCCCTTTTTCCATGCTCAATGTATGAAAGAATTTTCTCAAACTGCTTTTTATCGACCTGTTTCATTTGGTGGGTTCTCAAAAATTGTATAAAAATTAATTTACTCTTAATCATAATAATATTTATAAAATTAAATAAAAAATTGTTGTAAATCGCACTTGAATTTTGGTTAACCATTATTTATCGTGTTGTACTAGTTTACTAAATTAAATTGATGAAGTGGCAATTAAAACTCTCATCACGGTCAATTATAGTACCTGTGGTCCATGACGAACGGTAGGATCAAAAGGGTCTCCAACTTTCCAAGCTTTAGCCTTTTCCACCAACTTCTTTGTAAGTTCATCGTAAATCCCTTCTTGAACATAAACACGAGAACTTGCCACGCAAATTTCACCCTTATATTTGCACCCAAAAAAGTGAACATAGAAGTTAGTACAGAAACATTTTCTTAACAATTAGTTGACAGTTTAACGAAATGAAAAAATGATAAGAAGAAAAGATATTATATACCTTGTTATGGAGAATGCCAATAAGAGCAAGTTCGGCTGCTTTGTCTATATCAGCATCATCAAAAATGATGAGAGGTGATTTGCCTCCTAGTTCAAGAGAAACTGGTTTCAAATTGCTTGTTGCAGCAGCCTGCATCACTACACGTCCAACCTCAGTAGACCCTGTAAAACTGACCTGAAAAACAACAACAAAACTAAACTGAAAATCTAATATCAATTTAATAGTGAAGATCATGTGGTCGAAAATTTTGCACATGATCTTACTTTATCAATGTCCATATGTGAGGCCACGGCAGCCCCTGCAGTCGGTCCAAATCCGGTTACAACATTAAGGACTCCATCAGGTAGCCCTGCTAGCTTAGCAAGATGAGCATAATAGAGAGCAGAGAGAGGGGTCTGCTCAGCAGGCTTGAGGACCATGGTGCACCCGGCAGCTAAGGCTGGGGCAACCTTCATGGAAAACATGGAACTAGGGAAATTCCAGGGAATGATGTGTCCAACAACACCGATAGGTTCACGCAATGTGTAGCCCTGCAACTCACGTGACATCTTCAGGACTTCGCCATGAATTTTATCTGCAGCACCCGCATGGTAACGGAACTGCTGGGCTGATTGAGGAATGTCAACAGCCTTCCCCATGTTGAACAACTTCCCAGCATTAATAGTGTCAAGTGCAGCTAATTCTTCTACATGTTCGTCAATTAAGTCTGCAAATTTCATCATTATCCTCCCTCTCTCCTGATCATCATCATTCAACAACAAATTAATATATTTTTTCGAAATTAATACTAAGCTAATACCATTTGTGAGAGGTTGATTTGTTTCAACTTTTACAAAACCATGTGTTTCTATAGTACTATTAATAATCGACTTTCCAAATTGGACCCGTTGATTTATTTCTGCTCTGTTCTTAAGTTTAGACTTCAGAAGCATTGTTATGTCACAACTGGCAGAAACAATAATTCAAACTTGGACTGTCAAAATACAAGTATTCAAATGTTAGGGGGACTAAACGTAAAGAATAAAATGTTTTCACGAAAATGTATAAATACGAATAAGTAGGTTTGCAGCAGCCATGTGCATGCGGTAATCCGATTGCCAAAAAGGCCCCAGAATTATTTTATTATTATTATTTTTAATACAAAAAGGGGATTGAAGTCCAAAAGGAGAATAAAAACATTAATGGAGAGGCCAATCTCTCTGATTATCGAAGCTCAGAATTAATGTTTTATATATAAAAGTGCGCAGCATAGATTATGGATCTATGTGTTTATTGACAAAATATTTAATATATTAGTAGAAACAGTTTCTCAGCTTTTTTTTAATTCGGCTCGTATCTTAACACAAATTTATTACTGGGTAAATAGATAAATTGCTTTCTTTTTACATATGTAAAATATTTTATTAATATATTTAAATAGTCAAACGCAATTTCAATTCTTTTTATTTCATTTTCGAAAAGTCAAAAGTTATATTTCAACCTTTAAATTGAATTAAATAGAACCATTGAATTTTGAAAAAGTAACCCTAAGTTAAAGAACTCAAATATTTATTAATTTTGTTATACATTCAATGTTTATGGACCACTATTTAATGATGTAACCACATAGAGATGGCCAAAAGTAAACGCATAGTTTCTGGCTCCAAAATAATAAATACTTATCGGTTATAAATACAATAAGCATGCCAACATCTGGCTCTGTTATGTTTTATTTTATAGCTCCAATTATAATATTTAGTTTTTTTTTTGCAACATGTTGATTGCTTGTGAGCTATGAAAATATATTCTAAAACAGCAACTCATAATGTATTTCAAAACTTAAAAATATAAATTAGATATACATGAACAAAAATCAACCATATAGCATATATAGCTACCTAGACGACATTAATTTATATATATAGAAGAAATAGGTTACTTACAGAACCGGGGAGACGAGGCCATGGACCATAATCGAAGGCATGACGAGCAGCCTTGACGGCGATATCAACATCTTCCTTGTCTCCCTCTGCAACCCTCGTTATCACTTCTCCTGTCCTCGGGTCTATCGTCTCAAAAGTCTTCCCTAATTGTTTTTTTCACAATTTCACAATTTCCCGTCAAATATGTGAATTTATTTATTTATTCATTATTATATCATAAGGATACAATATAGTGAAAATACAAGGTTGAACCCTTGATTAGGGAATAATCTATATTAATTAATATAAATATATCATATATAATAAAAGATCACTACCAGCTGATCTGTCATAGATATATACAAAGACACATCTTGCTACTTGATGTATATAATTGTAGGACCGCGAATAAATAATAATTCAACATAAACCAAATTTAATTACATCAAATGACAAATTGTGTGGTTATTATAAAACGATCATTTTTCTTCGACAAAGACACAAAGTCACGTAAAGTATGCAAAGGACAAGATGGATGGCACATGCAGCACACGATCCTCTTCTAGTCTTCAGACAATTCCAAGCAAAGGTTAAAAAAAAAAAACTACCCAAGCAGGAAAAAAGCTTTGAGCGCATATCTTCCACTTGAATCTTGCCACGTGGCATATTAACATCGAAGATGCATCCTACATTACATCCGTGGTGGGTTGGCAAGATTCAGGAATAGATGGATGCAAAGAATTGAAATTGAAGAATACATAGGATAATTCAGATAAGATATATGTGGTGAGAAATTAATAGAATGCAAAGAGAAAGTAGCTGTGGTGGAAGTAAGAACGGGGTTTAATTATCGTATGTTTTAAGATAAGAGTGCGTATTTTATATTTTTGAAAATTTTTATAAACCAGAAGCACAGGAAAAAATACAATCCACGATGACATAAACATCAGCTCATAACCTTTGAAGAGATTCTGTGTCCAGACGATTCGTGTTTATATGATGGTCTAACGTTTATAAACATTAACTTTCTTATGCGAAGTCTTAACATCATCGATAAGAACGCCAGCTTTTCCACTGGGGAAACACCAGATAGAGTTTGTATTTTATTGAGATATCTTAAATGACGACAAAACATGTCTTCATGATGTGGTCTGCCTTGAATATGTTTTACACCTGTTTTTCTTATGTGATATCACATGGAGATGGAAATTTGACCAGAAACGAATAACACATTTCTGAAAAATATCACGACGAAGCAAAAGAGAGAGAGAACGATGACTACGGAATTGAAAGGCGACAAAGTGAAAACCAGACCAGACAAAAAGAGCTAGAGTGTCTGATGCGTGTGTGCATGTGAGGGAGAGATAAAGCGAGATGAGTGAAAAACCTGAAACGGAATCGACAAATTCTCCGTTAATGAACAACTTGGTAAACTTGATTGTGGGCAACTTGATGGGAGACTCAGAGCTTCCATTGCGAGAATCAGCCATCCTTCTTTGACTGTCTCTCTCTAATTGAATTTTATTGAAGGAGTGTTGATGTTGGCGTTGTCACACAAGATGGTTATTTATAGGCACAAGAATCGGAATGCATAGTATTTTATATAGATACGGCATCAGCTTCTTTGTTCGGTTTGCGTGGATCTGGAGTCAATTCTGTGGGTTTTAAAGATTGAGCTCACTTCATACTGTTATAGCCCAATAAATTAACATTTGCTCTACATTTTTTTATGCCATTTAATTTGAAATATATAGTTCAATTCCTTATCTGTCCTCCTGTCAACTATATAATTACATCATAGTACGAATAAATTACCTTTTCTTTTAGTAGGATCTACCGCCACTTGATTTATGTAACTGTCACCAGTATAATCATCTAAATATTCAAGAATCCCAACCTCCTCCCATATCCTATTCTTTTGGCATTCTCTAATCCCACCTAAAACCATGTCATTAGGTGGGATTGTACTTGTGATTTTTTTATTTATTTTTTAATGTTATGATATTTTGATGATATTGTTATTACGAGAGATGATGATATTAATGAATTGAATTGATGATACTGATGAACTTAGTTATTTTATTAATTTTTTTTTTTACAAAATTAATTTTATATAATATTAAATTTAAATTAATTTATTTCAATTCAATCCTAACCTATATTAACTATGATACGATATACTTTTTAATTCAATCCCAAATTCTACCATATATGGGATGATGATTTTCCATTCCAATCCAATCCAATCAAATCTAATTCATTCAATTCCAATCCAATCAAATTTAATTCATTCAATTCCAATCCAATTCAATCCAATTCATTCCATTCCAATCCAATTTCGCGTGCCAAACGGAGCTTTAGTAGGATCTACTGCCACTTGATTTATGTAACTATCACCAATATAATAACCTAAATATTTTAATATTGGAATGGATTTCAAACAAAATATCTTTTTTTTTTTTATTATTTTGTTTTAATCACTCGATATTAAGTCAGATTATTATTGAGCGTTGTAGATATAATCTTCTTAGCGTGTGATCCGAAACATTACTCCGAGAATCAGAAAAGGTCGACTCACATTTTAATGAAAAAATTTGTCACATTTTATGTTCTTAATAAGTTTCGAACCTCATTCTTACTTAACAAGTAAATACAAGTGGAGTTGCTCCCACCGTGACAACTGACCAAACTCAAATATCTTGCTTTCTTTTATAGCCAAAAGTTTTTTAATTTAAAAATTAAAATCCTCTTGCTTCCATTTACAATTAAGTTTTGTTATGTGTGTCTGTATTATACTTTGAACTTTTAAACAGTGAAAATATGAAGTAAAAAATCACCACAATTTTATATTCTTAAATATCATTACAAGATCTTACAAATATGAAACTGGAAAATATAAAGAAAAAGGCAAAAAAAAAAAAAAAATGATGCTCAGAAATCAAAATCAATGTTGTATTTGAGGTGACAAGTATACAATGTGTTTGTGCTCATGCAAGGAAGTATGTCCCTACAAATAAGAGACATGATGTTGTAGAAGAAAATGATGACAAAGAGATGAATAAGAAAGATGCAAATAACAAAGGTAACAAATGCTCAACTAATAAATGTGGGTGTAAAGGCAGCGGATTGTACGCGACAAATTTAAAAACACCCGTGATCACAAAATAGTGTCTCCTACAAGAAGAATAAAAATAAAGTCCAACAAATATATGTCTGAGGCTGCAAAAAAATTGGCTGAAAGTTTTCAAAGAGAAAATTTACAAATTGGAAAGATTTTTTCTATTTTGGGTGGGGCCAAGCATTGGATTTGACAGTAGAAATTGTTATAACCACTCGAGGAATGTCTCTACTTGAGAATCAATAATACGCAGATAGGTATGTTAACAAAGTCACAAAGACATAACTAGTATTTTTGTCATAACATCTCCAATCAAATAAATTCAAGTCTTCAATATGCTAGTAGAGAAATAATGAAAGAATAAATTTTGCTTTAAATCAAGATTTACATATTATTGGTTTGGTTAAAGGATTCTTACATTCGGTTTTACTGTTAAAATTGAAAATTTTTGTACATGAGTCTGGACTCTGGTAAGAAACTTACAGTAAACTTTAAAATGATTTTTTTTTAATATATATTTTATTTATTTTAGTAGAATTATTTTTAATAAATATAATATAAAAATATCACAGCATTCCATATGAACTAAATTTTTGTTTTATACACGTATTTATACATTTACACACTCGAAAAATAAGGTACAAAAGTCATATTATAAAATATTCCAATCAAGTATGTTCAAAACTTTTTTTGGAAGAGTACAAAAGTCATATGATAGTTAATAAAGAATTCAAACGCTTCATTGATGTTGCTTTGGTGTTTGATAGGGAAGTCAAAACTTTAGCTTTTCGAATACTGTTTTAGATAATATATTATAATAGAATTTTTTTATAACGAAAGAGCTTTTAGGAGAACTGTTTGGATTATATATATTAAAATTTATTATAATTATGCTACGACCATTATACCTTAATCAAAATGAACTATATAATTTGAATTTTAAATTATTTTATAATATTTAATTAAAACAAAGAATAATAATTCATGAAACATTTAGATTGAAGGCTTTAAAAACATAAAATATGAAAATTACTTAAAAACTAAAAGTATAATAATAATAATAAACTATTGTCCTGAAGAATCAGAAAGAATAAACAACAATAATAATTATTAAAAGTACTAAATGCTAAACCTAAAGGAATCTATTACATGTCAACGATCTTCTTCCCTCTTTCTCTTTCGGCACAGCCGCCTCCCCTCACAACACCATACCAATTTTTTATTTTGAAAACCTCGTCATGACCTGGTAGTCAACCTCTGTCTCCTTCATGTTTTGTGAGTCAATGGTATGAGGATAAAATCGGAATTATAAAAATTATGTACAGAAAATTAAGTGACGTGAAAAATCAATAATGAATTAATTGATATAAAATGAATTAGTAGAAGACTTACCTAATATACAGAGGTTGCATAAGGATTAAGGTTATTAAGATAAGTTCCTTTCTTTTGATTCTACACCTCTTGGTTCATTATTTGTAGTTTTAAGATCACTGATCAGTTATGAATTATTAATTATGTTCGCAGCCGCATAACCACAGTACAATTGAAGCTACAAGACATGAGCCTCTTTTTGTCAATGCATGTTTTTCAAATCCTTGAATTAAGAGTTATGGTACTTCACCCACACCCCCCAATCCGACCCGATATTTTGTTGGGTGCCCCAAACCCGATTTGTTATCTGAATGGGTGGTCACTTTCCACTCCAATGGGGTGATCTATCCCAATCCCAATTCATTTTAATCTAATTCAATATTTAACAAGTCATAAAATTTATATTTCAATAAAAAAAAGTCATAAAATTTATATAAAAAATAAACATACAAACAATAAATAAACATTAAAACTTAAAACAATTTAATATTCCCTTCAATTTAACATCACATTTAAATAATATCAATTTAACATCACATCTAAATAATATCAATATAAACTTAATATCAATTTAACATCACATCTAAATAATATCAATATTTCCTTCAATTTAACATCACATCTAAATAATATCAATATAAAGTTAATATCAATTTAACATCACATCTAAATAATATCAATATAAAGTTAATATCAATTTAACATCACATCTAAATAATATCAATATTTCCTTCAATTTAACATCACATCTAAATAATATCAATATTTCCTTCAATTTAACATCACATCTAAATAATATCAATATAAAGTTAATGAAAAATATAAATTCATTAAGTATAAACACCAAAACAATAACTATCACATAATAAAGTTCCATTGCATACATAATATAATAATTAGTACATAACAAAGTTCTATAACCAAATAATAACGTAGAATACTTAAAAGTAAACTATAATAATAATAAGAGTAATAATAATAATAAAACAAGTTAATTAGACCGGATCGAGATAAAAACTTGAACCCGACCCGAAATAAAACTAGGTAAAAAAATGGGTTTTAATGAAAACTGACCTTTTTTTCAAGTCCCTTTTGAATAATAACTCATTTAATTTTTCTCTTTGCAGCATGACTTTTTTTGGACAAAAATATCCTAAATAGTACAGCAAATTACCACTGACCCACAGTTTTTCTGTGTGACAAAAAGGTTTTTTGACTCACCCAAATATCAGTCAAGGTAACTTTTTCCCTTTCAAACTTTTTTCTCTCATTCCCTCTCTAAAATCCCTAGCCCACCGACATTCTCATCCCTCCTCCATCCATCCACCGTGTAGCTCTCATTGTCGACTTTAGCTCTCCTCCACTGACCTACGTTCCATTGCTCTCTCCATTAGAAACCCGAAATTGACAGAAGAAGCAAGACGAAGTTGAAGGAAGAAGAAGGAAGAAGTTGAAGGATGATGAAGCAAAAAATAGAAGCATAGTGGGAGGTGTGACAGTCAACCACAAACCCCACAGTAAGAATATTATTCTCGTACTCTTTGTGGGGGATGTTCTACTAGGACTCAAATTGCTTGTCGGGTGATTTTCGCTAATGGGTTGTTGAACTTTACTGGAAATGTTATGCATTTTGTGATGCTTGTTTATTAATACTTGGCTGCTTGAAGTTTTCATTGGAATTGGTACTAGGTACTGTAAAGTTCTCAACTTTGGCTTTGTTTATGTGAATTCCTTACTGAAGACATACAAGTTTTTTGAGATTGCTACTTGTTTGTTTTGTGCCTTCTTATATGTTTGATGCTTGTGCTTTGAGATATTTTGGCTCTTTTAATTATCTTCTCATGAAATCTGCATTGTTGTAGTGTCTCCGTAATTGGTGGTTTGCTTGAAAATTTTTTGTTACTTTTTACTTTCTATGTGTCTTGTGTTTATTTTTAGTTCTGTTGCAATATATCATTCAAGTCTTGATATTGAGCAAGTACTAACTCAACTGTTGTTGTTGTGGCACATGCTAGGTTGGCTATATAGCCTATATTTTGTGGTGTTTGATTAAGTAGCACCATGGAGGACACTTGCACAATCAATAATGATGTTACTGAAGTAATTACACATGTACGTGCTTTTTCATTCTTGCACATCTGACTAATTTAATGGGCTTTGAATGTGAGCTTTGCATTAGCACATTATGTAATGGTGGTATTAATTGCTTTAATGATATATGAACATGCAAAATTATGTTAGATTCCGAGCAACAACATGGACAAATGTTATTTAGCATGTTATCGTGTGAAAATGTCATGGAGTACTAGTTAGTAAGTATTCGAGTGTTCTATCTAGATCAGTTTGGTGTACGTGGGGGTGCAACCAGCCTTGACATTTAGAGAATCAATTTGCAAAGAAATTATAATTGGGGAAGCCAAATTACAAAATACTATGTAAAAAGTGCAGTTCTGCCATGTTGTGTGTCATTCACTGTCAAAAGTTTATGTTGGCTAGGACCACTGGCTGCAGTCTCTTAGTTTAATTTTAAAGTTGTCATGTAGAGATACATTAACATGTGCTTGATATCCACACCGTGTTATGCACAACAAAGGGCAGAAGTCAGAGCATCCATGTTGTTTAGGGTGTGTTTCAATGATATCTCTTCGCGTCTAACTGCCAATGATTCCTATGAATATATGATAACTCCACAAAAAGTCTTACTTTTTGATAACTTTCTTTTTGTAAATGACAGGTTCCATCAACATTCCTGTTTTATCTTTAATGTGAAATCCTATTTCAATTTTTTAGCAAATGATAACATAGACCGGACTTTATTGTTTTAACTTAAAGTTGTTTAAAGTGATTTTCACCTATACATATTAGAGACGATCAAAATCCTTGACAATCTTTTTTTTTTTTTTTTTTTTTCCGTTAATGCATGCTGCAACGTGTAATAGGCAAGCATCTGATCCAGGGTATTGGTGCGGGTTTCATCCCTCCTATTCTTGATGTTGACCAACTTGATGAAGTTATTATGGTAAGTGTTGAAAACAATTTGTCAAATGAAATTTATGAGCTACTGCTTCTCTAATACTATTTGCGTTTGCATTTTGAGGACAAGTAATTACAAAGACCTTACAACATAAATGGAAGGTGATGATAATGGTATTTGAGGACAAATATTTGAGCTTTGTAGGGGATCTTCTTTTATTTACATTGAGTAAAAGTCTTCAACAATTTTCGACCTTGCAGGCTTTGTTAATTTCTAGCATACATGGTTCTTACACATCATTTGAGTCCGTTTTCTTGCATTATTTCCCTTTTTGGTTAGGTTATTCTGGCTTACAGACATTTATTTATGTTTATTCTGGTCATTTCTCTTCAGGATGACTTAGGCGAATTAGATGTGCTTAAGGACTGTGCTCTCTTATTAGTATCTAAAGAAAAAGTTGCCAGTCTTTGTAATAGAATTTTTTTTTTTTTTTTTTTTTTTGGTGATTCAATGATTAAAAGTTTAAGCTATGACATGTTTTGTTTATGTGACAACACTTATTTAATGACGTATGAAGCACATAATATTTTCTTTCATCAACTTACACTGCAAGTTCAAAAAATGGTATCAAGTGAGGAAGCTATTAAAATTGCTAAGCTGCTTGCTATAAAGGATGGTTTGCTGGTATGTTCAAAATTTTAGGATTGCATAAAGTCTTAGACTTCATTTTGCCATCACACAACATCTAAATTCTTGTTGCAGGCTTTTTGAATTTTGATGCTAATTTTAGGATCATCATTTGACAGGTTGGGATTTCATTTGGTGCTGCAGCAGCTGCTGCTATACAGCTGGCAAGGAGACCAGAAAATACTGGCAAGGGATTGCTTTTCTTAATTGTAGTGTGATGTTCTTCGAGGATTTTAAGGTTGAACTTTCATGTTTTGTTTCTAAAACTATATTTGTTATAATGTCACAGTTAGAAATGTTTCTAGCAAATCCATCTTTAGTTTGAATATACAGTAAATGTCGGAAGTAAGTTTGTGAGTTTCTCTGCTAGTAAACTTGTTGGTGTACTTGCTATTGTTATTGGAGTGTTTGTGTCAATGAATGTTGCTCTTTTAAGCAATCTTATGAAGATGAATGTTCCAATAATCATGTTCCATTAATCATGTTTGGTGTTCCAATTGCAAGAGAAGGATGGATCACTTGATATTAAGTAAAAGTCACATATTCTTGCCAACATGATTTACCCTATCCCAACACTAAACAAATCTAATTTCACCACAAAGAAACCAATTCAAAAAATCATTTGAATAGCCAAAACCCCAACAATGACAAACACCAAGCCTATATATTGAAACAATATATTGTCAACTTTACAAACAAATTGAGAATCCCAAAACCACCGTGGAGGTTTAACCCCCACAACCTCATCAAAAGCATCTGTTAACTACTAATTTAGAATGGATCTCGAAAACATGGTATGTGTCATTTCCAGAGGTTGAGATTCTCAAATTAAATGTTACGATTCCCAACATAGTTGAAAATCCCAACCTAATTAAGAATCTCAACCTAAATGTTGGGAATCCTAACCTTTCCCAACCTTTAGGTAGGGAATCCCAACCTAAAAGTTGGGATTCAAGTTGAAAATCTGAACCTTCTAATTGCAATTCCCAACCCAAAGGTCGGAATTTGTCGACCTCCGACAGAATTTAAGGTGAATTCCTAACCCGAAAGTCGGGAATCTCAACCAGGAGGTTGGGATTCCCAACCCCTGGATTGGGATTCCTACTCTAGACCCCGTCTGACGTCGAGAGGGTTAGGAATCCCAACTTCTAAGTTGGGAATCCCAACTTGAAGGTTGGGATTCCTAATATGATGTAAAATCAAGATTGAAAATCCCAACCTTCAAGTTGGGAATCCCAACCTTGACTTAATAGCCACTTTCGAATCCCAACCTAAAAATTGGGAATCTAATCTTTAAGTAGACATTCCAAGTTAGGACTCCCAACCTATAGGTTGGGATTGATCTGGAATCCCAACCTCGAGGTTGAAAATCCCAACCTAGAGGTTGGGAATCTCAACCCAGTTGGGTTACATTACAAAAAATAATTTGGATTCTTATCTTTCACACGAAGACTTTGCCTCTAAGTTGCGATTGTTAGCCTTTGTTACAAATCTTACTCTCAAATTACAAATTCACTAATAACAACTGCCAATAAAAGAACTTCCACATTCTTTCAAATTACAAATTCACTAATCACAATTAACTTTCAAATAACAAATTCATTAATCACAACTGCCAATACAATAAAATATACCAATCCGCCACAACCCACAAGGTATTAGACTTGCAAACCTTGCTCTTTCAACAGCACTAAAATGGCTTTCTTTCATTCGTCCATTAAACTCCCCTCCATTTGTGTGCCTTCCCAGAAAAGCCGTCTATTGGCATGCAACGACGACGGCAATACGGACGGTGGTGACTACCATATGGTGGAGGAAGAAGTGGAGCCGACGAGGGCCATGTGGACGGCGACGACTACGACATGGAGGAGGAATAAGTGGAGCTAACGAGGGCGATGAGGACAGAGGAGGAAGAACTGGAGGAGTTGGACAACAAGAAGGACTACGACGTGGAGTGCGAGGTAGTGGGTAGTGATGGTGGTGGTCGAGATGAAGACGAAGATATAAGCATGGTGGACAGCAAGATCTTCGTGTACACCTAAGGAAGGGAGTTGGAGCTGGTGGTGGATTACAAGATTGATGAAAAGTGGTTCCACAAGATCGACAGAAAAAGAGCTACAGCTTGAGCGTTTTCATTAAGGGCATTTTTGTCCATTCATGATCAATTTTGTACTGTCAAAAACAAAAGGGTTAGATTTGGAGTTGAGCTGCTGAAATGAGTCATTTAATGCATTTTCCCTAAAAAAATTTAGCCCAAACTCATTCCAAAACCAGTTAAAATGACCTAAACCAGTCTCAAATATTGGATTCCTGCGGGTTTGGATTGAATTCTCTAATTACGACTTAGTAATGTGCAAGAATTGATAATGTACTAAATCCTTTTTTCATTCTATTATTATCGGGAAATGTTGCAATCTCACTAATTAATAATCAAACAATCAAAACAGTATTGGAGAGTCAATTATTTATCAAACACCTCTTAAGATTATTTCAAGATCTAAGTCAATTAATTAAAACCAATTAAAACTTCATTTAAATGAAAGTTGATATTTTCCAAATATGAGAAAAAACAAATGAGATGTCTTGTAACGTACTTTTCACATTGTTTGCGAGACGTGTTGGCATGTACATAATGATGTGATTGGCCATGTCACCACATCATCAGCCATCACAAATTGGGCCCGGGCTGTTTGGTTGGTCCAAATTCAAAACTCATTTTTTTTTAAATTTTAAGTGTAAATATAAACTAAAACTCATTTCACCCTAAATACGAGATAATTGAGTCTAATATTTTTAATTTTTACTAAGATAACTAATTCTCGAAAGTTATCATTTAAAAATTAATTATTGATAAAATACTAATGGTATCTATAAAGGAAAAGCAAAATTTTAGCCGAATCATATTTTACAGAATGTTTAAAGACATAGTTATTTTTTATCTATCAACACTGCTTGTATTATTTTCTTTAATTATTGTTTCGAACAAGACTTCCATTAGATTATTTAAATTTCTGCCTCCACCATTCATATACTGTTTCATTTACTATTATAGTTAAGAGTTTCTATGTTCATTGTTACTAGCATGATAATAATGAATGCTACAGATGCATGAAATTAATGTTAACCCATATTCATTGTGTTATTTTTATATTGTTTAATCGGTAGATAATGAAATTAAATGTTTGCTTTTATTTGAGTGACAAACACACTTAAGCCATATGGTATGTCATATGTCCATGATTATAAATCCGCACTTCTTAAATTCATACAAAGAAGATTGAATACCAAATTCTATTTGCAGGTTCTGTTTCCCAACTAGGGGATCTTGAAGATTGACCATATTAATGTTGAAAAGATTTGGCACAAGGTTCCAACAGTGTCTTGCGTTCAAAATATGACATGCTTAATCGTAAGTGGATGTTTTTATTTGAAAGAGCTCTTTTCATCTTCTATGGTTAATTGTTTTGAGCAACTCCAATATCTCGAGATATCTAAGCGCAAGCTCTCGGAAGAAATGGTGGTCATGGAAGTGCTAAGAGGAGGAAAAAGGAAGGATACAATATCGTTCCCTCAATTAAAGTGCCTTAATATAGGAGATCTTCCAAAACTGAAAAGATTGTACGCAGGAAATCATTTTCAATTTCCATTATTAAAAGAATTCAAGATGGTGTATTATCCTGAATTTAATGAGTGCATCTTCGATCATAGGGTATATAGATCACCATATATCTTCTCATTGTTTTTGTTTTTCTTAATTTTTCAATTATATAACCTTTTTTATTTTCAAGAATTTAATTTACTTCTTTTCCCTTTAGGTACACTTGGTTTTATTATTTCGTTATTTATTGGATATATCTTTATCAATTCTTTTCAGATATAAATTAACTCGAAAATATATGCATTATAGGTATGTTTTCCTGTCTTAAAGAAAATAAAACTGTTAATGGATTTATAACGTGAAGATGATATGGTACAGCTAACTTGCTGAAGATTCTTTTTCCAAATTAAAATTATTGGAGGTTCGTAACTGTCAGAATCTATTGTCTGTGTTTCCATCGAGCATGTGTGGAAGATTATTGAGGTTAGAATCTCTAGATGTTGATAAATGTGGCTCTCTAGAAGAAATATTTGATCTCCAACAAATACATTACGAAGAAAGACATTTGACAGCAGCAACTCCGTTGAGAGAATTGCGAATTTTCAATCTACCAAAGTTGAAGTATGTGTGGAATAAGGATACCCAAAAAATGCTCTCTTTTGGAAACCTACAAAAAGTGGAAGCTTCAGGATGTTGGAGTCTGAAAAATCTCTTTCCTGGATCCGTTGGCAGGACACTCTCAGAACTTGAATATCTTAGTGTGTCTAATTGCAGAGTGGAGGAAATTGTTTCAAAGGAGGGAGTATTAGTGGAAGAAGAATCTGCTAGGTTTTTCTTTCCGAAACTGACCTTCTTGGAACTGTGTGACCTACCAGAACTTCTAACTTTCCACTCTGGTAGACATAGAGTTGAATGGCCTGCCTTGAAAAAAGTTGAAGTTGCGTCATTGTGACAAACTAAATTCAGAAGTCATTAGAATCCTAGATACCAACTACGGTGACCAGGTATGGCACCTTCTTTTCTTTTTGTTTTTTTGACATTAGACATATTAATTCTCTCTTGGGTGTGACACATGTTTTCTTTCTATTCAAACAGGAATTTTATTAACAAATTCTTTCCATGTAAATTAGCCAATATTTTCCTATTAGAATACATTTGAAATCGTTATATGGTTTGTGAAATTGTTGGAACATAACATCTATTTGCTTTTTATTTGATTGGTTGTCAGGTCTTCCCTTGCTTGGAGGAATTGGAATTAGCTGGAGAAAATGTAGCGATGATGAGGCAGGGTCAGGTTCCAGAATGTCTTTTTCATGAACTTAAAATTCTTAAAGTTCATGAGATTGATGAATCAACAGGTTTGCCTCTTGGTATCATTAAGAGATTTCATAATTTGGAAAAGCTTTCACTTACTACTAGTTCATGTGAAGAGATATTTTCATGTGAAGATGTCCGAAACATAGGAAGGGACACCTGTAGAAGTGAAAAAATCAGTTCTTCAAGAACTTGATAATCTGGAGTATATGTTGAAGCAAGATTTCAAATTGCACCTAATTCTTCCAAAATCTTGAAGTTCTAAAAGTAACTCAGTGTGACATTTTGATTAGCCTAGTGCCAACTTCTGCATCTTTCCAAAATCTTACAATTTTGAAAGTTATGTTTTGTGAGGGATTGATAAACTCCATGACATCCTCAACAGCAAAATGTTTGGTACATCTTATTGAAATCGAAATCTGGAGTTGTGAAAAGATGACAAAAGTAGTAGGTAATCAACCAGAGGATGTAATAGAGAACAAAATTGTTTTCAGCAAATTGAAGGATTTGTCACTGTATTGTTTACCAAGTCTCACAAGTTTTTGCTCAGGGAATCACATTTTAGAATTCCCATCTTTAGAAGAATTAATTGTGTTAAACTGTCCCAATGTGAAGATTTCTCTCAAGGGGTCTTAAGCATGCAAGCATTACAGGAAGTTCAAATTCAGCAAATTTGATTAAACTAAGTGCAGATGTTGACCTTATTAAAGCCATACAACAGCACCATGAATTGGTATGTATCGATTCACTAAGCTAAGCAATATCTAGTATTTTTTTGTATATACATATAGTCCTTTTCACCTTTAATATTTTATGCTTATGTACAGAATAACCAAAGTTCGACAGAGGACTGCATTGGTTCTTCCAAGTGGCCATCAGGAGTGAAGGCACTTTCTGTGTAGTTTGCGAGACATTGCAGCCTTTTTCATGTTTTTCACGTTGAAGTCAGATGTCCGAGGTTCTTCTTTCTATATCTTCACTGTTCTGCTTCAACTTTCATTCCTATGATGTTGCTGCTTCTGAAATGTTACGGCACTCATTTTTCATGAACATCCATGACCAATGGTTGTATAGTGATAAACAATTATATCTAGATATGTAAATAGGATGCTAATCAAGTTCACTTAAATCAAATATTGTAAAGTTTATATAATTGAATATTAGATGGTTAAATTAGGATAGATTAAGCAAAAGAGGAACAAAAGAATGCTGAAAGTTACTTAAATCTCCTGTTATACATTTGAAATTTACAAAGATGCATAGGCTTGTGCATATTTTATTTTGCATGAAATGTATAATTTTCCTTTTAATGAAGTACTTCAAATTCATATTTGCAGTTCTGATTTTTACTTTGGTTCTTATTTGAGATCAATATTCAATTTCAATTGTTTTCACTTTGAACTGCACCAATTGTCGAACTATGTATATTAATCAGTTTGTATATTGCTCTCCATGCAAATATTTATATATATCAGAATAATAATGAGAATCGAAACGACTCAATCAACTAACATTAGCTATCATTAATCAATTAGCTTTGATTCACATAATTAATGCTGCTGCTTTTAAAGTGTTAAATAACTCATTTTGTTGGTTTTGTTGAACTTCTGTGAGTGTATTTTTGGTTGACACAACAAAAACTTGCTTTGTATAAAAATATCGAGAATGGACTATTAGTGAATTTTGAAATTAATTATGAGTCTCTGATTAAGCTGTTCTTATCAAAATGTTTAAAATTTATTTCAAAAATAACTTGAGCATCGACCAGTTCATATTTTTAGAATTTTTAATTTAATGGTTTAAGTTTTAAAAATTCGTTAAAATGGAGTCTCTGCTGTTTTAAAACTGTCAAATTACTGCATTTCTATTTTGGTTTTGAAGTTTAATTTATTTCATAGTGGCTTGAGTCATTTTTATATCATGATTGAAGGGTGTGTAGCTATAAAGTTTCATGTGAAGAGAGGATGGTTGTTCTAGCTCTTCCGGTCTGAAAAAATGGTGGTCGGGACTATGGAAACTCAATGTTCCTTCGAAAATTTCTATCCTGTTCTGGAGATTGTTTCATGGTGCCTTACCTGTGCACGTAAATCTGCTGAAAGGAGGTTACCGGTGGTTGTTGCTTGCCCCCTCTCTGATTGTGAAGCGGAGATTTTGTCCCACTGTTTTTTTTTTTTTCGCTGCAGTTTGCTTGAACCATTATGGCATGTTTCGGGTTTATGGCCTCCGTTACAGGACAAGTTGGGTGCAGATATGTCAGCTCTTCTCTTGTTTCTCTTTGAAATGCTTTCTTCTGCGTTGTTTTAGCTGTTTGCCGTGTTGCTTTGGAGTATTTGGAATAACAGGAATGCTAAAATCCATGGAGGATTTGTCGGGCACTAGTTTGCTCTTGTTTGCACTAGTTGTGCTGCTTCCTTCATTGCTGAGTTTCAATCCTATCAAGAAAGGCCTGCTGGTAGCGCTCCCTCTTCTGCTGCTGGCCTGTCCTCCTTGTTATCATGGTGTCCTCCTGGTTCGGGGTTGAAAATGAATGCCGATGCTACAGTGCGTGATGGGGTTGGTTACATTAGGATTGGGGGAGTTTTGCGTGACTCTTCTGGAGCTGTTTTTAGCTATTGGGCACTCAAACTCCCAGGTTTCTTCTCAACTTCTTTGGAAGAGCTCATTGCTATTCGAGAGGATTTGAAGGTTGTCGTTGAAGTTGGTTTCTTGATTTTAGACACTGAGTCTGATGCTCTTAATGCAATCAGGGCTATCCAGACCGATCATGAGTTTGCTTCTGAGTTTTTTATTATTGAGAATATTAGGAATTTGTTAGTTTCTACTGAGAATGGTTCTTGTCATCATTGATCTCGTTTAGGAAACAAAATGGTCTATTCTTTGGCATCTTCAGCTGTTAATATTAGTTCTGATCAAGTTTGAGTGGATTGTTACCTAATTTCTATATTAATAGTTGTAAGAGAATTGATCTTTTGGAAAAAGATTCCCGATCTTTTTCAAAAAAAAAAAAAAAAGGCAAAAGTGGTTCAAGTGCACTGGGACATGGACAGAAAATTAAGTTATGTGAAAAATCAATAATAAATTAACTGAATACAATGAACTAGTAGAAGACTTATATACTATATTGAGATTGCATAAGGGTTAAGGTTTATTAAGGTGAGTTCCTTTCGTTTGATTCTACATCTTACTTTTGGTTCATTATATGTAGTTTAAGATATCTGATTAGCTATGAATTATAAATTAGGGTTGATTTTACATCTTATTTTTGGTTCACTATTGGCTCATAATCTGTAGCTTGTGGTTATCTGATTAGCTATAGATAATATAGCATTGCTGCTCAATCATTTATTTAATGACAGTGCCAATTACGATATTATTTATGTTACAACCGCAATACCAACATGTAACACTTCAAAATGTGACTTTCCTTTTCTTCATGATAGTTGGGGTCTTCCTAATTTATAGGTTGTCTTCATAATGATTACTTAATATGAGTTTGCACTCTCAGATTTTTGGGCTATTGTAGTATTTGTAATTGTAATAAATCTTTCAACACTTGTTATATGATTATAAAATTTTAAATTTTAGTTTCCTAACATAATTGGATAGTCTCACCACTGCCCGCACAAGTTTTTCCTCTCGATGTGATCAGCCATGTCATTATATGGGTGCCAGTGTGACCAGACACATCAGATGACTCTAGCTGCATAGGCCTGGGGCTGTTTAATTGGCTCAAATATAACAATGGTCTCGTCCTTCTGGTCAAAGCTCAACTTGACTGAGTTTGCTCTAGGGTAGTTGGGTTGGGTCCCTAGTCCTTTGGTCATGAAGTTGTGACTTGTGACTCAAGAAACTGTTGTTTCAAACCTAGTGTTGCTCTTTTGTGTTCTGGTCTGATCTGTCTTGTTTTTACTTTGTTTTGCTTTGAATCTCATCACATATCAGGAGTTCAAAAGATCGCTGAAATGTGCTCTCTATGTTGCTTCAAGAGTTGCCAAATACTTAGTTACTTCCACACTACGTCTTTCCTGAATTTACATGGGATACATTCCACATCATTATTCAGTAAAAGCTTACTACATATAAATTTACATTTAGGGTCCCATTTTAATTATCTCAATTAAAACCATATCACTTGCAATTATGACATTGTTTTATTATTAGAAATTGAATGCATTGATGATCAATTTTATTTGTTTCGCTAAAGACTCTCTTGTAAGATCAATATGAGATTTACAGAAAAAGTATTGATGCCTGCCATGCCACAAACGATTTCCTAATTTAATAACCTGACTGCTTTGCGAAATTCCCTCACTTAGTTCAACAAACTTTTACATTTTCTTGACTAATTTCAATAGTAATGTAATGCTTGATCACAAATAAATTTTTTTTGAACATTTTGTTTGCCATTTAATCATAAAACTTTAATTTTGAACAGCGCCTTGAACATGTCTTAGATACCTGTATTGAGACACATTAATTTAATAATTGAGTATGGTTCAATTTGTACCACGTTATTTATATATTAATTGTTAAATGTTAATTCAGTAAGTAGGTGATATGTTTCACCTCTCATAACATTTTGGTTGTAGTTGAATAACCACTTGACTCATCGTTAAGAGTCCAAACTTGTTTTTACTTTCACATCCTATGTTCTACGAAGAAAGATCCTGTAATAGTTATCTTAAATACTTTAGGAACAGCATTCATGGCTGACGCAGAACGGAAGGATTATAAAAGATTGCAAACGCAAATCTTAAGAAAACGTTTACTGGAATCCACCAGAAAAATTATAATAGCCACCAAAATAATAATAATGATAATGTGTTCATCCAAAACAACATAAAAAGGTTTAAATACTCTCTAAAAACCCTAATTAAGTTTAAAAGACTAAAATAGACATTTCCTAATTGAATAGCAACTATTTAAAAAAACCCATAAACTTCAATCACCCGACAGCCTGCATAAAACAACAAATTTCAGGATGTAAACGGCATCAATCGGGAAAACCCTGGTTGCCACGCTGTAGAGCTCGAAAATCCCATTCCGAAAACATATTATAATAGGCATTCTGACAACCGAGCGCAAAGTTATGCCCGTTTCTTCGAACCAGCTCTTCTAGCCAATTTTCTATCCATCTCTTCTTCAAATTCCAAAGCCATTTGTCCTACATCAGTCCTTCCCACCTGTGAAGAACTCGACCCCGAGTTATAATCTGGATAAAGCGGTACATCATCACAAAACTCATAAAGATCAGCTATATTGAAAGTTCGAGAGATGTTCATATCAGGAGGCAAGTCAATCACGTAAGCATTATCATTGATCTTCTGAATCACTTTATAAGGCCCATACTTCCTTGGCTTCAACTTGTTATAAGAACCAACCGCAAATCTTTCCTTACGCAGAAACACCATAACCTGATCTCCCTCAGCAAACAGTTTCTCACGCCTTTTGATATCAGCTGCAGCTTTATACTTCGCATTCTCTCCTCCAGCCGAGCTTTCACTTCAGCCTGGACATCACGGACCTGTTCAGCCATGTTTTCCGCAGCAGTGCTTGCTCCAGTAACCTTAGGAAGACGTGCCAGATCTAACGCATGCTTAGGCGGTTGGTTGCCTATACACCAAAGCAAAAGGAGACTTACCAGTGGCAGAATGCACTGCATTGTTATATGCAAATTCGGCTTGTGCCAGTGCCACGTCCCACTGTTTAGGCTTTTCACCACAAATGCTCCGAATTAAATTCCCCAACGTTCGATTCAGATTCTCGATTTGTCCATCAGTTTGCGGGTGCGCAGTGCTACTAAACTTTAGAGTAGTATCCATCCGTCGCCATAATGTAATCCAAAAGTGGCTAAGGAATTTCGAATCCCTGTCAGAAGTAATAGATTGAGGAACCCCATGTAAACGAACCACCTCACGGAAGAACAGTTGAGCAATATGGGACGCATCAGATGTTTTTCGACAAGGAATAAAATGCCCCATCTTTGAGAACCTATCAACCACAACAAAAACAGAATCAACCCCACGCTGAGTCCTCGGGAGACCCAAAACAAAATCCATCGATAGGTCCTCCCATATGCCATTCGGTACAGGTAGAGGTGTGTAGAGTCCGGTATTCTGAGCTTGCCCCTTAGAAGTCTGACAAACATAGCACTTGCGAACAAAGTTACCCACATCGTGTTTCAATTGAGGCCAAAAATACCGCTCAGCTACCCCACTGATAGTCTTGTCACGTCCCAAGTGTCCACTCAAACCTCCACCATGTATTTCACGAATAAGTTTCTCCCTCAAAGAGCTCCGCGGAATACATAACTGATTGCCGTGGAACAAGTAGCCATCGACCATACGAAATTCTCCCTCTGTTTGTTTGAGAACACATTTCTCCCACATTGCAGCGAAGTCTTCATCATCCGAATACAACTCTTTCAGAAACTCAAACCCAATAATCTCTTGCTGCATAGTGATCAATAACTGTGCACGTCGACTCAACGCATCTGCCACCTTATTCAGAACACCTGATTTGTGTTTTAGAACAAACGGGAATTTTTGCAAATAGGTTGACCATCGAGCATGCATATTACTTAAACCCCTCTGACTGTTCAAATACTTTAAAGCTTGATGATCCGTGTAAAGAATAAATTCGCGCTGAATCAGATAATGCTCCCAATGTTTCAAAGCACGAACAATGGCATAGAATTCTTGGTCATAAGTACTCCATTTTCGCCGTGCATCACTGAGTTTTTCACTGAAAAACGCAACTGGTCTCTTTTCTTGTGACAAAACTGCTCCGATTCCAATTCCACTAGCATCACACTCCACCTCGAATAGTTTGTCACCTCGAATAGTTTGTCAAAACTGGGTAAGGCAAGAACAGGAGTAGTACATAATTTTTCTTTGATGACTGCAAAGGCTGTATCAGCTGCTTCACCCCATGAGAATTTACCCTTCTTAAGACATTCTGTAATGGGTGCCACAATACTACTGAAATCTTTAATAAATCGACGATAAAACGTCGCCAACCCATGGAAACTCCTTACCTCTCCTACCGTTTTTGGTGTAGGCCAATCCCGAATGGCTCTTACCTTTTCTTCATCAACCAAAATGCCCTCTGAACTGACTACATACCCAAGGAACAACAATCGCTCTGTCACCCAACTGCACTTTTTAAAATTAATAAAAAGTTTATTCGCTGATAGCACTTCCAACACTGCCTTAAGATGCTCCATATGATCTTCCTCACTCCGACTGTAAATCAATATGTCATCAAAATAAACAACAACATATTTCCCAATGAAAGGCCGTAATACCTGGTTCATCAATCGCATAAAAGTACTAGGTGCATTGGACAATCCGAACGGCATAACCAACCACTCATAGAGCCCATCCTTTGTCTTGAAAGCCGTCTTCCATTCATCCCCAGGTTTGATCCGAATTTGGTGATATCCACTTCGCAGATCTATTTTGGAGAACAACTTCGAACCCTCTAGCATATCTAGCATGTCGTCTAACCTTGGAATCGAAAAACTGTACCTGACAGTTATTTTGTTAATCGCGCGACTATCGACACACATCCTCCAACTGCCATCTTTCTTTGGAACCAATAATGCGGGAACAGCGCAAGGACTCATGCTCTCTCGAATAAATCCCTTCTTCATTAACTCTTCCACTTTATCTTGCAAAATCTGATTCTCTTTGGGACTCATCCGATAGTGGGGTAAATTGGGTAAACTTGCACCCGGAACCAAATCAATATGGTGCTGTATATCTCTCAATGGCGGAAGGTCGTTCGGTAAATCTTCTGACACTAATTCACTAAACTCAGCCAAAAGAGATTGCACCTTTTCAGGAACAACCATTCCCTGCTCTTCTTTTTCTTCTATTACTAGAGCCCGCACAACCACAACGTGCACCTCATGTACTTCTGTAACTGCAGCTTCCAACTCTGTTATAGAAGTGACGAAAGAAAGTAAGGACTGTTCTGTTGTTTTAGGACTATTTGAGCCACCTGAACTTCGTTTCGGAACCATTGCAATTTTCCTGCCATTCCAGTTAAAAACATAAACATTGTCGCGCCCCCGATAAGTGACATCTACATCAAACTGCCAAGGACGTCCCAATAACACATGACTAGCATCCATGTCAACTACATCGCAGACCACTTCATCTTTATAATGCTGTCTGATTGAAATAGGAACTCTGCAAATCTCCGTTACGTTCATCTTAGGCCCATTCTGAATCCAACCAATTGCATAAGGTTTCGGATGTTTTTCTACTCGCAACTTCAAATGTCCCACCAATTTCTTAGACACGAAATTCTCACAACTTCCACTGTCAACAATTAAGTCACATACCTTTTCCTGAACACTGCAGCATGACTTAAAAATATTGCTCCTCTGTGAGAAATCGTCCAACTTCGTTGAGCACATGACCCGCTGAATCACACAGTTGACATGATCTCCCTGTTCCTCTGCAATTTCCGCACCCTCCAAGAGTTCGTCCATGTCTACACCTCCATCAACATTCTATTCGTACTCATCATTATCTTCCACATCCACGAAATTCACTGGTCTTCTGGTTGGGCACTCATTCGAACGATGTCCTGGCTGTCCACACCTATAACACTTCAAACCACCTGGTCTAGCATACAGGTTTGGCGCCCCCCGTGTTTCCTTCGTAGCTGCTGGTGTAGGACGCATCCCAGCAGTATTAGTACTAGGAAACGTTACCTTTTGAGTCTGATCTCCAGCAGCAGTTTTGGACTGATTCTGACCTTCAGTTGCTGCAAATCTGTTCTTATTCGCTACTGCATTGGAGGTTTCAGCCATGTCTTTCTTGTAGTAAGACGAGCGATTGGGTGTTTTCTCCAGCAACTCTGCCTTTAAAGCCATATTATGCGCCTCATCCACTGTCCAAACAACCTGCAATCCAATTTTGTCTCGAATGGTAGGCTTCAACCCCGCTAAATATCTGGAAACCTGTTGCCCCTCAGTTTCATTTAGGTTGTTACGAACTGACAACCTGGACCATTCCTCAGTATAATCTGCCACAGTTCTATTTCCCTGCACACAATTCTGATAACTCTGAAAAATAAATTATTCATAATCTGGAGGTAAAAACCTGCTTTTCATAAGTTGCTTCATTCGCCTCCAGGTTCGTATGGGAGCCTTGCCTTGTCGTCGCCTTTCCATCTGCAACTTCTCCCACCAAACAGCAGCCCCGCTTCGTAACTTGTATGCTACCATCTTGACTTGCCGATCCTCCGTAACTTCTGTCATCTCAAAGAACCTCTCAACTTCCGAAATCCAATCTAAAAATTCTTCAATCTGCAGTTTGCCATAGAACAGCGGTATGTCTGCGCGAATTCTATAGTCGGGTTGATGTTGGTTCCAGTTTTGTTGACGCAACCCTTGGTAACCCACAAACTCCTCATCAGAGTCTTCTTCACTCAAATCTTCGAACTGCTCATGTCTCGCCATTCTTGGCGGATGTCTACCTCCAAGACGGCCAAGGGCAACTCCCTCGAATCCACCTCTATTGGCAGGGGCAGGGACAGGAGCGTTGGCAGCAGGGGCGTTGAGATTCGGTCGCTGCTCCAACAGTTACTGTAGCATGGCTTCCAATCTCACCATCGTCTGTCGCTGTTCATCAATCGCTGCCCATAATTCTGCATTCCCACGACCAGCGTCAGCGGGGTTGTCTCTTCCGGCTTCGTTGTTGGCCATCGAACAAGGCAAAATCCAATGCTCTGATACCACTTGACGCAGAACGGAAGGATTATAAAAGATTACAAACGCAAATCTTAAGAAAACGTTTACTGGAATCCACCAGAAAAATTATAATAGCCACCAAAATAATAATAATGATAATGTGTTCATCCAAAACAACATAAAAAGGTTTAAATACTCTCTAAAAACCCTAATTAAGTTTAAAAGACTAAAATAGACATTTCCTAATTGAATAGCAACTATTTAAAAAAACCCATAAACTTCAATCACCCGACAGCCTGCCTAAAACAATAAATTTCAGGATGTAAACGGCATCAACCAGGGGAACCCTGGTTGCCACGCTGTAGAGCTCGAAAATCCCATTCCAAAAACATATTATAATAGGCATTCTGACAACCGAGCGTAAAGTTATGCTCGTTTCTTCAAACCAGCTCTTCTAGCCAATTTTCTATCCATCTCTTCTTCAAATTCCAAAGCCATTTGTCCTACGTCAATGGCAGTAATAGCACCGCTGTCTGCTTCTACTTCAAGTCGTAGGTTCGAGTGTAATAGTATCCGATCTTTTGTGTAAAGGTGTGGACAACCATCTTCCACTATTTAAGAATAGTCATTCGAACCGTACTATTAAAATATTATTAAGGTTGGTTTTGATAGTCCTCTAATCCTGAAAAAATATCAAAAAAAAAAAAAAAACTTCGGGAACAAAATCCAAAATAACTATAATTATTATGAGAATAGTTATCTAAATTGCACTTATAATGTTTAACCTAGAAATTCTTTCTACTGGCACTTGTTTTGGACAAGTCCTAGTAAATTCTTAACCCAATCATAATGCCTGTTAAAAAAAATATGTACTAAATTACATTGTCACATGAATATCATAACCAATAATTATAGAGGATCAAGGTGTGAGAGAAAGAGATATGCAAATGAAACTGATAAAATCTGATAACCAGAAAACGATGGTATTTTGGAAGGGCATGCAAGTCTTCTCCGTCAACCATTAATTTTTGAAAATTATCTACTATCCTTCTTCAAAGTCATCATCATGTCCTATTGTCCACCAATAATGTTGAATATATGGCTTTTAAAAACCAGGGGAAAACATTGGGCAGTTTCTTTTGTTGCCCACTGACAACTCTATTTATAATTTTTCCCTTGAAAGGATGAGAATTCCATACACTTTGTATTTACCACTCATAAAATAATTCCCTACCATAAGAAAAGTGTGTCATATGATGTTTCATAATCTTTATTATAAACATAACTAATATTAAGAAAGAGGTTATGTAACGTCACACCTTTTTTTGTTTTTTTGTTTTAATGATCGATACAAGTTTAAGAATCAATCGGGATCAAACGAAATAAGACTAATGGCATGACACAGAGCGGCTCCCAAGCAGGAGCGAGTGACCCACATATACGGAGAGAGCAACTTACATGCGTGGGGAATAAACCCACATAAAATAAGAAATATGCAACTTGAATCCATTACCTGTGGCATCATGGTTGGGGGCTGGCACTTTGACCACTACGGCAACCCACTTCGTGCGGTTATGTAACGTCACTTAATTATTATCGCGAACCTAATTAAACTCGGGATCCTAAAACCAAAAAGAGCCAATTAAATTCGGGATCCCAAAAAGAGACGTAGTAAATAGTAATTGGTCAGTGCTGCGTTTAGACTTGAGTGACATCAAGTCATTCTTGTCCCATTCCTTCTCGCTGTACTCGGACGACAATACTTTACATAGATAACCAGTTGACTGATTGCTAGACTTTTTGGTCTTCGATAACTCTTCTCTATTGTGCTCATTTTCTTTAATTTGATCTAAAAGCTATCGTTTCCTATGTCAGAAATGATCTTAGATCTAACTCCATCACAAAAATTAGTTTAAGAATAAAGATTTATCTTCATCTTATAAATCAATATAAATTCACTTCTTCTACCAATATAGGACTATCTAAGACTCTCGCGTTTCCACTCTATAACCCTTACACCCATGCAATCGAGTTTGGATCAGGCATAGTTAGATAGAGTCCAATCTGAATTCTGATATCATGTCAGAAGATTTACCTCCACCACAAAAGTTAGCTCATGAGTGAAGGTTTATCCGCAACTTATAAATCAATATAAATTTACTTCGTCAACTATCGTAGAACTATCTAAACCCTCCTTATGTAGGATTATCTAATATCCTCTCTCATTTATAGTATGCCCACTCAATAGCACCTATACCTATACAAATAAATTCGAGCAATGCATAGTTAGATAGAGCTCAACCTAAATTTTGATATCATATCAAAAAAGAATCTTGACCTAATTTCACTGTGAAAGCTAACTTAGAAATGAAAGGTTGTTTTTACCCTATAAACTAATATAAATACACTGCTTCTGCCAACGCGTGACTATTTAACATCATGGAACTAAAGTTTTGCTCCCTAGTAGTCCTGTTTTGTTTTGATTTTGATTCTCACTGTTTCTTCAAAAACCAGTGAAAGCGAGGAGTGCAGGTCAAACATGGTTGAAATGGCTCTTTCTGTTGCTGAAAAAGTTGCCACATACTTGGTTGCTCCCATTTCACATCCATTAGATATTTGTGGAACTACAAGACCAACTTTCAGAATCTAAAGAACGAATTTGAGAAGCTCAAGGCCAAAAAGGAGATGGTGCAGCATTTGGTTGAAGATGCTAGAAGAAAAGGAGAAGAGATTGAGAAACATGCCGAGACTTGGCTCGATAGTGTAGTCTAGGGACAAACGAGTGCTGGAACGTTCATTACGCGTGAAATTTGTGCTGAAGTTGTCAGTACGCGTAGTGAAGTTGACCATTCGAGTACTGACTTATCCCTAGACCACACGATTTGGTGTCTCAAGAAAACTTTTTTCTCATTTTGGTTGTTCTGATCTCAAAGATCTCAGCTTCCAAACCAAAGGTTTTGCTCACTAGTTGCTTTGTTTTCTTGTGGTCTCCGTTTAGTGTTTCGGTCTCTTTTTCTTTCTTTGTTCTTCTTCACTAGTGTGTGAAGAAATTTACTCAGTTTGGTTGCTTGGATCTCAAAGTTCGTTGCTTTCAAATCTTATTTTGCTCTCTTATGTTCTCTGTTTGCCGCTGCTTTTTTTGTTCTCTCTGCCTTGCTTTGACTTTCTGATCTGTGTTTCTTCAAAAACTTAGAAGACAAGCAAACTAGAGAGGTTGAGATCAGTTATTGAAAATGACTGAAGTTGCTGTTTCTGTTGCTGCAAAGGTTGCTGATTATTTAGTTGCTCCTATAACACTTCCATTCAGATATTTGTGGAACTACAAGAGCAACGTTGAGAATCTGGAAAACGAAGCGAAGAAGCTGGAGGGTAGAAGAGAGATGGTGCAGCATTCAATTGAAGATGCTAGAAGAAAAGGAGAAGAGATTGAGAAGCATGTTGAGGATTGGCTGGACAATGTGAACAACATGGTTGATGAGGTATCGAAAGTTATTGAAGATAATCAGCAAACAAACATGAAATGTTTCAAGTGTGTGTGTCCTAACTTGAATAAACGCCATCAACAAAGCAAGAAAGCTGCTGGGAAGTTGAAGGCTGTTGTTGCACTCGAGCAAGCTGGGAAATTTGAAAAAATTTCGTACCCAATCATTCCAGAGGAGACATGGCTTTCATCTATAAAAGGTTATGAGGCCTTTGAATCAAGAAAGTCAATTTTGAAGGATATCCTTGATGCATTAAGAAATCCTGATGTCAATATGGTGGGGATTTATGGAATGGGTGGTGTCGGCAAGACTATGCTGGCAAAGGAGGTTGCGAGACAAGGCAAGGAAGGTAAGCTCTTCGATGAGATCGTTTTTGTAGAAGTGTCTCACACACCAGACATTAAAAAGATTCAAGGAGTGATCTCAGACAAGTTAGGCTTGAAATTCGACGAAGAAAGTGAGTCCGGAAGAGCAAGAAAGCTTTATCATCGCTTAAAGAGGGAAAAGAACATTCTTGTAATTTTAGATAATATTTGGGGAAGTATTGATTTGGAGATAGTAGGGATTCCTTTTGGAAATAATCATAAGGAATGTAAGTTGTTGTTGACCTCAAGAAGCAGGGATGTGTTAACAAATAAGATGGAGTCACAACATAATTTCTGTGTTGAAGTTTTGAAACACGAAGATGCTTGGAGTCTTTTTAAGAAGATAGCAGGTGCGTGTACTGCACGCAGAGATTTGCAATCTGTGGCACTTGATGTAGCCAAGGCATGTCGAGGTGTGCCCATTGCCATTGTTGCAACAGCAAGGGCATTAAAAAACAAGGAAACATGTGAATGGAGTAATGCCTTACGAGAATTGACAAAGCCTTCCTCAGGAAACTTCAAGGGAACGATAGCAGAGGTGTATTCAAGTATACAACTAAGTTACAATCATCTCGAAAGTGAAGAACTCAAGGCGACTTTTTTACTTTGCAGTAGATTGGGCTGTACCTATGATGCTTCAGTTCAAGATTTGTTCAGGTATGGAATGGGATTGGGTTTATTTACAAAAACGAATACAATGAAAGAAGCATTAGACAATATAGATACCTTGATCAGCAAACCGAAGGCATCTTCTTTATTACTTGAGAATCCTAACAATAAAATGTTTGCTATGCATGATGTTGTTCGCGATGTTGCTAGATCAATTGCATCTAGGGATCATAATGTGTTTACTGTAGCAAATGATGTCATTTCACAAAATTGGATACATGAAGTTACATTGAAAAATTGTGAAGCAGTGTCATTGCACGATATTTCTTGGCATCCTGAAGATTTGATGTGCCCACAACTTAAGTTTTTCTATATGAAAAACAAAAATTCATTTGCCAAAATGCCGGATAATTTTTTTATGGGAATGCCGAGCCTTCAAGTTCTACATTTGATTAGAATGGATTTATGGTTGTTACCGTCATCGCTTGCTTGCCTTGTAAACCTTCGAACACTGAGCATGGATGAATGTAGATTGGGAGATATAGCTATTATTGGGGACTTG
This sequence comes from Dimocarpus longan, assembly GCA_022984855.1. Taxonomy (NCBI): domain Eukaryota; kingdom Viridiplantae; phylum Streptophyta; class Magnoliopsida; order Sapindales; family Sapindaceae; genus Dimocarpus; species Dimocarpus longan. Next base: position 6,197,461 of record CM041016.1, on the reverse strand, counting down.
AAAAAACTTGAAGTTCTTAGTTTCCGTGGTTCTAGTGTTGAGAAGCTACCTGAAGAGATGCGTCAATTGATCAGGTTGAGATTGTTAGATTTGAGTAACTGTTTCAAACTTAGAATTATTCCTCCAAATGTCATATCTTGCTTAAACCAATTAGAAGCATTGTACATGGGTAATACCTCTATCCAATGGGAGGTGGAAAGACTCCAAACTGAAAGAAGGAATGCTAGCCTTGAGGAGTTGAAGAATTTGTCTCACCTGATCATTTTAGAAATACATATTCCAGATGCTAAATTGTCAACAGGGTTGTTCTCACAAAAACTGGAAAGATACAAGATATTCATAGGTGATAATTGGGACAAATTGGATTGGTATGTCCATTACAACACCTTCAGAATCTTGAAACTCAAGCTCAATACTAGTGGTCAGGATGGGGTTATCAAGCGGTTGAAGGGAATCACTGAACTACATTTGTATGAAGTGCCTGGTGTCAGGAATGTCCTGTATGAATTAGATAGAAAGGGTTTTCCTGAATTGAAGCATCTCAATGTGCAAAACAATCCTTACTCCTTACATATTGTGAATTCAAGTCAACCAGTATCTGGTGAAGTCTTACCGGCCTTGGAGTCATTGTTACTAGGCAAACTGGTTAACTTGGAGAAGATTTGTAACGATCACCTAGGAGCGAAGTCTTTCTGCCAATTAAGAATTATAAGTGTGCATAAATGCCATAAATTGATCAATATCTTCTCATTATCCACCGACAAATGCCTTCCAGAACTTCGAGAAATTGAAGTGACTCATTGCAACAATATGGAAGAGATTCTTGCCATTGAGAGACAAGATGATGTCAACAACATCGAAGTGATTGACAAGATCCAAATCAGTCAATTACGCTCTGTGATTCTAAGATGTCTTCCAGAGCTCAAAAGTTTCTGTTCTGAAGCGAAGCCACCTTCCTTGCTGCTTTTCAATGAGAAGGTATGTTTCGAATAACCTTGTTCTCTGCCATTTTTATTCTCTTTGTTTATTGTCATTAGCTGATAAATATATATATATATGTATCAGTTACTTCTTCAAAGAAAATAAAAAGCATTTACGTATATATATTCACGCTCTCATGTGCAGGTTGTGCTGCCCAACTTGGAGACCTTGGAGATTTTGGATATTGGTGTCGAAAAGATTTGGCACAACCAACTTCGAACAATGTCTTCTTGCATTCAAAACTTAGCACGCTTGATCGTACAAGGCTGTGACAATTTAAAAGAGCTTTTTTCGTGTTCAATAGTTGATAGCTTTGTTCAACTTCAATACCTTGAGATATGTGGTTGTGGCATCTTGCAAGAAATGGTAGTCACAGAAGAAGTAAGAGAAGAAAGGAGGGATAGAGATAGAATGGTATTATTACCCAAATTAAACTATCTAAAGATGGAAGCTCTTGCAAACCTAAGAAGATTGTACTCCGGAAATTATATTGAATTTCCATCCTTGAAGAAACTGGTAATAGAGAAATGTCCTAATTTGAAGGCCTACATTTTTGATGATAAGGTACACAGATTTACTATATGATCGATCTTCTCTATTTTGCTTTTACTCTTCTTAGTTTTACTGTATGATCTTCTCTATTTTGCTTTTACTCTTAGTTTCTCCATACACTGGATTTCTGATCTTTAAAATTTCAATTTATCTTTTTTTTCTTTAGTTACACCATATTTACTATTTTCTTTGTTATAAACATTTTCTAATTAGTTTATGTAAGAAACAACTCAATAGCTTTTTATACTACAGGTTGGACTCCCTAGTTTAGAGACAATGAAAATTTCCAGCTTGGATAACTTGAAGATGATATGGCATAACCAACTTGCCAATGATTCCTTTTGCAAATTGAAATCATTAAAAGTTGAGGATTGCAACAAGCTATTAACAGTGTTTCCGTCAAACATGTGTGGACGATACTTGAGGCTGGAGTTTCTACGTGTTAGAAAATGTGACTCTGTAGAAGAAATATTTGATCTCCAAGGAATAAACTTTGAAGAAAGACACAACACGTCAGCAATTCAATTGAAAAAATTGTACATCAAGTATCTACCAAACTTGAAGCACATATGGTATAAGGAACCCCATATAATGCTTTGCTTCGGAAACCTACAAACAGTGAAAGTTTCTCATTGCGGGAGTTTGAAATATCTCTTTCCACCATCCGTTGCTAGGAGTCTTTTGGAACTTGAGTACCTTAGCGTATCTCATTGTAAAGTGGAGGCGATTGTTGTGAAGGAAGTAGTTAAGGAAGAGGCAGCTGCAAGGTTTCTCTTTCCGCGGTTGACCTCCTTAAAACTCCGTCAGCTACCAGAATTTAGAACTTTCTACCCTGGTAGACACACAATAGAAGGGCCTGTCTTAAAAAAATTGGGGCTGTACAATTGTAACAAAGTTTACATATTCGCTTCAGAATTGCTTCGCTTCCATCAACCCCTCTTCTTGATCGAAAAGGTAAGAGATTGATTTTAACTATTCTCTTTTTAACTGTGAGTGATAACTTTATATTTATAGAGTTATTTTATCTTTTTAAATTTGAATTCTTGCTTAGTTCTTAATATTTTTATTATTATTAAGTAAATTATTTCATATTTCTTTTATTTTTATTTTTCAGAATAAAATTGGTTAAAAATGCACATGTGGACCCCACCAAGTAATATTGTTCAAGACAAGATCATCGCTACAAAATGAATATCATTCGCAGCAAGTTCATCGCCTCAAGAATTACTCGAGTCGGAGATCGCATAAAGAAATTATCGCGGTTTAAAGATAGGGTATTCTAGAAATAAATATTATGTCATGCTGATGTAAGAAATGATGTAATCAAAATTATGATGTAAGCAATGATGTAATAGAAGTTGACTTGACTGGGGTAGGTGAACGATGATGTAAGCGATGATGCAATTTGAAAGTTGACTTTGAATGGGGTAGGTGAAAGATGATGCAAGCGATGATGCAAAATGGTGGAAAATCAGGAAATGATGATGCAATCGATGATGTAATTGGAGGAGAATTTGGCCTATAAATAGGCCTTAGAATCACCATTCTAAGCATTCCATCACAAACCAAAACAATAAGTAGTTTAGAGAAAGAGAGAGAGAGCTTGGAGAGGAGGAGCAAAGCAGAGGAAGAAATTCTACGGTGAAGCTTCAATCCACTAAGTTTTCCTATCTCTTGTTATGTTTAATTTTCTAGTTTTTGTAAATTCTATTATGGAGTAGATTTGTTTTCTAAGGTTATGATGTAGCCTAACTTTGATGTTCCAAACCTTTGTTCAATTCAATTAATGATTTTCTATCTTGGTTGATGCATTTAATATTGTTCTTAATGCTTCTAAATAATTGGCCACTATTTAGTTGAATTGTTAATCATAATGATAGCGGAAGCTGATTTATGTGTCTAGTTCATTGTATTTAATGTCATAAATTACATGTAGGATAGGAATATACCTGCATGGTTTGTGTAGTCTATAAAAGAGATCCATAAATCTTAATGAATCCTTTAATGTTTTGACTTGCATGGGAACATAGCAGTTAATCTTTATAGGGTATTTTCCTTAGACCTCGGGAGGGGCTATGTGAATAATTCAGGGAATCTCGACTAGCAACTGGATAGTTAATTTTTGTTAAAAAGAACAAAGAGGAGGAACAGATTAGTTATGGTGAAATCATAATCTTAGAGTTTTTTTTCATTGAATTAATTTTCATTTATTTTCAATTGCAATTAAATTTAATCATAGTTATCAACTCATTCACTCAAATTTCATCTACCAAATAAAAGTTGAGTTATTTTAATTTTGGGCATTATTTAACAACAATCCTCGTGGGACGATACTTCTCTCATCACTTTATTACTTGTTCGGCTCGTTCACTTGCGATTTTGCACAACAGTGAGCAAATATATAGTGAAGCTGTTGCAAGGAAATTAATCTATATGATTATGACATACGCATATTTCTCTGGGTGTGACAGATTTTTTTCTTTTAATATTTCGAACAGCACTTATAAATTGGCAACTTCTTGCCAAGTAATTTGGTCAATTTTGTTTTCATCTTTAAATTTTTATGAAATTACGCTATGTTATGTGTACATTTTTTTTTTTTTTTTGGAAAGTAATGTTATGTGTAAATGTTAGAAGAAACACAAAAGCAACTTATTTTTTCTTTGATTGGCTACTAGGCCTTCCCTTGCTTGGAGGAATTAGGATTGGATGGAAGGAACATCACAATGATATGGCAGGGTCAGGTGCCCGATCGCTTCATTCACCGAATTAAGGTTCTGAAGGCAAAGGAGGTTGAATCAACAGTCTTGCCACTTGGTATCATTCAGAACTTTCATAATTTGGAAAAGCTTTCGCTTAGCTTTAGTCGATATGAAGAGATATCGTCATATGGAGCAGTTCAGAATCAAGCAGTAGTTGCAAAAATGAAAATGCTAGTTCTCAAGGAACTACAAGATCTGAAGCATATGTGCACACAAGACTCCAATCTGGATTTTATTTTTCGTAATCTTGAAGTTCTAGAAGTAACGAGGTGTCATAGTTTGATTAATCTAATGCCACCTTCGAAATCATTTCAGAATCTAACAATTTTGGAAGTTAAGGGGTGCAACAGATTGATAAACGTAGTGACATCCTCAACAGCCAAAAGTCTGGTGCAACTTGTAAAGATGAAGATACAGAACTGCAAAATGATGACAGAAATAGTTGCAAATGAGGGAGATGAGACGGAAGGCAACATTATTTTCAGCAAACTAAAGAGTTTGTCACTCAATAATTTACCAAGGCTCATAAGCTTCGGTTGTGGGAATGACATCTTCGCATTCCCATCTTTAGAACAATTAATTGTAAATGAATGTTACAGCATGAAGATTTTCTCTCAAGAAGCATTCAGCACGCCAATGTTACGGAAACTCAAAATTGACAAGGACTGGAATGAGCGTTGTTGGGAGATCGACCTTAATACAACCATACAACAGTTCCACGAAAAAAGGGTACAAAACATTTACTAAGCTAAGCTGTCTCTAACAATTTTATGTGTGAACTTCTTATAAATTCCTGTTTTCACCTTTAATATGTTGTGTCCTGTACTCCTGTTACAGAATGCGCGGATTCCTACACATGACCATAGTGATGATTCCTCTAGCCACCATCACAACTAAAGACCTTTTTTTGTATAGCTGGTGAGACATTGCAGTCTGGTCATGTTTTTAATAATGGAGTAAGATGTGGGAGGTTCTTCATTCTATAACTTCACCGTTTTGCTTTAGCTTTCATTCATGTCATGTTGCTGCTTCTAAAGTGTTACAGCATTCAATCTGATGAATTTCTGTGTTTTTATGTTTCCCGAAAACTAAATGGATTCTAAATAGCCTTGAAGCATATAAAAGTTTATAACATTAACAATCAAGTTTATTTAATGAAACATATATGATCATTAAATTCTAGTTATTGACAATATATAAGAAATGTATTCATAATATCAAATAGAGATTATTTAGGTAAGGCAGGTGTAGGAATGAATGATTCTCACGAACTAGATCTCCATTGATTGCTTGTAAACATGAAAGATAACCTACAATCTCAACAAGCACAAAGATATCGACAAGACAACCAACTACTATATAATATATATCACAAGATATTTTATTCAACATCAACATAACCTCAAAACAAGTATCGTGGAATCAAAGCGCAACCAACGTCAAGTTTATCAAACACTATACATGATTCAAACATGATTCAAACACATACACCATACCATACACCAAACACATTACTAATAACTTGAAACCAAACCAAACCATCACCTCATCATGCGGTCCCCTTCTCGATCTCCTTCTTAGCGGTCTCAACATCCTCATCGAAAAACATATCCCAATGTCCATCCCACTTGATGAAGAACACGGTATCCTCATAATATTTCACTCTATGCACATCCCCAGCGGGCGTAAACAAGTAATCCCCAACTTCCAAATCGAACCTCTCCCCTTTCGTCAAATTCCACACGCTCTTCCTCCCTTCCATCACTACCAAATCATGCCCATAAGTGTGATGGTGGGCCGGCTCCACGCTCCCCGCCGTGAACCTAACAATAGCGGAGGTTGGAGTCTCCCTAATTATCTTCATTGAACAACCAGGAATCATGTCCGTGGTTTTCAACTCCCTATTCTTGATCAAACAACATATACTACATGATGAATCATTCGAATTAGATTCATTGGATTCGATTTTACCGATTTTGGGCATTTCGCTCATCGACTTGTCGAAGAAACAGGAGATGTTGTCGTCCCAGGGTTTAAAATTTGACGCCGGACACGGCGCCTTGAACGGAGTGTCGAGCCAGGCGTTGAGGATCTCCACGGCCGAGTCTTTCTGGGTCGACATGCCGGAGACGGCCAGCACGTTGCAGTTGTTGATGGAGCGGGTGTTGACGGCCTCCCCCGTGGTGAGGCAGGTGGCGGCGTATACGCCCGGATACTTGTTCGCGAAGATTCCGACGCCAACGCCGGTGCCGCAGGCGACGAGGCCGCGGGTCGATGGGTCGGATGCGGCGGAGACGCGGCGGCCGACCTCCGCGCCGGCGGAGTAGTAGTCCGAGGTGCCGAGGTCTTCGACCTCGATGTTGAGAGAGCGGAGGTGGTCGACCAAAGCATCTTTCAATTCGGCACCGAATCCGTCGGCTCCGGCGACGATCTTGCGTGGCCTGGTGGCTTCTGCGGCTGCGGTGGCCGCGGGTGCGTCGGTATCGGCCATGGTTGACTACAGTCAAGTGAATAGAGTGTGTGAAGCTTGATTAGTGAGGGCAAAGATAGGAGATTAAGAATATTTTTTTAAACATTTTTATAGTGAAGATTCCTGCAAGATTTATTATTATTATTTTCAGTTATGTTGTGTTTTTTCTTTAATGATTTCGGACTGATTCTTGTCTTTATGCATTTTTGTATTTTTGTTGATATGTATGATATGTGAGGTGATTAGCCTTTCGTAAATGTGATATTTATGATGGGAAAGATATTTCATATTACTTGTACTTGGTCCATTCAAATTCAATCCACATTTTCTTTTTTAATTTTTGAAAGATTTCAATGTAATTTTATTTTTTTTTAATAAAGTTTGATGTATATCTTTATTCCTGTCTTGCTTACATAATTGTTGTAATTTTAATTTCATATAAAAAATTTTATTTTATCAATATCTTAATAATAATAACAACATTAATGTACTAAAAAAAATAGTAATAATAACATCATCCATGTTTTCTATATAAAAATTAGAATTTCAAAATTTTATAAGTTTGATTGAATTAATAAAACAATCAATTCTTTTAAGTATATAAAATTTGACAAAAGGCTCTAGCTTGATATTAGAGTTTGTACATCCCTCACCCATAAAAGGTTAATAAAATTGTTAGACTGCATGATCAAATAAATTCTAAAAAATCTAATATTCAAGCTGTTATAAATATCTACATGATTGTATGTCATAGTTTATAATTTTCTAAGGAGTCGTTTATTTTTTTATCTGAAGATTGAATAGTGTTGCTGAAGACTGAAAGCTAAATAGTGACTGAAATCTAAAATCTGATTAATATGTTTGTTTTTTCTTTTCTTACCTCTGAATGTATAATAATATTGTTTGTTTTTTAAAGTTAAAATTATCTGATTACTAGTAATTTGATATTTATATCCTTTTACTATTAGTTGTTGTGTAATTTTATTTAATATGATACAAACAATTGTAATAAATTATTTAACAAATATTAAAACATTTATATATATAATATTTTTATTCATAATTAAAATAAGATTAATTATTATAGTAAAATCAATTAAGTTTATATGTTCAAATAAAAATAAACAAAATAATCTTAAATTGAATTACTATTATAACAAAAGTTGAAATTGTAACTTATATATATAGTATTTTTATTCATAATTAAAATAAGATTAATTAAAATAGTACAGTCAATTAAATTTATACATTCAAATAAAAATAAATAAAATGATTTTAAATTAAATTACTATTACAACGAAAATTAAAATTGTAAAGTAATATATATTTTCTGATATAATTAAACAAAAATAATCAAATACTTAAACAAATTGATTTGTAATTTGGTCTCTAAATTGTTGCATAAACATTTTATCAATAAAGATTCTTATAAGAATTTAATTAGAGAAATATAGTAATCCAGCTATAAAAAAAAAAAAAAAATTGATGTTAAGATGTTTAGGGTTTTTATTTTTCAATGTTGTTTATTAAAGTATTAAAAGAAACTTTTATAATATAAAACTAAAACAAATTTGGAAACATATTATTTTAAGAATGATAAACTTGAAATAATATATTTATAAATCATTAAGTGATTTTGTATTAAGTGAAAAATAAAAAAATGTTTTTTTTTTCAGTGATTTTAAGTGGTTTGACCACTTAAAAAAACAAACAAAAATCTCTTAATTAACCAAATTCAACACCATTAAATGTTAAGTGTAAAAAACAAACAACCCCTAAATATAGAATAAAAACTCTAATTTCGAATTTGAATTCATCAAATAAATTTGGAAATTATTAGATAATAAAAAAATTATATATCTATCTTAATTTAAATGCTGTGCGCCTTTTATTCTATATTTTTGGTGTTGTCAGTTTATATAATATGTAATTTTACCAAACATTGATAAATTCTTGGCCTAGGAAAGTATATAACATTAATTTTTTTTTTTAAAAAAAAAAAGGAAATTATATAACATTGAAAATATAAAAATTTTTGGAGGCACTAAAATTATATTTAAAACTTACAAAAAAAAAAAAAAGTGAAAAGGGAGAGCCCGTGAGAGGATAACACGGAAGGAAAGAATAATAAATTATCATAAAAAAAGGAGTTAAAAAATGGCGGGAATCAGGTGCATTGGTCAACCGAATCCCACCGTCAATCACCACCGTTCATTCTCCGGGAGCCTCCACGCCGTCAGATCCTCACTCCATAACCACCGCCACCGCAACAACAACAAAACAACCAGTCCACAAGTTTTGAAACTCGCAGTGAGTGGAGTCACCGAGCTCCTCAGACTCTTCTCCTCTTCAGACAAAAACAGGTTCTTTTCCGTTTGTTTCCTGAGAAAACGCGAGATATTTAACTCAATTTTGCATTCCTTTTACAGTCTCTATAGTATCCGACGAAATGACTAAACAAAAAAATCAAAATTGAAGCTTGTGTTGCTCGTTTTCTGTTTTTTAGACAAAAAGATGAGATTTTGATTTCGGACTCGGATTCGGATCCGGTTTTGGGTGTTGATGATGTTGTTGCTATTCTCAAGTATGATTTTGCAAATGCCTATTTTGTTACAGGTAAAAAAAGAACGTTCTTAAGTTTGTGTAAATTAAAATTACGAATTTGATAATTGTATGAATTGATGCATTTTGGATTGTTATTGAATGAATAGGGACTTTTAGTTCTGCAATTTATGTCGAGGATTGTTTGTTTGAAGATCCTACTATTAGCTTTCGAGGTAAGAAGTTGAATCATGGTCCTTTTTTTGTGTGATCAACATTTCTTTTGTGTTTATTATTAATGTCATGTTCATTGTTAATCATTTGACTTTTTTTTAGATCGGCTCATTTCCTATCAGTTTAAACTGTTAGGTTTGATACTAACTAACATAGTATCAAAACCTGGAGATCTCTAATCCGAACCTTCTCTCCTCCCCACTCCCCCTATCCCCACCCTTATGTCAAATTCTCGATACATATGTTATACCAGTAGTAGGTATTAGCGTGTGCTTCCAACATCTATCATCACTTCTGTCATCTATCCGCATTACATGTGAAGGAGCATGTCACATGTAAATCTCAAGTCTTAAAGATTATAATTTATCATTTTTTATCGACTTCAGTTTTTAGGCCTGATAGTAACTAACATGACTAATGTGTGAGGTTGTAATGGTTGTAAATTGTAGTTTTGAAAGAATTTTGTCTTTGGTAATCTATGCGCGTACTTCTCTTTAGGTGGTGCATGTATTTAGAGTTTGATAAATTGTAATCTGTAACCAAAATAAGTTAATTCGATGAAATTGTATATGGAATCATGCGATTGCCATAATGTTTATGACTGTGTCTAAGCATATCAAATGCTATCATTCTTACTGTAGTTTTGTCTTGTGTCTTCTCGTAAGTTTTGCTCACAATCTGCATTAGAGATAAGAAAGACAGTTTTTGTATTGATTAGGAGACAATATGAATCAGGTTGAGGGGCATAAGAATGTACATTTAGCTTATTGTTGTTTGTTTTTGTTAAATCTTATATAACCCCTTGTTCATTTAGTTTCAAAATTCCATTTGGAAGTATTGACAGTTGAGGTGATAAAGGTAAACTAATTTCTATGGTCTTTGGCTATATAGGTACGGAGTTGTATTCACGTAACTTGAGATTGCTCGTTCCCTTCTTTGAATCTCCATCGATTCAATTGCAAAAGATTGAGAAGGTAGTTGTTCTCTCTGCAATGAGATTTGGTTTAGATCAAGATTAATCAATTCAGAAATCCACATTAACTCTGTTGACAGATTGTTCACCTCCAATGGACTGTATAGCATGTGGCTTTATTTGAGCCTGTGCTTGTCAATTTTTTGGTTTGGGAAAAAATATATCCATAACCTCACCTTATTTTCTACTGAATACACAGCTACGAAATCAGTTGAAGTGTTGGAATTGATTGGAGAGAGTTTGTTTTATCCTGATTTATAAGCTCATATTCATTCATATACGTTGCACCTACTAAATCTTAGCAAGTTTATTTGGGGCATGGGAGCTAAAACTATGAAGTTCTGAAAAACAATTAATGTTTGTTTCTCAGAGAACTAATGGTGTGGTCTGCTTCATGGTGTCAAATGAACACGTGGAAGATGATTTCCTTCACCATGATACAAAAAGGTCAAAAAGACAAGTTAATTTGCTGTGTATACTTTGTAAGTTGGATATCATTCTGCTGCTTATCCTTAAGTTTGAGGGCTTTTGGCAACCAGGTAAACAAAAATTGATAACAAAAGAATGATCAAAGGCAGTCACCTTCGGAAATATATATATATATATATATATATGAAAGAGAGGAATTGGATTGTACTTTGTTTCCAAAGTCAAGCGCGGCCAAGTGTCCAAGAAGAGTGGTTCATATATTGCTACTTGATCTCATGTAATGAGTTAAATGATAGCGGATTACTCTTGGTTTTATTGTCTGTCATGTAGACACGAAAAATCAATGTTTTCTAAACCATCCTGAAGTGTAGAAAGGAGTTGTTGTAGATGAAGAAAATAATCACTTCTATTTGTTATGTTTGGTATTTTTTCAACATAACTAAAATATGATTATAAGGTTTCTTCAAGGGACTTAGAAAATTGGACCAGAGGAAGCAGCTTTGGCTTAGAGCTTCAAATAGTATGCATGCAGCTCCAATTGAGGCCTGCCGTTTTTCCCATTCTGCTTATTGTCTTATAGATGATAATTCAGTAGCTTCAGTTCAATGAAATGCTCTGAACTTTGGTGGGTTTCACTAAATTGGTTGTAAACTAAAGGTGTTATTGTGATTACTTAAATTTGTCTAGTAAAAGCCATTGCGACTTTTCTGCAAATTGTGTAGACAGATGAAAGTTAGCTGATTGTCACTATTCATGTGATTGTCACCCCTCCACCCAAAAAGCACAAAAAGAAAAACCCGCAGCTGACATTCATTCCATGTTTTTATTCTCATTTCATTTGCCAAGTCGTGTAAGCCATAGTTCATCTTATTGCATTCTGCTATTCCTTGTTACAACGATTTGGTCAAGGTCTCGATCTTGGATCTCTCTATTATCTTCTCCTTTTTAACTTTGAGTTTGCATAACAACCTATGTTGAATTGAGTTTTGGTTTGAGGTAGCTAATAATATGACCTTATATGCAGGGCATCAACTCGAAAACAAATACTGTGCTGGCAACATGGAACCTAAGGTGCTTAGTTTCATCTACTGCCTGTCTCTGATGCATGAAAAAGATGCAATTTATCTGAAATATCTTGTGCTGCAGTAGGGGAGAGTTGTTTTAAACTTTTTTTAGACATTTTATTTGTTTCATAAAGTAACATAGTAACATAGGTAATATATTCACTTTGTCCAAATGATTATCAAATTCTCCTTACGCATCACTAACTGTTAGATATTAACAAATTGCTATTGTTTTTTTCATCAAATCTAGAAAAATGATTTTGTCTTACACTAACAACTCCTCACATGTCTGCGATGGAAGTACATACTACCAGTTGTATTTCTCAATATCAAGAAACATCTTTCAACAAAACAAATTATAATTAATTTCGTTGTTACCTCATCAACTTGTAAGTGATATGCTAGTTTCTCTGATTTGCAGAACCTACTTGAAACTTCCCTGGAGGCCTCTCATTTCTATTGATGGGAACACAATCTATGAATTGAATGATGAGTTTAAAGTAGGTGTAAAAATTTCGCTTTTGATGCTTCTGTGTTTGAACTTATTATTTGCTAGCTCTGATCTCTGCTATTTACGTGCGCTTTCCACTTTGCATTTAACAGATTACTAGGCATGCTGAGAGTTGGAATGTTTCTGCACTAGAAGCAATTGGCCAGATATTCACCCCTAGTAATTGAAACTAACAACTTTCTTGAGGTCCATTACCGCCACAAATACAATTCATGCATGACTATTGTCAGCACCAGTTTCGAACTATGACAGCAACAATAAAATTGGTACTGTAGCTCATGTAAGTATCATTCTCAATACAAAGGAAGTCAATATGGTCTCGACGTGTGAAGATATAATGCCGATATAGTAAGCTTGGCAAGCTAGAGCACTCCTTGGAGGCTTAAAACTGCTATGTTCAATGCTTGGAGTTCTCTCTTATGTCCAGTTTTATATCATAGCTAAGAATTATATAGCTGCTTTGTTAGGTGATTAACTGATAAACAATGGAGGAATACAAATCATATGATACTGACATTACTCACTTGAGCATCGTTATGCTCATCAAATTGGGGGAAAAAGCAAATCTGTGCTATGTTCTTATAGGGCAGAAGCCTAGCAGTGCAATGATGATATAGGGACATATTAGTGGGGGGTTTTGTAAAGCAGTAATGAAAGCTCCTCATGTTCTGGCGCAGAAAGTCCACAAACACTTTTCACAGCAAAGCATACTTATAAGTACCTGTCTAGAATTTTCAATGCTTGTGTGTTTGAAGTGATTGTTTTTATATGAGAATCCAAGGAGGAGTCTTGTAATGGTGGTGGTGATGGGTGTGGGAGAGCATGCGTGATGGCTTTGATTGCTTGGTTTTTGCTTTTGAGATGTGGGGCTTTGATGGGCAATCACTAGCCTTTTGAACTTGGCTTTTCCAAGTTTTTCTCCCTAATGATGATATCAGTTATTCTCTTCACGTACATCATACTCTCGTTAATTTGACTTAAATGTCAAATTTTGGATAAAATCTTCTATGAGATTGTCTCATAACTAATATAATAAAACAGTGTTATTTTTTTTTCTTTTAAATTTTTCATTATCCTTTTTTTTTCTCTTATTTTTCGTATTAATCTATCTTATCGAGATAGTCTTACGATTTTTTTTTTTTTTTTTTTTTAGTTTTAGATCATTGAATTGTATCTTTTAGTAAACTTTTGAAAAAAAAAAAAAAATCATTGGACTTGATTCTGATAGTTCTTTACTTTTCAATTTAATCTAGTTCCATTTTTTATTGGAATGAAATGTGTATGGTTTGAAGTGGAATACTACCTAAACCAAAGTAATATATTATCAAAAGTCGAATGTAGACAACACATTAAACAATTAACGTGGTACAGGTAGGCCCACGAATATTCTTGCCAATGGAGTTGATTAAATTGGTTTCTCTAACATATGAAGTAGTCAAAATAATTGATTTTTTTTTTAAAGCCATTCAAAGTAATTGAATTGAACCGATTATTTAACATATTTGTTGGCATTTAAACCTAGAAATGCCTAACCAACAAAAAATCTATAAAATATTCGTGGGTTGGAGTAGAAACTTTAGGTTTTGTCTTTATGTTTTAAAATTGATTTAACACGTTGTAATTTATCTTAAAAAATTTGTAAGTGGTTAACGTATCAAACTGTGTGCCATCTAACTTTCTTCATTTTCAACATTTCTTGCATTTGAATTCCAATAGCATGCTAACATATGCATTTGATAAATTGAATTCAAACAAGTAATTATATATTATATTATACATCACAAAATAATTAGATCAAAATAATCACAAATCAAAAACACATTATAATGTTTTCAACCCAAGATCTTTTAACTCTATTCAGTTTAGTCCTTCCTCCAAGCATACAACAACAATGAAAACCCTCCATTACTTCCACATGACTTGGTAGATGAACATGAACTCCGGCCGCCGTCACTGCTCTCCTCAGCCCACTGCAACACGCTTGAGGACGACGGGGATGGCGAAGGCAGCGACACCGTGGATGTGGACCCCACCGAGGACAGGCTTTTCTTCATCAACCTCTTCTCTGGGCCAACCATCTCCGGCCACACCCCACCATCACCAACTTGAAAAATGAACACCCCATGACCATTACCATGATGATGATGATCATCGTCATGGTTTCCACCATTATGATGATGATGATCAGAAGTAGCTCCATTGATGTTATTATTATTGACCCAGTTGAAAACATCCCAGAAAAACTCTACTTCAATTCCATCAATGTAGATTCTTTCATGTCCTCTAAACTTCCAAGCCAATCTCTTGATGACCAAGCTTGTTTCACCATCAACTTTCACTTTCAAAACACCACCATTGCACTCTACACCAATCTCATGTTTCGAGCCCATGAACTGAGCTCTTGACATGTAACTCTTGTGTCCAAACACATGCTCTCTCCTAGACAACAAGCTTGGCTCAGAAAGTACTTGTCTATTCATGACCAACCCCGACCGTTTGATCAGCTCATCATGGAGATCACCAAGGAAGAACTCCACCTTTGCATTGCATAAAATGGCAATGTAGAAGCAAGAGTCAGGCTCAGCCGAGTTCTTGGAGAACTCGGCCCTAGTGAAGTCCCAATAGAGCTTGATTCTTTGATAATTGTGGTGGGTCAAGTAGATGGATTTGGAGCCAGGCCGGTTTCTAAAGAAGGGGAAGGTTGATGGGTGGAGAGAGATGGTGATGGAGAAGGAGTCGGATGCATAGACAGTGAGGGAGTGAGAGAATAGGGTTTTGGACCAAGTGAGTGTGAGGTAAGTTGGTGAGTTGCATATGTTTGTTTGGTAGATGGTAGTGATGAGGTTTTGATGATGAGGAGGGACTTGTTGTTGATGATGATGATGATGATGATGGGAGGTTCTTGACAGTGTGTTGGGGTTGCTGAAACATGCTGGGATCATTGTGTTTTCCAAATATGAGCTTAAAATCAATCTGCTTGGTTGTGTTTGTGTTTGTGTTGTGTTGCTCACATTGTGTTTCAGTTTGAAACTTTGAAGGAGTTTGTTAAGAGAGAGAGAGAAAAGAAGTCAGTGTTTATAGAGATAGAGAGAGAGATGGGAGTGAATGGGAGGCTTTTGGAGGCTTTTGAAAGTTAGTTTTTGTATTGATGGGTGGTTTGCTTTTTGATTTGATCAAGTTATTGGAGTAGCTTATAAGGGTTTGATTTGATCAAGTTAGTACAACTTCTTTCTAAAAATTTATATATAGGTCAATTTTATAATATATAAATTTTATCAATTATATATAACATGTTAGAAATTATGATTTTAACATTTTTGACCTTATTTTTTAGATTAATACACATCAATATTAGACATCCCAACTAGGTACTAAATTACTAATTAAGTCAATTTATGAAATGATAATTGATAAATTGATACAGTATTGAAAATTATTTGTTCAATACCTCATTTAATTCTAAAAGGTTAATAATTCAAGTCATACTCTTATTTTAAAACATAAAGTGTGAGTAATTTTCTATGAATTTAATCTTCTCTTCCCACAAAAAAATAAAAAAATTAGTTTGGTTCATTTGTCTTATATTTAATTTATTCGTTGCATGCTATATGATCAAATTTTCACATCACTAATTGATATACAAGGTGAAATATATAATACAACTCTTTTTATCAACTTTAAACATTAGTACAATGAAATCACTAATTTTAGTTGACTAATCATATTTATATATCGCGAAATATAAAGAATTTTAGTTTTTCGTGAACAATACTCTAAATCACCCCTAACTCAATTCCAAATATTCTCACTAGTCTTAAAAAATGAACTTATATATATATATATATTCAAATATTCAATTTATAAAATAAATTATTGAAAGCAATACCAGACAACACCTAAACTTTAAAAGAGGTGGTGGAGATGAGGTGGTGGTGGGTGCTTTAAATGTAGAAAATGATGAGAACACAAGGAGGGTTCCATCATCACAATCATCATCATCAGCAGTTGTTGCTGCTATAAATTGCCCAATTAGCCAATCTTTAATAGTCGTTGTTCATAATATGTTGTTTATGTACGTAAATTAATGTTGTTGGGCTCCTTGACGATCTTCCCTTGATTTGCGCCATTGACATGCATTATAATTTAACACTCCTTTTCAGTCTTCGCTTTCCATACTCAATGAGCTGTGTTGCACTGGAGACTTTGATAATCTCTCTTCTCTCTTGTAGTTGTCTCATTGATCACAAATTGGAGAAATCATGACTTTTTGTTATATAATAATTGTTTCTTTTTCTGTTGTTCAAAAGAGCTCTCCTGTGTTGTAACCCCCCTCTTTGTTTTTAATTATTACTTTCTTTCCATCTTGTTTGCCATCTCAAAAGGGGAACCGGAGATGGGGCCTCGAGATTCGAACTTTTGGGTTGCGTTCACAGTTCACTGGTCTTGGATTGAGCAGTATATGTTATGGCTGTCTTAACAAAACTTGGCATGGATATTATGACTGTCAGTATATATATATATACACACACATATATATATTTATACATGCTAAACTACGGATTTTTTTTTTGATATTTGAAATACAGAAATATATGATGAATTTTGTGAGACTTTACATCTAAGGAAGGCTTTTGCAATATGTGAAAGGAAGGAAAATTTTCAATAGGACAAGTATAGCGTACATATTATCTGTACTTCTAATCAAATTCAATAAAAACATGTCATTTTATATTTTAATTTGTGACTGTGGGTTAAAAATAGATAGATTTTACTATGGAATTTTTTTTTTTAAAAAAAAATCATATTTAATGGGTTATTATCATTTCTCTTAATGTGTTTTAATTCTAATACATTTAGTCTAGCATAAAAATTTAATCAATTTAATAAATGTTATGGATAAATTAGCGATCAGAATAATCGAGCTCAGACGGATCTATAGTGCAGGCCCAACTGCCCAGAAGCCCAATCATCCGCCACCCATCTAGTGCATTCTCCTAAAGAAGGGGCCCATTAGTGGGCGCTTGTTGTGACCGCTGATCGCTCTGGTCCTTGTCGCTGGCTGTTAGCTATCTTTCAGACTTGCCGCTAGCCGCCATTCATGACAGCTAAGCCTGCTCGCCAGATTATCCGTCATGACCGGCCAACTGCCTCTCCGTCAATCTTGCCCAGACCGAGATATTCCCTAAGCGGAGCCATCCGTCAGAAATGTTCAACAAGTCCTTCTCGCCCAAGACGATCTGGTGAGCTGATCGTTGATCTCTGAGCGTGGCCGCATATCGACTCCTTCACTCGCGATATCGCTCGCCTCACTGCCATGACTAGCTATGGATATGCTGACTCATGATCCGCCTCTCCGACTCTCCAAGTAACCAGACTTATCAGAGATCCTCTTATTCTCCCAGCTAACTCAGGTACTCAGTCTGCCGGAGGATCAATCCGCCTCGATCCTAAAAGTCTCGGGTCAACAGAAGTCAACGACACCATGCAGAGTACAGTTCCAAGACTTGCCATGCACGCTATATCCGCCAGAAGCTATGATCGTGATTTTGATAACCCATCATTGCATATCCGACCCAGTCATCAGAAATCTCCCTTGGGCAGACCTCGGATGCGATGGATTCGGCCACATTTAATGCACTGTCAGCTGCATTAATTGAGATTTCGGCGCATTAAATGCTGTCTGTCAGTGTAATTGTAGTTAACTGTTTACTTTTGTCTTATTATGTTTTACTGTAGCATTATCCCCTTTCTCTATAAATAGGGGGCAATTTTTACTGTAAAAGGACCCCGAATTCTCTAAGTATCGTTACTCTGCCGAAATAGTGAGAGAATGAACAGTGGACGTAGGCATCTTTTTGGGCCTAACCACTCTAAAAATTTTCTGTGTTTCCTCCTCCTCGCCTCTAACCTCTCTTCCTCATTCTTATTACTTTGTATGCATTCTGTTATCCGTCCGAAACTGCAGCTTGGGCCCGAAAACAACCTCGTTGACTAAGGAAACCATTTTCCGATGTTAACAATAAACCATAGCATATCAATTTGATTTGGTTACATTAAAATTATTTCTTTTTCTTTTTATAATTCATTCTATTTTGAATCAATAAATCGTATTTTGATACTGTTAAATGTATTTTTGAATAAATACCATCCTTGTTTTTAATTATCTTTGTTTTCAAGGTCACAAAATAAATTCATATTTTATGAGATTAGGTAAATATGAGACATAACAGGACTTTATAATCTTATTAATGTTGGTTCGGTATATATCATAATTTAAATATATAATTTCATTAATATAAATATGAGAGACTTATCAACAAAAGAATTTCATTTTCATCTAACATGAATTTTTGTTAGTGTCATTATCCTGAAGTATCCCCCTCTAACATGAACTTCTAGATCCGCTACTATTGATTATACAGTCACATAATTCAGTGCCACAAATTGTTTTAGTTGCCAAAGCACGATATTTTGAGATTGATTGTTCATAAACCTAAATGTTATGTTGTAAGATGAACTTGGAAACACTAACAAATTCATTCTAACAATGTTTTCGTTTCCTTATATATAATGTAATTTCCCATAGTGGATGTTGCTTTTTGTTGGATGTTGTCAAGCATATGTATGACAAATCCCGGTTTCCAAGCCAAATACCATGCATTCCAAGTTTCAACCTACACAAGTCCAATGACCTAGAACCCTATAGAAATATTCAAAGTATTTCATGGTAATGATATCCATACACGAATTTTATATAAATTATATATTTCATAATCCTATAAGTTTGAAGCTGTCTATTATAATTCATAGCTTATAGTTTGCTTTCTAATATAGACAATTGGACTTTGGACACCAATTTAATGACTGATTAGTTATCAATGATGCTGTAACTTGGTTAGGTAATTAGCTAGAAAGCAAGTAACTTACCTCTTTTCAGATATGTAACCTCAGCACAGCTAAACTGATATCAATTTAAAATATATTCAAACACACATTCATTATAGAAATCATGCAACCTTACAAGATCTATGTGGTTAATTACTGGATTATACATTACCTATTATATTTTGATCTAATCCTGCACAAGAATAAACAGTTAATGGTAGACTTGTGGAAGATTTGATCTTATAACTATTCATTGTATGCACCTACTTGAACCAACAACCTATCCATGTCAGTGATGAAAATTCAAATCATATAATGCCAATTTTACAAATATGTACAGGGAATTCCCTCCATTTTAGAAGGGTATATGTTTTCCTGATTAATAATGTTTTCGATAAACTTCTGATGTGTCTAGTATATATCAATTTGAACAAAAAAAAAAAGAGAATAGAATTGACATTAAAATCCATACAAAAATCTACCCAGTGTTACAAAAATTATTCAAGTACATTGCCCTACATGTGATACTAATGCTATACAATATTCAAAAAAATTTCTCTCAATCCCCATCTACTCTTTTGCCAATCCATGTTTAACGGCTCTGCTAAGCAGGCCATTTCGATCAAGATACACCAAACCGACCGAAGTGCCAAGACCTTGAGCCATTGCAACCATAATCTCTCTCAACAAGGATCCAAACTCTTCGCGATCAATGTTCCCATTTTGATCCTTGTCGAACTTCTGGAAAATGTAATCACAAGCACGTTCACTCCCTTCTTTTGACTGTGGATCACTTTCCTGAACGAAGAACCCACCAAATCTTTCACGAAACATGTCTTGTGAAAACCCTCCTTTTCCTGAAGCTTCAACCAGCTTGAAATATTCATTCACGCATTTCTCAAACACGTCTTTATCTTCGATAAATTTCGTCAAGGTCGAGCCACTAAGAAAACCTACGTTCATTTTTGTTTACAAGTGAAAGTGTTAATGGTTGATTTGATCAATTCAGTTTCGATTTTGTATAAAATGTTTGTTTATATTTAATTTATTTGGTTTGGGTTTAAATAGATGGCAATTAGTTATCTATAATTAAGGAAGTCTTCACTATCGATGAGGCATTAATTTAGAAGTTTTGGTTAGCAATTTTGTGCTACACTTTTGATGGTGTAACCTTGTTTTTAGCATTTGCAATCTCACACTGTAACCTTATTTTTTTTCGGGTTTTTTTTTTTTGAGAAAATAAATGTTCAAGTCATGCAATTTATATTCATTGCAGGTAATACAAATTAATTTTGCATGATTTTTTTTGTTTTAATGTGAATGTCATCTCATTCTAACGCTGCATTTTTAGGTGACTATAGCACTTAAAAGAGTTAAAAGGAGGAAGAAGGTGATCTTTGAAAAAAAAAAAAAAAAATTCTAGTTTTAGTCTTACAACAATTTTGTTATATAACTTTTAGATCAATTTATTCTTTAGAAATTATAAGATATTGGAGAAAACCAATTATAAATAAAATAATGAGTTGATAAGAAATATTTAAAGATCATGGATGCGTAAATTTTTTACAAAGTTTCAAAAATGTTTGTATAATTAGTCTGGCAACCATCAAAATACGTCAGGTTCAAACCATTAACAATATATTTCAAGCACTCGTCCTGGCATGGTTCCAGTCAAGAAATGGTACCGTTTGCTTGATATGGGATACTTCACTTAATTTTATGTATCCAGCAATTTAGATCAGATTCCTCGATATGACTGTTGTACTGCTTAGAATTTGTATTAGTGGAAAAAATTTTAGATTTATTTGTATATGTGGCAAGATAATGAAAATATAGCAATGTATTATGATTGACTATTATTATCCGAATCTTATAATTTGCACAATTTTCCTTTAGTAATTAACAAATTTGAAATATGAACTTGAATGTTAATAGGATTTCAATTTTGGTATATATTATATCTCTGTTAAACATTTTTTTTTTTTTGTTTTAATGTACAGGCTTAATATATTATTTACTTGGCATAAATTATTGTATTTTTCCTTCATTATATTCATAAATCCTTGAATGTAAAATTTAATAAATCATACTTTTTCACAAATGTTTTTGAATTCATAAAAGGAATATAATCCTTTGTATTTTAACAATAAAAGGAATATATTTGAAAAACGCTATATTGGGAACAATGTTGTGTTATTGCATGAATTTTCTAGTCATGCAAATCACGCATTTTTGTTCATAACATGAGTTGCATGATTTTGTAAATCTCCATACCACTCATTGAAAAGGTTGTTTATTTCTATCGAAACAATTTTGATACAAACATACAAGCCTTACAAGACCTAAACCTTAAACTCAAGGATTGCAAATGATTTATTTGCACAATAAGAGTTTCATATATGTATTTCAAATTATATACTGGAAAAAAAATATAAAACATAAAACAGTTTCTTCCTCATTATTTTAGTTTTATATTAGTAGCTCCTTTTAAGAAATGAAATAGTAGTTTTAAGCATGATACTAAAAACACCCAAAATTAAGTGAATATACATATATTTTTTTAATTAAAAGCCAATACTAAATATGTTAAAAAATTTTAAGGACTTATCGAAATTATGAATGTACTTGTGTGTGGCCTAGATTCTATTTCTGAACAACCATATCCTCTATATGCTATGAATATCTCTTTTATTATTAATAATAATAATATTATTATTAGATTAGTGATCTAAAGTAGGAGGAGATAACTCAAACTCTCAACTTGATGAGAGTCCAACCTCTTTTTGTCTTTGAATATCTCAATTTGAAAGTGGATAACTATATATATTATAAATAAAATCTCCGAAGGTTTGAAAAACGTTGGATAAAAAATGCTTAGTTCTGATAGAAGTGGTCATAATATAATTATAGTGGAATTGGACCTGTCCAAACATACTGAACTGGGTTTATAAAGGCCTTAATATTTGGGTTTATGCCTTGCTTCAGATTTCAATTGTATCTGCCCAAATTTTATATAAAATTGGTTTCTCCTTTTTGTTAGACAATATTACTTTTTTTGACATAAAGACTCAAAGTCCTTCTCTAATATATAAATATTTGAATGTTAAGTAGCCATAGATGCATCCAATAAATGAGATTAATTTTGTTTTTTTCCACTTAAATTAAAAGAAGAAAAATTAAAAATTAATGTATCCCTTAGATCTATTGAGGGAAATTCAATGTTCAAAATTTACGAAAATCCCTAAGCTCTTTAATGAAAGAAATATAATTATGAAAATTATATAGAAAAATATAGAATTATTTATATAACTAACGTCATCAGATTAATTATATATATGAGTAGTATGAGATCTAGATATTTGGGTTCCAAAAATATATGACAAAGTAATATAGAAATAATGAATTTCGTGAAAATAAACTAATAAAAGCAAATATGTAGTCAAAATTAGAAGAGGCATAGGATCCCTACTTGTTAGGAATGTGTATGCATGTGGAATATACATCAATGCATCCCAACCTCCAAACACCACACATGCCAACACATTTTTTATTTTTATTTTTTTTATAGTTATTATTATTTATTAAATAACCAGTCAACCACACAATTGGATTTTTCTTTGTATCTCAAAAAAATAAATGGAACTTTTCCAACTTTGATTTTCAATTAATTTCCTAGCTTGGATTAGGATCATCTAGAATATTAATGTTTATGCTGAACACATTAGATCTAATGATATTTTTATCAAGTTAAGAATTAGTGGCTGATTTATTTTATTTTATTTTATTTATTTATATTACTTTTAAATGTAGGCTTTAATTGTTTGTGCTCAGCATAAAAAATAAAATAAAGAAAGATAAATAAAGTACAACATTACATTATATATTTACCGAATATTTGAGAGTATAAGATTATTTATACATAATCTTTAGTAGGAGTGGTTGAACACCTCCTTTAATATTAAGAATTTAAGAATTTAACTATCGCTTTTATTATAAAACACAAAATATAAAAACTGTTAACGGTAATTTTATTTATTTATACAAAAATTGTTAAAGATATCCCCCCAAAAAAATGAGTTTCTAATTAAAAAAAAAAATTGTTTTTATATAAAAACTTTAATATTTTTTGTCCGTTTAATTTTTCACAACATTTCACAAGATGAAAATTCACCTACATCATGTTAATGAATTTTTATTTATGTGAAATGTTGCAAAAATTTGAACTGATAAAATACAATTGAAGTTTTGTTTTGGCTTAAAAAAGACTAACATTTTTATTTGGGCCGAAAACGGTTTTCTCTTTTTTTGGTCTAAAAATAAATTTGCCCCATTATATGTCCAAGTTCGACTACGGAAGCTTGTATGAATAAGTTGAAATTTTAAAAGAAATCAAAAAAACTTTTTTTTTTCTTTTTTCTTTTTTTCGAATAGAACAGCCTAATCAAACATGCAAAATATCATGAATATATATAGCTGTATTCTGGAAACCAACTTTGTTGAAAAAGACTGATCGAGAGAATTGGAAAAGAAAAAATTGAGTGCGACTTATTGCCAAACTGGTTCCTTTGCATATTAAAAATTACCAGAAAACAATTTAGAGAAATAAAAAAAAAAAATTGCAAATTTAATGTCGGTATCAACTCTATATTATTATAATTCTGTTCAATCCAAAAGTCTATAGCCTATTTTTTTTTTTTATTAAATAAATAAATAGAGTCAAATTCATCAGGTATTAATCACAATTCGCACAAGTCGTCACCCCACTAGGAATAATTTCATTATCAATCGCAATTATCAGTCTATACGTTGAAATAAATAAGAAATAAATGTTTCAAAAAAATTGGAGAGGTCGACTCACATTTTTAGTGAAAAAATTACCACTTTTAATGCGAAAGGTGCTCGAACCTACCTCATGCTGCTGAGCAAGCGGGTTGATGGCCAGTCCAACAACTTATTTTGGAGCAGTTCATTATTTTATTTTGTCATGGTTAGCTTAAGCTATAAAGCTCACACTATTAGAATTTTTAATATTTTTTCCGTTTGTTCCATTTTAACTGGTTATTTTCTTCCTTTTTTTAGTCATCACCGTTTGATTCATTTGAAAGATAATAATAAACCAAACAAAGGAGAAAGATTTCTATTGCCTTAATTACGAATTACTCATGATGATGGAACATGACCAAACAATAAAATTAATTAATTAATTAATCGTGTTACCCTAATCATACACATGATTTTTTTACCAGGCCCTATTACTATTGAAACCAATTGAAATAAAATTCTGAAGCACGAATCACATATTTACTCTCAAAAATGGGAGATGATAGCCCATATAAATAGAAAAATTATCTACATATCAAGTGGGAGGTGCATTCTAATCAAGCACCTAAGGCTTGATAAAGAGTGGATTTATACCACCCAATCATCCTTACTTTCTACATCATACACGTGGTTTTATTTTTCTTAATCTGCATGGTAATTTATCTTAATCCTCAATATTATTGCTGCCTTTAAAGTAATCTCTACATTGGTCTCTCTTAATCAAAAGAATTATACTCTTTACTTTTTTTCTTTTAAAAAAATAAAGATATATTATTCAAGAAATTAACAATCTATTAGCGTTAAAGTAACCACAATAAAAGCATAATTAATTGCAGCTATTTGATACACCTACTCAGAGTTAAGTGATTGTGAAGAGTTATAAAAAAATACTTGTGAGGTGAAAATCTTCCAATATTTTGGATCATGTAGGTACCTTTTATTGTTATGAAAGTAAATTTTTGATTGCACATAAGATATTTAATATCAATAAGTCAGTGTTTAATATTGATAAATCTTGGGATAAATTTTCGAATCATATATATATATATATAATATCGAATGTTAAGATGTCCATGTTTATTTTTATATTTTTTAGGCAATATCCATGTTTAATTTCGATGAAGTCTACATCAAATATTTTGACTGAACTTGGTAAAATCTGGCCATTAATATCAAAATTCTTTAAAAGAAATTAGGAGTGAATTAAAAACTGCAAATAACTGGATTGGAGTATCCTAAGTGGGTGCTTGGGCTTGCCTTTGTTTTTGTTATTATTATAATTATTTTTTGAAAGTGGGTTCGCCTTTGTTTGGGGATCATGTTAAGTGCTTTCGTATATTTTTGACCATTTGTTTGTACGGCATCCACGGAATCAAATGATAACCAGTCAAACAAGTTGTTTGAATACTCTGATTCTTTATTATTACTTAATTACCCTACTGAAATAATCTTTTGTTTAAGTGTTAATTTAAACCAGAAAAGTTCATACGCAAACCAAGTACGATAAGAAAGTTTATTAAATTAATCAAGATTAAAAAATTAAGTTGCTGGACATAGAAGCTGATGACTTGAAAACCCACCCAAAAAATAAATAAATAAATAATTAAATAAAAAAAATTGAAAGTTAATTATGGAATCAAATCCGAGAATGGTTTTACATTGAATGTTTCAAGATCAAGAAAATATTGAACTTAACAAATTTTGGCTTTGTATTTTGTTGGTATTGGAGAGACAGGAGTGCTAGGTGTTTTGAATAGTCAATAGTGTGACTAGAGGTGTTTCTGTGGTAAATAAGTTTACTAGTTTAAAACTGTTATATACACACACACATATATATATATATATATATATATAAGTTTCATCATACATCCATATTCTGAATATTGTTAAAATTCAAATTTTAAGATACCAACTGTTAGATAATATATTATCTGAATGATGAAAGAAAATATTTCATAATTTTCTACGGTTTGTGTAGAACATTGAATCATTGTTCAAATAATGAAGTGTAATTTAACTTGTTAAAAACTGTTATGAGGATACATAGAGTTTAATTATGCGAACATTTAAATTTTGACATAAAATCTAAAGATTTCAATCGATAGACAGCTTTGATACATGAAAATATTATCACTTTATCTTAATTTACTTTCATTATTAGATTTTACCAAACAATTAAAGTACTGTAAACCAAATTTCTATTAAGATTTAGATATTAAAATGTGAAACCCATTATATATATTATAAATTGCATTCAATTTTTTTTTTAACACATTACAAATACATGTACCATTATCGGCTTCTCTCGATTAGGACACACTAAAAACATAACCCTTAATGAATAATCCGAAACTAGTTGTCTCAGAAGTGGGCGGAAGGAAGATGCCTAAAAAGGGGCAGGAAAGGTAACCCACAATGTAGTGGGAAAATTGCGGCTACATCTTGGCAGCTATTAACCATCAAGCCTGGCACATGCTAAGGGAAGCATATCTAAAAACACAACCTACCACGCTCCACATTCAATAATTGAAATCTCACATTCAAACAGATTTAAAGTATTGAACGTCTGAAACTAAAATGAAAGCACCACTAGTACAGCATCTTTGACAAAAATCATATATAAACTTATGAATAGGACGAAATAAACCCACGCCCGCCGACCCACAACCCCCAAACACAAGATAAGGCCAATCCAATTTGAACATCATTATCAATTCAAGTACTCGAAGAAAACCCATTAGAGTCAAGACTCTCTCCCAACAAGTTTCAGTATCAAAAGCAAAAGCTAACCAAACATATTAATTGATTCCAAGGATGATGATGCCCCACCAAACCAGAGTTTTTAAAGCAAATGTTGTGTCTAAAACAAGTGTTTTAAGCAGTGAATAGGAACACACATTTTTTTGTGTTTCAGAAATTGCATTGGTTTTTTTGGTACATATGAAATTTTCTCGATCCATTCTTGTTGTTTTTGTGCCCTAACCCCCCACTTGACAGCTAATTTTCTCCAATTTTGTTGCCCTCTGAAGGGACATTTTAACTCGATTAATTTCCTCATACAACATCTCATTCCTTCAATTACTTTTTGACTTTTCTTTTACAAACATAATGATTTTATATGTCGAACCTTTCAACTTATAAGGTCTGCTTTTTTGTCTGAAAGGTTGGATTTAACTCGATTTAGTTGACAATATAACCCAAAAAAGAAATATTAGTTGAATGTGTTAGGATAAAAAGTGACCGAATTAAATTAAGGGTGTATTCAATTTAAACTTTTAATAACTTTTATAGAGTTTAAAAGTTTGGATGTATTCAATACAGACTTTTAAACATTCTATAAAAATCATGTGGTAATGTAGACTTTTAATTATTTTAAAAAATATATAAAAGTTATGGTATATTCAATTAAAACTTTTTAAGAGTTTATAAAAGTTACGAGGTATTCAAAATGTCAATAACTTTTATAGAATTTAAATTTTTAATGATTTTTGTAGACTTTTATATTAAATTTATAATAATCAAACTCCACAAATTTTCCTCCACTCTTCTTAAAAACTTTTGTAGACCTTTGTTGTTGATTATAAAAAGTAAACATCACAATCACTTTTACATTTGAATCTCCCATAAATAAAAAATTTTCATTTATTTTAAAAATATACACATACACACACATATTTCACTCCTATTTTATTGTGAATTATAATAGTCAATATATTTTTTTTCCTATGTTCAAATTGTTAGCTTTTTAGTTTTTGAATATTATTAGACCCCTTCTTTTGTAAAGGAAATCAATTTATTATTTTGTAAAAGATTTTAAATTTCAATCAAATTAAGGAGTTAGATTTCCATAAAATAAATTTAAAAATGGAAACCATCTTATAATTTATATTTATATAAATACAATACCAAAAAAAAAAAATGTCTAGGTGGATATTGATATAAATCATCTCATTATTCTTATGATAAATAATACAATAATTATTAACGATTATATTGTAAGTTAACAGTTTAGTATTTTTTGTCTACACATAATGAAAATAAAACTCATGAATGTACAAATGAAAATTTTCATTACTTTAAAATTGATGAAATTAATTAATAGAATCTTTGTTTTTTATATTAAAAAATAAGAGTAAAAACCTCTATTTCAAATAAAAAAGAAAAAAAAATAATATTTGGTGATTTTTTAGCAAGTGATTTATTAAAAAAAATTAAAAATTTGAATTTGATTATTTAATAAAATCTATACATATGATATTTTTTTTCAACTTTTATTCCTATTATGTACTTGTTGGGAAATTTCTTGAATTTTACTTTTAATTAGTTAATATTTGGGATACGGTAATCAATTTTGATATTTATAAAATATCATAAAATTAATTTGCTTGAATTTCGTAAAACATTAGTTTTAATAGTTGTTTTCCACTTGTTTATTTACATTATGTCAAAATAAAATATTTTCATTGAGATGAGAAATATAACATATGGAATGATGTTAGAATTATTGATAATAATAAATATTAGAGATTTTATTATTCATAGAAAACATAAAATGAATAATGAAATACTTAATTAGTGTTTTGGTTATCACTTTATGTAATTGAGGTGACTTTACTTTTATTTTAGGTTCCATATTTTTTCCTCCTTATTGACATAATAAATATAGTTTTTATTAACTTATAAAGTGTATATTATATTATATTATAAGTTAGTGAAAGTTTTGTTTATGAAAATATGTGAAAATCTATAAAAATATATGAAAGTTTGTGAAAGTCTTTTGAAAAAGAGTTTATAAAAGTCTATGAGAGTTTTTCATGAATCTATAAAGTCATTAGCAGTCTATGATATTCTACAAAAGTCATTCATTTAAAAATGTCTATGAAAGTATTTCAAAGTCATAATTGAATACACCCCCCCTAAACCATTTTTATATGAATGATCTAACGATTAATGGATATTCCAGGAATTTACTTATTCTTTTTTTATTGTGTCAATAAAGCAATTAATAGGTTAAAGTCAAAAGTCATGAAATATTTGCGTTTTATTAAGTAGAAGCACAATAAGTTCCCTTTTTTATTTGTAAAAAAAAAAAAAAATTGCTATTTTGGAGGAATATCACAAGAGGTGAGGAAAAAAATGTGTTTTATATTTGTTTTTGGAATTGTTTTTCAAAGTAGTTGAAACAAATGTCATTTTTCTTCCTTGTATATATCTATTTCATGAAGTTTCTTAACAAAATATTAACAAAAAATCTAAAGAATAATAAATTGAATATGTTAAGATCGAAAGAGACGATATTAAACTAAATAATATTTATATAAATGATCGAATAATTAATGAATATTCCTCAAATATACTTATTATTTTATTGTTTTAAATAGAGTAATATACAGGTATTTTTAAAAAGTACAATATTTTCCCCTTTTTCTGGGATAAAAAAAATTGCCATTATGCAGGATTTATATCAAGAAGTCATGAACAAACGACCTTTTATATGTGGTTTTGAAATTTTTTTTCAAAGTAGTTGAAACGAAGGGTTTTCCCCTTTTTCTTTTCAATGTTCTATTTCATGAAGTCACTTGGACCAATAATTTCTTCTTTTTTTTTTCTTCTTTTTAAGTAGACCAATAATTTCTTTGTCTTCTTACTATTGTCATTATTTTGTTTTTATTCTTCCTTTTCAATCATGATTCATGCAAACTTTTTGCTTCCAAAGAAAATTAACATTCCTGCCTTCGATTTTTTTTAAGGCAGCCCGATACAAGGAATTAATACTCAACATGAACTAATAAAAAGACAAATTTGTATAATTTTCTGTTTGTATTTCCTTAAGAGCTATATAAAAAATGGGCTTCTAGAAATTCTTTTTTTTTTTTTTTTGGGGAGAATATTAACTTAAGAGAAAACTACTTACATATTATATTTTAGAATAAATGTGGGACTTAAGGAGTGTTCAACCTCTCTTATTAAAGGGTAATGTGCAAAATGGGTTTCTAGAATAATATAACTTATTATTATTATTATTGTTATTTGAAGAGTGTTCAACTATTTCTATTAGTGAGTGGTGTGTAAAATGGGCTTCTAGAATAATATAAACTTTTTGTTTTTTAAATTGTGGGAGAGACAGTATTGAATTCAAAGAAAATTATTCTTATATTAGATTTTAAGACAAATGTGGGACTTTAATCACTTTTATTAAATGATGGTATGCAAATCTTTGTTGCTCTAGAACAATATAACTTAATACTTCTTATTATTATATTAGAGATTTATAGTCCAATTAAGACAATATATTATTGACGAAAAGTTGTCTTTGATACACACATCCGCGCCCACACACACACATACACATATATATAATGGATTTGATTAACTTATTAGTTGGATATAGTTACGTTACTAATCAATAATAACTCTTATAAATTTTTTAATAATCACCTTTATAACCAGTTCAAGAGTTGTTATTGATGAATAATCTTATCCAATTAATAAGTTAGTAAAACTCATATATAAAATCCTGATGTGTGCTTTTTAGTTTGAAATCTAATTATAATCCAAACAAGGAATACAAAAGAGTTTTTTTTTTTTTTTTTTTTAATACAAAGTTGTCTCTGTTTATTTTATAATATTTTGAGTTTGAATGAAATATTTGTACGCTTGATAGAGAGAAAAAAATTAACGAATTTTTATTATATTACATTCAATTAATATGTCACTGTATTAAATAAATGAGGTGAAAACTATGTTAAGGGAGAATCCAAATTCTATGATACGACTCAAAACTTGATTGAAAGTTAACTAATTTTATTTTTGTTGGTTTCAAAACTTCCATATGATATGCTAATTACCTAAAATTACGTAGAGATAATAATTACAAAATCTTCAAAATTTTCTCAAGAAGCCATTATCATCATGAGTACCGTTTCTTCATTTTGAAAGAATAAGAATATTGCCGAACAATGTTGAAATGTGTGACTCAGATTACATGCTCAAAATTCGAAAAGTGAAGATGCATGTACATTAATAGAATTAATAAAAGCAACTTTTTTTTAAGGTCTATATAGTTCTCAAATTTGCAAGGACCAAATCAAGAACTTTTTCATGTAAATTAATCATGTGCACTCCCACGTCAGCCTTGAGACTTGTCTGTATCATCTTCTTCAAAATTTACCTACTCTTTGGACAACTATGCTTCATTAATTAATGATCTTTAACTTTTTGACCTGTAAATCATATTTTTCTGCAACCAAAACAAAATATATTGGCACGATTGTCTCCTTTGAAATATAGGTAGAGATTTTTTTATCAATTTTATAAAGATGATTGCGAGTTTTTGATATTTTGCAAGTAATGTTTAGTATATTTAAAAACGCTTTGAAGCAGATAATATAGATTTGCTAATTAATTAATTTGTACTAATTTTTCAGTAAGTTAATCACAATTTATCTACGGGTAAATAAAATGTTTTGGCACAATTATGTCATGTGAAAAATAGAAAGAGAATATATATATTTTTTTTCTATAACTTTATATATATAGATTGTAAGTTTTCGACATTTCTCAACCGATGCTCATGGTAACTTAAGAATTTTGAAGAGATTTTAACGAATTTCAAAAACAAAAGAATGTGCTATATTGTAGTTTCAAGGATTACACATAAATATTTTTTGTTTTTTAACTTATGGAATATAAATTTAAACTTAGGATCCTCACTTTATAGAGAAGTGTGATTACTAATTGACTATATTTGTTTGTGTGAAAAACTTCTTTCGAAGGACTTTTGACTCTCGCTTGGCTCCAAACCTTGAATCTTATTTGCAAAACAAAGAACATCTTCATTAGGATGATTCCGTGTTTATTATGGGGACACCCTCTAATACTTAAATAAGAGTTTATTTCTCTAAATTTCATTCTCTCACTAAGTACACTTGATTTTCTTTCTATCTACAAATGAACTACTAAATCACATTTTATACGAAGATAAAATTATCTTTTCTATCGTACTGTTCGAACCTATGCATGTAAACGTGTTTGACATTTGTCATATTCATTGGTCTTCGAATGACATATGTTGGATGTATGTTAAACTCCTGTCACGGTATTACTAGTCAATAGGGATCCATAGGTCGCCAATTCTCTCCTTCAATGATTTCTTCTTTTGTCATGTTTGAAGATCTTCAATAGACCCTCGATAACCTCTTTCGGCCGGAGGAAGGATGGCTTATTTGGTGAACAACACATGTCATTTCCTTATTGGTCTGACATGTACCTCTGCTATTGGGCCTAGGCGGCACTCATAGAATACCTAAATTCACAAATTAGTAGTGTTTAACGTAGAATAGTCTCACCATGAGACTTTCATACCTAAAACATTAGGGACTCAAAATAATACATCATTGATTAAAGATTATACTATTATGTGACGTTTCTGTATATGAATCTGATTGTGGCTACAATTTCAGCCAAAAGTTTCTCACATGTCTACGTAGAACAAGTACTGTTATGTACTTTGTTGTCGTATCAAGGTTTGCATGGTCTTGTCTTAACCTAAAATTCGGTTGATTTTGACAAAATAAATTGCATTAAATGGGGAGATTTGACAATAAATTTTTCTCTGTACCACTTAAATTAGGTGTCTTACAATTTTTGGGTAGTACTAGTACCCTGACACATTTTTTGGTCTCTCTTTTTGTTCATGATTTTGGAACTAATCAATTATGATATTTTGGAGTTAGAAAACCTAATTTCTTTTCTTTTCTTTTTTTTGTTATGGAATTAACTTATCACCACCTTTCAAATAACCCTTGTTTCTCTAAACAAAGAAAAGTATAGGACAATTTATATGATAGGAAACATTTTCCATGAAAATTGGTTTAACCTAACTATAAGTTTGGAGCTAGATTCAATTCACATAAATGAATGTAATCACCTTCTTCTATTTTGGGATACATATCATTCATGGCTTTTAATTTTCAATTTAATTTTGGGTCAGCAGTCCCTAAG
This sequence comes from Dimocarpus longan, assembly GCA_022984855.1. Lineage (NCBI taxonomy): Eukaryota > Viridiplantae > Streptophyta > Magnoliopsida > Sapindales > Sapindaceae > Dimocarpus > Dimocarpus longan. Next base: position 6,164,235 of record CM041016.1, on the reverse strand, counting down.
AACTTAACATGTTTACTTTGAAATGTATATCAAGTCATACTTGTAGAAGAGGTTTTTCATAATTTCTTTGAAATTTCAAAGGTGCGTTTTAATATTTTTCAAAATTAACTGTAATAATTTTCAAACTTTCAAATAAAGTTTCTAATGAATTTCAAAATCATAAGATTTGTTTATATTTTACTAATTTAGACATACTTCTAGAATAATGTAAATGATTTTTTTCTGTTTTTTTAATAAATTTAATTAATTTTGTAGAGAGAGAGATAGAGAAAGTAGACAACAGGGTTGGTATGGTTTAGACATGTCACTATGTCAGAAGCAAAGAGTTAATAAGGTTGACAAAACAATGACAAATTGAGTTGGTCTTGGCGGCCATTAATGAACCAACCCATATATGCACAAATAGGAGTACAATTGTTCGTTTTTTTTATACCATACGGTCTCTTTCAAACTTTGGCAGTTTACTGGATTGCATTCATTACAACCAGCTGTATTCTAATTTATTGATAAATTTCATTTTTAAAATGATTATTCAACATATATATATATATTGATTTATTGATATCAGATCAAATTACTATCAAAATCAACTGATATAGAACTTTAAAATACGATCTCTGTTCCCAAAAGGTGGGAAAGGATAGTCATGTAAAGATGAAAAAATTATTCACACATTAATAAAGAAGTTATAGTGGTGGGTGGACTTGGAAATGATAATTCAAAATAAAATTTGTTCAATCAATTATAATTATAGATCATATTAAATTCATTCTTTCAAATAATTAAATACATAAAATTCTAAAAGATAATGGTATACAAATGGAATAAGAGTTATAAGCCAATAAGCTCGATATTAATTCAAAGTAGACTGTAATTAAAAGGTAAATCGTCGAATTAAATGATAATTCATTTTTTTAGTGTTGATTATGCTATTATATATTTTGAAATGGGATCGAGAATATTTTGTGTCTACTTCATATGCAATATGTTGGGTTATATTTTCGGATCATATGTCGAATCCACCTAAGATGACCCAAACCTGACCCAATATCCAAATCAATTTGGATTTGATTGAATAACTTCCAAAGCAATTATGGATAGTTACAAGCAGTTTTTTCCACTAATATATATGTGTATGTAAGTGGGAAAAGTGAGATGATGGTTAAAAACTCTCCGAATAACATTTGTACAAACACACCAACATATAGAGCAAACACAGTATAGAAAAGAAAATAGAGAAAATACTATAACAAGGTAAATCACATTGTGATTTGAGGTTCATTTCCATTTATGTTATTGAAATCTGACCGATTGAACAGTTCAGATGATCCATAAGAATTTTCACGGTACATAAATGAGTATGTTTTTTGTTCCGTTTTACAGTATTTGATTAATGATTATATTGCTTTGAATTTTTTGACAATAATTAATTAACGCGGAGTCAGTAGAAACAAAATGATATGTTTGAAAAATATTTCAATGTGAGTGTTTCAATAAAGCCATTTTAAATGTTTTTCTAAAGGATATTTATTTTTTCTTAATTTATTTTTACACCTTTATGATATAAAAATATATAGTAGACGTTTAAAATCAAAATTAATATATATAATGTAATATGAGTAATTAATCATATAAAATACCTATATTGTATGCAAAACATTGATCAATACTTTGAAATATTTTATTATTAGTCAAACTAAGAGTCAACTCATACTATTGGGTAATTTGATTAAAATTCTAAACAAAGCTTCGCCTGCTCTGAATTGTTAAATTGAAAATTTAAAAATAAGATCCTCATTTCCCAGTCTTGCAAATGCAATGCTTATTATTATAATGAATTACCAAAACTAACAAAAAAGGTTAATATGGGTAAGGTTGGAAATTGGATAAGGTGGTGAAACCCTTACTTAAATTTCTTCGAAGATTATCTATATATGTTAACAGGATAGTAGAAGTAAAGCCAATTATTTTTTACTCTTGTTTTCTTTTTTCGGATTCCTTTTTATGTCCTAGGCCGGCAAATTGAACAATTTAAGTTTTTGGTTATTAAAATAATGATAATTATATTTTTAAGAACAATTAATAAGTAATCATTTATTTCTAAAACTGACAGAAAATTTAGATTTATTACTGTCAATCATAGACATCGCATGCATTTTTATAATGCAAAGTAGATATTTTAGTTCGAATTAGTGATTTAGTGATATATTATGTATTAAAGAGATAAGTTATGGAATAAAAAAAGTGAAATTTCAATTACTTTCAATAGAAACATGGTAAAAAATTGAATGAATCTGAGTGGTCTAATTTTTCATCAATAATATATTTGATGGGTAGGTTTTTGATAAATCGAAATTTTTTTAAATAAGGTTTTAACAAAAATTAGAACCTATTAATCATTTATATTAAGATTATTTAATTTCTCCCAAATTTACATAATAATTAATATTCAATCAAATATTATTCTTCATGAGTTTACACTATGTAAAACCGAAAAACAGAATGCACATGTGGTTTGTAAGTGATTAAATAAATATAAATTTTGTTGTCAATATATATATATATATATATATATTGAGAGTTTGGTGAAAGATCTTTTCGTATAAATATTTGTATACTTCTTATTACAAAATAGATTATATAAGATGCCACCATTACCAACATCAATTTACACCTAAATTAACTTGGTAATAACACCCACAACCTTAATCATTAGCACATAAATAAACTTATTTCAAGAAAACTTCTTGATGATTATTATTTGAGTTGGCTCCGGCACTCAATTATCTCTCATTTGCAATGAAAATGTCAAATGTATTAAAAGATTAATTCGGACCCATTAGAATTGAACTTTTAAGTTAGAGAATAAACTTTATTAGTGAAAAATTTATTAGTCCTTAATCTTAACTAAACTCTATCACTATTTGAAATATTATTTATAGTATAATCATTCGAACATTATATGTATTTGAGGCACATTGGGCGATGATAATTAAACGAATTAACTCCAATTTAGTAACTTAAATCTTACATTAGCAACTCCATTTTAGGGATTGTTATGCTAATTAAATGTTATATATATTTGAGTCACATTGGTCGATGGTAACTTTATAATTATTTAAACAATTGATTTTTCACCTTTCGTAGGTACACTTAACTTACGGAAAAGCCCGATCTATTGATGGAGATTACGGAAAAATCAGTAAATCACGGAATCCATCGTTGATTTCCATGTCTAGCATTTTCAAAGTGTCATGCTTGCGTCTGTCAGTGGAGTGTTTTCACATGGCACAACAAATCTTCCCAACTCTCAACCGTTTGATCCCATTTTTAAAGATTATGATAATCAACATCGACCGTACGAATGATTTGGAAAATATTCAATTTAAAGTTTATTAAAATTTGATGAATTTTTTTAATGATAGATTTTAGTGAAATTTACTTATTTTAACCTTTATATTGATTCTATTTTATTCTTTAAGAAATCTAATAAAATATTTAAAAAAAATGGTAAGATTTTTTATATATATTTATAAAAATCACATTAAAATCTATCTAAATCTATTAATTAAATGAAACATGTTTAATTAATAAATTTTTTAATACACCTATATTTCATTGGATTTTATATAATTATAAATTGAGTATAATTAGATTTCAATAAAATCCATTCAAATATAAATTGAATACATCTATACTTTTAAAATGTTTTAAATTTCAATAAATTCTTAATTGAATTTATCCCTCTATGAAGAGTGTCACGAGCTATTACTCTTTCTAACTCTCAATGTTGGATATTATTTTAAGGATTCTATTATTTTTTTTGGATGAGAATAAGAGATTAAATCCGGATAAAACTATTCTCGTCTTATATTTTAGAACAAAGGTTCAACTTTAACCCTTAATTTCGTAGGATCAAAAAAAATATTTAACTACTCTTATTAAACAGTGATAGACATCCTCGTAAGAATCATAAAAACTTTTTTTCGATTAGATTTTCTCTCAGAATATTTATGGATTTGTGTTCGTTTTGTTAACTTAGAATTAAAAAATATATATATTTCAAGTTTTATAAGTAAATAAATTGTTTTACTAATTCGTGTTTGTTCTTTTTTATAATTTTATTTGGAATAATTTTATCATATAAATATTTTTAGAAAAATAGGTATTTAAATCATTTTCATGGGAGGGAGTAAAACTAAATAAACAAAACAAAATAAAATAATAAATTACTCTCCTTTATCTAAATTCTTCATTCTATTTAATTTTAAATTTTTAATCGTTTATTTTTATATATATATTTTTATGATAGATGATATTAATTTAAGAGAAAACTATTTAAATTATTTTTAAATAAAAATAAGATTTAAATTCTTAATTTTATAGAATAAAATGAAGTATTTAATCAGCCCTACTAGGGTCGGCGTGCATCTCTCTTTAATTTTAGTCATTCAAACACTTCAATAAAAGAACAGTCAAATTACGCGTTTATTGTTTCTTACCCAAAAATGAGTAGAGGAAAAATCTAAATCCAGTTATCATTATTTTTTTTAATAAAATCCAGTTAATATTTTTAATATATAATTAAGCTGTCCAGATTTGAGCATTAAACGCTCAAGTGGGTCCATGTTTGATACCAGTTTAACTCCATTTTCTTTTTAATTTTTTTTTCCGCTTATTTGCGGGCCTACTTTCCAAATTTTTATACAAGACACTATGACTAGGAGACGAGACGAGACACCGAAGAGAGAGAGAGACTCTTTTTCATGATTTTCACTGTATTTGTCATGTTCTTTGCCTCTTGGTGGGTTGGGTGGTTCGGTTTGTGTATGTCCTCTAAAATGTGGCAGTCTTGCAAAAAATTGTCTTGTAAAACTCTTTCTCTCTCTCTCTTCCTCTCTGTTGTGTTACTCATGATTTCATGTTAAGATACTGTAATAGGTGATCCTTTCCCATCTTTTTTTTTTTTTATTTCTCTCTTTGCTGTCCAAAGACCAACTTATTGAAAAAAGAAAAAAAAGAAAAAAGAAAAAATAAGGAAAAACTAGCACCAATATTTCATAATCCTCGTCTGTATCACTCTTGGATGTGTGTTCTGTCAGACCACAAGAGGAAGAAAAATAAGTAAAATCCCACAAAAGGAAATCTTATAATAACATAGAAGAAGTCAAGGAGAAGAAATATTGATAAAAGATTACATTTTTTCCTCTTGGTTTGGTTCTTTCTAGAGAATGAATGGTCTCACACATCTTGAGCCTGATGACTCTGAGTTTGTTGAGGTTGATCCAACTGGAAGATATGGCAGAGTATGTATATATATGTACATACATCTCTATGCTTGTTTCAATCTCTCGTTTGAGTTTAAAGTTTTGATTTTTTTGTGTTTTTGTAATGGTTGTTGTTGCAGTACAATGAAATCCTTGGCAAAGGAGCTTCGAAGACAGTGTATGAATCCAAAGTTTTGATTTTTATGCATATATTTGGATAACCATTTGAGATTTGTTTGATGTTTGTACATCTGTGATTGTTTTGAGTGGATTTGTGCATGCCCATTTGAGATTTTTGGTTGTTGGGTGGTTTGATGAGTCTTGAAAAGTGGGTAGTTGACTGATTTGTGAGCTTTGTTGGTGGTTTTGGTGAGAGCAGTTACAGAGCATTTGATGAGTATGAAGGGATTGAAGTTGCTTGGAACCAAGTCAAGCTTAATGATTTTTTGCAAAGTCCTGAAGATCTTGAGAGGCTTTACTGTGAAATTCACCTACTCAAGACATTGAAGCACAAGAATATTATGAAGTTCTACACTTCTTGGGTTGATCCTGCTAACAGAAACATCAACTTTGTTACTGAAATGTTCACTTCTGGGACTTTGAGACAGTAAGATTTGTCAAAAAAAAAAAAAAAAAATCTCTTTAATACTTGTGTATGTTGAATTGTGATTTGATGGCTAGATGTTTACTTTGTTTTGGGCTTTTGATAGGTATAGGCTAAAGCACAGGAGAGTTAACATCAGAGCAGTGAAGCATTGGTGTAGGCAGATCTTGAGAGGACTTCTCTATCTACATAGCCTTGACCCTCCGGTGATCCATAGAGATCTCAAGTGTGACAACATTTTTGTCAATGGTAACCAAGGAGAAGTGAAGATTGGGGATCTAGGCCTTGCTGCAATCCTTAGCAAATCACATGCTGCTCATTGTGTTGGTATGTTTTACTTCACTCAAATCTATGAAAATCTCAACTTAAAAACCAGTCTAGACGTTGTACTGCATCTGATTTTAGATTCCCTCAATAGTCTAGTTTGGAATATCTGATGGGGTTGGTTGATGGAGGGAGATTTCCTGTATCTATACGGTGTTTCTATTTTTTCAGGAACTCCTGAATTCATGGCTCCAGAAGTGTATGAAGAGGCATATAATGAATTAGTTGATATATATTCATTTGGAATGTGCATTTTGGAAATGGTGACATTTGAATATCCATATAGTGAATGCAGTCATCCTGCTCAGATTTACAAGAAAGTTATATCTGTAAGAGCACTCTCTGTTTTGTTTAATTGATATGCTTTATACCTTTAGATGAAAAGACTAGATTCCGTTGACATGTTTTGCTACTTTAGGGTAAAAAACCGGATGCTTTGTACAAAGTGAAGGATCCAGAGGTTCAACAGTTTGTTGAGAAATGCTTGGCTACCGTCTCTCTTAGGCTTTCTGCGAGGGAGTTGTTAAATGATCCTTTTCTACAGATCGATGATGGTCTGTCCGATTTGAGTACACCAGATTACCGGGAACTCGATGACATGGGAACTTTGGTTAGGCAACCTTATCCTGAACTTCATCATAGTTGTAATTCGTTTAGTAATGGATACTCAAATGGTTATGGCTATGAAGCCCAAAATGATTGGAGCTATCATTCAGCTGAGGCTGAATCAACTGGAATTGAACTTTTCAAGCATCATGATGATGATCATTCGACAAATGTTGGCATTAGTATCAAAGGGAAGAGAGGAGATGATGGTGGTATATTTATGAGACTCAGAATTATAGATAAAGAAGGTTCGGGAGCCTCTTCTTTCTGTTATTTTCGTACTTCATTTCCATGGATTTGTTAACTTCTGCTTTTCGGCAGAAAATTTAAAACCAATTATATGTTGCTATCACTTTCCAGGTCGCATCCGAAACATATATTTCCGATTCTACATTGAAACTGATACAGCATTGAGCGTGGCAACTGAAATGGTTGCGGAGCTAGATATTACAGACCAAGATGTGACTAGAATAGCAGACATGATTGATGGGGAGATTGCTTCTTTAGTACCTGAATGGAGGCCAGGTCCAGGAATAGAGGAAACACCACGCTTTGCAAATCAAAACTTATGTCACAATTGTGCTTCCAACCATACCTCCACTGGTTCCCTCATTGATCATCTTTCACATAGCCAAGGTGCCAAGAACCTGCAACTCCATCAATGTTGTAGAAATGGATGTGCTTCAATGCATGGACGGTTTGAAGAGATTACATTTGAAATTGACGATTCTGACCATCATGAGACTGACGGCACACCAAATGAATTGAGTCAATCAGACTACTTGCACTATCCAGAAATATGGGGTCAACATGAAAGCCACGAACCTAGTTCAGTCAGCTCTGGACGGAGCCTTTCTGATAAAGAATATGAAAAGTTGGATCGATCATTAACAGTTGAGGATGATAAAGAGATAAACGTGGAAGGCAAAATGACAACAAATGCTGGAAAGTCAGTTAGACATACTCAGAGCTCTCATTCATTATCTAAAATTCTTTCAATGGATGGTGACCTATTAGACAACAAAGAGAAGGAAGGCCAGCAAGAATTAAGAAGGCTCAAAGCAAAATGCCAGCGGGAATCGAGGGACCTAAAAGATCAACAACTAGGATTTGCACCAAAACCTCCTATTTATAGCAACAAAGAAAATAAGACAAGTAATGGCAGATTATCATCCCTTGTACCAAACCTATTACGACGAGGCAGAAATAAAGTTCGCTCTAAAGTCCGTGCCATTGACAGGCGTTTTAGTTCAGCATTACGTCATCCTGTCAAAAGAAGCAGCCACAATTCGAATAATACCCAAAGGGCCCGAAATCGTGAGGTGATCAAGGAATCCCCTAGAGTGGAGGATATGGTCACAGCCAAGAAGTTCTATTCTGGTTCATTGCGTCCACACTCTCTTCACAGATCAGCATCCATTCTGTAAGGCTTTCTTTGATTCTTTAGTACTTTCCGTACACCTATAGAGGCTATGTAATTAGCAAAATATACCCCTTTTTGGCCAAGTAATATTTATTATTTACATCCATCCCCAAGAGTTGCTCTACCTGTCTGACTGTCTCAAAACATGCATACACAATTTATAGAAGACAAAGATACTGTAGCTTGTGTGATCTTATTGTGAGTAGTAGATGTTAGATGAAGAAATGTAAGTTTTGAGGCTTTTAGTATCTCCACGTATCATGATTTCGATCAAGTTTGAATCTTCAATCATACAGTGTCTTAAACCGCGTAAAAAAATATCTTTGTTGGGGCGGGCACATCAATTATTCATAGCACGATTTGCGATTTGTGGATGAAGTTGATAAGTGATCGGATAGACATATTGCACCTATTTTCTATGGAATACGGTTTTTTCTTAAATTTAAAAGTTGGGGGGGTTTTGAAAAAATGTTTTGTTTATTTTGGTAACATGTTACCTATTGCAAGATCCATGACTTGATTGAATTTGGGACCAGAAAATCAATCATATCCTGTACTGATTGGGCATAAAGCCATTGATTGAGAGAGGGTGGAGAGAGTTATAATTGCTTGCATGGATACCCAGAAACAGATGTTGAAGCAAGTGAATTATTTGGCATGTGATTTCTGGCTGGCCAATGAGAGATTATCTTCTTGGAAAATTTTGATAGACCCCACATTTATCTGTCAAATTATTGGAGGGATTTTTCAAGAGTAGTAAATACATGGCCCACAAAAAAGTATCATGTTCCATACATGCAAGCTGAATCATCGTCATCATTTAACTTTTTTTTTGGTTTTTTGAAAAACATCATCATCAAACTTGCTTTAATGGACGTTGGACCATATATGTAACCTGTTCAAACTTGACTTTAAGAAAAACAATTACTTTAAAAAATAAAGCTAGTGGCCTTGAACATACCAGATTGTACAACTATTGTACTATTTTGAACACCTGAGCTTCGTGGTCATTTCATATCATATCACATCATATTTTTTTTCTTCCAAATATGTCATTATCGCTCACTTAAATTTAAAAAATGCTGAAGTGGGCAGGATGGATTTCTCAACTTTAACCAAAGATTTTATTACTTTCTCCAAAACATAAGAAAATGATATAATAAATCGGTCAATGTCAGTGTAGACACTTAACCAAAATATACGGTTGCTTTCACAAGAGAAAGGTCAAATGAATTGGTCAATCAATTTATTGTCACTGCTCGTGCAAAAGAGGAAGCAAAGAAATAGACAAAGAATAGATGAAATAAAAACCAAATTAAAAATGACATTAAACCTAATATGATGATCACAATAAAAATCATTCTAGTCATTTTGACAGAAGGATGATGTCAAAAATAACGTTTATATCATGATTTGTCATTAATTTTAATTAACATTTTTAACATACTAGATTGTACAATTATTGTACTATTTTGAACGCTTAATCTTTATGGCCATTTCACATCATATTTTTCCTTCCAAATAGACCATTATCATCACTCAAATTAAAAAGTTGCTAAAGTGGGCAGGATAGATTTCTCAACTTTAACCGAAGATTTGATTACTTTCTCTGAAACTAAAGAAAATAATATAATAAACTGATCATGTCGTCAGTAAAGACACTAAACCAAAAGATATGGATGCTTTTACAAGAGAAAGATCAAATAATTTTTTTTTTTTTTTTGGAAAGAAGGATCAATCGAATTACTCAATCAATATACTGTCACTAGTGATACAAAAAGCAAAGAAATGAAAAAAGATTAGATCAAGTTAACACCAAATAAAAATGACTTTAAACCTAAGGTGGTTTCAATATAGATCATTTTTGCTATCTTGACGTAAAGATGATGTCTAAAATAACGTTTATATATCATGAATTATCACTAATTTTTGTTAATATTTTTTTTTAATGTTCCAACAAAAAAAATATATATAACAACATGTTTGAAAGTACTTATTCGGAAAGTATATAAAACATGTTAAACGTAAAAGATACATTCTATTAAAAGTCATAGAATAAATAAAATGCTTTTGATCAAGTGCTTTTGACCTTATAGTATGACTTCATTTAGTAACTTGTATACATAGGATGGCAAACAATTATGTGTGTGTGGCTGTAGGCGCTTTGAGGCAAGGAAGAGAGGAGGGATGTCACTTTTAAATGATTGAGAACTTTTAATACTTTTTCTTGCTTTCTCATTTTGAATCATTTATAATGTGATGAATGATGATGATAATGGTGTAAAGCCTTTTGCTTTTTATATCATCTTGTGATTGAATTCACATAAATATATGAGAAGTGGAAACATTTGGGTCATACACAATTTCTTTTTTCTTTTTCTTTGTAAAAGGTAATAGGGATTTATACATCTTGGTAGACATATTCTTTTTTAACTACTTTATTAAAAAAAAAAAGAGAGAAAGAATGCTTTGACAGATCATTATTCATATACATGTTGAGTCAATTAGTTATACATTAACATCACTTTTTTATATACCACTCACAAAATTTTATTGATTTTCTTTAATTAAATTTTATTTAATACCAAAGAGGTTTTTTAAAAATAATTCAGACAACTTTCAAATAAAATTTCTTACTTTATACGAATTTATAAATTTATGAGAGATTTGTATGGTTAGATTTAGTGATCACTCAATTAGAACGGAAAGATATTTCATGTTCTATGCATAAAATCATTAACAAGATGCAAAAAATATTTTTTGAGGGAAGTTTTAAAATCTATAAATAGGTAATTCTGTGATGCAAAATTATTCATAATGGCATATAAATCTTTTCTCATGGTACGACTATAAATATGTAAGTCAATTTGGTCAAAGTAGTATTTTTGAATATGCCATTTTAACTAGAGACAAAACAATCATTTTCATTTTATTTTTCTTTTTCAATCTTTTATTTCATTTTTTATCTATTATTTTAACAAGGGCAAAGCGATCTTTTAAATAAATATGTCGATATCATACCATTTGACAAGAATATGGTATGTTATTTATATTTTCACACCATACAAAATGATATCATCGGATCCAACGTTATACCTTAGTTATATTAAAACAATATAAGGGATCCGTACAATTAACATCTTCCAGGATCTAAATGTGATCAGAATTTCTACCAATTTGAGAACCATAATATTGCAGTAAGGGGCAGGATAATCTCATGGTATGAATCCTATCACACTTATCAAACTCTACAGATTGATATTTAACATAACCAAAGCCACAAAGGAATGAGTGTAAATATATTGAGAGACTAAAATATATGAATTTACCACTGCAAATTGGGATTACCATGGAATCATGAACCAGTTCTCATAGGACCAGCCATGAATTGTCTTCAGAAATTATAATCAGTCAATAATTCAGCAGCTAACGTAAAGAATATAACGACTGAAGATGTAATCCACTTTGATTCAGTAGCATGAACAGCATGGAAAATGAATTTACTGAGGAACACAAGTCAAAGACTTGGGAGTCTAATATTCCTTGAAAAGAAAGATAAACTATATGCAGTTGCTCTAATGGTCACTTTTAGACGAGATATACAAATATTTTCAGAAGATACAGATACAATTTAACGGGAGCCAGTAACGAAAATTTACAAAATCATACTTCAAGAGTTTCAACCCACTTTCATTGTTCAGAACTTTTGAGGCAATACGGTTAGCCGCAGCAGAGATTATGAAAGAAATTTGATGTGTCGGAGTATATATGCACTCACTCGTTTCGTAAGTTTACAAATTCAGCAGAGAAAGCAACCCCTGGCCAATCTTCAAAAAGTTGTATCTTAATGTTCTATCAACATATTATGTACACAACATCTAAAATCTAAAAACTGATTTAGAACATACCTATAGTGTAAACATATCAGATGATCACTTCAATTTCAAATCTTATAAAGGCCTCAAAAGTGGGTAATCTTCAAGTAATTCCCTCTCTGACAGTGTGCCGTTTTCATTCTGAGGGGTCCATAACACCTCAACTGCCTGTATAATAATCAAAGGACATAAATAATTGAACAAATCCACAAATCATGATTTAGATAATGTTCCTATTTTTACCATTATTTTGCTAGAGGGGATGGAACCAAGCCTTTGTAAGGCTTCTTTTAAGTCGCCGCTGCCATTGATGCTGGGCAGCTTGTGCACTCCTTCAGCAGCCACCAAAATCGTTATCTGAAATTTCGAAATTTATGAGTGATGACAAATAGAAAAATAAGCCACGGGTGTCAGAGAAAAAAAGTACGGTTAAACTTCAAGACCTTACATCAATGTAATCATGAAGTTACCCAGATCATTAAATAATGATACTAACTTTATATTCTTTTACATTTGGTAGACTTGACATAGATCCTATATTGATTTCTGCTGTGAACTTCCCTACTGAAGCGTGAAAGCTAACCACTTTTAACACTGAAGAGTGATCAAATGTTGACATATATCAAAGCTCCAATCAGCCCTAAATCTTGTACTATCTTTACATGCGATGATTATTACAATTCAAGGGTGAGCCAAAACCAAGATCATACATCTTCTGACATTGAAACTTAAGTATAAAACATTCAATTGTTTTAGTAGAGCACCTCCAAAGTCCAACCATACTCCCTACATTTTAGCTAGATTTTAGCTAAAATAAACAAAAACCTATTTTAGTAGTAACTTTTGATTGAGTCACTCCAAACATTCTCTCAATTTTAACTAAACATTAGTATTAAAATAACAGGAGAGAGAGTTTGTCTCTATTGTAGTTAAGCATTAACATTAAAATAATAGGAAAGAGAGTTTGACTAGAATTTTCAAATTACTTTATTTCAAATTAAATATTATAATAATAGAAGAGGAAATTTGGTTAGGACTTTCTTGCTTTCCATATTTAGCTAGGGTATTCAACTTTTACGAAATAGCAAACAATATGGAGAGTAGTTGGAATCCATATAAAAAAAATTACTAACTATTTTAGTTAAGGACAATGAATAGCTAGTGCCTAGCATGGTTGAAGATGCTCTTAGCGTCATGATTCTGGGGCAGCTAATCAAGATCAAGACAGTTTCAATGTTGAAGTCATCCATGCCCACCCAGGCTGGGCAACAACGGCAATTCTCAACATATCTTTAGCTCTAGTAGTTCCTTTAGTATTTCAAAAGTAGACCTAAACTGAATGCAACTAACCAAATGTAAAATAAGGTTTCCACTTATGAAACTCTAACCGGAATGAATTCAGTTCAATGCTGAAACTAACTGAACCGACCATGCTCAGTTACAACTTACAACATGCATTCTTCATCCTCAACTAAACTAAAACATTTGTATGACTGAATTTCAGAGGCAACTATATTCCATTTATTCCAGCAAGTACAACCTATTCCCAGTCCGTACTAAAAGATTTAAGGAGGGAAAAAAACGTTCCCAGTCTTGCAATAAAAAGTATATTAATTTCTCTACTGCTTAAACAAGTTCATGTCCTAACACAGAATGAGAAATGTTATTCTGCATGAAAGTTTCCAACACTACATCAAAATCAAGTAACCAATAATTGTAACTCCACAAAAGAAATCTTACGACTATGTACTCATTATTAAATCCATTAGCTCTTTTGCTGCTTGCGCTTTGCCTTCGGATGTTGTTAACATTAACAAGTGTCTCTTCATCAAATTTCCCCCTTTCTTCAATGGACAGCTGATTGAAGCGTTTCTCACCATCCTCTATACTCCGCTTCACATCCACCTGAAACAGACATGAAGGCACATGATTTAGCAAGATAAGCAATATCTCATCAAATTTCACAATGCACAATCCAAAAAAAAAAAAAACTTGACAGACAATAAGTGTTAAAACAGGTGATCATGCACTTTAAAATGAGAGAGTTTACTCAATCTGAAGCATGCTCAATAATGCATTCTTAAATTTCCCTTCTATCATTCTATATACTTTAAAAAGAACCAATTGCCCATGTCCAAGATCTCAAAACAAAATACTAAGATATAGCACTGAGCTTAAAACACGTTCCAAGTTCTAAACAGTTAAAGGCTTACTTTTCTCTTAAACGTCTCTTACACAAGGGGCTCAAAGTGTGTGTGGAAGTGATTCTGGTTACAGACACGTGCTATATGCCATAAATACCACATATGGACAAGAATCCGTATGCAGACATACTCGTACATGTATGATAATGTACTTTGTTTTAAGATTTAAGGAACACACTCACTGTTGCCCTCGTAATCCCCAAAACCTAACTTAATTATACTAAAGTCACTTATAAAGTAACAATCATAAGTAATCAGCAAAGAGCAATTAGAACTTACAAACGAGTAACCAGAGATGCAATAATCAGGATGCCGAAGCAAAGATAATGTTGTCTCTGCAATGAAAAGGAAACGATAATAAACAACATTAGGACTAAATACATATAGTGAAGGAGATATCACTTCAAACATTGATAACTAGTATATGAAATTGTAAATATAGAAAAAAAAAAAAAGAAAAAAACAATAACTTTAAACCAAAAATAATTGAATTATTCTCATTATTTTCCTTTTACTAAATCTCGATGGATTTTGTAACAAAGTTAAAAAAGGTATACCTAGACAGAAGAGGCTGAGGGGCATAATCAGCTGAGAGTTAACACAAGAAAATGATAAGCAAATAAATGCCAAAGTTGGCACAAGAAAATGTCTATACAATTCACTTTGGATAAATCACATATCAATTGCAGAAATGTGAAATAATGTGACGGATGACATTTTTTACAAGTCCATTACAAGAAAACCATGCTTCTCATAAGAAATGATGACAGATCAGTAAGATGATTCCAGTCCTACAATAAATTTCCATGAATTATTCTGTGAAGAATAATAGACTTGATGTGGGATTAGATATTATTTTTGTGTGCTTAAATGTATGAGTAAACATGAGACACTACAAGTCACTACTATGCATATCAGCAACTGCATTAGTTCCATGCAACCTTTGCATAGAAGGCGAGATATGCCACAGTAAAAAAGGGCATTAAATGTCATATAAAATACCTGCCACCGAATCATGCCCCCCTCTTGGCAAAAACAAAAGGGAAAATGAAGCACACTAAGTCTGAATTCACCAATTACATGCCCCCCTCTTGGCAAAAACAAAAGGGAAAATGAAGCACACTAAGTCTGAATTCACCAATTACATGGATATAAAGGGGAAAGAAAAATTCTTCAAAAGATCACAAGAAATAAAATGAAATCAAAATCACCAGAAGCTATCAACCAAACACTTTGTAACAAGTTTTACCTGTCAATATATAGGTCAGGCCAGTTGGGGTAGAGGTATCTGCAACTTCAGCAATGCGATTAAGGTCACTCTGAAGAGACCGTGCCATGCCCAACAACCCAACCTAGACAAAGTATATCAATAAAAGAACATATCAAAATGTTATATAATCCAACAAACATAGAACAGAAGAGCCCTCCAGCTCATATAATGACATTTAACACATAGTCTTCCTTGTCAATGAGATCGTAATTCATTACAAACGTATCTGCATCCAAAAGAGTCTTGTTTAACAACCTTCTACACAATATAATTTCAGAGTTTCTCATTACAAGAAATCTCAAAATGCAGTACTGCAGCTACATGGCACTGCCAAATCCAGCAACACTCTCAAACCTCTCATTCTACTCAACTCAGCCCACATAGCCGACATTCCTCGTTCAACAAACAATTGCACACACTCAATTCAACAACAGCACCTCCTTATTCCTATATCCAAAACCATACTCTACGCCATATCTCCACCCCTCAACCAAAACAAAGTTTCCTATTCCCTCCCACACATTCAAATCCGCCATAAAAAATAAAAATAAAAATAAAAAAAAGATACAAACTTAATAAGCATAAATATGATAAAACCACAACAATCAATCACTAGACCACCTAACAAAGATACCAAAACATCAAACATTTCAACCAAAACACCATAAACAACATATTCTCATCCATTACAATCCAAAAAAAGTAACTTTTAATTACCTGAAGCTTGATGACACTAGTTTTCTCGGCAGCAGTCAACACACTACTCTCAGACCGATCAGACAAGATCCCAGAAACCAAAACAAACGCAGCAAAACCCATCAATATCAATACTAAACTCGACCCAGCACCCACTCCAACCCCAACAGCAGGCCCCACATAAATCCCACCACCACCACCAAAAAACGGCGACGGAGCATAATACGGAGCCGAAAACGACATCCTCGGCTCCCGCCCCACCCTATAACTCCTCGACGAAGACGACCTCGACGACGAGAACGCGCTCCCGCCAACTCTCCCACCCGATGCAGCCCATGCAGTATTCGGGTCGTACATCAACAACAACCCAAGAAGAACCGCCACCGCTGCTGGCTTCTTCAACGCGTTCCACGCCTTTGAAACCATGTCAGTCACCACCCCAAATAAAAACACACCTGTATTCGTTTTCGGGGCGCCCGAAAGCCGCCTTTCGGGCGTGGAGCAGCATCTGACGATATGGGAGTTGAATTTGGAGGAAACTTGAAGGGTTTGGGGGGTTTTGAAGGTGGGGTTGTGGAGTTTGGTCCCGGGTCTATGCGTGAGGATGCGGGGGCGGAGATGGGGTACTTTTGGTGGGTTTAGTTCGAGGAGGGAAGTGGTGGTTGCCATTGTTGGGAAGATTGAGTTTTTTTTTGGTTTTCTGGGGGGTAGAGATATGTTTGATGATGAAGAAGATGACGAGGAGTAATCTGGGTGATGGTGAAATGGAGGGAGTTATGTCCACAGACAAAATATGTGAAGTTTCTGGACACGTGGATGGATTCTGGTAGCTGGATATAATCAGAAGTAGGAAATGAGTTGGGCCTTCAAAGGCCCAACAACTGTTGTTTAAATTCAATATTCAGCTTACCCTCTTGGTTTCTTTTGGTATTTATTGATGTGTATTAGCAATGAAGAGTCTAGTTTCAAAAGAAAGCAATGTAGAGTCTAAACACATTGCTACAACGATACTTTTGTATTAGGGTTAGCGAACATCTTATGGACATGCTAGCATGTATCAACATGTACGAATTTACTCTTAGCTATCACTTTTAGCACAATAGCAAGTGTTTGATCCTAACATATATAAATTTTGTTAATATCGAAACAGAATAAAAATGACATGAATTGAGATACAATTATTTTAAATAATAATAGAAAATATTCATGTGGCACATATGATAAATTTGACCTACTTAATGAAATATTCGACATTCTTTTTTCTTTGAAGAATAAATTTTCGACATTTGCCAGGACAATTCTTCGTAATGGTGTAGGAGTCAACAATCATGCAGCACATGCAACGTTTTAGCAATGCCTATGAACTAAACAGTATCACATTATAATAAAGTAGTGATGATACCAACAATACCCTCACTAAAGCCCATTAATAAAGGCCCAAAAGAGGCACACAAATATTTGGAAAAAGCCCAAGTTCTGAAAGCCCAAAAAGAAAGAACCAAATAAAAAATTATTAGGGCTTCCAACTGGAAACCCTAATTCAAAACACACTATATAAACTAGGGTTTTGATTCAACCTTTTTTTCTTGAGCTGCTGCAACTCGTATCTGCGCCTAGTCGACGCCTCACTCAATCTCTCACTTGGGTTCAGCAGCATTTGGACGCAAGCATGGCAGACAAGGCACTCACCGTTCGCACCAGAAAGTTCATGACCAACCGCCTCCTCTCCAGGAAGCAATTTGTAAGCTTTCAACCTCCATTACTATTTGCTTTGCCGCAAAAAAATGAGACATGGTTTGCTTGTTTTAGGTGTTTTGGTATCTGGGTCTGTGCGATCTTGAGCTATTGTGTAGTAGTTATAGACTATGGACTTTCCTTGTTTTTATCTTTTGTAGTGTTTTGTATACGAAAAGGTGCTTCTTTTGAGGATTAGATTTGCTTAGGTTGCTTATGTTGGAAACTATAGGGTTTAATTTGTTGTGGAGGGTGTTAGTTTTTAGGTTGTGTGAGTTTGAAGAATAATTGTTGTATATGTGTTTGTTTTGTATTTAATTAGTATAAGTTTGGTTATGTTTAATGGCAGACTAATTTACGTGTTTCCTTGTGTTATTGAAATGCAGGTCATTGATGTTCTTCATCCAGGAAGGCCTAATGTTTCCAAGGTAAAATTTAGTTTGAACGCAATTCAGTTTTGTTTTTGTTTAAGTATGGTGTTTTCTGATCTTCGTGTAGATGGTGGTCTAGGTAGACTTGAGAACTTGTTCATAAGCATTATTGTGTGTTTGATCTGTAAATTTATTTCACTATGTGTGCCAAGCAAAGAAGGGGGTGTGATTGATTTTCGTTTTATTCTTGTGTATAGGCGGAGCTGAAGGAGAAGTTGGCCAGGATGTATGAAGTAAAGGATCCTAACTCAATCTTTGTATTCAAGTTCCGTACTCATTTTGGAGGTGGTAAATCTACGGATTTGGTTTGATTTATGATTCAGTCGAGAATGCAAAGAAGTATGAGCCCAAGTACAGGCTTATCAGGGTAAGTATACTATTATTATTACATATGAACTTTGACTGTATTATTGTATGGCGATGTTGCTTGGTAAAATTACATGATGCAACTTATAGGAGTTAAGTAAAAGCTTGGACTTACAGAATGTATTATGTATGGAGTTGATGTCTGTTTTGGTTTCTTAACATGCGACCCTCATGGCAACTTGGTTTTAAAGAAAAAAACATTTAGCAAAACTCATCATTTTGGAGATGGATTCCAAACTTCTGTTATTTTCTTTCACTCTAGTCATATATCTACTGTGAGCTTGTACCTAACAAAGTTGTGCAATGACTTTTGCAAGTGCTTTTAATCCCCAGTCAGAGATCAAAATAATGTTTTGTCAGAGACTTTGTATTCAAACTAAAAGTCACGAAACTGCTTTACAGTTTATGGTCATGAGTTAACCATGATTATCAAGTTCAGGTTCATATTTAGGTGGTAGTACATGTGTGAATACAAGAAGTAAACTAGGTAAATAAAATATTATAGCAGCAGTTTTTCCAATCTATTTAAACGAAACAGCAGTTCTCACTTCATTTAATTGACCCATATAATTTTAAGGTCTACTCCTTTTATCTTTGAGGGAAAGGAACACCACTAAGGGCACCTTTGTTGGAGACAAACAAGCCAGTGTTATCTGCATAGTTGTAACCTATGAAGTTTGAACAGTCTAAGACCAAAACATAGATTCACAAACAAGTTAAAATGATTATCGAAACACCATGGCATATATTTCTTTGTGTTTCAAGCACCTAGAGTGTTCCAAACACTGTTTAAGGTCGGATATATATGCTAAATCAAGTTTTGCGTTAAAGTTTTTTATTTTTTTCATTGTCTATTTGTATTTATGGTGTTTCTTGTTATTGTGCCTGCTGGGCTTTATGGGTCTTTAACCTTTCTATTTTATTAAGAGTTTGTAATGTATACGTATATATAGAGAAAAATTCTCTAGTAAGTACTAGTCCTCAATTATTTTTTTCAGGACCTTTGATTTTCTCCACTTATTCACACAAGTTCCCTCATTTATTATGGTGGTAGTTTAGAATGAGTGGTGGAAATTGAGTGATCCTGAAAAAAATTTAGGACCAGACCTGACTAGAAAAAAGGACCCTATATGTATGTGTTGTTGGAGAGTGCCACTTCCTAACCATGTATATAGTTAGTATATATAGGAGTATTGCAAACCTAAATGTACTTAAAAAGTTAAAAGGGTTATAAAGCCTACTAGACCCAATAACGTATGGACTACAAATATAAATAGACAAAAAAAAAAAGAAAAAAAAAGAGGAACTCTAACATCTTGTTTTAGCTGTTTTCCAGCCTTTTTAGCATTCTTATCAGTGTTGGGCTTATGTTTTGTATCGGCCTGCAGAATGGACTTGATACCAAGGTAGAGAAGTCGAGGAAGCAGCTGAAGGAAAGGAAGAACAGAGCCAAGAAGATCCGTGGTGTAAAGAAGGTAGGAGAATCACTCTCGAGTCTCTTATGGATGATGGCATGGTTCTGGTAATTGTGATTGTCTTTTTAAAAGTATCTCACTTCAATTCTCTTTGTTCCTGTGCGCAGACCAAGGCTGGAGATGCTGCCAAGGGTGGAAAGAAGAAATGAGTTACAGAGGAGTATTTGCTAGTCTTGAAGCCAATTTTCTCATGTGGAGTTCATTTAATAGTCTTTTTTGTTTAGTTTCTTTTTGAAATGAACTCTGTTGGTGGTGTGGATTTTGTTGCTATGTGACGTTAGTTAATGTTGTCAGATTTTTGAATACTTTCCAAAAGACAATTTTTGAGATATTGAGTAGTAATACATTCCTGATTTTCATCAGTCACTTGTGATTTGAAGTATCATGACCAATCAAATGCTAAATTTATGCCATCCATGGTTATCGAGTATAGGACCACTATTGTGTTTCTACTTCGATATCAAGTGTCCTTATGTTCATTGTACATTGAATTTATCCCGTTTACACCTGTGATCAGTCAACGTAGTTGAGACTATATTTGTGATTGGTTTGTTGCAGAATCTTCAGATGCTATACATCTTCTGCTAGAGAGGATGTATCAATGCCTTTCCGTGTGATTTGTACTTTGTTGACTAGATGACAGTGGTGGATACTTATCTTCTTCTTTCTTTTTAAACATTGTTTTGATCTTAATCTGATTGATAAGTCCATATATTATATAGATTCTATTCCATAAATATAATCAACCAAGCTTCTGTTCAATTGAATCGTATTCCTCCTTATTTTGACTATTTGTTAGTATGAGTATAATTTAATTATTGATTTGCCCTCTTGTTTATGTTTATATATTTCTCTTTTCAGTTTTTAGTACAGTTGTTATGATTTTATACTAAAAAAGCTCACCTTTTAGACCAAGTAAAATCTGATTCCTCATCTGTCTCCAAAAAGAAAAAAAAAAAAATCTGATTCCTCATCATGATTCGTGTGAATAGGCCATAGCATTTTCATTCCTTTATTGACATTTTGTAATGGCATATCCTACAGTATCTCTGAACCCTTCAGCTGTATAAATTTAGTGCAAAGCTTTTCAAACTTTTTGTCCATGTCTTTGTTTAGGTTTTTAACATTTTATAAATAATGAGATGATATGATAATTAATATAATATTAATAACCGTCAGTGAATATGAATTTGGATATAAAATTAGGAAAATCTGGCATTATTATAATTAAGAAACCTCTATGAAATTATAGATTTTATTAAAAAAAAAGTATTGGAATCTATCAAAACCCACTTTATATTTTCAAAATTGCTAGAGTGATAGTTCAAGTTGGATTTTTACATCAACTTATATCTGAAATTTTATTAAGTCTAATAATCATGCAATACCTTAAACATCAAATTAGCCTTAAACTTTCTCTCAGAGAAAAAAAAAGTTAAGCTTAAACTAAAATTTGAAAGATACCATTCAATTAATCATAAATCAATAAAACCCTATTAGGTTGGTTGATTGGTTTGTTTGTTTCATTTTTTGTTTTATTAAAATTGACATCAAATGCGTAAAAAGTTTGAGATCAATTATGATTTATACCGTTAAAATTTCTGTTCTTATAATTGAGAAATGTCTACTCCATAAAATGAAGAAAACCTTGTATATACGAAACGTTGACAGTTAAAACGAACAAAAAGGTGCAAATGTTCGAGGTAAGCGATAAGCCCTATTAGCTTGTCATGTGAAAGTGAAACTAATCAAATAGAAAGTCACTAATGTGCATATTACATCACTAAAAATGTGGCGTGGAGTCCTCGTCAGAAGCCTTAAAATGACGTTGTTAGTTCTTTATACTAAGTGTGACGATTCCTCCCAAACGTCCCAAATTATAATAATTGAAAAAAAGAAACAGAAGATAGCTCTAATTGGATAATTAACATTGTTGTCGTCAATTAATCAAGGTCATTGACATGGCTAACCATAATTGAGTGTGACGTGTTTGGTAAGTAAATTATGCAACTTGATATGTCTCACTGATTACACCCACTTTTTGATTAAAATAGTCACGCAACTTGAATTAATATAATTTTATTAATTATTTCCAATGGCATATATGGCACCTTTTTTATTAAAAAGACAAGAGTGTAGTCCAATATTTCTTGATAATCTCCAAAAGGAGGTGAAAAAAAAAAAATCCCAATGATATCACACTCACTATCCACTACTTTTTCTTTGTTTTGGAACATTACTCGTACAAATTATAACTTAACCATTATGATAAGGCACTAATGATATAGTTTGAATCACTATATTTTTTATTATAATTTATTATGATAAATTGGGAGAAACAACCCTCATTATAAGGGAAAAACTACCCTTATCACTTTAAAGAAATTTAAACATATTTTATCCACATATGAGGGGTCAAATGGTAAATTAATCGTATTTGTGCGGTCTGATACTCGAACCCTCATGTTTTTTGTTGGGCAAAGATGATACGGATGTGTTGTACCACAAAGGCACAATGATTTTGAATCACTATCCACTACTTAAAATTATTAAAATAATGATAAAATTATTATATTACAAGTTGTTTGAAAATCAAATAAACATAAAACTTATGCTCATTCATAGCGTAAGTATTTGGTACGCTGATTATATCTACTAGCATACGTAGGATCTAATCTTAATAGACCCTATTGGCCTTTTGTCATAAATATTTGATTTTCTTTGCACCACACATATGGATTGGTGATAGATCTTAG
This sequence comes from Dimocarpus longan, assembly GCA_022984855.1. NCBI lineage: Eukaryota > Viridiplantae > Streptophyta > Magnoliopsida > Sapindales > Sapindaceae > Dimocarpus > Dimocarpus longan. The sequence continues at coordinate 6,141,204 of CM041016.1, read as the reverse complement.
GATGTCTCTTGATAATACATATAATGTTTAAACATGACAAGCGGTGTCAAGCCCTTAATCATTGGTACCAAATATTCTCGAACCACACATATAGGGGTATGTGTAATCGTATATGTAATCTTAACATATCCATAGACAATATATATAATATTTAATCTTGACAACTCCTAATAAACCTCTAACAATTGAAGTTAAGTTACCTCCTAATGTCATAATAATAGATTTTCAAGTCCAATGTTATAACAGTAGATTTTTGGACATGTCTAATCCTGATAAATATCATATGTATCTTTTTATATCACCATATTAAATTTTCAAACATGACATGCAGTGTTTATTTTTAGAAAGTTCTAGTCATAATTATATATCTATATTTATTATGAAATTAAATTTTTTCAAACATGACATGTAGTGTTTATTTTTAGAAAGTTCTAGTCATACCTTATAATTATATAAATAAACAGATATTTGTATTTATCATGAAAGTAAAGTTTTAAACCAGTATTAGATCTTTACAAGCTTTCAAGAAAAAGTGTAATCCATTTATAAAAATCGATTTATAAAAAAAGTTATTATCACAATAAAACTTTAATCTTGCAAGGTGGAGCGGGCCGTCACCTTGCTGTCAATGATGCAAGGTGGAGCGGGCCGTCGCCTTGCTATCAATGATGCCAAAACAATAATGAAACCCGGCATCCAATGAAAATGGATGAGTTTGGATAAAATCATTGAAGTGACAAGGGTCGGTTGGTGGATCCTGTGTCTAATTAACGAGAAAAACATGTCAGCAGAGTTGTTCTTCAGACAACACGTGTACGTTATAAATCATTATACGACGATGAATCACCTCCAGCTGAGGGTTCCCTGTTTTGTCTTTTTCTGTTGCTGTGCTTTTGCACTGTCTTTTCTTTCTGTTTTCTGTTACTATTTGTATTATTATTAATGGAATTATGGAATGTGATCTGAATTATGTATTACACGGTCATTTATAATTTAAACAGTAATGTCTATTTATATGTTTCAAGTCTCCTGAAGAAAAATATTGGGCTTAGTGGTTAAAAACATTATTGCCTGTGATTTTAACAAGGCTATAGATTCTACCTCCGTCCTCCATAAAAAATTATAGGTTTCTTTCCACTTTAGACGTGAACTGTTAACTCATTTATATGAATTGTTCTTTTTCATGTGAAAACTGCTCTTCGGACCGCACTATCAATATTCTTATTTAATCTGGAATGTTATCAATAATAACAATAATTTTCTTAAAGAAAAAACAAAACAATATAAAAAGAATACAGGATGAAAATAAGAACTTATTAATATGGTGACCATTATTATTGTTATTATAATTATTTGCCTATAAATTTGTAATCAAGCGGACAAGTTTTTTATCTTCCACCACCACCACCACTCTGGTTTTAGACTTAGGAGAACCCCATCTGTGTTCATTTTCTCTGACTCCTCTGCTCTTTTGTTTTTCATCATGGAGGAGGCCAATGGTGAGTTTCTTGTTTATCTCATTTATTTATTTTTTCTTATTTTATGTTTTGTCTTGCTTGCTTTTTCAGTTTCGTGCAAGTGCATGCTGTTGTTCTTTCTTTTTATATATATAAATGATTATGAGATGTGTTTTTGTGTTTGTTCTTTCTGGGGATGTTTTGGTGTTGAAGTTTTCAGATGGGTCCACTTTGTGTTCTAGTTTTGGGAAAATTTTGTTGGTGATTATGTCTATATAATTTAGTGCTACACTTCAAAGTTTTTATTTTTGAGGTTTGTTATTTTATTCTATTTTATTGTCCCATTTATGAAGCTATTTTGGGTGCATTTTTGCGATTTAAACATCTTCAAAAAGTTGTTGGGAAGCTCTAAAATTGGAATGTTTGTAATCTATATAAGTTTCATAGAAGAATGTTGGAGGCTTTTTCTGCACGTCTATGGACTTTACTTTTTCCTTTTTCACAGACTGGTGTTTTGCATGCATTATTTTATAGACTTCTTTGCTCAATAAAATTATTAGATTGAATGATCACAAAGTTTGGAACCATGAAGTTGATTATGCTTTTGTAAATTATTGGCTTTGATGTTGATCCAATCACTCTAATGGAAAGACATGGATAGTATTAAATTGAGTCATAGTTATTGGAAGTGTGAAGTTGATTCTGTTTTGTTTTGCATACTTGGATATGGCTTCCTAATTTTCGACATTATGGTGGTACATGGTAGTTCTGTTTCTTCATTGAAGGAAGGAGCAGTAGTTTGATTACAATTGGATATCTAAACATTCACTTGTGGCCTCATTTGTTTTGATTTGTGAAGTTTGTTTTCTTATTTTGTCGAACCAAGCTAGTATTTTTGGACTAAGTAGTTGAAGGCAGAGTATAGTTTCTATTGATGACATATGATTTATAAATCCTAATAATCTCTGACTGATTAACATATGTTCTGTCTCTTTTGTAGTGGTTGAAACTAAAGATGGAACCATCGCTGTGGCCTCTGCGTTTCCTGGTCAACAAGAAGGTAATTTGCGAAATTTGTTTATTTATTTATATGATGAAGAAGAAATTGTATTTCTTGGTAATTGAGAGGGTGTGTGACTTTCTAGTTAATGTCTACCGAAATTAGTTTTCTAGGCATTCATTGAATAGTATCGTACATAGAGAGTCTTTTGTAGCTACCGTGGTTTGATTGTTTGTTATTGTTCAACCAGCTGTGAAGGATAGAGATCACAAATTCCTAACAAGAGCTATTGACGAAGCATACAAAGGGGTTGAATGCGGACATGGAGGCCCGTTTGGTGCAGTCGTGGTTCGCAAGGATGAAGTAGTTGTCAGCTGTCACAACATGGTTTTGGACAACACCGACCCAACTGCACATGCAGAGGTCACTGCTATCAGAGAGGTTAGACTAACAAATCATCATATGATCTCCTTGTCTGTTCTATAATTTGAAACCTCCCTGTGATTCCTCAGCCTTGTTTTGTCAAATAGTGGTTTATTTTCAGGGTAACAGCACATGTAAATCTCTTGTTTTTGTGTAATATTGACTGAAATTACATCAGACTAAATATTCTGCTGCCTTTTTCGACCATTATGTATGTAATTCCAAAACATGAAATGGAAATTAATCTCTCTCAGGCATGCAAGAAGCTCAAACGAATTGAGCTCTCAGACTGTGAAATATATGCGTCTTGTGAGCCTTGTCCGATGTGCTTTGGAGCCATTCATCTTTCAAGAATTAAGGTCCGATTATCGAATCTCATCTCAGTAATTGCCTATGATATTTTTGTTGCATACATTTTGTTCAAATAGAATTTCGATTTTCCATTTCTCTATTTCAAAAGAGGTTGGTCTACGGAGCCAATGCTGAGGCAGCTATCGCAATTGGATTCGATGATTTCATTGCTGATGCATTAAGAGGTACCGGTTTCTATCAGAAGGCTCATTTGGAGATCAAGAAAGCCGATGGTACCGGAGCTGTCATTGCAGAACAAGTATTTGAGAAGACAAAGGAGAAGTTCACTCTATACTAGTAGTTATAAAATGGTTTCATCAAAGAAGCAAACTAGGAAAAGAATAAAAGAATAAAAAGTTAGCTGAAGAAGAAGAAAATGTCTGAATGTTATCGTTCTTCTTCTACTATAATAAAGACTTTTCCTTCCTAAGTGCTGAAACTTCAAATCTCAAATAGTACTAACTACAAACAAGGCAAAATTTGGGATGATTGTGTTATTGTTCCCATACATGTTCATTAAAAAACAAATACTTGATAAAATATAGAATCTGGCCAAAAAATAATGTGCTAAGTTAGAGTTTTTTTGTATCATTATGATGCAATAGGCTCATATGTTCAAATTTTATGTTAAAGATTTGTTTGAGATAGTTTTTACTTTTATCTTTTAATAGTAAAAGAAGAGAATAAATCAAAAATCACAAGGTTGACTTTCTTTCAAAAGGCTTTTAAATAGTAAAAGCATATTTCGAATTTTCATTCAAACAGTTCCAAAATAACTTTTGGACTTAAAAAGCTAAAAAGTGATTTCCAAAAGTCATTCTAAAGAGACCCATTCTTTTAAGGGTACAAATCAATGTGTTATTGTTGGTCTGGAATTGAAGTGTATGATGAGAGTGGCAATTAGAAATTTAGAATTTGAGTATGATATTATGAACAATGTTGACAACAAAATATTTAAGATGAATGGTTAGATGTAATTAGATGAAAAGATGGCATGTTTTGGGGATGACAAGGGAGTTCTCATTTTCTTCCATTTGTTGCCAACAAGGACACAAATTTGAACTGGATTGTACTAGGTTCAGCCCATGTTGCATTTTGTTGTGCTTCGGGGTTATTCCATGTTGAGTTAAACCCACACATATGTTCATGTACTATGCTAGAGAAAGTCTTGGGTGGTAGCTGATGAAGCTTGCATTTTCTATTGAAATTATATATAATATTTTATGTTAAAAAAATATTTATATTATTTAAATTAATCTCATTTACTGCACGTCATAATTCTACGTCCCTTAGTCGACTCACAGTTCACGAGAAATAACTAATACAGCTACTTGTGAAAATGCCTTGATCTGTATTTTTTGAAATACATCCAATGGAATCCTCATAGAAGAAGAAGCAGTGATGGCTAGATTGAATGTCACGCGGTTTCCTAAAATATGAAAAATGGCATGACACTTTTGAATCCACCACATCCACATAAAAGTTAGTACATAAAATAAATCATAAAGCACTAGACAAGGAGAAAATCTGCAATAACATAATAAATTTATACATCTGTCTTCTTAGAACTCTTCAAAGGAATGGAAATAGTCATCAAAACATTAATGAATAACCTAAATTGGTCTACCATTTTCGTAAAAATATCTGGGATTTGCCGACACCTATGGTCATTAAGGAGGCTAGAGATGGCTGCTAATTTTCTCCCAAACGTGAACACTAACCTCTACACCTACAAAAACGGAATGGCTTTTAAAAGTTAGATCCAGATATCATCTATATCCAACCCTTAAAAATCTCAAAGCCTCTTAGAATAACCAAAGAGGAGGATATGAAAGGAGAGGACGACAAACCCTCCGGAAAAGACCCAAAACCATAAAATATTTTAGGTTTTAAAGGATGAATCTAGAAAATCTCTAAATCCAACCCTTAAAACCCTAGATCTAGAGGGAGTTCCAAGAAAATGAAGAAATCGAGAGGAAATTAGTTAGAAAATTAGAGCAAGAAGACAGGTCTTACCTGAGACGAACTGCTTCTAAGGGCTTTCTCTCTCTAGAGTGTTCTAGAGAGAGAGGCTCTAGAAGACCCTTTACACTTGTCTTTAGATTTATTTACTTCTATAACATTTAATAAAGTATGTTTACTTTCTAAAAAAAAAAAAAAAATTAGTGATGTGAAATTTACGACCGTCCAATATAGTTTGATAGTAGAAAGTTATTATTCAAACTACCAATAACCTAATTTCAAATGGTTACACCATAAGTAGTATCTAAAGAAAAAATAATTTTATTAAAACTACTATACTTGCTAGCATAAGTGATTCTGCATCTCCCCAATTCATTGAAGTGATGGATAATTCTCATCAAGTGTACTTTAAAAGCTTGTATGTGATTGTGAGAAGTTAGCATTCTTTACCGTGAAAATTATTATCTCTTGATTATAAAAGTACGTATCCAAGTCACACAAATAACATCTAATCTTATGGAGTCCTAACAAACTTTTAACTTATTTGGTACCATTTTTTGAATTTTTATGTATATTTTCCTTACTATATAATTATAAGATAATGAAAATTTCATCAATATCAATGTTTAGAGATCTAACAAAACTTACTGAAATTAAACATTATACACTTATCTTGAAAATTTATATCTATTTTCATAATAAAGAAGAAATGTCCTCACCTCTTCCCACTACGTGTGTTTATCTTCATTTTGATTCCAATGGTCATTGGAAGATTAAAAAAGTAGGACAAACTTCTTTAGCCCATGATATTTTAAAAAATATTAAGTTTTTAAAGCTTTTTTAAAAATAACTCTTTTTATCTCTAACCTTTTAAAAACCTTCCAAAAAATTCAAAACCGTCAATCAACTAATGATCAATATTAATAAGATACTTAAAAAAATATTTTTATCCTTGATAGTTGTTAATTTTACATAAATTATTGGATTATCTTAATAAAATAATAAATTTATAAGTTAAATTATCTAAAATATCATTAAATTTAAGTTATTAAGATTGGTCTAAAGCTACTATTAATGGTAGGTTGACTAATGAGTTGGACTTTTTATGAAGAGTTTAGAAAATATTAGGATAAAAAGAGCTGTTTTCAGAAAAGAAAAAACTTGATATTTTTTAAAACTTTGAGGGCGAAATAAAGTTTCCCCAAAAAAAGTAACAACTTCATTTAAACTAAAAGAAAATCCATTTATATGCGTTCTCTCGCTGAGAAGAATAAAAAGCCCATTTTAGGAGTCAAAGTTGTGAACATGTCCAGTTCTTCAACTATCACTAATCTATCACCCTGTTTATAGCTGCCATTTCTCTACACCAAATACCCATCTGATTATCTTCTCTTGTTTCTCTCTTCTTCGTCTGAATTCCCACCATGGACAAGCCTACTGGTAAACTAGTATGCATCCAGTATCACTTCCCTTTTTATTAGTGTTTTGTTTTTTGTATACTGGGAATTTCTTTGTTAGTCTTCTTCTAGCTTTACCATGCACTTTCTGATGATAAATAATGGTTTTACTATTTGTTTTTATATGGATATTGAATTACAAGTATCAAGATTCTAGCTTTCGGAGTATGGTTTATCTGGGGATGTTTGGCAGTGAGAGTTCTCAAAAGGGTCCAGTTTGTTTTCCTACTTTTGCTCCACATTTGTTGCTTGGCTATGCATATGTAGAATTGTAGCTTAAACATGAAAATTTAGAATCTTATAGGCTTTGTTTCTAAGTGCATTTACAGAGTTGTTGAAAAAATATTTATATATATAGGCTTTGTGTCTCTCTCTTACCTCATTAGAAATATGTTTTTAAGATCAATGATGGTGTTATGGACTTAATTTTTCCTAAATGCATTGCTTTATGGACTTCTATATCTAAATCATTACATTGTTTTGGAATCCTTGGATGGTAATAAATTATGTCATAGTGGTTGGAACCTAAGGCTGACACTGTTGTAGTTTCCAACTTTTTGGCATTATGGTGCTATCGTGCGCAATAGTTTGGTGTCTTCATTGCTGTAAAACAAAGGGAGCGGTTCTTGGATTAGTTTCAGATGTCTGAGCAGGCACTTGTGGTTTCAATGGCAATGATGTGTACCACCAGTAATTTGTTTATGCTTTTAGATATTTATCTTTTGTCTGTCACAACTAGCTGTTGTTTTCTTCTTTGATGGCAGTGGAAGGTGATAGGGATTATACTTTTGAACCAAGTGGTTTAGCTATTATGTACTGTTATAGTGGTATATTTACAAGGGTATCTGTTGATGACACGTTATAAATTGACGCAATTTAATTTGGTTTTGTGTTTTTCTCTTCTGTAGTGGTGGAAACTAAAGATGGAACTGTTCCTGTGGCTTCTGCATCTCCTGGTGAACAAGATGGTAATGTCAGAATTGTCCTTTACCTCCATGAAGAAATTCTAATTCTAGCTTCGTGTTGGTACATTTTATCCTAACTACTGAATATTACCTGTTGGTACTTGGTAGACCTATTAGTATAGTTCCATGTTGGGTGTTCTCCAAGAGGACATATGATCCCCATCCACTATATATAACTGTTTTGGCTGACTTGCTTTTGATTTCTATTTTTCGGTCCTAATCAATTCGAACCATTGTAAAAGTTTAACTTGTTACCTTGGCTTGAAAAGTTACATGTCTTTCCTTGCTTGGAATTGAGGATGTGTGACTTTCTAGCCACCTGATGTCCTAATTAATTCACACACATTGTTTTGTAGATACCATGGTTTTCACTTTTAGTTATTATTCAACCAGATGTACAGGATAGAGATCAGGAATTCCTAACAAGAGCTGTCGAAGAAGCATATAAAGGGGTTGAATGTGTAGATGGACGCCCATTTGGTGCAGTTGTTGTTCGTGATGATGAAGTAGTAGTCAGCTGTCACAACATGGTTTTGAAGAACACTGACCCAACTGCGCATGCAGAGGTGACGGCTATCAGAGAGGTTAGAGGAACATATAAATCATCATATCTCCATGTATTGATTTATATAGTTAGAAGTGTAAAGCCACCTAAGTTCTTTAGAATTATTTACTTTTCTTTAAATACAAAAAATGAAACACCTCCTTGGGAATTTTTCTAACGTGTGCTAGATATGGAAATATTCCAGTAGAATTGAAAGAAATGTTGCTGAACGTTAAAACAAACGAACTTTTGGTGCACCATTGTGTAGCAGTATAGGTTTTGAGGTAAAGAATTGGAGTTGATTTAACTCTGGTTGCTTTGAATGTCTGCTCTTTATTGTGAACGTTGTCCTCCATCTACTAAGTATAGGGTTGCTTTCTAGTTCCTACAATTTTAAACCTCTCTATGATTCTTCAACTACTTCTGAAGTTACTCCTTTTCTTGATTGCCCATTGACTAGTAATTCCTCGTCTTTTGAATAACATGCTTAGTGTGTGTTCTCCATATCATAAATTTAATTAGTTGATTGTTGTTTATAGTTTGTTGAGTAATTTTTTTCAATTCGTGGACTTGGATTAGATGTTTTCTTTTCATATAGTTAGAAATTTAATTTTTTCTAAGGTAAGCTTTTAGTTGTTCATCCTGCAAATTCAAATACATGTTAGTGCGATAGAAGACTAAAGGGAGGTATAAATGTCATGTTTATCAGTGTTCAGAATGTTTGCGAAATTGTGGGAGACTGATTCGAATTGAAGTTTTATCAGTATAATATCTGGTTATAAGCATTGTTCTTGTCTCTTATTTGTTGACCCCATGAATGAAACTGAACTCATCAAAGACACTTCTTGACCATGCTTATCAAAATAGTCGTATATTTTCAATACTTACCAGCTCATGTGAACCTCTTGTTTCTGTTCTATATGGATTTCAACACAATGTCACAACTGAATATTCTGCTGCCACTTTGCACTCAATGTGTATGTGGTTCCAATGTGTGGAATGATCTCTCTCTCAGGCATGTAAGAAGCTGAAACGAATTGAGCTTTTAGACTGTGAAATGTATACCTCCTGTGAGCCTTGTTCAATGTGCTTTGCAGCCATTCAGCGTGCCAGAATTAAGGTTTGGTTGCTCATTTCATTGTATGTTAAATTTTAAGTTGCATTTGTTCTTCAAATAATCTTTTCATTTTATTTTCTTACCGCATTTTGCTCTGTTCTAATAGAGGTTGGTTTATGGAGCCAATGCTGAGGCTGCTGCTGCAGCTGGATTTAATAGTGTCATTTCTGATGCATTAAGAGGTACTGGGATTCATCAGAAGGGTCATTTGGAGATCAAAAAGGCCAGCGGCCCTGTTGCTGTCATTGCTGAACAAGTGTTTGAGAAGTCAAAAGGGGAGTTTCACCTAAAATGATTGTATTGGAGTTTAACAAAGCAGAAGCAAGCAGTGAAAACATAAGAGAACAACCTTTGTGATAGAAATCAAACTATTTTGAATGTTATGATGCCATGCTTATTAGCAAAGACAACCAATAAAAATCATGTAATGAGGTTACATTTGATGAAAATGAGATTTTTTTTTTTTTTTTTAAATTTATGAAAAGATGTATAATAGAAGCACTGTCTCATGTTGGAATGTGATATTCACTGAACTTTCAAAAAAAGACAATTTTAAGTGGACTAACCCTATGATTTTAGAGGGCAAGAATGTTAAGGTAAAACAAGTTCGGTCGTGCGATCATTGCCTGATTTTTGTGCCAATTAACCTTAACGTATTTCCTGCGTCTATTAACGCACTTCATCGATTAATATATTTTCAAATCACCCTAAAACCTTCGAAAAACAGCAAATTTTCAATTACAATCCTATACAATGAGGACACAAGTCATCCTAATTGTGCACTTCTCAGCATAAATTAGTGCATTATATCAATCAGAGAAAACTTAGGTCCTTATGAAACTTCAGAAAAATGAAACTTTTCAGTGGCCTTACACAAAGGTTTTCCCTTAATTTTTCACCTGAACATCCACAAGGGTATATTTTAGAAATTGTAACACAACTGGAATCCACAAATACTACAAGTCTATTAATCATGTGTAAACTTCTATTCAGTTCATCACCTTATTATTGTATATATTTTATAAAAATTTCTAAAGAAATAAAAAAATAAAAATTAATCTGTTACACATGGTCTCCTCCCCTACCAAAAGAGGCAAAGGAGGTAAAATAACAAACAAAATAGACAAAAACAAATTGTAAGCTCTATAATTCTTACACAATAATAACTACAGATATAAACTACACTAATCAATCTCTTAATTCAAAACTCAGCCCAACTCTCACTTCACAGAATAAGTATCGGGATTGGATGGTGCTGATCCCAGATGCATATATTAAAGAAGAATTGGACTCCTCCTGTTTCCCTTTAAATTTTCTTTCACCTCTCTCTTGTGCCAAGGTGTTCAAAATTGCAAACCAAATGAGCGAAGCTTAAGGTGATCAAGACATTTTAACTTGAATTTGCCTGTGGATATTTATTAGGAACTCAACATAAGATTGCCCACCAGTAGGTATCTTGTCTTCAACCAGATATGAGAAGAACAACATCCCTGAGGAAAGATCATAAACAATTTGAGTTATATATAAACCAAAATCACAGTATAATGCAATTACCTTAAAAGTCACAGTCTTCCTCTTAAAGATTAACCAAAAAAAAACACAAATGTGGAACAATAATGAAACCACGATGAAGTTCAGTTTATTATTAGCTAAAATTGGAGAAATGAGGTACATGAACGACTCTTAGGTTCACATGTTAAGTAATGCAAGCAATGCAACTATAGTGATAAATGCACTGTTGACATATATATATAATCATGTATGGGGGTAATTCTTAATTTGAGCTAAATGGTTGCTTTAATTCACTAACCTGAAGCATCTCCTTTCTTGCACAACTTTAAGCTGCAAGAAAATGGGACAAAAAAAATTACAAACCATGTAAGTAAATATAAACATCATTGATCGGCAAAGATATTCATTAATATTTTGAAGATGCAGTAATAGTTTTATCAGCAAACAAGAAAAACAAACCAAAACAACAAATCATACCGTAGGTAAGAACATCTTTGACGCCTTATCTCATTTATCACATCATTTAGCTTCTTTGATAATGGATTGTCATACTGCTGTAGTACAAACTGCATACATATATGTCATAATTACAAGTTAAAAAACAAGAAAGGCAAGTCAGAAAATGCTCAGGGAAAATATTTTGAAGCTCAGTTCCTTAAGGTAAAAGCCCAGGAACAACTTCAAATCAGATAAACAAAATTACACCAAGATCATATCTTTCAAAAGGATTAAAATCACACTACCTGCGATGGAATTTCGTCAACTGTGGAAAAGCCAAAGAGTTGTTGCATGGTATTTGAGTTCACTGAGTTCCCAATATATATTAAGGCATCCTCACCATTCTCAAGAAGATAAATTCCCTCATCACTAACATGTTCGCTAGAAAGAGGAAGAAAGGCAGGAATGAGAGAACCATCTTCGCCCTGTTAATCAGCAGAGTGTTACCAAAAGCTTAAAGGGAATATTTGAAACAATATCTATTATACGGAATGAAGACATAATACATACCTTAGAATCAAGTTCATGGATTGCCACCATTCTTGGGTACACATATGGAATTGCCAATGGAATAGAAACAGACGAAACATAAGTTATCCAAAAAGATCGATCATCTATTCTCCCATCAGTTCGCAATCCAATACTTTTAATCAATGCTGAGTAAAACAAAGAAACGAAATTTGTCAATCCTTTACAACATAATAATAAAAAATAAGGCCATTAGATAAATTCCAGAGACTTAAAATTTCCCAAAATTAACAACCAGCCTTTGTGGTAATAAGGGCATCCTTTAGGATACGACACATAATTAGCAACAGATAAAAAGAAGACATTTCTGGAAGTAACTCAAAGAACTTAGATTTATAAGAAAATAGACAAACAGATTTAAGTGAAACTTCAATCAATTCAACTCACTTATCTTAAATGAGGCATGTTATAAATCTTCAAGTCACAAAATGGTTTACATACTCATCTTCTCTAATGTCAAAGATGCAAATCTATCTTAAAAATCAGTGTATAACCAAGAATTTCAATCCTCCTAAAACAAGTCCAAAAATTCCTTTCCCCTCCCCCCTACCACAAAAGTCCACAACAATAATAATAAATAAAATTAAATTAATAAACACACAATAAAAGGAAATAAAATGACTCAAGAATGGATAATGTTACCATGCCAAGATGAACATGGCTCAAACACAAAAATCAAACCAAGAAACATATGTACCACCTAGAGACAGTAGAATATAAGTGCTTAGAGAAATATCAACAAATTTAAAATAATACATTCGTGAAACTCACTAACAATTAACACAAGGAGAAGTACATACCAAGGGTGTATAAAGGCAAAAGCTTAAGAGCCTCTGGAAGAATTAATTGTCCAGATGATGAAACTGTAGCACAAAATTTACGATATGATACCAGAGCATTGACACACAAGTTTGTCATGTGCTCCCGCACATTCAAGAGTGGGGTAGAAGGAATTTCATTTGCCGCTACACAGTAAAATTAAAATTGTATCATGAGTGACTATTGCATAAACTAGCAATAACAAGAACTCTAGAACTTCTGAAAGAAGGGAATCGAAATGGGTACAAACACATCCATGACTTGAGAAAGTGAGTGAGTATCATAAATGTGTAATATGTATACCAGGATTAAATAAGAAGTAAAATTAAGACAACAAAAAAACACATCAAATACCTTGCTTCATGAAACATGTAAATTGAGTATCTAAGTCAGCTGAGCGGTACAGATTACTTAAATTGCTGGTGCATGGCAAGGATAAAGTAGTAAGTCGAATCCTTCTTTGGCCATACACTGTGGTGTAAAGAAGGGCACACTGGACAAGGGAAATAACAACATAATTAAAAATAAATAAAAAATCTTAAATGCTAGCAGACAACAAAAAAAAATTAATATACTAACAAGCAACATATGGTCTAAAACCTTGATCAGATACAGAAGAGATTATATTCTACCTGAAAAGCACATTCTGAGCCATCTTGCAATTTATCATCATGCTTTAAGGTTACCATTATCGCTTTACTACAGTCAATCTGCACATCATACGGTAAGATTTGCTGGTTAAAGAATCAATAGAACAGTACCTAACCGAGTATACAGTCATGGTAACATGTCGAGAGAACTGCAATAGGAAAAATAAATCAGAAATAGGATAAAAGGATAGTGGTGGATCAGCATATATTCCGTTGATCAGCTGCCAGGATTAATATAAAAGTACATATTAAATAAGTAGCATTCAATACCCCCAGAAGCCAAGACTTCGAAAGAAGTATAGGAATATCTTTAAGATTAAGAGCAATAGTGGCATATCAACTCGTTTATGCAAACTTTGTTTTGGTAAGATTGTTAAAAAACAATAAGAAAACAATGCCTGAGCTACATCTTATAAAATCAACTTCCATGGTGGTTTAAATTATGGTTACAAGAGTACAAAAAGCTAAGGTTTATCAACACTCAACAAACAGCTGGCACCTGACAGCATTATTGAAGAACACATTGAAAGTAAAGAGCTAAAATACAAACCGAAGGTAGGTCAATGTCTGTTGGAATGCGCTTGCAAAAGTTCCCATAATATTCCTGAACTTGAATACCCTACAAAAGTTATATCAAAATAAAATTACTAGAACAGAACCAATTTTGGAAACATAAACCAATTGTCCTAGAAAGTAAAGAAGTGATACTCAGGAACCCAAACAATACCTGGCTGCATCTCACACGCATTACTGACTCAAAGCCTTGCGGCCTAGTTATATTCCATCTAAGATCGTTATAAAGCTTTGCAGGATCAGAAAGTGCTGAAAATGGATGGTAATAATAAACCTGGAAAAGAATAAAAAACCACTCAAAGTTATAACATAAATAAAAAACAAGCCATATTTTGGTTTGGGGTTGTGTGTCTATAAATTTGGTTGGGGCATCATCTTCTGAGATTGTAAAAGACAGGCCCCCAATAGTTACTGCATTACGGAAGCAACAGCAATCCCACAAATCTACTGGTTCTGCATTCTAGTTGCCTATTTCGGATAGTTTCATTTATATTTACATATATAATTAACAAATTCAAAAAGTGCCATGTATTTTCACTAAAAGACCAACAATTCCAACCATCCTTAGAAACAGATGCCACGATCAAACAGTCAATAATACCTGTCCTCCAGTAGTTCTTGGGATTACAGATAGGGAAGCAATATCGACGTAAGTCTGGGTAGTGAGAAACACATCAACACACACCTGAAACATGTTAAAGAAAAAACAATAAGATGAAAAAATCTACAAATCTAACCAACATTCACCCATATACATGTATCTATGTATGTGTGTGTGTATAAAAAAATAATAATAATAAAATAAAAATATAGCTTAAAGTACCTGATACTCAGCAAATTCAATTGCCATTGCCTTCAACGTTTTATCTGCTGGTTGGAGTAGTTTATGTGCCTCCTGAAATCCAAAAACAACATAACACTTGATCTCAGAACCAGATGGCAGTTACTCGCTGCAGCACACAACTATTCTAATACTTCAAGTGAATAAGAAGAAACATCAACGAGAGAAAGAATTAACACTTCATGCTCTCCAGATGTGCACAGATGAGACAACAATCACATGTTCAGACTAGATAATGAAATTCAGTAACAACAGTTACCTATACCTGTCTTCCACAGAAACAGACGGCAGCAGAAAACAACATATAATATATTAATACCTTTTCTCCGGCAGAAATATTACTTCTTCCTTCAGCCTCCCGAGCTGAAAGGGCTCCAATACCAACTGAAGGCAACACTGTAAGCATAAACTACCATCATCAGCGCACTTAAATGGTTTCATCAGCACACTAAAATGGTTCAACTACTAAAATTTTTAAAGGTCACAGGCCAACATTCTTTAAAAACACACGTCCAACTTGACCATAGAAATGGAATGCTACCATACACAAATTTTCACGAAATGTTAACACAACCAATACTAAGATGCTAAAATGGCATGATAGCTTAATCCAATTGCTAGCTAGTAGCTTGAAGACAACTGATTGCCTGATAATAAAAAATTAAATATGCATTTGATTATCAACTTGATTTTTTTACATCTTGCAATATAAATAGTGAATAAACTCTGAACCCTCACATACAACCAGGAAATCCACCATTTATATCCTTAACCATAAGCATTGTTCGACATGAAAAGCCAGGATAGCCACCATGTCAGTTTTTAATTAACATATTAGTAATTGCAAAGTTTATTTGAGTTAAGCAGAATATCATTTCCTCTTTACTATTAGTATATTTTTCGGTTCCGTGGGAGGGAAGGATTGCATATAATTGTTTCTAGGTCTTTTATTCAAAATCACAAACACAGACTATTTAATGAGGATCTTATGTTTTAATAGGTCAATAACAAGAAATTAAAAGTACAACAATGACTTGCCTGATTGGAAGACCAAAAGCTTCCCTCCAGTACTCTTCATTGCCAAGAAAGCAGCCTGAGAAAGAATTGACAGAGCTTCAGCATGTAAATTCTATAATACAAAACCCCTGAGATTCAGCATTCTTAATATGAACATGAATAACAAAATTTCTAACTGAAACAGCCTGTTTTTAGGGGACATCTTAACAATGTTAAATCTGTTTTCTGCTTTCAGTTCAGGAGCAACAATGCCATAACACTGATAGAAGAATGTTCCTCGATTTCCCATAGTTTTCTGAATGGTAATCGCTGACATGAAAGTGCTTGTGTGAAGCTACTATGAGCTTCAGTTGCTTCAACTTAACTGCACGTCTAAATATATGCACCTAATCATACATATAAATCCTTACAATTAAAAAGATGATATGCACTAGGGCTGCAAGCTGATGAAAATGCAGATGTTCTGTTTCTTAGGAACAGCTTGGCCAGAGTATTACATCAAATCAGACAGCCTACCAAAAATTGTCTGTCCCAAACCCAAATTTTATCTAAAACAATATAACCCTAAGAAAATTACTGAACAAAAGCTACGCCACAATTGCTTCCCAATTGAAAATCTGAAGAAAAACAAAATATCCTTGAATTCCTGGGAGATGGAGGCCAAAGCGATACCTAGCAACTCAAGAGCATGATAACAATCTTTATTTGTATTCACATACTTTTAATAAACTTGTCTAAACTGTTAGATACAAGATTAAATAGCTAACTTTATTATTATTTTTTATTCCTTATCAATCTGTAAGCAGGTGTTTGTCTACAACCTGGAATTGAGAAAGGATCAAAGCAAGGTTTTGTTGTATTAAGCAGATATAAATTCATCAAAATTATAATCTTCGCAGCCAAAAATACACTCCCGTGATACAATTCATCAAGAATACTCATGCCCCATACTATTATGCTAAGTGTTTAAACTATATTAACTCACATCTGCCATTTATACATATCTGCATTAGCCTTGTACATAAGGGCATACCTTGACTGCCGCACCAAAAGCTGATTCAGCGGTTCTACTGTTCTGGAACATGCTTGGAATGCTTTCAAGCAAAAGCTCTAAATGTTGACGACACTAAATAAACATAAAAAGAAACCAATATCGCAAAAAGGTATTAGAAACTCAAAACAAGTAACAGATCAGCTAATTAGAAGTTTTTAAATGTTGCCTTGTAAACTTCGAAGTCTCCAATAAAGATAGTAAAGTAGCCTAATATATATAGTGCTAACCTCAGAGAGTTGAACAATGACATCACTTTCCAAAGGAGTATAAACATCTTCTACATCAGGAACGATGAGCATCAATGGCTGCAATTTAACTAAATTAAAATCAGTCTGAAATACTTTCCACATGAGCGAATATATTATCACAACCAGTCAACAATTTGAAATTTTTGTAAGTTTAATAAAAATAAGTGCTCATAGAAAAGCCCAATGGTTGATATGTTTTATGTGGTTCATCTTATATTGCCTAACCGATCATGACAACAAACAATATAGTTCATTCTTGCTTTTCATAGTATAGAACAACCCAAAATAAAATGTTATATGAATAAAATCAGTTTCAAGTTCCACACTAGAAACCAAAAATAATAAGCACAGTGACAATTATTCAAATAATTCTTCATTCTCGGAAAGGACATGCATACCAAAGCTGACTATAAAATAGCACAGAGCAAAAACAAGTGCGATTACAAACATCAAAAATCCGGTTACTAATAACTGTTGAAGAGTTATTTAATAGAGAAAAAGAAAAGGTGTTAAATTTGAAGTCTTAGAAGTAAAAAAAATATATATATTAAAGACAGCAAAACTATTGGAACTATGTGTATTGACCTGCTGTAATGCACGTTTCAAATTGTAAAAATGGATTGTTACATCAAACGTTGCAATTCCCACCATAGTCCGAGGTCCTTCCTGCAAGTAACACAACATCAAATTCCAGTTACTAAAACACCTTATCCTATACCATACCACCGTATGAGTTCAAAACCCCTGGACAAAACAAACAAAAATAGGTTTTTGTGACTAAAGAAACTCAATGAAATGCATATGACTGAAATGCAGAGGACCACAGATGACAAGGAAGCAAGAGGAACTAGAAACATGTAATTGCAGTTTGAAAATGCATAATATTACAAAATTCATATAAGCCAATATATGATAATAACGTGAAAAAATTATCAGCTAGTGATAAATTTCTGAAGTGAACTAAATATGGAAAAAGTCCAGCATTACACTTTCCTGACTAGAAGTTTTTGATAATAGAATATGACTTCAATCAACAGTCTGGATAAAAATTTTATCTTAACTACGGCTTGACTGACGTTCAAAAAGAACTTATTGCTGCAATTAGTTTTCCGACACAACGCAAGAGATTTTATTATAACTAACTGTACGCAAGTACCTTATAAAATGCCATATTGACTTCTCTTTCTCCATCTAGACAACCAGAGGATACAAGCGTGGAAACAACTCTTATACAGGATTGATACAATCAATGCATAAGGTGAACAACTAAAGTTGAGAGTGAATATATGACTATGACTCTATGAGATCCATAGAGCCTAATTAAGAAAAGGAAAAAAAAAAAAAATTTCTCCAGATTACAATTATAACCTCTTCAATTTAATACCCAGCAATGGCGACGGGCGCAAAGTGCCAACCGTAAATCCAAGAAAAGGACACTCAAAATCCTCCCAAGGTTTGGTTCACAAGATTTCTCTCCAAATATGCAATGCAAGATTAAAATTGCATTTTAGAAGGGAAATTTCTACAAGTTGCAGGTAAAATTAATTAAAATGAAATAGGAAAATGGATAATGGTCACCTACTTCTGCAGAACATAGTATAGCAAGAAAGATCCAACATATAAATATACTCTTCAAGCGGACAATAGTAAATACTCAAATGCCAGCAAATGGAAAAAAAACTCACAGGAAGATCAGCAATAACTTGACTAATTGCACTACAAGCGGCAGCAGTGGCACCAGTTTGAATAGCATTCAGCGATACATCAATGAGGAAGAAATACACAGCTGGCATTGGATCACGCACCTGGAAGAAAAAAACATAGATATTTAAGTATTTAAAAATCCAAAAAATGACAGCATGATTTTCTACGATGATACAAGAACAAAGAACGAAGTCACAGACAAAACAAACCATAGCACCAACACTCATGCACCAATCATTATATGATATTGATAGTCAATAATGTTTTTCTGATAAGAATAATGGCTGATGAACTTTTGTTCATTATCTATTGGAGCCAAAAACCAAAGGATGACAAAAAGAAACGTGCCAATCTACAAATTTTACCTATGTACTCACCAAAAACAAAACTCTTCTATGGTTTCTCAGCAGTTTAAAGAAGGTGAACATTTACATGAGCATCCAAAGTAGTAAAGGATGCATGTTCAAACATGCTATGTTGGTAATTACCCATCACAACAATCATTAGAAGAGAATGTCACATATTTTAAATGCCATAATCTAAACCTATTTAAAAGAGGCAGCATATTTCTTACAAGACTCACTAAAATAATAATTAACTGACCATGTATTCCTTAGTAGCAATAAATTCAACTGTTCCTCTACACAGCTCTGGCCTTTCATCAGCATCTCTTCGCCTGCCATCTGGACCCAGATTGCAATGGTACTCACGAGGAGTCTCATCAGTAAATCCTGTGAAACGGAGAAGGAAAAAGATGTTAAGTCACCACCTCTCCAACTGTCAAGCACATCTTCCACCGCAAATACAGTAAAAACCAAATGCTAATGATGCAAATACATAATGAGAATTGTTTGAAATGTACATAGGGGCTCTCTGAATGCCAACTGTAATAGGAATTCCAAATTGTTGACTTTTACAAACATGTAAAAGCCATCATGAAATTTACAGAAATTTATGATAGACAATTGCTTTACTCCATGACTTTTAAAGCCACAACATTTTGGTCATTGATCAATGATCACAACTCCAACTTTTTTCCAAATCAACCAAAACAATATATAATGAACAAAACAAGTTGTATATTCAAACTAAAAGAATGGCGAATAGCAAATAATAAATTAATAATACCTGACATCAGTTAAATCAAAACCAATAAAATACTTCTTTCAATTCAATTGGCAATGAGAGATAAGAAGAAGAAGAAAACACAGTCTCAATGGCATTCCAAAAAGAGAAACAATCTACCAAACAATGTAACAAGAACTATATAATACATAAATTTTATACTGACCACACAAATTGCAGATGAACCGCCTTCCCTGATCAATGAATTTCATGAAAGGATTTATGTAGGCTTTGCAACGAGAACATCGAACAGGACCACTTTCTCCAAAATCAACAACCTGTATAAATTTTACAGAGTGTGAAAACAATTCCTTGTTTCGATTCAAAGAACTTAATAAGCAGGTACAACCAATTGTTGAACTTCCAAACAAAAGGGAACCTTAGGTGAATAGGGAATGATAATTTAGTTTAGTTTCAGAACAACAATAAATAAATCACTCCTCATCCACCCATAAAAAGATGTGGTATTATCATGTGAAGCCCCAGAACAATATCAACCAATAGCAGGCTAAAAAGTCAACATCTTCACTTTCCTAGGAGCCCAACAACTGGAACAACAGTCTCAAAACAGCTCAGGCTTCTTCCTAAGCTGCTCAGTGTGCCCCAAATTCTAAAATAAATACTTAATAACAATGGGTATCATATTTAAAATCCATTAATCAAAGACCCACAGGCAAACAAATATTCTTTCCTTTTTAAAAGTAGAAACAAAGCAAAATAAGCTACATATATTTAGAAATATGGAGAAAAAAGGTTACCAAGTATTACCTGGATGGGCTCCTCAGATGGATGAGGAAGGGCCAAAGGTTGGACTAACAAAGCCAACTGCATGCCGGATGTTGTCAGAAGGTCATTAGTGCACGGAATCTGTCAACGAAATATATCCATATTAATCCAACAAATATTTTTGCTCTGCTTTAATAAAGAAATTCACAAAAATATTACAGAATATAAAATGATTGCCAATATATGCATGTTTAATACTGGATTGCAACCTGGCTGATGGTACACCTCATGTAGCGTGGACTGCAATTTCCTGTGTCTCTAACAATGTATTCACTTGTTGCAGGCTTTGCAAAATACATACAAATAATCAATATTAGAAAAACAATAACTAACGGTGCATATCACTTTGCAACACGCAAAAAACACTGGCAGAAGTGAGAAGAGAAAATAAAAAGAAAATATAAAAAATCTAGTGACTATTTAAAATACCGGAGGAGGGTTGGCCTGATTTCCTTCACGAGTATCACAATAAATCAGTGAGGAACCTGGAATAGGCCGTGGAATTTGTTGGGGATCTATCTTCGACGAGGCTGCCACAGGAGCTCCGGTTTGACCAATAGCAGGTGGTATAGTTGTCATAGATTGAGTTGGTAGTGGCGGAGGCATACCAAACATTCTAGGTGGCTGCATCGAACCAGGAATTGGAGGAGATGGACCCACCTAAAGCAACCCATCAAAGTTTAATATCCAGATCATTGATTAAAGATAAAAGAAATATATACAAGGTCTCATGAAATACAGACGTATAAAAAAAAAAAAAAAAAAGTTATCTATGACTACATCTACTATAATTTAACCTAAAAAACTATTTGATATTGAACCACGGAAACATCATCATAAGGAAAATTAGCTGTCCTTACATGGTTTCGGTTAAAGCTTAAGACCTTTATATAATATCTAAATTATCTATTTTTGAAGATATGATGTATAAATTACCATAAGCCAAATCCAGTCGAGAGCTAGATTCAAGATTCAAAATGAAGTGAGGATAAGATGTGTGCAATACAAGCACTTATATAGAGTCCCACTTACAGTTACAGATAAACCACAGCACAAAATATGCACCGATTTCATTCCCTTTCCTTAACAATTATCATTTTTTTATATTCATTTTTAGTTAAACAACATAAATATTCTATTCACCCAGCCTTTCAAATTTCACTTCATTTATTTCAATTAATTTTTGCTACCTGTCAAAATAGCATCCTTATCTTCTTATGAGCGCTTAATGCAACTAGTATAATAGTAAAACCAGCATTTTCTGTTATTTCGAACTCGAAACTGAGCCTTCAAAGATTTTGTATCACATCAACATTATAAACAATGGATGATTAAGTTTTATTTCCTTTTTATTCCTTTCCCAGTTAACAACCAATCACAAGCAGTAGATGTGCTCAGGTTAATGCTTTATAATTAGCAAAGGATCCAAGTTCACAAATTAGAACTCTAATTCTGATCAACAGTGGCATAATGCCAAATTCTTATTCAAATTTCTTAAGACCAATTTTAAAATTTATTTCGACAATAACCACATGGAAATCCCTTGTACTAACTAACTGATTCAAACAGTACAGCTTAATTAAAACATACTTGTATACTTACTTCATAAAAAGAGTCAAGTATAACCACAATATAATCCCTAATACATCAATCATACATTATTCATACAAACGCAAACATAGTACAAAGAATTTTTAAACTTACCTGCTGAGGTGGCCATGTCTGTTGTCCAAATGGAGATTGAGGTGGCGGTACGCCTTGAGAAGGTGCAGATGAAAATGGTGGTAAACCTGAAAATGGCGGTGCAACTGGAGGTGCTGCTGATATTGGCATTGGCTGCTGCCCAGGAGGTACCAGTGAAGAACCAGTTGCTGGACCTCCCAGAGGTGCCCGCATGCTTGGGGGCTGAGAAATAGGCCGAGCTGATGTCATCATTGATGGAGGGCCAACTGGTGGCAGCTGAGTTTGAATTCCACTACCAGTCATGGGAAAACGTGGCCCACTCAAAGGACCCCCTGATGCAGCAAATGCTGATGGACCCCCTGATGCAGCAAATGCTGATGGCCCATTACTCAAACCATCTGGTGCCCTCGAAGGAGTAACATTCAATCCACTAGTAAAAGATGAAGAAGCAGCAAAAGGACCTGGTCTAACGCTTGGGGGTGGCGCTACTGGACCACTAAGTGAACCTGACGATGAAAAAACACCAGCTGGACGTACTCCAGTAGAGGGAACCCCCACCAGACCACCACTTCCCATCGAAGATGGCAGAGACCCAGGAGCAGACCTGGACCCAAAAGGCATAGGTTGTCCCATAGGCGGACCAGTGGGCCTACCTGAGGCCATATTTGGGGCCAATGTAGGTTGTGGGGCTCCTGTAGGTCTCGGAACCATACCAGGTGGTGGTGGACCCGGTCGAGACATTGGTGGCGAAGGGGCTGTAGAAGGAAAAGGTGGAGATTGGGCAAATGGGGTCGGTCTAGGAGCCGAATTAGGCATTGAAACAGGTCGGTTTAGATTTAAATTCTGAAAACTATCCGATAACGAATTGGGGTTTTGTTGTAAAGTAGGGTTGTAGTTAGGTGGTGGTGGAGGCTGTTGCCTAGGTGCCCCTGGAGGCACTGGAGCTGCCATTTCTTACAATCTATCAATCCAAACCTCAATATAAAGAAAAATCTTCTAAACACACTATCAACTTCTCCTCAACAAAGATCCAAATCCAAACCTACCCATCGACAAACACAAAAATCACAATCAAAACCTCATCAATTACATACAAAAACCATCAACCACATACAACAAAACACACAGCTTCATTCACCAAACAAAAACCAACCCATCAAAGCAAAACCAAAACCATCAAAATCAACACAATTCACACATAAAAATCGAAACTTTGAAGATGATAGAGAAAGAGAGAAGACCTCGGATCTGCGAATCTGCCAAACAAGCCAACCTGCAAAACCACAACAATTCAGATCTGATCAGGGTTTTGAAGAGGCGTTTAAAAAAAAGACAATCAAGTGTGATTTGGATAAAAAAAAAAAATCAAAACTTTAACAAAACCTGATGGAGAGATCGCAAGAGGGCGAGACAGAGAGGAGGAAGAAGAAGAAGGCGGGTTTTAAGTAACGGTTGCAGGAGAGGACTGCATGTCCATGTGTATGTATATGTTTATATGATCTGTCTCTCTACCTCTCTTGCCTGTATGTGTTTTGGTTTTTCGGTTTTACGAGAGAATGGAAAAAAATTAGAGAGAGAGTGGTCTGAGTGTGTGATGAATCATCCATGGTAACTCATGTTGTTCACTCCATTCAGATTTTGCCACCTGTGATATTGTCTTCCACGTCAGCTTTCATATTATATATATCACTTTCAACTATTTTTGATTTTTTTTAATAACCTTTTTTTCACGTAATTGAACGTAACGTCAAAATCAAAATTTTTAAAATTATTAATATCTTACTTATCAATTTATAAAATCGATCAAATACATTGACAATGTATGAAAACATATAAAAAAAAAATAACTTCTTATTATTAAAGTTGACGTAAATCAAAGTTTAATTAACCATTAATATGAAAAAGTAAAATTATAAGAAAACTTTGATCATTTTATTTATTTTAATAATAATAAAGGATAAAATGAGATTTTTTGAAATTATAGAGGGATAATTACCAATTATATCAAATGATAAGAGAAAAGAAGTATTATACCTATTAAAAAATAATAATAAAAGGAATTTTCGTTTTCCCCTTTATGATTGAATAATCTTCATATACTTCTATAGATTCAAAAAAACACCTTTTTACCTATTCTTTTAACTTTACTTAATAATTATTCAAAGGAATTATTAATCTTTTTAAATCATCAATGGAAAAATAATAACTCTCCAAAGTAAAAATGAAAATAACTCTTTTGAAAGAGATAATCATCACTAATATTATCTCATTTATATGAGTTTGGGAAACTTTCGTATAAAGTTGGAGTTATATCCCATTTTAATATACCTTATTCAAGAAGTTCTAAATTAATCGCTAAAAAGAACCTATCTAATAGAATTTGTATTTAAGAAATGTAATTGGGTTGGTGGTATACCCCTTATAATTAACCTTAAAATTTTGGATTTAAGTTACGTCTCTCCGATAATCATAACAATCAAAAAAATTAATAAAAGAAAAAGAAAAAAAAGAATTTGTATTGGATATATATATCTTTTAATATTAAGTGGACCAATTGAGAAATTTTAATTGAATCACATTTCACATGCGTTACTAATACTATCAATTTTATATCCTAACCGTTGAAGCAACCGATAATTTTACTTGTAATATTAGCTTGGATGAATTGGAGTAATTCTTGTATCTCGAAAAGTACAACAATAATTAAGGAAATTTCATATTAATATAATAATGTTGTTCAACTCTAACAGCAATCCAAAAATCAATCCAAATTACAGGGCAAGTCATTTACCTATTAGCTTGTAACTATCCGTCTCATAATATATAGTAATGATAATTCACTCAGACATTATATAGCATTATTGTTTCATAATTGTGAATTGTGATCCTTTACATCATTGTGAAAATGCAACAAATAGGTTAAAGGTTCGTCAAAATTAATTACTATTTACGTTGTTCAAATATTTACTTCGATAACATAAGACTACTTCCATATGAGTGAAAAGCATTCATATAAAGCTTGTAAATAAATATAGTAACTTAAGTTAAACCTCATCTCTGACCACGAGATGCACAACCAACTATATTAGAAAGGTATATGCAATTGTGATCCTTAAAATGTTTAATTATCACACAGGATAAACAAGTAAAGCTGTAGATCACAAGGTTTTGGCCGGAGATAATGTAAGACATTAATGAACGGAAAATATGTTTAATGATGCAATAATTAAAAATAAATTATAAGTTATTTTCAACAAAATTTATTAAATAAAATCGGACAAAGTCAAAGAAAACCACAATACAATGAACATGTAATCTTTTATTGGACATGATGGATAATGAGTTAAAATAAATGGTTTCACTTGCACTGCCCTTGTTGAATTTGAATACCAAATTCCACACTAACTAATACTAAAATACCATTTGAAAATTAATTGATAAAGAGTTACTTGAACCATATAATTTGAACTGGAATTCAAAAATGGAAGCAAGCCAACTCAGATTTTAATTGATCTGTTTTTGAGCAAAGTAGGGAGTTTCTTAATCTCGAATTCTATTCGTCAGAAAATACCTATAAAAACGGCTCTTACCATCAATACTTTCCTTCATGTTCTAGAGCTGCATTTCATGAAGTAACTCTTGCATTTGGTCCTTAATTCTCTTTCACTCACAAATACAAAATGAAGCTGCTAAAAGATGGTTATCACCAGTTGCTTCCACACAATCTTCAGTGTTCAATGTACCTCCTACTTTTTCTACTGCTAACTAATGCAGCATGATGTTCAAATGTTCATCGCATTCTGCAGAGTACTATGTTCCCTAGGACTTAGCAGTTTATAAATCTTCAAAAAATATAACACAAACACTTTCAAGACCACGGAGTTATAATAAAGAAACATTAGAAGCAAACTAAATTCCCAGAAAGAAGAACAAAGTAAGCAGTTATGACTGGGAAAAGGTAATAGGATTATGCACGAAGTTTCGAAGGCAATTCCAGACTAGTGACATTGTTTGTGCACCACACCAAAACATAGAGTAGGTGAGTTCATATGCCTACGTATCTTTAAGCATCTAAGGTCGACAAGTCGCAACACAAGTTAAATAGATACAGACAGAGAACCTCATGGCAACCCTTAGCCTTCTCTATATTCTGAGCTCTTCCTGCCATGTATAATAGTTTATGCAACATATTTTTCCAACCCACCATAGAGATTACTGATCACTGAAAATTTAGTAGAGAAATAGACATGTGCTTTTGGACGCTCGCGTGATTGATTCTAGTCAATTCAAGAAAACTTATGCATGATGGTAGTAATGATGGGTTGATCAAGTATAAGACAAGTATGTAAATTGATCTCCTTAAAGATTACAATACGATACTGACAAGTGACAAGAGGAAGAAAATGAAAGATTTGATATAGGACACAGATAAAAAGGCAGAAAATGGTTTTCTGGCTTAGGCATTGATAAACAGGAATGGTTTTGTTTATGACAGAATTGTATCAAATCTCACCTCATTTTTGTCTTTTGTCCTTACAATGACATTATCTTATGATACAGTTTTACAATATTTTGTAGCAAAAACCGCATATTCCAACGACAAATAAAACTGATATAATCATGAAATTTATTTTCTCAGCACTGACTAATTAGGATTCACAAGACAAGCAACTATAAGAAAAAAATTAAATTAAAAAAAAAAAAAAAAAATCCCAAGACACTGAAAGACGATTACAAATATGTGACTGAAACACTGGCAAATATCCATAAGGACACACATGCTTCATAGCTGAATGAGCACAGCCATACTAATACATGCCTAGCGTTCCTATCTTCGTTCCTTAATAAAGGTGAGATTCGGTCTTCAAATCCTCATATGACACATTAAGTTAGTTCACCTGAACCTAGCTAGCACTCCTTTAACATTTTAAATGTAGTGACACAAAATAGGCAGAAAAATAAACATATCAAATGCACCCATAAACAACTGAACTAAGTTTTATCATAATTCAACAAACTGACTACCTCTTTTGCAAATCTGCTTCCTTCCACTCTCATAGCATAATATATATACAGAATCATGCAAACAAACAACAAAATAGAGCATTAGATAGCATTTTGGATAAACTATCTATACTGATGGAAATCACCAAATTCCAAGCTGAAAAAATAGAGCTTTTCAAGGATATATATATATATATATATTCCATTTATATATACCATTATTCAACTAACCTGAATTCCTGCTTCTTTTTTTTTTTTTTGTTTTCTACATAATCAACCAATAAATACACACATCCAATTATAACATAAACCATATAAACCACATGCAAAAAACCTCTCATTGAAGGAAGTATCCAGACAAGAACAAGACAAAGAAAAACAACAAGCTACCATATATCAAGACAGCCTTCTGTCCAGAAGTGAGTGTATTGCCTCCCAATCCATACTGCTGGTTCTGCGCAAAACCGGCAATCTCCACACTCTTGCTCTCAAAGAAGCTCTTTGCAGCACCACAAGTGGGACACCTCCAGCCCTCAGGCAGCTTGTCATATTGGAAACCAGGTGGTATAGGATATGAAGGATCACCAACTGCTTCATCATATTTATAACCACAGGACCTACACTCATATATCCCTGTGTTCAACACTGCAAACTTCTCCTCCAACCTGCGCTTGTCAAACTTGTCTTCCTCTTCTTTTGGAGAGGGGGGTGGTGGGACTGGAGGGGTGGTGTTGGGCTCAGAGGTGGGCTTGTCTTCTTTGGAGACATCAATGGAGAGAGATATGAAGTGGGGTTGCTGTTTTTTGGTAGGCGTAGAGAAGTAAGGGTGTTTGAAGTGGGGTGGTTTTGGAGGAGGAGCAGATTGGGAGGAGAGGTGGTGGAAAGAGAAGGTTGGTCTGGTTGTTGCAGATGCCATGAATGAATGAATGGAAAGTGAAGTTTGTAGTGGAAGTGAATGGAGAATGAGGACTTTTTGTGGTGGTGTTAATGATGGTGGGTGGAGGAGAAATGAAGAGGATCAATGGAAGACCGAGTGAGTATATGCTGTTTCTTTGAGAGGGAGTTGGATAAGGTGGGGAAGAATCAAAGATTATAAATAATTACACTTATGGGCTTGGGCCTGGCCAATAACTACTGCTTGTGAGTTCTGATTTTGACTTATTGTCAATGAATCAACTCAATATTTAGTTGATATTTTTTTACGTTGTTATTGAAAATACATGCTTATTAAACATAGTTTTTAGATTTTGGAGAGATTTGAAGCACTAAAAAGATTTTGATACATCTTGGAAAACAACCCTTCCATTGTCACTGGAATTCCACGTAAACCCTCATATCAAAAGGATATCAAAAGATAATAATGTGAACAAGTAGAGAGTTTTCATCTACTTTTCAAAATTATAAGATTGTTTGTTTGTAGGGTACCTTCCTCTAATTTATTCATTTTTATTTTTTTGAGTTATTGGAATTAAACCAGAAGACAATTAGAACACTGATAGCACAATCCAAATAAGTGAGTCTCATATGATTGGAAGTCATCTACATCTGGGTGAAAGACAACTTATATACATGAGAGAAAATCTCATTATTTTACTTGAAGGTGGGGTGCGCAATCTAAAGCCCATGACTTGTCATGGAGGGGAGGGGAGGATGCAATAGTGAGGGGGAGGGGAAGGGGTCGCCGTCGTTTACCACTCAACTGCCCCCCTGTGCTCTACTTTCCTCCAATTTTGAAGCTAGAAGATCTTTTTTAAAAAAAAAATTGATAAAATTCAAAAGTTCAATTTATCGGATTTCTTTTGTAGTTTATATATTTTCAAGTTGTAAATCAAACCAACATAATTGGATCGCAAGTCTGAAATCTTCAAAGATTATCATTACTCTAAACGCCCAATATCTATTAGTACAAATGTTATTATTGGCACCCAAAGAAAGAACATGAAACGGCAAATCTTTTAGTTGAGTCAATTCCTTTTGTAATGTTATTGCCCTTCTCCAGCTACCACGATCAGCCACTCATCAGCCTTATCATCTGATATATATATATATATATATAGACAATTTTAGGACACCGGACCAAACCTGTTATACTGTTGATCTGAATCAATCAAACCAATCACCAAAATCACCAACAACACAACAATGCACAGGACCAAAATAGCACAAAACAGGCACAAACTATTGCCAGCACCCGTTGGCAGGAGTTGGAAATTTCAAAATTATTTGACATCAGTGAATGCAGGCACCTACTTCGGTTGCCCTTTCATTTCCAGGATTGGCAAAAGTACCGATTCACCTATCAGTTCATTAGAAACAGTTTGATCTGCTGTTAACTCGTTGAATCGTAGCTGGCATCATACATACAATGCAATGACTATGGATCAGTAATAAGCTGACATGGTCTTGACACTACTGTAAATTATATATCAGGACAGACCACATTGAAAAGTTCAAACAAGATAGTTCTTCAGATGTCTAGGCAACCAGGTATATACACAGGATTCAGGAAAACAAAACGTCGAAGTGATGAAACAAACAGTTCAGAGATGAATGACCAACATACCCGAAACTAAATTTAAATAGCTTTTTCAGTATAAGCTTAAGAAAAATACCTATTACAAAGTCGAAGGCGAGAACTGTGAGATCATGGGTTTGATTTTATTTGGATATACAAGTAATATTCACCACACAACTCACGTCAAAGAAAAAACACACATACAAATTACGAGAGCACAAAGTTCGGTGGAACTACCAACTCGAAGAAATTAAAACCATGGCACTTCATTAAAAGCTGTTTAATAATGATACTGCTGCTTGGTGGAGGATCCACTAGTTTGGTTCTAGAGTTAAAAGCATTGTAATACCAGGCAGCAACCCTCAACTTAAAATATATTAAAAACACTACAACAGAGTCTAGTAGCGATATATTGCCATGCCATTGCGCCTCTTAGTTCAAACTCCAGTAGCTAGTTTTACATGTATAATTTGGTCAACTACTTATTCAATATCACGACTAAACTTTTGCAAGAAGTCAGTTGAACTAGTCATTTATAAAGTTTTCATTCGTTCTTTCAAGATATTATCAAATGCATCTCTTCATCGACATTAGTATTCACATCACAATCTGCATACTGTAACGGTACTCAAAGAAACAATATGTTCTAGCTAACCCAAATCCACAACACAAGAAATGGGGCCGGCCTCATTTGAGACAAATATGTAGCACAAGCATAATAAGTTGCATTCGGGGCTTAGGAAGTTAACAGCAGTCTGTTTTTGTATTATCACATTATACGCTAACGATTTGAATTGTGATTGACAACCTCAATTTCGCCTCACCACCACGAATACCCCCAAAAAAAGGGGCATAATTAGATACAATTCAATTAACAGTAATAATTTTCGATAACAATAATTTCAAAGTAGAAGTCTCTTAAACCCAATAATGTAAAAGTTACACAGCGAAAGAGATATATGTATCAGTAAAACAGCTATATCTTTATCCACCATGCTAGTCATTCCAATCTATGTATAAATAAACCATTATTTACACCTATCAAAGGAACATGAAAAGTAACAAAATGTCACAATTAGGAATCATTATTCAACATCTGTTCTATGAAATTAAAGGGTAAAAAAGAAAAGAGCAAAGTAAAAATAACTTAAGTCGCAGCTAGTTGAGTTCCTACGCTATTCACCAACCCAACCATCCATTCATCCAACTATTGATCGACAAACCTTTTACCAAACGAAACCAAAATCCACAAACCACTTCCTCCACAACTCCCACCCTCCAACCTCCCCCCAATCATCAATCACCCACCCATGGACCGCAACTCCTCCAGCGCAACCTTAATCTGATCCTGTACCAACTCCAATCTCTTCGAATACACCTCCAACTCCAAAATCTGCTGCTTCCTCCACTTCTCATCCACCACTTCCCCTCCTCCAAAACCACCCAATCCCAACCCCAACCCCAACCCCCCCAACGGCATCACCGCATTCATCGCCAACCCACCAATCCCTCTCCCACCACCCACAACATTCCCCAACAACTCCTTAACCACCGGCGACAAACAACTCCTCACCGTCTCCTCCACTACCCCAACAATCCCATTATTCCCAACATTATTAGCATTCAAACTAACATTATTATTCTCGCTATTATTCATCAAAACCACATTCTCACTACCTCCGACCACAGCCTTGGACGACCTCGACCGCTTCCTAGAAGGCCGCGGAGGAGTCGGAGTAATCACCACCTTCTCCTCATAATTATTAACATTTTGATGATGATAACTATGATTATTTATCTTCGCTTCGTTACTAAAACTAACATGATGATGATGAGGATTGAAATTGTTGTGATTCGCGTCTTCGTCATCTAATACACTAACATTATTGTTATGCAGAGTATTATTGTTGTTGTTGTTGTTGTTAGTGGTGTTGTTGCACCAGATCTTGCTTGAGATTTCGAAGGTGGCCTGATCGTGAGCGGTTTTGAAGGAGAAGTCCTTACCTGAGCTGATCTTGTTGAGGACGTTACGGTACTTCTTCTTCAGGCGCCGGAGCTTCTCCACCAGCTGGTTCTTGTTGAAGTCCAGCTGGAGCTTCGACTTTATCTGGTCGTAGAACAGAGCCGTGTCGTGGTGGTGCGCGTTGCCTCTCTGAGACGTGTAATCCAGGAAGCCTTGTAGGAGCTCGATCTCGTCCTCGTCCGTCCACAGCCGCTGGAAGAGCCGTCGAGATTCGTCCAGCGGCGGCGGCGGAGGTGGAGGCGGTTTCTTCTCTTCTTCCTGCAGCCGGTTTCGCTTCGGATCCGGCTCTTCTAAGGAAGGAGGGACAGCGACGGTGACGGCGGAGACGGAGGCAGAGGCGAGCGAGGCGGAGGAGGAGGATGGGAAGGCGACGGTTATGGCGGAGGCGGAATTGAGGTCGTCTTCATTTTCCTCCTCGTCGACGTCGTCGTTTTCTTCTAAGTCGTCGGAGGAGGAGGACTCATCGTCTTCCTCTTCGAGGTCTTGGTCTTGGTCTTCTTCGGCGAAAACGGTGTCGTCTTGCTGCGATGCCATCACAGAGGGAGAGGAAAGAAATCTAGAGAGAGAAAGAGAGAGAGAGGAGAGAGAGTTAACCAGAGTGGGTGGATAGAGGTTTACACGAGGCGCGTTGGTTTTGGTTTTGGTGAGGAGTGGGTTATGGTTCACGAGGATTCGTTCTCCTTCGACTTGTTGCGTGTTGGACTTGGACAGTTGGACTCGGTCCTGCCTTATATCAGCCTGTTTGGACGCAGGGTTAGGTTCATCCATACACCTGTGCGTATGAATATGGCAATTCTGACCAATGGAGATCGACACAGAGTTCATTCCTATTCTCTTCCCTTATCCTCACTCAAGTCATCGGTTGAAGGAAACAGGGATGAAAGTATTTAGGCTACATATGGTACGCGAGAATGAAATTGATTTGATTTGATTATATTGAAATAGATTGGATTGAATTGAATTAGATTATTACTTTATCATATTTGGTAGAATACAAGATTAGATAAAAATTATATCATATTATGTTAGGTGTAGATTATGATTGGATTGGAATAAAATTAATTTAAATTATTTATTATATATTTAAATTAAATTTATAAAAAATATTAAATTAAAAAAACAAACCCATAATTCATCATCAATCCACCGTCTTCCACATACCCACAATTCATGAATATTATCAACAACCCTCATCAACATTATCATCTTCCACAATAAAAACATTATCAATGTCAACAATAACAATATCCATCAACAATATGAACTTAAAAAAAAAAAACCATGACAAAGAGACATAAACCCATAACTAGATGGTCATGGGTTTAATGAAACCCATAACAAACTCATAAAAAAATGAAGATGAGATGAAAAAAGAAATGAAGATGATTCATATCGTCATTGTTGATTCATCTAGACGGAGAAGTAAATAAGTGAGACCAAGAGTGGTTTGTAGTAGTGACGGGAGAGTGTGGTGGAGACGAGAGAGAGAGATGAAGTTATGTGGAGAAAGAGAGTAGTTGGTGGTTGTTTGAGGAGAGAGGAAGAATTTTTTTTTTTTAATAACAATAATAAAAAAAAAAATGATTCATATGTTGATATGAAATAAAAACCCAAGGTTGAGCTTAAGTTTTTATTCTCCAAGTTGATTGGAAATAGAGGTGGGTTTGAAAATGAAAAAATTCATTCTCTTCCCTCACCCAAACGTGAGATGTGAGAGGATAGAAAAAAAACAAATTTCAATCTCGGCTCAATTCTCACGTACTAAATATTGTCTTAAGGATAGATTCCCAATATCTTTTCCCTCATCTCCATTTTATTTTCTTTGATTTGAAACCTTTAAAAAAATATACAATTAAAAACATAATTTAAAAAAAAAATAATGAAATTTTCAATATACTAAATGTATAATTCTTCAACCTAGGAAATCTATAGTATTGTAAAACAGTTACAATCCTCATATATAAATCATAATGTATGACAAAAATTTGAATAATATAAAATTATTATATGTGATAAAGTCATAAATGGGAAAATGAGGAAATTTATAAAAATAAATTTAATCATTAAGTTAAAACATAATTTTTATTTTTATTTTATAAATGGGAGATTAGAGAAGGCCTCATTTGGATTTGGGAATGATTCCATCCCCAATCCCTAAAACTGCTCAAAATATCCCCTAAATCTAGATGGAGATTTGGGGTGTTATTGACAACTCTAAAGACGTATGTTAAAATATGTAAAAATATGAAGGTTTAAATTACGTAAATTATCAATTAAAATATCTAAAATATTGTCACTATTTCCATAATATCACAAATATTTTAAGATACTTTTATATGAATAATAATAGATTATTCAAATATTCAAATGTTATATAGCACGTGAGTTGTTAATATTCATGTTATATAAATTATAAAATGATAAGATATCCACAATATATAAATGATACAATGATGTCATATTAACAATTCATATACAACATCTTTCAATGAATTTAGACAATTTTTTAGCAACTTAACAGTGGTCTTTTGATATTGGTTAGCACAAAATATGAAAATTATTGGATATACATCATGAATAATATCAATATTTACTTCTTTCAATCTTATTCATCCTAGAACATAAAGAACATCAGATATATACCATTAACAATATCAATATTTACTCTCTTGGATATTTCTCCTAAACTTGAAATAGAAGTAAGAAAATTTATATGGCTTTCACTATTTCAGTGAAAATATTGCCCAAAATATTTTTTTAAAAAATGCTGGTAGTATTAAATTGTTGGAGTTAAATATTTAAAAATAATTTTAATAACAACCCACATAATATATGTAAAAATCCAGTACATATAGATGCAACATCCTTAAAAAAAAAAAAAAAAAAATCCTTGTTTACTTCATGAGTTCTCCAGCTATGTATGATATGTATAGTTAATATAACTGTTATTCATAGTTAGATTATTTACATACAAAATACAAAAAAATATATAATTTAAAAATTTAAGAAAGATTAGAAGTTCAAAAAATAATAAGTTCTTATGTTTTGATTTACAATGAATAAGTCTCTTTGTTCACGTAGATGTCCACCAAAAACATTTATAATTACCATTTAGTCAAATTATATGGATAAATTACATGTAAATCTCTAAAAGTGATGATTAAATTTCTCACTTAGGATGGATCTTTCCCGTGATTTTTAGAAAATAGAGTATAAATAAACGTAGGATTTCAAATCATATCGTAAAAATCTATAAATATGGTTTTGATAATTGTAATAATGTAATATGAACTTATACTGAAATATATATATAGTCTTTTTGTAACAATCATGCACCAATAAATTTGTTTATTACAGTGGAGTCCTTGCTTCGTTAGAGGGGAATGACATGGATGGTACGCATATCAAGGATGATTGGGTGGGATTTTAGTTTTCCATGTACAAGGCATGTGTGTGTTTTTTAATTGTTATTGTTGCAATTGATCGATAAAACCGCCCCCATTTGTGGGACGGTCGTACCGGTAATTGACAGCAACTGTAAGTCAAAGCCAACTATAATGATTAAATGCTTTTGATTTGTGATAGTGGTAATAAAAGTGGGAAAAAAAATTGTCCAACCCAATCATCTGTCCAACTACACGTTATAATTATTTTACACTACTAGCTCATTCTCGATTCCTTAACCACTGTGATTGGATGTGAAGAAACACATAGAACACATTATATAATTCAATAGATTCATTTAATTAAAAATAGTTGACAACTATGTCTACCATTATTGTAGTCTACAATTCACTATAATTTTATGATATCGACTTTATATTCAAAAGATAAAGTTGATAATGAATTTTATATTTAAAAAGGAATAAATTACTCACATATTTTACATTGGATAGAATATATCCTGAAAAAGTGCATTGAAAAAATGTGTTATACATCTAAAAAGGTTATGAAATTTCTTTAGAGGAACTCTTAGTACAACATCCTTCTCTTTTACGGGAGAAAAGTACCAACATTTATTTATTTTTATAATAAGTTTAATTGTTTAAGAATTTAAAAAATATAAAAAAAGTATAATAATTTTTAAAACTTAATTTAAAAATACGAATAATTTCATTATTTTATAAAAACTAATTTCTGAAGTTTTTATTTAATTCATAAGATAAATTAATTCAACTTTGTCAAATCTATTTTTTTTCTAATCCTATGACAGATAAATACAAGGTAATATTATATTCAATTCAATCCTATTAAATTATTTTAATTTGATGTAGTACGACATACCATAGGCAACATAAATGTTCAAAATCGTATAATAGAATCCCAATAGAACATGCAACCCAAGTGTTCAAAACATTGTAATAAGACCCGACAGGACAAAACGCATCCCAATTGTCCAAGGAAGTATAATAGCGGCTCACTAGGTATGCAAAATTAGATTACACTATTTTTATAATATTTGATTCTTTTGGGTTGAATTGAATATGGATTATGATTTGATAAGAATGAATTAATACTATTAGGACATGTTTGATTGTGTGATTAAATATCAAAGAGTTAACATTTTTGTCATTACTCATTATTTTTAAAATTTATATTCAAAGAGGTTTTTTCTTTAAAAAAAAAAGAACAAAATTCATCTTCATTAAGTTCTTCGCTGTTAGAATGCCTCTCTTCTCCATTCGACTTGTTCTCTAGCAAATTTTCTCCCTAATTCGGGCAGCATTTATGATTTATCTACTTAGTCTTTCTTATCCTTCTCTACTTTCTCTTTCTTCCTTTTCACTTTCCTCTTCTTCTTTTTGTATTATTCAATGACCTCATACGGAATAGAGGAAGAATTAGATGGTGGAAGTGATTAGAGAAGACCATCAACGGTTAAAGAGAAAGAAAAGTTAGCATTAATTTCAAATATATATATATATCTTTTGGGACTCAAATGTAAAAAAATTAAAATGAAACTCAAATAGTAACTCCTTACCTTCTTGCGTTACTTAGTGACATTTCCATTTTAGAATCATTTAAAATATAAAATTATTTTAATTACTATTTATTAAATCAAAAAGCTAATTAGTCTACAATTTTTAAAAGCCAGTGTGTTAGTGTTTAACTATTATAAATGTTTTACGATCAATTTACGCCTTGATTATTATTATTATTATAAAGGTAGGTCAACCATTCCTCAACTAATGAAAAGGATATATAACTGCAACATTTTGGAACGTCAGATAATATTTACGTAATATCATATCTTAATTTCAGATAACCATATAATCACGTCAAACATTAAGAGCATTCCTACAAATTTCCCAATTTTTCAAACAAAATGTGTGTACGTTCAATTATGTTCCACCGACATTCTACAATTTACCCAATTTTTACTTATAACAATGTATGTCTATATGTCATATGTTCTACCAACGATATCACATACAATCGAGAACCAATGTCCCATAAAACCAAGGTTTTCTCAGCAAAATCCGTTCGCAAAGATTTTTGAAAGGTAATAGTTGAAAATCAACCCTGGAAGGTGTATAAAATTATTTCCTATGTAACTTGTTAAAATTTTCTCCATTTGTAATCTAAATTTACATTTCAAAGAAATAAACAGCTAAACTTCTAATTTCAAATTATTTATTTATTTTTTTTTTGTAACTACCCATTTGGGTGCACTACTAACATTTTATTTTTCTATTTTTTTATACTTTTATTTCATTCACAAACAAAAAAGGTTAGGCTTATTCTTTCCTAACAGAGGGTCTCAATTTCTTTTGTAATCTTCCAATAATCACTAAAACCAACTGCACTGAACTAAAAAACTGAGATAATGAACATAAGAGTGATTACATCTCCCCACATTTGTGACTAATCTGTTGACTGCTACCCATATTAATATAAATTGTACAACTAAAATAAATACAGCAACTTACCTATGACCCCCCACCCCAACCCACATCTTTTTTACAATCATCTACTTTTTTAACAAACATAAAAGATTTACCTCCAAGGAGAAGCCGAAGAGTGCATTGTCGCCTAAATACACAAGCTCACCTTCCAACCTTGAAAGTTAATCTTCAAATCAAATGCAGTTCCCACAATGTCGGCACTCTTTTTTCCTCCTTTTTGGGCAGATGGATAAAACATGGATCATTAATTAGTACCTCTGGCTGCCTATTTGAGGCACCCAAACAAGCAGGATCCCAATGATATAGATTACATCGAGACCTACACGAGGGCCACCTCAATAAGAAAACAAGGTTGGTTCAACCCCATCTCCAAAAGTCACCGATGGTTCAAGGAATCTGCCGATCCCTGGGGCAACTGCGTCGTCTTAACTTGATATACCTTCTTCACTTGCTGTTTATGGTATGCTCCAAAAGGTGCACTTTCCTGTCTAATATAATTTCCAGCATCTCCACCCGATGTTTTATTGATCCAATTGGTGGGTGGAGTGGGAATCGAACCAATGTTTTGTGTAAACTGTTGGATTGAGTTACCTGAATATCCTGTATTTGGCGTCCTGGCAAATATCATTGCAGGGGGCCTGCTTCTTACACCCTCTTCTATTGTCAGAGAGGACATTCCAGTCCTCAAGTCATGGAACTGATCTTGGTGTTGATATCTTTCCTGTGTCTTGACGTTGTTTCTGTTGCCTTGCACACCATTTGATGGGTGCGGGAATCTAGGGTTGCCCATTACACCTTGTGAATTGTTGTAATTTCCATAATAATATCTCGGGTCATCACCATAGGCCCTACCATTACCATAGAATCCAGCTGGTCTTGGCCTGGAGACAGGATAGTTACCTGAGTTATTGCGATATGGTGGTTGCTCCCATGATCCAGAAGAACCATTAGGCTTATAATTCAGTGTGTTCTTCACAAGACGATGAGCTGCTTCTCCCAATAATGGGCCAGCTATTGCTCCAGGTACATGTGGCCTGCAAAGGACCAACCTTTAAATTTTACAACCAAAATAATCAACAGAGAGAACGTGTCACGTTTCACTGTTTATGCCGTCTTTCTATTTGAATGCATTTTCCATGCTATAATTGTTATTAGAAAGATGAGGCAAAATCTATTGCTAACTTGATAACTGTGAGACCGTAGAGGCATGTGATCATTTATATAGTACATGTCTTACCTCTCTCTTCCTTGATAGCGCCGATTGTTGTCTTCATGCCATAGCGTAGGAAATGGTTTGATGTCTATAGGTCTTATGATCTGCAATAGTAACAACAAATCAATAGTGTACCAGACCATTCACCTAAAAACAGATTGCCTGATGTATGTCAGTATGACACGTAATTTATCAACTAAAAATGAAGTTCTATGAGTCAAAAAATAAACACAAAACCATGATCATCCCAACCAGTAAGCGTGACACGACACTTTGATGCATCTCAACTTTCTCCTTATGAATGAAGTAGACTCCACCCAATATCTTAAACATGGAAATTTGCATAAGCAAATACTCAAATCTCAATTCAGGAACTCATACATCATGTTCTTCAGGTCCAAGGAACGAGACATAACAATTTGAAAACCTTCATGATCTTGGTTAAAAAAACCAGTTCTTTATACACGAAGAATCATAATTGAAGTGGACCTAACTTATCCATGTTTCACACACTCTTTAATTAATAGATTACAGTGTGTCCACATGATAGTTGAACAGAACCTTCATATTACCTTGGCCTTTATGCTCATTACTCATTAGTAGTAAAGAATGACAATTCATAAATATCTAGAGCTCACATACCTTATCCGGCATTATTACACCCTCAGGAAGTTCTGGGACATGTCTATGATTTGGTGGATTAAGATATGTAGCATTTCTGCAAAGCAAAATGGCATCATAAACAATCATCCTTAATTTCTTATCCATACGACAGTAGTAAAATGGAACTTACAAAACTTGGTTATACTCTATGTTAGGCAATCCCTGGACAGGTGAAGGGATAAAGCTTGTGCAAACATTCCTCTCTAAGAACCATATGAATCCATTCATTCCACCACTGTAAATGCCAAAAAATTAGCAAAAGCAAAAATAGTAAACTATCATACATTCCCAATTATTGAATAATTTGAAATTACTGGACTAAATTGTTAATATTGGAGATAAACCAACCTGGCATTTATGTCGATTGGCCCAAGAAATCTTTCAAGAGGACGGAGCTGAGAGTACTGTTGGTAGTACAACATAAGTTGTCGAGACAGAGGATGCACAGGATGCACATATAGTAAATCCAGCATCACACTATTCCGAGCTTTTTCTTCTACCTGAAAATAATAACCGAGCATTAAGAAAGCATTTCAAAAATAAGACAAGAAAAAAAATAATCTGTCTGCTATGATAAAAAATATGGCAGTTGAGATATGGTTTTGCATCAATGAAAGTTGCGCACAGTGTCGAGCATAAAAATCCAGACCGTTAAAGTGTTTTCAAGCTTCTTTGTTTGGGCAAGCAACAACTTTTCATCAATAAACGGTAATTTTGCAACACCCTGTCTTCCGACAAAAAAATCAAGATAACTTCCATTAGTTTCTTAAAAGATATTCCCAAAGTAGCATAGTTTTAAATTTGCTTAACAGACATGACTGACCTGCCATGCAAATCGTTTACCATTCATGTCAATCTCAAAAGCTGGCGACAAGAAAATATCCAATTAAGCTTGCAAAGAGAAAGTATTTTGACAAAGTAAATTGAGTGGTGAAAGCTACTGTATTGTACCAGAAGGATAGAATTTATGGAGAGGTGATGACGGATCAGTCATCAAGTTTCTGTACTTCTCCGGCAAAGCACTAGAACTGTAACAACATTTCCCCGTCACCGGAGACAAAATTAACATAAGGCAAACACTTCCCATATTTTGTTACTTTAAATTAAATAAATAAAAAATTAAAAAAAATAACACACACACACACACACCTTGCAGCCGGTAAGGTTCCCATGAGCTGATCAAAGGGTTTAAACGGCTCTCCCAAGAAAAAAGTTATTTCAAAGTCACATAGATCTTTAAGATCTGAAGCAAATGGAGCATAATGGTAAGGATAGAACCTGAAAAATAAAACAGTAGAGAACGACAGCTTTTAACTTACCCATAACAAAGAACAATACATCATTTTAGTATTACACATTGGACGAAAATTCTAAATGCAGCATGCGATTGATATATCATCTGGGATTTAAATCATTACCGAGTCACTGCATACAAGTGGGAGTACACAAACGGGGTCTAAAGTCAAACCGAACTGAGGCGAAAATGGGTGTTCAGTTCGGTAATTAGTTTGTATTTGGTTTGAACCGGTTCAAATTTAAAAAAGCAAATAGTATTTCGTTTATTTGTGGCTTTTGGATATCCAAAACCAAAACTGAAAACCAAAAGATGTTTAGTTTAACTTGGGTTTCTATCTTACACTAACCAAATCAGTTCAAAATTTTGAAAATCATATAGTGTTCGGTTCAATGCGGATTTGCCGAAAACCAAACCGTGCCCACCCCCTAGGCCACAATCTCAGAGGTCAGAGCCAAAACCACATTAAAAACAAGACCTGTCTGTCCACATTTCTCTATAGTATTTATGTCTCTGGGTAGATATCCACAGCATGGATATCTAGTGCATAATCTTCTTTTTCTTACAATTGATTCTTATCAAGCACTCAAAATATTAATTATCAATCTTTTATTAACTATACAAGTATGCTCGTATACGAGAAATTTAACCAAGTGTACTTCAAACTTCAAAGAGAATCCTAACAGGTATAATGGTCAAAATCAAACTAACCATTGCCAAGAGCAGACACCTTGGTAGTAATAACGGCAGACCCAACATAAGCCTTCCACATACTTCCAAACCTGCAAACACACAACTTACATTTGTTACTTTTCTCTTAATATGATACTTAATTCATCAAATACCTATGATACAGAGAAAATGAACTACAAGCAACATAAACATTACAACAGGTAACATACCAACATTAAGCATCAAGAAACCATTTTCTAGTGTACACACACATGCATGTAATGTACATATACATAAAAATGTAAGTGTACACACACACACACACACACACACAAGGCAGGATTAACATCCCCATTTTTTACATGATAACCGACACACTTTTATCTCCATTTGATCCTAATTGTATAGATGGTTAAAATTTAATGGTTACTAATTTATCTTTCCTCCATCTTCCATTAATATTTGTATTTCCTCTCTCCAATTTATTCTCCCCTCATAAACTTTAATATTGCATTCCATCTCCATTTTTTAATTTTGCTTTCCTCTCCACTTTTCTTATTGCATTTTTTTCCCTTTAATCACTATATGAGAAACTCTTTCCTCTCTTATATATTTTTTCTTCTTCCTCGATGCACATTTTTCATTTCATTTTGCTTTCCTATTTTCATTTTACAAGATACATGACAAAGAAAATTCCAAAATACAGTAACTTTAATTAATAAATAAAATAGAAGAAAAAATGGAATAAAAAATTAAATTCTTGGAGAAAGTATATAAATATAATGGAAGAAAGAGGAAAGTGAAATATGAATCATTCAAACAACTAGGATCCAATGGATAAAAAGGTGTTTTCAAATCTTCTATGTAAAAATAAATGGATCCTACCCCAAACCCACATATATATATACACACACACATACAATCAAAAGAGTCGAAACCAATAAGAACTTACAGCATCGTTTTTAACTTTATCAATCTCCTCTGAATTTGATACTTCAAACTTCTCAGCATAATACCTTTCTTTGTATCCAGGTTCGCCTAATTTAACCTAAAAAAATTGCAATGTATAACCATCTTGAGAGATAAAATTTAAATCTTCAGTAAAAAACTGGACTCTACAATTGACATTAGTCACCCACCCAATTCACAAGCCCAGTAGTTAAAAAAATAATCATAATAATTACAGTACTCATAAAACAATTCCACCAAAAACGGGTTAACAATATACAAATAGTTTTGTCCTTCATATTCCATCAGAAGAAGACCCTTTATCACCAAAGGCTTCCAAGTTCATTACATACTCTTCTTAGATCCAGAGAACTTTCAAGTTATCAGTTAAACATAATATTTAAATAATGTCGAACAATATCTACTTTAACAAATGAGGAATAGTATTATAGCATCTGTATCCCGATTTAAAGGATCTTCCTTTTTAGAATAAATATATGGCTGATAAATTCTCATAGCTTTAGAAGGTGTATAAACAATAAAGGAGTAATTATTAAGAGATTACTAATGGCAATTTATTCACATTAAGCCTATTCAATCTATTCAAAGTCTACTGTACATTGTTTGAT
Organism: Dimocarpus longan; assembly: GCA_022984855.1. NCBI lineage: Eukaryota > Viridiplantae > Streptophyta > Magnoliopsida > Sapindales > Sapindaceae > Dimocarpus > Dimocarpus longan. The sequence goes on along the minus strand of CM041016.1, from coordinate 6,098,023 downwards.
GTAAAAATTATAATGAACAAGTAATCATAACAAGACCTTGTCTACAACTCGGGCCTGCGGCTCTGGCAATGGCTCTTCAGAGAATTCACTTTTTGCTTTAAGTCTCATCTCTTCATTATACTCTGTAATCTGATAGACCATTGGCATAAACATCAGAAAAATTCTGAAGAATAAGAGTATTAATTGAAAAGAGAAAAAGCTGAAAAATGAAAACATAGTGCTAGATGAGTATCCCCATAAGTAGTACATAAACAGATGGCAATAGCTACCCCATCCCCCAACTCTAAGGAAGAAAGACAAAAATAAATAAATAGATAGTCCAACTTCGCATAAGTGATGTTACTTTCTCCACAGTGAAGATACCTGCTCTATCATCCACCAGACCAATGCACTATATGCTATGTGTCTAATTTATTCTCTATCTTCTAAAGCGTCTTAGATAACTGTCAGAAAGACAGTTCATGTATGTTATTCAAGCAAACACAAGAACCAAAGGGTGCCTCTGTGGACGATTCCCTACCTTGGCAAGTATTGTAGGTGTCACAGAGGTACAACACTAAGCATTCCCATCTAGCATCATAACACTATGGACACATTATTTATTAACTATTTAAAAGTTCATATACATATTACACATTTACACTCATTGATTATCAAGTTAAAAATTTCTCAATCTTGGCAACGATGACACTGAAGACACTAGCAAGACCTCAGTAGTCTTTCCTTGATTTCTGCACCCCTATGGTCCTTCGTACTCACAAACTTCTCAGTGAAGCCAGTTAACCACAAACACCTTATTTCAACTTCCAACTCTGTCAAGACTTATTTCCTTTGTCTCACATATTCAGTGAGACTCAAAGAATCAAATAAGAGATCTATGCAATCAAGGTGAGAATCATACCACTAGACCAAACACCAAAGAAAATATACCTCAGTTCTTTAATCCATTCTAAATTCCATGTTATCCAGTCTTTACCAACCGCACAAGGATTTTGTGACTATTTTCCGTATGGGTTCTCCAAACAGTCTTTTCATTATCTTGTATGCAACATATCATCTCCAACAAAATGCAAACACTAGTGGATGTGGGTTTACATAATTCTAGACCAATCACATCATCAAAACAGGTATTTCTCAAAATAATATGTTTAAACGGGTAAAGCAATTCAAGAATGCAAGAACTTCAAATCACACATCAAGACATCAGAACAAAATATACATAAAATAATGATAATAGAAAATATAGACACACACCAATATGCATACCTAAAATTGTCCAAAAGTCCATGACTTATAATCAAGTAATAACCATAGAGCTCTAACAATAAATCGAAAAAATACCTGCTGTATACGAGTCCTCTTCTGAAAAATTTGATCTTCGTAGACAGCAACAGATTGAATAAAATGCTCTACTCTATCTAACAAAACCTGAAGTTCAATTAAACTTATTCAGCATCTTTAAAGTGGCCATCCATCTTAGTAAAATAAAAGGATTAATAAAGAGATTCATCGGATAATATTGCAGATGGAGCAGCCCAATAACTTAAACAGCACGTAAAAGAAAATCAAAACAACCCACTTCTACAAAAACCGTATGTAGCAAAGAAAATGACAAATGCTTTGCAGGACCATGTAAATCAGAAAAATTACCTCACCAGCATCAGTAAGATAACCACCAATGGCAGAAAAGTCCCTTCTGTAGACATGCATCAATAGGTTTATAGCACCCTGCAGTTATAAGAATGTTCCTAAGCATTATAGTATAAACTACAAGATGACTGGGAAACAGGACACAAAAAATGCAGTGCAAGGTCATCAAACCAATAAAGAAGCAGAATAAATTTGCATTTTACAAGCAAAAGAACCACAAAATCAAACAAAGTAATACTCATTATTCTAATATTTAAGAACAAAATAATAAATTCAGCAGGTTGCTCAGGGCAATAACCATTACATTAGAGCAAACTGACTGTTACACACCTCCCTGATTTCCAACGTTGGCATGTGTGGGAGAAAGTCGTTGCCAACAAAGAAACACATAAACACAAAATCGTCCACTATTCGTTCAAAATTTATAGCAAATGGCGGATTAGGAATGTCCAAATCATGTTGCAAATATTCACGCAACACCCAGATGTTTAGAAACTGTTGAAAAACATGAGTCATTAAACAAAGCATATCAAAAGGGGAAAAACAAAGGGAAAAAATATTAATAACTGGAGTACAAAAATTCAGATGTCACTTATCTGACCTGATATTTCTTCTTGTGAATAGGAGTATCATCTACCACATTCCAATCTTCAGGATTATCATCTTGCTTGCCACGACAATCAGCTGCTAGATGACCAACTTGACCACAAACAAAACACTTCTCTTGTTGCCCAGGAAGTGTGATCACCTGTGCAATCAGCATAAAGGAGTTATAAGATCCAACACTAGTAACAAATAAGTTAGAATCATAGACGCTATTCACAAGACCTTGAACTAACCTCTCTTAATATTGAAAAGTGAACCTCATGTGTGGCTAAAGACAACATAATCAAATCTGCATCCTGATTTACATTAAACCAAAAAAGAGGGCTTATAAATAGAACCTGTATGTAATATATGTCACATGTGAATAAAAATGAAAACAAGAACACGAGAACACTGACCAGACCATACAGACAATGCCTCGTGTTGGGATCAAAGCCGGGAAGGTTACGCTGTAATCGAATGTATGACATGATTTTGTGCTCCCCTTCACCAGGGACATTCGCATCAGAAAGAATAACCTTCAAACAACCACCCAATGCAGCCTCATAAATAAACTTAAGAGAGAGAAAGTATCCTGAAAGCCAGAAGTATATGGTAAAAAGAGATAGAAGGGATTACTCCACAGGCAAGGAATCATCCGATCTTAAGGTACAAAGGAGACAAGGACTGTTTAGAAAAATGCCCATCACACCTTTGTAAACCGCCAGCCGGGATTGTTGTTCAACCTCGACTGTATGTAGTACTGAAGTGCCAATGAGAGCACTGCCATAAATTGAGTGCCGGGAGTAATAACATTTGAATCACATGTTTGCTGCTTTTTTTTAGGAGACAAGCATTGCCCCGCAGCCTCGAATTCTTCCCTCAACCTTTCTTCTTCAGCTTTCTGAGACATCATTTAAACCAAACACAATAAATACATATAGCTTTTATTTACTAAATCCCTTAGTATAAAGTGATGAGTATAAAGTGATAAACATCTTACAGCCTCGGCTGCATCTTTGGCAGCTCTGAACCGCCGAGTACGTTGCTGATTCATTTTAGCTCTTGGTGCGACTCCATCTAGAGGAACATATACCAATCACATCCAATCCCATTGCACCAGAAACACAAAATAAAACCATACACTCTGAATATAACACCTACCAATTGCCATGTAAAGAAGCTTTCTTGGCCGAACCAATGAAAATAGATGGTCAATGTAATCAAAGATACATTTAAACACATCATCATATGTAGCAGGTCCAGGCTGCAGAACATAAAATTATCATCAAGGTACAAATCACCAGCACACCATCAAAATCAGGACACACCCCCAAGAGAAAATCTTCAAAACACCCACACCAATGCATGCACCTACCCACCCACAAAATAAACATCATGCACTATAAAACACACATTTGATTGGTTATTATATCCTTCCACTAAAAACTTCCACCAATTAAACCCCCTAAACCACCATATCTAAAACCGACCTAATATAAATCCGACAAATATTTTTGAATTTCACTTCCAATATTCACCCGTGTCATTCTTCCACAACACATACTATCGCAAATCAAAACATTATAAAAAATAAATACGAATTGTTTATCACACACTTTCTATTCCTTAACATCTTAACCCAACATAAATTAAATCCAAGAAATATTAAACACATACACGTGGCCTTAAAAACAACTGAAAAAGCAAACAAAAAAACTATAATCATTCTTTCAAGACACAGCAAAATCACACACCAATATATTAAAAGAACAAGTATAAACAGTTGATAACAATTTCCAACTCGTTAACATGTCCCCTGACACGACGCACGGACAAATACACTATTAAACTAGGGTTTAGCTAGCATACAATGTCAATAACAATACAGAAGTCGTCATAACAAAAACCATTATAGCCATTTCTAATTTTCTTAATTTTTTATTTTAAAAACTCCCATTTATTCGAACCGTTGGATTGAAATCTAATCTAATCGAATGGTTCATGTATTATTACATTCGCATCATCCATTAAACTCGCAATTTTCACTTAATAGCATTGAAACAGTTCATTATATTGAAATTTAAATCAGTGGCGCCAACTATATAACTTCCTTATAAAATTTAAAAAAAAAAAAAAAATTGAAAAAAATAATAAGGGAGGTGGCGGTGAGGATGATGTTACCTTGCCTTCTGGATGGAAACAAGGATGAATAATCCCGTTAATGTCCAGATAAAGATTATCGAATTCGATGCCGTTAGGGTTAGGTTTGGAGACGTCGACGGAGTGAGCGGCGCCGTTAGCGTCGACTCTCGGCTCCTCCTCCAGGACGTCAACAATTGAGAGCGGATACCGATCCGCCAACCACTTGTAGAACGCCGGGACTCCCATGTCGGTCGAGTGGTTCGAGAGATTTCGATTTTTTTGTTTTTTAAAAAAAAAAGTTGTGATTTTGGAAAAAATAAAATTAAAGTAATAGAAAAAAGAAGGGAGCGGAGAGTTGGTTGGTTTTTTTGAAATTGACTGAGATCTGTGCGTAGAGGAGGCGGTGCGGTGCGGTGTCGTGGTTTGGTACGGAAACTACTTGGTGGAGATTGTGAGTTTACGGAAATGCCCTTGGATTCTTTATTTTGGTTTGTTTGATTGTTGGTTGGGGGTTGGGTTGGCCTGGATCTGGCGCCGTTGACTGAGTTTTATTTCGATTGGCCTGTGGATGTCAGGGTGTGTTTGGATGCTGCGATAGGAGTAGCTGGAGTAGCGAATGGGGATTGCGGTAGTTGTACTTTGCTTGTTTTAATGAAATTAAGAAAGGTATTTTAATTATTTCAAAATAAAAAAAAAAGGTATTTTGACTATTAAAAAAAAAAGAAAGGTATTTTGATATTTGTCAATAAAGAATAAAGAAAGGTTTCTTTTTTTTTTATATATATATAAATGAGTTTTTTTTTAATAATTATGATCAATTAAAAACACATTCGGAACAGTTATAAATATTGTGACACGGTCTAAAGACTAATTCTCATAAACGAAAAGGGCTAACCCACAAATGTTGTGACACGGTCTAAAGACTAATTCTCATAAACGAAAAGGGTTAACCCACAAAGAGTTGAGGAGGAGGGGGACAGTCAATAAAGAGTGAGAGATTCGTTTGAACCCATGATCTTAAGGCAACATAAGTGGGGGCGTGAATTACCACTTTACCAACCCCGTTTTGCGTAGATAAATGGGAGTATTTGAAATTGTTTGCTAAATTTGAATAAATTTTGAATGTTTATAGTGTAAATAGTGTAACCTTTTTAAATTAATAATGTTAGAATGATTTACCTACATTATTCAATCAATAACATTACCCATTAATTATAATTCTTGAATTGGTTGTAATAGTTATTATTGAAGTCAATCCAATAGCTACAATTGATAAGTAATGTTATCGATTGGATTCAAAATCGTGCAAAATTTATTAATTAAAAAGATTATTAATTAATCGATATTTTAAAATTTATTAATTTATAAAGTCTATTGATTGTTCAATGATCATACAATTAATCAATGCATGATTTATTGTATTCTCCTAATTTAATCAATTGAATATGTTTTAATCAACTAATGGTGTGTTAGATTAATGTAAAAATTAAATTCATTGTATCCACCAATTAAGTAATAGTTTTTTTTTTTTTGTAGGTAACTGTATTCATTTAATTAATTATATTTAATGTATTAGATTAAGGGTAAACTTTATCAAGTAAGCACAAATTGTTCTTATACTTTCTAACACATTGCTTAAACATCTTTACAGACTTCTCATAGGAAAATATTCAAATATCAATTATAATAGATAAAATGCATGAAAGAGCTATTTGAACACACCAAGAAGCAGCCCATGTGTGCTAAAAAATAATTGCAGTAATGAATTTTCGAATATTTCAACATGAAAATTAGTCCAAGTATAATATCACATACACTCAAGTAATCACCAAAGTCTTTATCGAAGACCACATGTACAGCAATTATAATCGTGACTCCCAAGTGATTTGGCGTGATGATCAAATGCACGTAGCCCGCTTTCACAAACAACAGTAGATTTCGTATATCCATGTCCACAGGAAGTAGACAATTTATACATGGATAACAGGATAAATTACTTATACTTATATTCAATCATATGATAGTTTTCAAATTTAGTGTGGATTTTTTTTCTCATATTTTGAAGGAGCAGAGTAAAATAAAGTCCTTATCTAAGGGTTTCTATAGTTATAATTGTACTTGTAATATTAAAAGAAAAATAGAAAATTATATTTGTGACTTTTAGCAAATTATAAACCAATGGATGGATAAGACCACTACTTTATATAAGAGTTTTCAAAAAAAAAAACCTATTATCTTATCTTTTTATCGCAATTATCAATTGATCTCATTGACGCAAGTTTAGACTTTGCACTGAGATAAATTATTCTTTGTGGAATATTAGTCTGTAGAAATCATATTTAATAGGTTTTAGTTGGGAATTTTGTACATTTTATTAATCTATATTTGTATTTTTGATATATTTTTTTTATAAGTTAATCCAATTTTAATGTTTCCTAGTTCCTACCAATCATGTTTATAGATAACTAGGATGGGGATTAAACATCTATTATATATTGAGATTATAAATTATTTATGTTGTTAAAAATGGAAATCAAATATCTATCGTCGAGATAAAAGGAAAGTGCACTAATTTAGTGATAGATGAATATCCATGTGCTTGAATTTATGGAATAATTATACCACGAGTTTTATTAGGATTTCATCTAAGAAATTAAAATTTACAAACTGGGTTTTGTTCCACTAGCTAAATTGAGTAATGAATTTAGTTAAAATTTTCAGATTGTTATAAATTTATAAGGTTGTTAGACAGTGAAAAGATTATTAATTTTAATATGTAAAATTCTTTTTTCTTATTAAATAAAAAAAAAATCCTTAAACTCTCCATGATGTTTACTGACCTGATGAAGGATCTACTTTCATTAAAAAGGAAAAAAAATTCTCGTTGGAAATATTGGTTTTAAACTTAGATCTTCAACTTATGCAGAGGTTTTTCAACAAACTTAGATGTCTAGATTTGTTCTTCTTCAAAAGAACCTCGGTGGCCTCGATTAGTATCAATGAATGCAGTTAAGATAAATGAATCCCTATCACTTTGGTTTGTCCATTCATCATTGAACGAATTTATCTAGGTTCGTTTATTGATTTGGGTTTCAAAATCTAGACCAGAACTGAGTTTCAAAACCTAAACTAGAATTAGGTTTCAAAACCCTTTGAAATTAGATTTCAAAGATAAACGATTTGGGTTTTATTCGTGGTTTTTCTTTCTTCATATTATGTTGGTTTTGAAGATATTTTGTGAGTGTTGTTTGTTTGATATAATTTTGAAGTTAAAGATAGTTTTGAAGACGAAATCAGATTGAGTTTAATTTGGTTTTAAGTTGACTCTTCAATTTCATCTGGTTTAAGATGAGTTTTTCTTTTTTTCCTCATTTTTCAAAATTTTAAGATTTTTTTTTCTTTTTTTTTTAAAAATATATATATATATATTGTGAAGATCTAGATCAGGTAGTAATAGATCGCGTCCGACGATAGACATCAAATCTAGTTTTCTACCACATATATATTTCTATATATATATATATTAATTTTGTTTGTTTATTTGTGGATAAGATCGTCATTTATCTTAAAGTTTTGATCAATTGTTAAAAGTAACAGAAGTCAATTGACGTGGGGGTTTGGTGTAATAAAAGAATATACGTGTTTCCTCTTATTTTTAGGCATACATCAAAGGATTTTGCATAATTCACTCATTATTATTATTATTAAAAAAGATGTATTATTTATTATTTCTTTAAGTCTATCGTTTTTAAAAAGAATAAGATAAAGTCTCACAGCAAAGAAATCAAATAAAATCCCATAAAGATATTATGGATCAGGGCCTTACCATTACAACTAATCATATTTTACGAATCTTATTTTATTTACAGTGTTAAGTATTTTATTAATTTAAAAATGAGCAATTCACATTAAGTTTGGCATTAACTATTACATATTATAACTCTTTTTTATGATTCATATCTTGGATAAACAATATTATAAATAAAAAATTCCATTTACTTTTTAAGAGTTTATAACATAAAAAACAATGATTGATCCATAAATGTTTATACATTATTAAAGTCGTTCAAAAATTAAAAATGAAGTAAGCACTTAAGTGTATATCATATTCAACATTCTCGATCACCACAATTTTATAATTACATGTATTTAAATCATATTCACTTTCGTTGGGACTTACACATTTTTTTTGTTAACAGGGTTTTATATAGAATGATTAAATGCTAATCCAATATTTATTCACGATCATGTAAATTTTATTATCAAAAGCCTTAATTATTCTTCCGGATAAAAAACACCAAGTTTTTTTTTTTAATAAATTTTTTCGTTCTTAATTTTTTATTTTTAATAATTAAAAAAATATTTTTTTAATTTAATTTTTAATTTTTAATTTTTCAAGTTGCTTGGCCACTCTATTTCGCTTTAAGGGTATTTTGGACCGTAAAAGTTATCATTTTTCATTTTTATTTTAATTTCATCTTACTTATTTTTTTCCTTCCTTCCTACACACATACATTAACTGGACATGCGTGTCAAAAGTCAAAATTATCCCCCCTCTTTAATGACTGACACTTCACTAATGTCAGAGACTGATTTGAAGTGTTAGGGCATTTCGAATGCAAAAATAGATTGGCTTTTAACAAAAATTATCATGTCATAAATGTCATAAAAATTTATTTCATACACGATATAAATATGTATCGACAGACGGTAAAGTTAAAAATGTGCTATCCAATGTTTCACAAACTTTCTTAGTCAATTTTTTTCAACTATAAAATTTTCTCTTTTGTTGGACAACTTTACCCCTTCTCTCATTATTTGCCTCATTCCTTTTTACATCTTATACTCCCCAAGAAACCACTATACTAATAATCAAATGCAAAATGTGACTCCTTCATTTGTTTAATTAAAAAAAAATAAAACAATGGAAAAATAAAAACATCAATGCCTATTGACTCTGGATTCTCTCCCTACCGCCATAAACTATGTTTTTCTTCCTCCGATGGACTTGAAAGACCTCTATGAAGATACAAAAATGAAAACTATTGACAATCTGAATCAACCAACACTCGAACGATTTGAGACACCCGTAGGTCATTGTCAGAGTCGTTTAACCGTTTGACCCCATAGGGGTCGCGTTCGGAGTCCACCTCTCAACCTTAAAGGTATTTTGGGCGTCCAACTCCTACCATAGAGCCAAGTTTTTAGTGTTTTGAACCGAAACCATATTCCAGCATGTACTGGAGCTTGGCTTCACGTGAGACTGAAAGCACGGTGGGAGGGAGACATGACCACAATGCTCGAGTTCAGTCTCAACCATGTCGCCAATAGAAATCCACCAGGAAGCACGACCGCGACGGTGCCATTTATGGCCAACAACGATTGTTGTTTTGGTGCCAATTACGACTGCTGCTTCTATTGGTATCTTCTAGCGCTTCTGGTGTAGTTTGAGGTCAATGATGGGTGTTGCTTTTGGTGCTGATGGCGGGTGTTGCTTTTGGTATTATGTTCTAGTACTTTTGGTGGTGTCTTGGGTCAATGAATTAAGATTGAGAGATTTTTTGAGAGAGAGATGAAAAGATGGATTGGGATTATGCATTTGATGGGTGTATTGGTTGGAATAAAAAAGCAATTTTGTTGAGTCGAACTATCCAACGGACCCTCTAAACTGAAATAGTGACGTTGACGCCTCTATTTATTTTTTTTTACCACCTTATCTTGACAGTCAATTAAGATTGTACTATTGTAGAAGTCTAATTTTACATAATATTTATTTATCCCATACAACATATTAATTTTCATAATTCATGAGAATATTAAAAATATTCTTAATTTATAAATAGAGACTACAAAAGTGATAAACGTGTTCGTGTTTAAAATTGAGAAGTTTCTAAAAAATATAGGATCAGAATGAAATTCTATCCCTATTTTTCAGAATATCCATTAGCATATTATATGCAACCAGGATCAATTAAAAAAATATAAATGGTACATTCTCGAAGAATACAATATGGTTTTCAAAAATAATGAAATGAAAGTTGGCTTTTCGATTGATTGAATAGTCAAATATACAAGTGCTAATTATAAAAATAATGTGCTAGCTTGGCTGTGAGGCATATCTGAACATAATTTCAATGTCTATCACGTGACATGCAAGTTGTGACTCGTCTATTCAATAAATTATGTTGAGAAATCAAGTCAACGCTAAAAACAGATCTATGTGGAAAAAATATTAGCTTAATTAAGTCCGTGGCATTGAAGTCGCCTGACGTTATCATGAAACACAAGGTTGAGAAAAATGAAAATGTTAAGCCAAAAAGTCAAGTGGAAAATTCAATAATTTATATTAGCTACTTTACATTGATAAAAAATATAATACAAAAGTAATATACAAGGATAATTTCATTCTTCTGAGTAATGAGTGAAATTAATTTCTTATGTTTATAAATGATCATATTTGAGAGTTTATCTATTTTTATATAGAATTTCTTTTTTTTTTTTAATATTAAAAATTATAATATTCATATATTCATCTAAAATTTAAACGGCCAATATCCTTTTATAAAAAAAAAAAATGTCAATATCCTCCCTTTTCGTTTTCATCATATGAGTTTGAGTTTCGATACACTCAAAATCTGAATATATGAGATTTTTTTTTTTTTAAACAGGTAAATTTCTTTTTATTATTATGAAAGTAATTTTCTCTTAATATTATAAAAATAAATTTTTAATGGCACTTGAAATGTTTAACTTTAGTTAAATCCCAATATTTTTCTAACTATAATTAAATAAGAATTTGAATTTTTAACGTTTACAAAAATGAAAAATGTTGTCATGCGCCGAGCACCTCAAAGTTATTGCGGTGTGTGACAAAATGTGAATTTTACAATGTTAAGGAGACAATTATGAAATTTTAAATGCATCAAAACATTAAGAAGTTTTAAAATGTAAATTTTTCAATAGCATTTTTAAGGAAGGATTTTATTTTATCATTATAATTTTGAAAAACTTATCGTTTTTAAACACGATGCATTTATGACTTTTGTGATTTCTATTTAGAAAACAACTCTTTATATTAGTCCCTATGAACATTGACTATTAATAGAAAGTCTACAAAATCTGTTTTGCTCTTCTATAAATTAGAACTTCTTGAATTTATGATTTCAGGTTTCTAACAGTTATTATGTTTACTTTTTTAAAAAAAATTAATAAAATTAAAAAAAATAGATCTCTATCGTCAATCAAGTTGAGATGGATGACGGAGATTCAATGATAACAAAATAAATTAAAAATAAAATTAGACTAAAATTAAAATGAAAATCTCAAAAAAAAAAAGTAGTAAAAAGAAAAGAAAAAAGGGACTAAAAATTAAAAATCCACCGTCCATCAACATAGATTGACGATGACCCTTTTTTCATTAAAATATTAAATTAATAGTAAAAGAGACGAATCTTTATCAGTCGATCATTGTTGAAGATGGAAGTTGGACCTTACCTCCATTTTTGGCAATGGAGAACCATCTTCATGTCACGATGAAACTCTATTATGCGATGGAAAGAGATAAACCAGATCGTCACAATAATTCTATCCATGTGTGACAGTCTGGTTTATTGAATTATATCACCAGGCAAAGATAATCTGATTCAACAATTTGGATACTAGATCGAACTATCTGGAGTGTTTCACATAATCGAACGATTTGGATTTAAAACTAGATTGGTCAACTATCTGATTTAAACTAGATTGGCAATCGATCTAGTTCAATTTTTTTTTAAAATTTTTTTAATAATTTATTAAATTGGTTTTAATCTTTCATCGTCCATTTTAGATATGGACAACAGAGATATTTTTTTATTAATTATTATTTTGAATTTTGATTTATTTAAGTTTAATCTTCACCGTCCATTTGATGGATGGTGGGATCTTTTTTATTTTTTCATTTTTATATTTTTTTTCCACGTGAGATGCGTAACATGAGTTTTAAAAGTCAAAATAACCCCTCTTCTCTAATATTTAACTAACACTTTACCTTTACTTACGGTAAAAACTAACTTGAAGAGATAGTTTCAAAATAGGGATCACGAAAGTCATAACTGCATTCACACTTAAAAATGAGAAAATTTTTGAAAATATAAAGACTAAAATAAAATTCTTCCTTAAAAAAAAAAAGAAAGAAATTCTCCCTTACATAAAAAAAAAAAAAAAAGGAAGTGAAATTCTCCCTATGTTTAATCATCTATGATGTATAGTAGTAAGCCTTTAACTATTAGGCTCATTTGGTGTGTAGGATAAGATTGAATAATTTATATAAAATTAAATTGAATTGGATTGGATGAAATGAGATGAGATTGGATTGAATGTTATTCCATATTTGGTGAAATGTAAGATAGAATTAAAAATAGTGAGTATAAACTTAGATTTTAAAGTAAATTTCAGGGGCTTTTAACAAATTTTACAAATTAAAACCGATCAAACTTGGCTCCACAACCATCACTATCGATTACCTCCCCTATAACCATCCTCATTCATCAATGATTTACAACACCGAAGAAAAGAATGACAATGCAGAAGGAATTGCGAAAACTGCTAAAAGACAAAGATGAAGATGAGTGCAAAAATTACAACGGAGAGTCGGAGTTGAAAACGAAGAAGGAGATCGACAAGCATGGAAATTGCTAATGGAGACGAAGAAGAAGAAGAAGATCGGTGAGCGGAGATGAAACCTTGACGGAGATGAAATAGAATGAGAGAGAGGTGAGGAAGAAGGACCAGTATTGGCACGTGGAGGGAGAGAGGAGGGACGTGATGAGGACGGGAAGTGATCGAAGGAGATGACTAGGCCTCGAAGAGGGAGCAAGAAATGAGATATTTTTAACCCATGTGATCCATGAGTTAGTTTTATTCTAAACTATTATAATAAATTAATGATGAGTTAAATTAGTAAAAGATGAGTCGAAACACCAACATGGATTTGGACAAAAATAGTCCAAACCAATCCAGTTCCCCTTTCGGTAACAAATAAGGCCTTAATGATAGGGGTCAGCAAATCCATAATATTTATGTTAGTAGATTTTCATTTCCCAATATTTTTCTTTGAGGGAATTACTGAAAACCCTCCCAACATTTGCTTTATTACAATCGAAAACCATTTTTATGTTTTATAGCAACGACCTCCCCTCTACTAACGTTTGACCATGGTTGACCATTTGAAATAGCTGGAAAATGACAGAATAAAGTAAAAATACGATAATACCCCTAATGAATTAATTTTATAAATTTTAAATTTAAAAATAATTAAAATTTAAAAATAATAAAATTTAAAATTTAAAAATTATTTCAAAATTGATCTAAACCATCCATCTCAAAGATGGATGGCCTAGATTAATTTAAAAAAAATAATATTTAAAACAAAAAAATAAATTGATGATGGTTTCTGATTATAGATTTCGGTTCTTCAACAGTAAGTTCTGGTTCATCTTCTCTGTTCCAACATCATCATTCATCAACATATTCGAACATCATCGACACAAAAATCATTCATCATCAACACAACATTCATCAATACAAACAAAACTACTGTCATCTCTAAACAAAAACCACAACCATCATCATCAAACAGACCAAGAACATCATCAACAAACATCATCTACAATAACCACAATCAGCATTACAAACACAATCAGAATATCTGGGCGTCTGGGTCGGAAACCCAGATCGGTGTCTGGAAACCCAAACGTCGATATGTCTGGGTTTCCGAACCTAGATCGAGCTGGGTTGTCTGGGTTTCCAGACTCAGATCGATCTGGCTGGAAACGCAGACCGATGTCTGGGTTTCCAGACGGGGAAACCCAGATCGATCTGGGTTTCCCCGTCATGTCTGGGTTTCCAGACGGGGAAACCCAAATCGATATGGGTTTCCAGACGAAAATCCAGACCGATGTCTTGGTTCCCAGACGGAAACCCAGACATCGGTCTGGGTTTCCGTGGGGAAACCCAGATCGATCTGGGTTTTCGATCTGGAAACCCAGACCGACGGGCAACAGAAGGAGAAGAGAAGAAGGAGAAGAGAGAGGGAAGAAGATGAAGAAAAAGAAGAGCAGAAGGAGAAGCGGGAGAAGAGAGAGAGACCGAGAGAGAGGAGAGGAGTGAATTATAATTTAAATTTTAAATTTTATTATTTTTAAATTTTAATTATTTTATAATTTAAAATTTATAAAATTAATTCATAAGGGTTATTATCGTCTTTTTACTCTATTATGTCATTTTTCAGTTATTTTAAACGGTCAACTCTGGTCAAACGTCAGTAGAGGGGAGCTCATTGTCACAAAACGTAAAAATGGTTTCCGATTGTAATAAAACAAATGTTGAGAGGGTTTACAGTAATTCACTCATTTTTCTTTTAAAACTCCATTTCCCAAAATTTATATCAGTGCCATTATCATTATTTTTTTCTTTATCGTTTTACAATTTACTTCTATATAGAAATTAAAATTCAAACTTTAAATAGAAGCAATTTAATAGGTTGCCCAATTTGTGAGAATTCTATCCTTGACTTGAGATGACACCACACACTCATTATCACCATCTCGAAAATAGACATTGACCACCAAACAGAAAAAAAAATATATCACAAAAGAGTAAAAAATAATAAAATAAAAACTATAAAACTCTAAATTATACTAACTCGCAAATTAACTTACATTACAACAAAAACGGGATGCGTTAATGGTCGGCATTTCACTTGATTTGGAGCTGTGCCAAGATTAAGTTCACCCACCACGATAATACGTGACAATTTTCTTTAGTATTTATGGGTTGATTCTTTCACGTGAGTTGGCGTCTCTCATTCTTAAAAATTAATTATTATATCGTATTTTAATATCTACTGTTATTGATCTCGATTATATCTGAACATGTTTTAATAAAAAAAAAAATTAACATACATTCACAACTTTAAATATTTATCAATACATATTTTCCCAATTCATCATTAATTTTACTATCACTAAATAAATAAATTAATGAAAAATCTAAAATAATTTTTCTAATTATATAATTAAAAGTTGACACGTAATAATTACCAAAAACACAACAAAAAAGAAAGCTTGAAGAGACCAGCCAATGCAAGAAAAAAGTTACTTTTATTAAAAAAAAAAAAGGAAAAAGTTACTTTTAACTTTTAACTGTTAATTATGCCTTTTTCATTGCTTAAACAAACCAAAAGCCAACAACTTTCGTTCTTATTCAGACACCTTAGTTGTTTATTTATTTAATTAATTTTTTTTGAACTTAATTAATTTTTTTTTATAATCAAAGCCAGATGGTCATTATTAAAATACTAATTATATGAAAAATAACGATAAGGGCAGCCGAAGAATATAATAAATATCGTCAAAAGAATCCTCTGTTTCTCCACTGTTTTTCTTGGTGACTTCTCAAACAGGCTTCCTTGTCATTTTTTGGCTTTCCCTGATAATATTTTCTTGGTTAGTGCTTTAAAGTTTCAAGTTTTTTTGCTTTTGTTTTCATATGCATTGCTTTCAAGTTTTAAGGTTGGTTTCTTGGAATCTGTCAACTGTGTTGTGATATAAGAGAGAGGTTTTTAAGTTGGCTGTGGAGTTGAATTGTTTTTGATGATTGAAAGTGTTGATCTTTTAAGTCATTTTTTTATTTTAAATTTTTTTAAAAAAAATTTATATAGATGAACACTGCATGCGTTTCTAGTTTGGGTTTTTGGAACCTGTCAATTGGGTTGTGACAAAAGAAAGAATTTTTTTTTTTTTTTTTTAAGTTGGTTGTGTTTGATGTTTTGTTGTATTAGGTTGGTTTTGATTGCTGAAAGTTTTGCCTTTTTGGTTTTGTTTTGTTTTTTTCAGAAGAACATTGCGTTGCTTTCAAGGTTGGTTGTTTGGAATTTGTCAACTGAGTTGTGACATAAGAGAGGTTTTCAAGTTGTTAGTGTTGTGGAGTTGAGTTGTTTTTGATGTTTTGTTATCTGGGTTGGTTTTTGATTATTTGAAGTTTTGATCTGTTTAGCTTTGTTTGTTTGTGTTTTGTTTTCTTTCTTTCTTTTCCTGTTCAAGAAAAACGTTGCATTCGTTTCACGGCTGGTTCTTAGAAATCTGTCCACTGGGTTGTAACTTCAGAGAAATTTTTAATTTTTAAGTTGGTTGTGTTGCTTGATGTTTTGTTTTCTGGGTTGGTTTTTGATTGTTGAAAGTTTTTATCTTTTTAGCTTTGTTTATGTTTTGTTTTCATTTTTTTTTTTTTTTGATTTATTTGTTGTAGAAAATCATTGCATTGCTTTCAAGGTTGGTTCTTTAAAATCTATCAACCGGGTTGAGACATAAGAGAGTGATTTTTAAGTTGGTTGAGTTGCTTTTAATTCTTTGTTATCTGGTTTGTCTTTAGTTGCTGAAAGATTTGATCTTTTTAGCTTTGTTTGTGTTTTATTATGGAAAAAAAAAATGCATTGCTTTCAAGGTTGGTCCTTTGAAATTTGTCAACTTGGGTTGTGACGTAAAAGAAATTATTTTTTTTCTTTTTTCCGGGTATAAGTTGTGTTCTGAAGTCGAGTTCTTTGATGTTTTGTTATCTGAGTTGGTTTTTGATTGCTGAAAGTTTTGATCTTATTAGCTTCGTTTGTGTTTTGTTCTCATCTTTTTATTTTTTGTTGTAGAAACTTACTGCATTGCTTTCAAGGCTGGTTTGTTGAAATCTGTCAACTTAGGTTGTGAGTTGTGACATAAAAGAGGTTTTTTTTTTTTTTTTGTATAAGTTGTGTTGTAAAGTTGAGTCGTTTGATGTTTTGTTATTTGGGTCGGTTCTCGTTTACTTAAAAGTTCTGATCTTTTTAGCTTTGTTTGTATCTCTTATTTGAATAAATTGGTTCAAGATTTCTGTTCAACTTTTGATTGATTCCTTCTTCAACACTATTACATTTGGCTTATTTTTTTCCCCCTGATAGCTTTCTTTTTTGAATGCTTGTGCAGTAATCTGACAAAAAATGGCGGGGGAGACGATTAAGATTGCTGAAGATGTTACTGAAGTAAGCTATGCTCATCACTGTTTTCATGATTGAAATTGTTTATTAGGTCTAAAGCTATGTAGATTGTTCACCTTATCAATCCATTTGTTTTTTCCTTATGTAGTTGGTTGGTAACACACCATTGGTGTATCTCAACCATATCGTGGATGGTTGTGTGGCTCGAATAGCTGCCAAGTTGGAGATGATGGAACCCTGCTCCAGTGTCAAAGATAGGTAATAGTTACTATTAGGGTCTTTTTAAATTTCATGGCCCCTTTTTGTCCAACCAAATGTCACTTCATAAATATATTTTTCTTTACAAGTTGAGTAGCACTCGTAAAACATTCTATGCTTATTTTTATGTTGCTTTCAGGATTGGATATAGTATGATCTCAGATGCAGAGGAGAATGGTCTCATTAAACCGGGTGAGGTTAGTGATAAAACCATTCTTATTCAAAATTGAGTATGATTTTCAGAAACATAATAGGTTGTTTTACTCGAATAATTTATGAGATGTTACATATACCTAGAGCTATCCTACTAATTCAATTTTATGATCTAGGCCTTCTTTGCATGAAGTTTTTCCATATTAGCTTTTCTTGGTACTGATATAGTATTGATTTTAGTCTTAGATGCTTTCGTATGATGAAGAAAGTTTCATTTTGATAAAAAAAATTGTTGTTCATATGTGCTCTAGAGTGTCCTGATTGAGCCTACCAGCGGTAATACTGGCATAGGATTGGCATTCATGGCTGCTGCTAAGGGTTACAAACTTATAATCACCATGCCTGCTTCAATGAGTCTTGAGAGAAGAATGGTTCTCCGAGCTTTTGGAGCTGAGCTTGTTCTCACTGATCCAGCCAGGGGCATGAAGGGGGCTGTTCAGAAAGCAGAAGAAATACGGGACAAGACACCCAATTCTTATATCCTTCAGCAATTCGAAAATCCGGCCAACCCAAAGGTAATGTTTGGATTGATTTTTTTGTTCATGTGCCTAGCTGATTGGAGAAATTTACATTTCCAATATTTATCTGTTCAGATCCACTATGAGACTACTGGACCTGAGATTTGGAAAGGTACGGGTGGGAAAGTTGATGCTCTGGTTTCTGGTATAGGGACTGGTGGTACAGTCTCGGGTGCAGGGAAGTTTCTCAAAGAGCAGAATCCTGACATCAAGGTCAGCATCTGTGTTTCCTGATATCGATGGAAATAGTTTCAACTTTGATTTGTTGATTATGTTCACCTGTACTCGTATGTCTTATGTTTCTCTTTCTACCCTTGACTTTATGTTTAGCTCTATGGTGTCGAACCAGTTGAAAGTGCTATATTGTCTGGAGGGAAACCTGGTGAGTCATGATCTTTAACATGTTTTGTTCACATTGTTTGTCTTCATATGCCATATTTGTTTAGTTGCAATATAAGTTACTAAGCTTATACATACATGCACAACATATTGATTTTATTATAAGAAGCAAAGAATACACAAATTAACAGTTCAAAAAAACTGAAGTATATACATTAAGGTGAACAAATTGCCTGTAGTAATCAAAGAATGGAAACTACGATAATGCAACAGTCTCTAAAAAGATTGTAGGAGTGAGGATGAACAAGCTTTACCAGTTCTTGTATTCATTGATATTTCCAGTCTTTGAGCTGTTACCTTTTTGTTGCCATCAATGTTTAAATCTTTAGAGTAGGCAAGTTTACCTATTTTGTGATTAATCACTTGCTTTTTTTTTTTTTCACCTTTTTGTTGCCATCAAGTTTAAATCTTTAGCGTAGGCACTTGCTTTGATATTCTTTTGTCAAGTTTACTTGTATGTATGGCCTTCCTAAGTGGGCATTATCTTCTTGTATGATCTTGTGCTCACACACTTTTAAATGTTGAAGGCCCCCACAAGATCCAGGGAATTGGTGCCGGCTTCATCCCTGGAGTTTTGGACATCAGTTTACTCGACGAAGTTATTCAAGTAAGCTTCAAAACTATTGACTGCGAATCATTCAACATGTGAGGCTATTTACCTTTAAATAGAAATGCTATTGTTCACTTATTCAGTGGCCATAGGCGAAAATGTAGTAATGCATTGAGGAATATCATTCAAGTGGACCCAATGTCTCTGGCATTTCTTTTATTTCTCTATGAGGCTTGATAAGTGACATTAAATGCCTCGAAGCTTGGAAAGTTACCAAAATATATGTTTTGAAATCCTTCAAGTGGTGATGTAGATGATGGTGTCTGCAGTATATTCAGCATGAGATGCACATACTTGCTTATGCAGGGTGTGCTATGAACAAGTCTAAGACAGTGGAAATTTGTCGAGAAGTTATAATTACTATATTCTGAATGCGGGACAAAAAATTGTTATCTGATAGTTATTGAATGTTTTTTTTCCCCTTTCATTACTTAATTTCAATTTCCTTCATCCTTAAGACAATATAATTGATGACGAAAACTTAAACATGACGACGAAAACTGAAGCATGAGGACTTGTGGCTTTTCAGATATCAAGTGAAGAAGCAATTGAAACTGCCAAGCTTCTTGCATTGAAAGAAGGCTTGCTGGTGAGTTTGATTTCGGTGATCTTTTTTCAATAAGGAAACCTTGAGGTTTTGTGTATAATATCTCAATCTCTATACGACTTCAAAAATCTCCTTTGGGTGCTTTCTTCTAACTTTTTGTGATAATTGTGAAAATGTACTTTAGGTTGGGATATCATCTGGTGCTGCGGCATTGGCTGCAATCCAGGTGGCCAAGAAGCCAGAAAATGCTGGAAAGCTTATTGTTGTAAGTTCAATGTTCTTCTTTTGATAGAAATTTTGCAGCATTATGCATCTTACCATCGAGCCTGCTGTTGAAGCAATCCTAAGTCTTGTAATAGTTGGTTGAAGAGATATAACATGTTGCAAACTTAAATCTCCACAATGATTTGAAGTAGTTAAGCAGATAAAACTCTAGTTAGATATTGACCGAAACACTAATTTTTCACATTCCTCACTGATAAAATAAGAAGACTATGTGACTTGTGTGAGCAGATTCTGTGGATCAGTGGTTATCGATCCTTATGCACAATGCAATTATGCTCTTTTGAATTTAATCTGTGACATTTTATGTTCTATTTTTAGTGTTCCTGTCACTGTTAATGTGGTGTGTACAGCTGCTACACATGATAACTTATTGGCTAACTGAAAATTTCCAGCTTGAGTATAGTAAAGCCAGGCTTTGGTGTCCTATGCTTGAATGGCATAATTATTTGATCAATTGAAAAACTGTCGTACTAATCCTTACATTCTGAACTCCTTTTAGGTGGTCTTCCCCAGCTTCGGAGAGCGTTACCTATCTTCTGTGCTGTTCGAATCCGTGAGAAAGGAGGCAGAAAGCATGACGTTTGAGCCATAAGACATTCCATAACGTTAAAAGATGCTGAATCTGTAGTCTATGCTAATCGTGTCTGAAGGATGATGCAGCGAACAAACTTTCCAACTCAACAGTTTTACTCGTTTTTTGTGCTTCTTCATGGTTCCTTAATGATCAAACTGTAACAGATAAACTTATATTACAGTCTTCAATATTTGTTTACAATCTTAGGAGACCTTGTGTGGTCAGAACCCAGAACTGGAATCTGTATTTACTGTGAGATATGAATAAAGTTTGATATCTGGAAAAAGGTTTCATTCATTTTCTTGTTTCAACATTCATTGCATGACTTGATAACAGTGTTGCATTAAAACAACACTATTTCATTATCATAAACTATCAAAAGCTAACAAAGTGATTGATTATACTGTCTTAACTTAAAGTGTTGTGTCAGAAACTTGGTTATTTTTACGCTTATTGTAACGTTGTTGACGAATCACTAGGCGGTTTAACAACAGCTGAGTTCATCTAATTGTTTGTGGACTTACAGTGACTAAAGTCATTAGCTGCTGCAAATTTCTTCAGTGACACCTTGATAAAACCGTGAGACTGCTTATTCCTAACACAAATGATTGTATTAAACCTATTGGTTTAGGTATCTTGATAATGTCGGATTGATTTGATTCTAAATTATAAGAACCGAAATATATTTGATTAATTTTACCATGTCAATATAATTTGATTTAATTCTTAATAATGGCAATTGGTATTTTCTTGGTAATTAATTCTTTTATTACCATGTTAGTTTGATTTGATTATTGTTGTAGTATTCTCTTTGTTTGGTTTGGATTAAAACTCAATTGAACTGCTTCAATTAGGTTTTCAAAACTATCCATCACGAATTTTGAAGATTAAGATATTTTGTGGGAACCTAAATTAATTACTAAATGCGTTCAAAAATCGCTAAATAGATAGCCATATACAAACCTAAAAAGGACAAAAAATCATCGGAGTATGCACTCCATATATATTCGGATATCATCAAATTCGCTATATCCATCATTACATCATTCGAAAATCATCCAAACCTTGAATCAATCAGTCAAATTCATGTCAAATTAATTAATCACTATATACATAATCGGGGAATAAATCAATTACCGAAAGTGAAAATCAACCATTATAATTATGATCGAATTAATCAATCACGAGTCGAATCAATCTTCATATAATAACCATGAAAGTAAAATCAATCGCAACAATCAGGATTAAATTAATCCATCACGAGTCAAATCAATCTTCATACAATAACCATTGAAATCGAATCAATCACTATGATATATTGAATTATTCAATCCCGTATAAAGATTATTGATTGAGATTTTGATTTAACCAATCACGTGTCCAAATAAATCTTCATAGGCAAATCAACAAATGAATCAATCAACCATTACTCAGAATCACGTACTACAGGTGGAATTATCGTTAACATAAACCCATCAAACAAAATCTAATATTCAACACTAATGTCAGACAGCAAATATAAGCAATGATTTGGAGAAATAGGATTGAGAGGGGTTGCGCGTACGCATCCCCCACTACCAGAAATTATGACGTACAGTCTCCACAGAGGGAGATGTTAGGCTGGTGCACCTCCTTCATTGTGCAATGGAAGCCACCGACCTAGGCCATGGGCCTTCGTGATCGCCCATTGACCCCGTCCAGGTATGTAAGTCTACACGTCGTTCTTCCATTAATATTTATACTCTCCCTCGCTTCTCTCGTCTCCCTCTTTTCTCGATGTGGGACATTTCCTTGCTGCCTTGGTTTAGCAACGCTTAATGGGTCAATTGGTTTGGTTTGTCTAATTTCAACCGTAGCCTAACTTGGTGCTCTTTTGTGGACAAAAGGGCTTTCAACAAATTTTGCTTTTAGTAAAAGCATTTGTAGGCTTGCAGTTCCCAATTGTTGGGCTTAATGCATCGCATCATGTGTTTTCCTATGTGGGGTTACTTGGAGTCATAGATTGCCACTGCGCTAACTTTTGGATTTTTAACTTTTTTCTCTGACCAATTATAAGTGACGGTCTTTTCATGTGTGGAAGCTTTTTTGGGTAATACCACACTCTGTGTTCTTAGTTCTTATCCAAAAGCGAGCTGTTGTTTCGCAATTCAGACAACTGATTTATAGGGTAACTTCTTAAAACCCTCGGCTTTTATATTGAAAAAAAAAAAAAAATACCTCGATCTTTTGAAAATAGAAGTTTTATACTATACCATTACACTTTTCATCTACTTCATCATCCATCATCCTTCTGAAAATTTTTATTTTCAAACAAAAATTCTATCAATAAGATGTAAACATTTTATTTTAAAACATCGAGAATTTTTTTTTTTAATTTTCGTAATAGTTGGGGATTGTTTTAGAATTCAGCCCTGATTTATCACCTAATAGAATGGGTAGTTTTGTCTACGAAATCTACAAATTTTAGAGATTAACGTTATTAAATTAGTGAAAGTTCATTTGTCAAGCTAGAATTGTTGAACTTACATTTTCAATGAATTGATGTAAAAGACCAAATATTCTCGGGAAAACCAAAGATAAATAAAATATTTCTAAAAATTTAAACTTCAATACTTTATCAACGGGAGAATTACTCACAACTTCCCTGTAAATTTGATATTGACAGGCGGATATAACCTTTTGAATTTTTTGCAATGTCCTCCCCTAACTAACAGATGGGCTGGTTTGACCATCACCTGGTCACTTTGACCGTTTAAAAAATATGGAAAGACGAAAATGCCCCCAGTCATCTTCTTCCTCCTTCTTCTCCCTCTCTCCTCCTTCTTCTCTGCATCTGGGTTTCCGATCGGAAACCCAGAAGTCGTCTGGGTTTCCGACCGGAAACCCAGAAGTCGTCTGGGTTTCCGACCGGAAACCCAGATCGTCGTCTGGGTTTCCGATCGGAAACCCAGAAGTCGTCTGGGTTTCCGATCGGAAACCCAGAAGTCGTCTGGGTTTCCGATCTGGAAACCCAGAAGTCGTCTGGGTTTCCAGATCGGAAACCCAGACGACGATCTGGGTTTCCAGATCTGGAAACCCAGAAGTGGTCTGGGTTTCCAGATCGGAAACCCAGAAGTCGTCTGGGTTTCCATGATCGGAAACCCAGACGACGGTCTGGGTTTCCAGATCTGGAAACCCAGACCGTCGTCTGGGTTTCCAGATCTGGAAACCCAGACCGTCGTCTGGGTTTCCAGCGTCTGGGTTTCCAGATCTGGAAACCCAGACGACGATCTGGGTTTCCGATCTGGAAACCCAGACCACTTCTGGGTTTCCAGATCGGAAACCCAGACCACTTCTGGGTTTCCAGATCGGAAACCCAGACCACTTCTGGGTTTCTGGAAACCCAGACCACTTCTGGGTTTCTGGAAACCCAGACCACTTCTGGGTTTCCAGATCTGGAAACCCAGATCGTCGTCTGGGTTTCCGATCTGGAAACCCAGACGACTTCTGGGTTTCCGATCGGAAACCCAGACGACGATCTGGGTTTCCGATCGGAAACCCAGACGACTTCTGGGTTTCCGACCGGAAACCCAGATGCAGAGAAGAAGGAGGAGAGAGGGAGAAGAAGGAGGAAGAAGATGACTGGGGGCATTTTCGTCTTTCCATATTTTTTAAACGGTCAAAGTGACCAGGTGATGGTCAAACCAGCCCATCTGTTAGTCAGGGGAGGACATTGCAAAAAACTCAAAAGATTATATCCGCCTGTCAATATCAAATTTACAGGGAAGTTATGAGTAATTCTCCCCTTTATCAACATAACTTTCTTTTCTTTTTTTTTTTTTTTTAAAAAAAATAATTACAATAAAGTCGAAAATGTACTAACAATATTTTTGATAAAGTTAAAGACAAATATAATATTTCAATTAACTTCAATTTCAGTACTTTCAACAACACATTTATATTTAATATAATTACAGCAAATTCCAGAATGTACTAACAATATTTTTAAGAAAACTAAAAATAAATAAAATAATTGAATAAACTTAAATTTGTGTACTTCTATCAGCACAACTATTTT
Organism: Dimocarpus longan; assembly: GCA_022984855.1. Lineage (NCBI taxonomy): Eukaryota > Viridiplantae > Streptophyta > Magnoliopsida > Sapindales > Sapindaceae > Dimocarpus > Dimocarpus longan. The sequence goes on along the minus strand of CM041016.1, from coordinate 6,073,179 downwards.
TAACTATAATTACAATAAAATAAAAAAGTTGTAAGAAATAAACTATAATTATAATGCAATCAAAGATATACCAACAATGCTTAAATTAAACATTATCATTACGAAACACAAAACGGTGCAAACTAACTTAACAAAAATTTCAGTCAGTCGCATCAGGTCACCAGCCCAGGCCCACCGTCCCGCAACTTCGCACACATACCAGCCCAAGCTGTACGTAAACGAAGATATCCGCACTTTTAAATGGATAACAGGCCTCACCCCTTAACCCCGAAAACTTGACACTACTATTGGAGAGGGGCCGCGCGAACGCAGGCCCCCGCTGCCACAAATTATGACGTAGGCTCTCCTACTTTGAGGAGACCTTAGGCGGGTGCACCTCCAAAGTGCAATGACGGCCACCAACCTAGGCCATGGGCCTTCCTGATCGCCCATTGACCCCGTCCAGGTAAGTATGTTTCAACGTTGCTCAACACACCTGATTTATACCAAAATCCAACTGCCTCTACTCTTTCTTTTCTCGATGTGGGACTACTACCAAATCCGTACTTACCGTGTACTATAGAAGGAAAATCAATTCAAACAAAGTAGTTAATTAATGAGCCTATTTTGCAACCATGATATCTGAAGTTTGCAACTAACGTTTTCCAAGACCTGTTGCATTTTATGATTCTGTTGTATTCACAATTGCATGCTGTCAACCAATTCAAAATGGATATTATTATAGCACATAACAGTAACATAACAACATATAGAATAGCATGTTTTTCATCATTTCATGTTGTTTGTTCATGATGTGAGAGTTACTAAGGAGGTTATATAGCTGAAGCGTTGTGCAAAACTGTTTAGTGTACATTTCATCATGCTACAATAATGAATTTTTAGCAAAATCAGTCCTGCTTTTAAGGGAGTAGTTTTCGTACATGCACAAAATGTAAGTGCCTCCCAAACAAAGCTGATTTAAAGGAATCTTGTACTGGCAGATGTTACATCTAGCATGAGCATCAAAACAAGTACCGCAAACTGATAAATATCTTGATTTATTGTGTATTACGATTCACGCTTGAAGATCACCAACCATCTCTAAATATAGAAGTTGTTGAACCAATATATAGAAGACCAACAGCTAATTAACCTATGCAGGGCAATGAAGTCTTGTTAACACCAGTTCTGGGCAAATCCTGTTTTGAAGACTTTATTCATTGAAGTTATGTCACTCTAAACGGGTTTTGTTTAAGCATTTCTGAGATGGATAATGTCGCTTGAAATTTGTACATGTCCAAATTGAACACTTTGCTTTCTGTTGATTCAGTTGTTTAAGTAAGTCCTTGAAGTATATTATTAGACATATTCTTCGAATTTTTGTGATTATATATCTAATTTTTGGTAACTGCCAATTTTGACGCTTAAGTTATCTGTTGTTGGCAATAATTGTTGCTGTAAGTTTTCAGGTTTCAGGTAAGGAGGCTATTGAAACTACAGAGCTGCTTGTCTCACCTTATAAACCATACAAAATTGTCAGAATCATAAATTGTCAAGAGTGATGTTATGATATAGGCTCTGCCACAAACAGACCTTAGACGGGTGCACCTCCGAAGTGCAATGAAGGTCCCCAACCTAGGCCATGGACCTTCTTGATCGACCATTGACCCCATCCAGGCAAGTAAGTTTGATTGTTGCTCGTCAATAACTATTTATTATCTCAACTTAGTGACTCAGTATAGTGTTCTACTGATGTGAGATATGGAACTTGAGCTTGGTGATGTAATTAGACAAACTATTGGAACAAATTATGGTTTGTACTTTATTAGGCTAGAATCCTGGCTTTTAAGTTAGTATTTTAGTTTGGTTATAGGCACCCAACTTTCACAAAAGGATTGAATAGGGCCATTGTCCATCACTTGATGATTGAATCATATCGTATACAGATCACAGAAGGATTGAATAAGGACAGTTGATGATTGAGCCATTATAAGGTTTTGCTTTGCTAGCAAGAAATCAAGAAAACAATCAACTCTTATCAAGAAAACTTGGCTGAAATTTTAGATGAGTAATACAAAGTGATATATTCACACACATTCTCTGTTAACAGTAGGCTATATATGCATCTCATCCTTTACAATAACAACTTAGTCCAGTGTTAATTAATTGTTGGATAAAATATAACCATCCAACTAATTTTTCCTCCAAAATCTTTCATCAATCATGATCATCTTGATCAGTTATCCAATGGTTATGATAGCTTCTAGACTCTTGAATATCCCGAGTGTCTACCAGCTGATTTCTGACAGCTCTAGCTTGAGCATGATGCTGTCCAATATCGGCTTCAGTTTGTTGACTAACAACAGCTTCATCTTGATGTTCAGTAGCAGCTTTAGCTTCAGCTTGATCAGCTGCTAGCTGCAGCTGCATAATATCTCTTACAGCCATGTCCGACATGGATGACAAAAGGATTGCGTAGGGGCTAGGGCTAGTGTTGATTGACCCATATCCTATGGAGAGACACATGAGTGGCTATAAATCTATGGGTGGAAGTTTACCTCATTTTATAAATCATATAAATTCATCTTTTTAACCAATGTAAGACTATTTAATACTATCTACCTTTAAAAACGTATTAAATACATTTCAATATGTTCCGCTCCACAATCATATTACTGTTCATGTGCGGCATATGATGTTCTAAATTCTAAACACGAGCCATCATAACAATAATATCATAACTACATGATATAAATTGTAAGTCTCTAACTATTACTCTTTTTAAATCGTGTTGTTAAATCATATTCGTCAAATGATTTAATTTGGCTGACTAATCTGTTGTTGATGTAATTTTATTTGATTTTAATTTTTATAATTGTAAGATAGTCTCACATTAATAAAATAAGTAAATTTGTATTGATTTATAAGGTGAGGATAAACCTCTACTTTGAGTTAGCTTTTATAGTAAAGTTAAGTTCAAAACTCTTTTCAATCAATAATTACGCTAGCGCTTATGTAAACACTTTTGTATGCAATTGTTTGGATAGTTGATCTGTTCCACTTAAAAAATCAAGCAGATGATGTGGTTGTCTGTTTTTTTCTTTTTTTGATACATATGGTTGTCTGTTTTTACCATAGACATACTATCATAATTGAATATTTCAAGGACATCTTATTTGTGGCATCCCACATGAATATAGTGACAGCCTGTCAGCTTCCAAGCTGAATTAATACAACCTGCTGGTTTTGCAATAATCAACTCAAGCCCAACCTCAACTTATTGAAGATAAAGTTTTAGAGAGATTCATGAAAATATGGAGATGACAAATTCTTTGGTTGCACATCAAAAGCCTCATGCAGTATTTGTCCCATATCCTGCACAAGGCCATATAGATCCATTGCTAAAACTAGCAAAGTTGTTGCACTACAAAGGCTTCCATATCACCTTTGTAAACACAGAGTACAACCACAACAGGCTGCTGAGGTCCCTCGGTCCTGAGTCTATCAAAGGCCTCCCTACCTTCCGTTTCGAGGCCATCCCTGATGGCCTCCCTCCATCAGATGCTGACTCCACACAGGACATCCCTTCTCTGTGTGACTCCACCAGGAAAACCTGCATAGGCCCCTTTAGAGACCTACTTTCAAGACTCAACAATACGTGTCTGTCCAGTGTTCCTCCAGTCACTTGCATAGTGGCTGACACTTTTATGAGCTTCACTCTCATTGCTTCTCAGGAGCAACACATCCCCAATGTGTCCTTTTGGACAGCAAGTGCCTGTGGCCTCATGGTTTTTATGCACTTTCGAACTTTAATTGATAAGGGCCTTTTTCCTCTTAAAGGTAGTCTTTATTCATTTACATGTATACAATTTCTGGCGAGGAATTCCTTAAATAACTTATTAGATCATTGATTCTTTTATGTTAAGAGTTTTCACAGGTTTTTTGCTATGATCACATTTGTCAAGATATTTATGAAACAGACTGAGTCTCCAATAAAAATGTTAAAAACTTCTTACGCATAAGCTTATGTAAGAGAATTTGTACTAGGTTGTGACTGTGTATATTACATGCCTTAGATTTGTACATTGAAAAATCTTAGGTGCATACTATCCACACAAATTTTGTCTGTTTTTATGATTTCTGTTGTCTAAATCATAAATCACGTGATTTGAATGTGTGGTGTGACTCAAACAATGGCTTGAAACAATTTTTGTTTGATCATATATCTTCTTGTTCTCATCATAAATTGCGTGTCTTGAATGCCTTTTGCGATCTGAACAATGAGTCGCATGACTTAGATAACTTGTCATGCAACTTGGGTGCATATTAAATAGAATGTAACGTTTGTTTTCAAGAAAGACAATATGTAGTTTCTGCTTAAAGATTTATGCCATTTTTCTTTATTTGTAGTTCTTATTTTTGACATTGATATGTAGATATACAAGGAGATCTGAATACTGAAATTGATTGGATTCCGGGCATGGAACGTATAAGATTGAAGGACTTCCCATCTTTTATTAGATCTACAGATCCTGATGAGTTTATGATGAAATTTGACTTGGGAGAAGTTGAAAATGCTCGTAATGCATCTGCACTCATTGTCAACACCTTTGATGATTTAGAACATGAGATTTTGGAGGCTGTTCCTCCTTCTTACCCTCCCAATTTCGATATTGGTCCTCTTCATCTTCTGCTGGATCAAATTCCACCTGAGGATGCTTTGAGTTCCATAAAATCAAACCTGTGGAAAGAACAGGATGGGTGTCTGGAATGGCTGGATACACAGCAACCGAACTCAGTTGTTTATGTCAACTTTGGCAGTATCACTGTCATGACTGATAAGCAACTTGTTGAGTTTGCCTGGGGTCTTGCAAATAGCAAGGTAGCCTTTTTGTGGGTGATCAGGCCTGATTTGATCATAGGTGAAACAGCCATTCTTCCTCAGGATTTTGTTTATGAAACCGAAAAAAGGAGCTTGGTGGCAAGTTGGTGCCCACAAGAACAAGTTCTAGGCCATCCTGCAGTTGGGGGGTTTTTGACACATAGTGGGTGGAATTCAACACTGGAGAGCTTATGTGGGGGTGTACCAATGTTGTGCTGGCCATTCTTTGCTGACCAACCAACTAATTGTTGGTCATGTCAAAACAAGTGGGGTGTGGGGATGGAAATAGAGTCCGAGGCTAAAAGAGATGAAATTGAGAGACTTGTGAGAGATTTGATGCATGGAGAGAAGGGAAAAGAATTGAGGAAGAAAGCCATGGAATGGAAATTGTTGGCAGAAAAGGCTGCTTCTTCTCCTAATGGCTCATCCTACTTGAATCTAGAGAAAATGATCAAACAAGTGCTTCTCACTTCAGCAACAGAACACATCATCAATCGACATTAACTAGCTTGTATATTTGAAAACTTAAACTATGTACCGTAGTTCCTGAATATTTCACTATGTGTTTCCCGCTTGTAAATCACCTCCCATCCCTAAGAGCATAAATCAATAGAAATATTACCATTTATAATATATATATATGTAAAATTGAGTTTTAGAATCAAAAACTAAAATGATTGAGGTGAAAAATTGGGTAGGGGCCGCGCGAACGCAGGCCCCCTCTGCCACAAATAATGATGTAGGCTCTGCCGCTTTGGGCAGACCTTAGGCGGGTGCGCCCTCAGAGTGCAATGGAGGCCACCAACCTAGGCCATGGACCTTCTTGATCATCCATTGACCCCATCCAGGTAAGTAATTTGCAAAGTTGCTTCTCGATAATTATTTATTGTCTTAGCTCAGGGATCCAGTTTACTGTTCTTCTGATGTGGGACTGAGAACATGAATTAAGATTGAGAGATTTTTTGAGAGAGAGATGAAAAGATGGATTGGGATTATGCATTTGATGGGTGTATTGGTTGGAATAAAAAAGCATTTTTGTTGAGTCAAACTATCTAACGAGCCCTCTAAAATGAAATAGTGACGTTGACGCCTCTAATTATTTTTTTAACCACCTTATCTTAACAGTCAATTAAGATTGTACTATTGTAGAAGTCTAATTTTACGTAATATTCATTCATCTCATGCGACATATTAATTTTCATAATTCATAAGAATATTAAAAATATTCTTAATTTCTAAAGAACAAATTACAATTTAGCTACCCGATTTAAACACTTTCACAGACGGAGCAAATGTTTCCATGTTATTGCAATTTACCCCCCTACCGTTAATGAATTTAGTTACACTTAACTGAGTGGAGGGTAAAATTGTCTTTTCATATTAATTTTTTTTTAAAATTTTATCCCAAACATCATCAACCATAAAATGATTCCAAAGATCATCAACCATAAAATGATTCCAAAGATCATCAACCAGCAACCATCATCAACCGTAAAATGAGTCCAAACATCATCAACCATCATCAATTAATTAGCCAACATCACAATCCACTTCTGAAAACCCAAAAAATGACCTCAAACATATCCATCAAACCCAACATTATCAATCTCCCACAAAACCGTCAAACCCAACATCTTCTAAAATCAAAACCATCAAACTGGAAAAAATATATATATATACCCAGTGAACCCAGAATCTGGGTTCATCAGTGAACCCAGTCTGGGTTCACGAACGAACCCAGAATCTGGGTTCATCAGTGAACCCAGATTCTGGGTTCGCTGACGAACCCAGGTTCTGGGTTCGCTGATGAACCCAAGTTCTAGGTTCGTTGACGAACCCAGAAACCCAGATTTGGGTTCCTGATGGGTTCGTCAGCGAACCCAGCTGGGTTCATGATGAACCCATCTGGGTTCGTCAACGAACCCAGATCGGAGTGAACCCGATCTGGGTTCACTCCGAGGACGAACCTCAGTGAACCCAGCTGGGTTCCCAGATATGGGTTCTTGAGAACCCAGATCTGGGTTCGTGATGAACCCAGCTGGGTTCGTCAACGAACCCAGATCGGAGTGAACCAGGATCGGGTTCACTCCGAGGAAGAAGAATAATAGAAGAAGAAGAAGGAAAGAAGAAGAAGAAGCGGAAGAAGAGGAGAAGAAGAAGAAGAATAATGAGAGGAAGAGAGAGAACAGCTGAATAAGTGAGTGAGGAGTTGACCAGACTATATATTTGGTCAACTGGTCAACTTCAGTCAAAGGATAATTTCGTCTTTTCAGCGTTTTGGTATCGTTTACCATCAAATGTAACGAATCTTACTAATGGTAGGGGGGTAAATTGCAATAACATAGAAACATTTGCTCCCTCTGTGAAAGCGTTTAAACCGGGTAGCTAAATTGTAATTTGCTCATTTCTAAATGGAGACCACAAAAGTAATAAATGTGTTCGTGTTTAAAATGGAAAAGTTTCTAAAAAATATAGGATCAGAATGAAATTGTATCCCTATTTTTCAGAATATCCATTAGCATATTATATGCAACCAGGATCAATTAAAAAAATATAAATGGTACATTCTCGAAGAATATAATATGGTTTTCACAAATAATGAAATGAAAGTTGGCTTTTCGATTGATTGAATAGTCAAATATACAAGTACTAATTATAAAAATAATGTGCTAGCTTGGCTGTGAGGCATATCTGAACATAATTTCAATGTCTATCACGTGACACGTAAGTTGTGACTTGTCTATTCAATAAATTATGTTGAGAAATCAAGTCAACGCTAAAAACAGATCTATATGGAAAAAATATTAGCTTAATTAAGGCCGTGGCATTGAAGTCGCCTGACATTATCACGAAACACAAGGTTCAGAAAAATGAAAATGTTAAGCCAAAAAGTCAAGTGGAAAATTCAATAATTTATATTAGCTACTTTACATTGATAAAAAATATAATACAAAAGTAATATACAAGGATAATTTCATTCTTATGAGTAATGAGTGAAATTAATTTCTTATGTTTATAAATGATCATATTTGAGAGTTTATCTATTTTTATATAGAATTTCATTTTTTTTTTTTAATATTAAAAGTTATGATATTCATATATTCATCTAAAATTTAAACGGTCAATGTCCTTTTATAAAAAAAAAAAACAAAAAATGTCAATATCCTCCCTTTTCGTTTTCATCATATGAGTTTGAGTTTCGATACACTCAAAATCTGAATATATGAGATTTTTTTTTTTAAACAGGTAAATTTCTTTTTATTATTATGAAAGTAATTTTCTGTTAATATTATAAAAATAAATTTTGAATGGCACTTGAAATGTTTAACTTTAGTTAAATCCCAATATTTTTCCAACTATAATTAAATAAGAATTTGAATTTTTAACGTTTACAAAAATGAAAAATGTTGTCATGCGCCGAGCACCTCAAAGTTATTGCGGTGTGTGACAAAATGTGAATTTTGCAATTTTAAATGCATCAAAACATTATGAAGTTTTAAAATATAAAATTTTCAATAGTATTTTTAAGGGAGGATTTTATTTGATCTTTATATTTTTAAAAAACTTATCGTTTTTAAACACGATGCATTTATGACTTATGTGATTTCTATTTAGAAAACAACTCTTTATATTAGTCCCTATGAACATTGACAATTAATAGAAAGTCTAAAAAATCTGTTTTACTCTTCTATAAATTAGAACTTCTTGAATTTATGATTTTAGGTTTCTAACTGTTATTATTTTTACATTTTTTTAAATTAATAAAAAAAAAAGATCTCCACCATCCATCGAGTTGAGATGGATGACGGAGATTCAATGATAACAAAATAAATTAAAAATAAAATTAGACTAAAATTAAAATGAAAATCTCAAAAAAAAAAAAAAAAGTAGTTAAAAAGAAAAGAAAAAAGGGACTAAAAATTAAAAATCCACCTTTTATATCCACCGTCTATCAACATAGATTAACGGTGACCCTTTTTTCATTAAAATATTAAATTAATAGTAAAAGAGACGAATTTTTATCAGTCGATTATTGTTGAAGATAGAAGTTGGACCTTATCTCCATTTTTGGCAATGGAGATCCATCTCCATGTCACGATGGAACTCTATTATGCGATGGAAAGAGATGAACCAGATCGTCACAATAATTATATCCATGTGTGACAATCTGATTTATTGAATCATATCACTGGGCAAAGATAATTTGATTTGACAATTTGGATACTAGATCGAACTATCTGGATTCCAAATCATTGTTCGATCTGGAGTGTTTTACATCATCGAACGATTTGGATTTAAAACTAGATTGGTGAACTATTTGGTTTCAACTAGATTGACAATCGATCTAGTTAATTTTTTTTAATAATTTATTAAATTGATTTTAATCTTTCATCGTCCATTTTAGATATAGACGACAGAGATATTTCTTTATTAATTTTTATTTTGAATTATGATTTAATTAAGTTTAATCTTAACCGTCCATTTGATGGATGGTGGGATCTTTTTTATTTTTTCATTTCTATTTTCCTTTTTTTTCCATGTGAGACGCATAACATGAGTTTTAAAAGTCAAAATTACCCTTCTCTAATAGTTGACTAACACTATACTTACGGTAAAAACTAACTTGAAGAGATAGTTTCAAAATAGGGATCACGAAAGTTATAACTACATTCACATTTAAAAATGATAAAATTTTTGAAAATATAAAGACCAAAATGAAATTCTTCCTTACATAAAAAAAAAAAAAAAATGAAATTCTCCCTTACATTAAAAAAAAAAAAAGTGAAATTCTCCCTATGTTTAATCATCTATGATGTATAGTAGTAAGCCTTTAACTATTAGGCTCATTTGGTGTGCAGGATAAGATTTAATAATTTATATAAAATTGAATTGAATTGGATTGGATGAAATGAGATGAGTTTGGATTGGATGTTGTTCCATATTTGGTGAAATGTAAGATAGAATTAAAAATAATGGGTATAAACTTAGATTTTAAAGTAATTTTCAGGGGCTTTTAACAAATTTTACAAATTAAAACCGATCAAACTTGGCTCCACAACCATCACTGTTGCCTACCTCCCCTATTACCATCCTCATTCATCAATGATTTACAACATTGAAGAAAAGAACGACAATGTAGAAGGAATCGTGAAAACTGCTAAGAGACAAAGATGAAGATGAGTGCAAAAATTACGATGGAGAGTTGGAGCCGAAAACGAAGAAGGAGATCGACAAGCGTAGAAATCGCTAATGGGGATGAAGACGAAGAAGAAGATCGGCAAGCGGAGATGAAACCTTGATAGAGATGAAATAGAATGAGAGAAAGATGAGGAAGAAGGACCAGTATTGGCACGTGGAGGGAGAGAGGAGAGACGTGATGAGGATGGGAAGTGATCGGAGGAGATGACTAGGCATCGAAGAGGGAGCACGAAATGAGATATTTTTAATCCATGTGATCTATGAGTTAGTTTTATTTCAAACTATTGAAATAAATTAGTGATGAGTTATTAGTTTTATTCCAAACTATTGAAATAAATTAATGATGAGTTAAATTAGTAAAAAATGATTCGAAGCACCAACATGGATTTGGACAAAAATTGTTCAAATCAATCCAGTCCCCTTTTGGGTAACAAATAAGGTCTTAATTATAGGAGTCAACAAATCCATAATATTTATGTTAGTAGATTTTTATTTCCCAATATTTTTCTTTTAAAACTCCATTTCCCAAAATTTATATCAGTGCGATTATCATTATTTTTTTCTTTATCGTTTTACAATTTACTTCTATATAGAAATTAAAATTCAAACTTTAAATAGAAGCAATTTAATAGGTTGCCCAATTTATGAGAATTCTATCTTTGACTTGAGATGACACCACACACTCATTATCACCATCTCGAAAATAGATATTGACCACCAAACAGAAAAAAAAATATATCACAAAAGAGTAAAAAATAATAAAATAAAAACTATAAAACTCTAAATTATACTAACTCACAAATTAACTTACATTACAACAAAAACGGGATGCCTTAATGGTCGGCATTTCACTTGATTTGGAGTTGTGCCAAGATTAAGTTCACCCACCACCATAATACGTGACAATTTTCTCTACTATTTATGGGTTGATTCCTCCACTCTATATGAGTTGGTGCCTTCCATCCTTAGGAATTGATTATTATATCGTATTTTAATATCTATTGTTATTGATTCCGATTATATCTGAACATGTCCCAATAAAAAAAAAATTAACTTACATTCACAACTTTAAATATTTATCAATACATATTTTCCCAATTCATCATTTATTTTACTATCACTAAATAAGTAAATTAATGAAAAATCTAAAATAATTTTTCTAATTATATAATTAAATGTTGACACGTGATAATTACCAAAAACACAACAAAAAGAAAGCTTGAAGAGAGCCAGCCAATACAAGAAAAAAATTACTTTTATTAAAAAAAAAAGAGGAAAAAAGTTACTTTTAACTGTTAATTATGCCTTTTTCATTGCTTAAACAAACCAAAAGCCAACAACTTTCCTTCTTATTCAGACACCTTAGTTGTTTATTTATTTAATTAATTTTTTTAATAATCAAAGCCAGATAGTCATTATTAAGATGCTAATTATATGAAAAATAACGATAAAGGCAGTCGAAGAATATAATAAATATCGTCCAAAGAATCCTCTGTTTCTCAACTGTTTTTCTTGGTGACTTCTCAAACAGGCTTCCTTGTCATTTTTTGGCTTTGCCCTGATAATATTTTCTTGGTTAGCGCTTTAAAGTTTCAAGTTTTTTTGCTTTGGTTTTCATTTGCACTGCTTTCAAGTTTTAAGGTTGGTTTTTTGGAATCTGTGAACCGTGTTGTGATATAAGGGAGAGGTTTTTAAGTTGGCTGTGGAGTTGAATTGTTTTTGATGATTGAAAGTGTTGATCTTTTAAGTCATTTTTTTTTATTTTAAATTAAAAAAAAAAATTTATATAGAAGAACACTGCATGCGTTTCTAGTTTGGGTTTTTGGAACCTGTCAATTGGGTTGTGACAAAAGAAAGAATTTTTTTTTTTTTTTTTAAGTTGGTTGTGTTTGATGTTTTGTTGTATTAGGTTGGTTTTGATTGCTGAAAGTTTTGCCCTTTTTGGTTTTGTTTTGGTTTTTTCAGAAGAACATTGCGTTGCTTTCAAGGTTGGTTGTTTGGAATTTGTCAACTGGGTTGTGACATAGGAGAGTTGTTAGTGTTGTGGAGTTGAGTTGTTTTGATGTTTTGTTATCTGGGTTGGTTTTTGATTATTTGAAGTTTTGATCTGTTTAGCTTTGTTTGTTTGTGTTTTGTTTTCTTTCTTTCTTTTCCTGTTCAAGAAAAACGTTGCATTCGTTTCACAGCTGGTTCTTAGAAATCTGTCCACTGGGTTGTAACTTCAGAGAAATTTTTAATTTTTAAGTTGGTTGTGTTGTTTGATGTTTTGTTTTCTGGGTTGGTTTTTGATTGTTGAAAGTTTTGATCTTTTTAGCTTTGTTTATGTTTTGTTTTCATTCTTTTTTTTGATTTATTTGTTGTAGAAAATCATTGCATTGCTTTCAAGGTTGGTTCTTTAAAATCTATCAACCGGGTTGAGACATAAGAGAGTGATTTTTAAGTTGGTTGAGTTGCTTTTAATTCTTTGTTATCTGGTTTGTCTTTAGTTGCTGAAAGATTTGATCTTTTTAGCTTGGTTTGTGTTTTATTATGGAAAAAAAAATGCATTGCTTTCAAGGTTGGTCCTTTGAAATTTGTCAACTTGGGTTGTGACATAAAAGAATTTTTTTTTTTTCTTTTTTTTCGGGTATAAGTTGTGTTCTGAAGTTGAGTTCTTTGATGTTTTGTTATCTGAGTTGGTTTTTGATTGCTGAAAGTTTTGATCTTACTAGCTTTGTTTGTGTTTTGTTTTCATCTTTTTATTTTTTGTTGTAGAAACTTATTGCATTGCTTTCAAGGCTGGTTTGTTGAAATCTGTCAACTTAGGTTGTGAGTTGTGACATAAAAGAGATTTTTTTTTTTTTTTTTGTATAAGTTGTGTTGTAAAGTTGAGTCGTTTGATGTTTTGTTATTTGGGTTGGTTCTCGTTTACTTAAAAGTTCTGATCTTTTTAGCTTTGTTTGTATCTCTTATTTGAATAAATTGGTTCAAGATTTCTGTTCAACTTTTGATTGAATCCTTCTTCAACACTATAAAATTTGGCTTATTTTTTTTTTCCTGATAGCTTTCTTTTTTGAATGCTTGTGCAGTAATCTGACAAAAAATGGCGGGAGAGACGATTAAGATTGCTAAAGATGTTACTGAAGTAAGCTATGCTCATCACTGTTTTCATGATTGAAATTGTTTATTAGGTCTAAAGCTATGTAGATTGTTCACCTTATCAATCTATTTGTTCCTTCCTTGTGTAGTTGGTTGGTAACACACCATTGGTGTATCTCAACCATATCGTGGATGGTTGTGTGGCACGAATAGCTGCCAAGTTGGAGATGATGGAACCCTGCTCTAGTGTCAAAGATAGGTAATAGTTAGTATTAGGGTCTTTTTAAATTTCATGGCCCCTTTTTGTCCAACCAAATGTCGCTCCATAAATATATGTTTCTTTACAAGTTGAGTAACACTCGTAAAACATTCTATGCTTATTTTTATGTTGCTTTCAGATTGGATATAGTATGATCTCAGATGCAGAGGAGAAGGGTCTCATTAAACCGGGTGAGGTTAGTGATAAAATCATTCTTATTCGAAATTGAGTATGATTTTCGGATACATAATAGGTTGTTTTACTTGAATAATTTATGAGATGTTACATATACCTAGAGCTATCCTACTACTTCAATTTTATGATCTACGCCTTCTTTGCATGAAGTTTTTCCATATTAGCTTCTCTTGGTACTGATATAGTATTGATTTTAGTCTTAGATGCTTTCATATGATGAAGAAAGTTTCATTTTGATAAAAAAAATTGTTGTTCATATGTGCTCTAGAGTGTCCTGATTTAGCCTACGAGCGGTAATACTGGCATAGGATTGGCATTCATGGCTGCTGCTAAGGGTTACAAACTTATAATCACCATGCCTGCTTCAATGAGTCTTGAGAGAAGAATGGTTCTCCGAGCTTTTGGAGCTGAGCTTGTTCTCACTGATCCAGCCAGGGGCATGAAGGGGGCTGTTCAGAAAGCAGAAGAAATACGGGACAAGACACCCAATTCTTATATCCTTCAGCAATTCGAAAATCCAGCCAACCCAAAGGTAATGTTTGGATTGATTTTTTTGTTCATGTGCCTAGCTGATTGGAGAAATTTACATTTCCAATATTTATCTGTTCAGATCCACTATGAGACTACTGGACCTGAGATTTGGAAAGGTACAGGTGGGAAAGTTGATGCTCTGGTTTCTGGTATAGGGACTGGTGGTACAGTCTCAGGTGCAGGGAAGTTTCTCAAAGAGCAGAATCCTGACATCAAGGTCAGCATCTGCGTTTCCTGATATCGATGGAAATAGTTTCAACTTTGATTTGTTGATTATGTTCACCTGTACTCATATGTCTTATGTTTCTCTTTCTACCCTTGACTTTGTGTTTAGCTCTATGGTGTCGAACCAGTTGAAAGTGCTATATTGTCTGGAGGGAAACCTGGTGAGTCATGATCTTTAACATGTTTTGTTCACATTGTTTGTCTTCATATGCCATATTTGTTTAGTTGCAATATAAGTTACTAAGCTTATACATACATGCACAACATATTGATTTTATTATAAGAAGCAAAGAATACACAAATTAACAGTTCAAAAAAACTGAAGTATATGCATTAAGGTGAACAAATTGCCTGTAGTAATCAAAGAATGGAAACTACGATAATGCAACAGTCTCTAAAAAGATTGTAGGAGTGAGGATGAACAAGCTTTACTGGTTCTTGTATTCATTGATATTTCCAGTCTTTGAGCTGTTACCTTTTGTTGCCATCAATGTTTAAATCTTTAGCGTAGGCAAGTTTACCTCTTTTGTGATTAATCACTTGCTTTTTTTTTTTTTCACCTTTTTGTTGCCATCAAGTTTATTAAATCTTTAGCGTAGGCACTTGCTTTGATATTCTTTTCTCAAGTTTACTTGTAAGTATGGCCTTCCTAAGTGGGCATTATCTTCTTGTATGATCATCAAAACAAGTACCGCTAACTGATAAATATCTTGATTTATTGTGTATTACGATTCATGCTTGAAGATCACCAACCATCTCTAAATATAGAAGTTGTTGAACCAGTATATAGAAGACCAACAGCTAATTAGCCTATGCAGGGCAATGAAGTCTTGTTAACACCAGTTCTGGGCAAATCCTGTTTTGAAGACTTCATTCATTGAAGTTATGTTACTCTAAACGGGTTTTGTTTAAGCATTTCTGAGGTGGATAATGTCGTTTGAAATTTGTACATGTCGAAATTGAACACTTTGCTTTCTGTTGATTCAATTGTTTAAGTAAGTCCTTGAAGTATATTATTAGACGTATTCTTCGAATTTTTGTGATTATATATCTAATTTTTGGTAACTGCCAATTTTGACGCTTAAGTTATCTGTTGTTGGCAATAATTGTTGCTGTAAGTTTTCAGGTTTCAGGTAAGGTGGCTATTGAAACTACAGAGCTGCTTGTCTCACCTTATAAACCATACAAAATTGTCAGAATCATAAATTGTCAAGAGTGATGTTATGATATAGGCTCTGCCACAAAACAGACCTTAGACAGGTGCACCTCCGAAGTGCAATGAAGGTCCCCAACCTAGGCCAGGGACCTTCTTGATCGACCATTGACCCCATCCAGGCAAGTAAGTTTGATTGTTGCTCGTCAATAACTATTTATTATCTCAACTTAGTGAATCAGTATAGTGTTCTACTGATGTGAGATATGGAACTTGAGCTTGGTGATGTAATTAGACAAACTATTGGAACAAATCATGGTTTGTACTTTATTAGGCTAGAATCCTGGCTTTTAAGTTAGTATTTTAGTTTGGTTATAAGCGCCCAACTTTCACAAAAGGATTGAATAGGGCCATTGTCCATCACTTGATGATTGAATCATATCGTATACAGATCACAAAAGGATTGAATAAGGACAGTTGATGATTGAGCCATTATAAGGTTTTGCTTTGCTAGCAAGAAATCAAGAAAACAATAAACTCTTATCAAGAAAACTTGGCTGAAATTTTAGATGAGTAATACAAAATGATATATTCACACACATTCTCTGTTAACAGTAGGCTATATATGCATCTCAGCCTTTACAATAACAACTTAGTCCAGTGTTAATTAATTGTTGGATAAAATATAACTATCCAACTAATTTTTCCTCCAAAATCTTTCATCAATCATGATCATCTTGATCAGTTATCCAATGGTTATGATAGCCTCTAGACTCTTGAATATCCCGAGTGTCTACCAGCTGATTTCTGACAGCTCTAGCTTGAGCATGATGCTGTCCAATATCGGCTTCAGTTTGTTGACTAACAACAGCTTCATTTTGATGTTCAATAGCGGCTTTAGCTTCAGCTTGATCAGCTGCTAGCTGCAGCTGCTGCATAATATTTCTAACAGCCATGCCCAACATGGATGACAAAAGGATTGAGTAGGGTCAGGGTTCGCCACTTGATGATTAAGCCATATCCTATGGAGAGACACATGAGTGGCTATAAACCGTAAAAGCTAGTTTACGGATGGAAGTCTAACTCATTTTATAAATTATATAAATTCACCTTTTTAATCAATGTGAAACTATTTAGTACTATCCACCTTTAAAAACCTATTAAATACATCTCAATATGTTCCGCTCCACAATCGTATTATTGTTCACGTGGTGCATATGATGTTCTAAATTCTAAACACCAGCCATCATAACAATAACATCATAACTACATGATATAAATTGCAAGTCTCTAACTATTGCTCTTTCTAAATCGTGTTATTAAATCATATTCATCAAATGATTTAATTTGGCCGACTGGTCTGTTATTGATGTAATTTTATTTGACTTTAATTTTTATAATTTTAAGATGGTCCCACATTAATATAATAAGTGTATGTTTACTTCATGGATTGATGGATGAGATTAATTGATAGTGTTACTTGTTTATAATTTATTCTGTAATGAGAATGAAATTGTGGGTCTTGCATCAATTTGAGATTATGAAATGGGAATCCCATTCTGATTCCCTTTGTCAAGATGAAAAGACCTTTATACTCTTTTTTGAAAAATAAAGAAAAACTAATTTTATTTGATATAAAAAAAAAAACTGCATATTATAACAAAAAACTGTAAACCTTTTGTTTTTCATCATCAATTTCTTAATTATTATAGTGGATTATTAAAATAATATGTAGTTTTTTTTTTTTTAATTGTAATGTATAGTTTTTTATTTGATATAAAAAAACTATATATTATAATAAAAAACTGTACACAATTTATTTTTTATCACCATTTGTTTAATTATTATAGTGGACTATTAAAATAATATACAATTTTTTTTTTAATTGTAATGTACAGTTTTTTATTTGATATTAAAAAAAAAACTGTATATTATAATAAAAAACTACACACTATTATAATTAATCCATTTAATTAAGGTTATTTTTATAATTTGTAATTGAGCAAAATGCACAAAACCCCCCGAGGTAAGCCTTTAAACAGACGGAGTTAATGTTTGGGTTTTATAACAAGTTAGCCCCCAACTGTTAGTGATTGTTAATTTGATAAAGGGTATTTACGTCATTTTATTTGAACTGACTTATAAAATTAATAAAAATATTTAAAAATAAAAAAAAATATTTATTCAATTGGAAATTCAGAAATTCGAGTTTCCATTCGAACAGAAACCCAGATTTCTGTGGAAATCCCGATTTCCAGTGGCCTTGCACCGACATCAATCTCCCACAAAAACCATCATTAATCTTTCAAAACCAATAAAAACATCTTCAATGAACATCAATCAACCTACCATCATAATAGACTAACCGAGCATCATCACAAATCTTGTTCTTCATTCTGCAACCCAACATCAACCCATAACCACAACATCAAAAATGAACATCATCTTTAAACCATAGTAGTATTTGGGTTGCCGCCACTGCTCAACTTGTTCAATCCATCTCTACCTTAACAAAATCTGGATTCGAGATTGAACCCAGACGTCATCTATTTTTGTCGGGTTCGTCGAATCCAAACCATATCTGGGTTCGACGAACCCAAACCTAGTCTGGGTTTGTTCGATCGAACCCAGATCCAAACGAACGAGAAAAGAAGAAAAAGAGGAGAAAAAGAAGAAGAAGAAGAAGAAGAAGAAGAAGGCGGTGGAGATGGAGGTCTGCTTTAAGGATGGTGGAGAGCGACAAAGAGAGATGAAAATGGTTTTAATATAAATTTTTTGTTTTTATTTATGGGCATTTTCGTCTTTGTATGATAAAACACGGTCAACTGTCACATGACTCACATTTGACGTGGTTTGACCGTTAAACTGGGGCTATCTTCTGGATGTTTAATGTCTTACCTTAGGGGGGTTTTGTGCATTTTGCTTTTTATAATTAATTCATTCCGATTCCAAAGTAAAGTAAACATCTTAATGGGAACACTACTGATTTCGATTTCGATTTCGATTTCAATTCCTACAGTTGAAGTAAATAATTTATTCTGATTCCGATACTTCATTTCGATTCCAAATTATTCTGATTCCAGATCATTCCGATTTCTTTAAGTAAAGTAAATGCACCATAAGTGAATTTGTATTGGTTTATAAGATGAGGGTAAACTTCCACTTTGAGTTAGCTTTTGCGGTGGAATTAGGTTTAAGGCCCTTTTCAATCAATAATTACGCTAAAGACATCTTAAGCGCTTATGTAAGCACTTTTGTATGCAATTGTTTGGATAGTTGATTTGTTCCACTTAAAAAATCAAGCAGATGATGTGGTTGTCTGTTTTTACCATAGACATACTATCATAATTGAAGTTTTCAAGGACATCTTATCTGTGGCATCCCACATGAATATAGTGACAGCCTGTCAGCTTCCAAGCTGCATTAATACAACTTGCTGGTTTTGCAATGATCAACTCAAACCCAACCTCAACTTATTGAAGATAAAGTTTTAGAGAGATTCATGAAAAGATGGAGATGACAAATTCTTTGGTTGCACATCAAAAGCCTCATGCAGTATTTGTCCCATATCCTGCACAAGGCCATATAGATCCATTGCTAAAACTAGCAAAGTTGTTGCACTACAAAGGCTTCCATATCACCTTTGTAAACACAGAGTACAACCACAACAGGCTGCTGAGGTCCCTCGGTCCTGAGTCTATCAAAGGCCTCCCTACCTTCCGTTTCGAGGCCATTCCTGATGGCCTCCCTCCATCAGCTGCTGACTCCACACAGGACATCCCTTCTCTGTGTGACTCCACCAAGAAAACCTGCATAGGCCCCTTTAGAGACCTACTTTCAAGACTCAACAATACGTGTCTGTCCAGAGTTCCTCCAGTCACTTGCATAGTGGCTGACACTTTTATGAGCTTCACTCTCATTGCTTCTCAGGAGCTACACATCCCCAATGTGTCCTTTTGGACAGCAAGTGCCTGTGGCTTCATGGGTTATATGCACTTTCGAACTTTAATTGATAAGGGCCTTTTTCCTCTTAAAGGTAGTCTTTATTCATTTACATGTATACAATTTCTAGTGAGGAATTCCTTAAATAACTTATTAGAGCATTGATTCTTTTATGTTAGAGTTTTCACAGGTTTTTTGCTATGATCACATTTGTCAAGATATTTATGAAACAGACTGAGCCTCCAACAAAAATGTTAAAAACTTCTTACGCATAAGCTTATATAAGAGAATTTTTACTAGATTGTGACTATGTGTATATTACATGCCTTAGATTTGTACATTGAAAAATCTTAGGTGCATACTATCCACACAAATTTTGTCTGTTTTTATGATTTCTGTTGTCTAAATCATAAATCACGTGATTTGAATGTGTGGTGTGACTCAAACAATGGCTTGAAACAATTTTTGTTTGATCATATATCTTCTTGTTCTCATCATAAATTGCGTGTCTTGAATGCCTTTTGCGATCTGAACAATGAGTCGCATGACTTAGATAACTTGTCATGCAACTTGGGTGCATATTAAATAGAATGTAACGTTTGTTTTCAAGAAAGACAATATGTAGTTTCTGCTTAAAGATTTATGCCATTTTTCTTTATTTGTAGTTCTTATTTTTGACATTGATATGTAGATATACAAGGAGATCTGAATACTGAAATTGATTGGATTCGGGGCATGGAACGTATAAGATTGAAGGACTTCCCATCTTTTATAAGATCTACAGATCCTGATGAGTTTATGATGAAATTTGACTTGGGAGAAGTTGAAAATGCTCGTAATGCATCTGCACTCATTGTCAACACCTTTGATGATTTAGAACATGAGATTTTGGAGGCTGTTCCTCCTTCTTACCCTCCCATTTTCGATATTGGTCCTCTTCAGCTTCTGCTGGATCAAATTCCACCAGAGGATGCTTTGAGTTGCATAAAATCAAACCTGTGGAAAGAACAGGATGGGTGTCTGGAATGGCTGGATACACAGCAACCGAACTCAGTTGTTTATGTCAACTTTGGCAGTGTCACTGTCATGACTGATAAGCAACTTGTTGAGTTTGCCTGGGGTCTTGCAAATAGCAAGGTAGCCTTTTTGTGGGTGATCAGGCCTGATTTGATCATAGGTGAAACAGCCATTCTTCCTCAGGATTTTGTTTACGAAACCGAAAAAAGGAGCTTGGTGGCAAGTTGGTGCCCACAAGAACAAGTTCTAGGCCATACTGCAGTTGGGGGGTTTTTGACACATAGTGGGTGGAATTCAACACTGGAGAGCTTATGTGGGGGTGTACCAATGTTGTGCTGGCCATTCTTTGCTGAGCAACCAACTAATTGTTGGTCATGTCAAAACAAGTGGGGTGTGGGGATGGAAATCGAGTCCGAGGCTAAAAGAGATGAAATTGAGAGACTTGTGAGAGATTTGATGCATGGAGAGAAGGGAAAAGAATTGAGGAAGAAAGCCATGGAATGGAAATTGTTGGCAGAAAAGGCTGCTTCTTCTCCTAATGGCTCATCCAACTTGAATCTAGAGAAAATGATCAAACAAGTGCTTCTCACTTCAACAACAGAACATATCAATCGACATTAACTAGCTTGTATGTTTGAAAACTTAAACTATGTACCGTAGTTCCTGAATATTTCACCATGTGTTTCCCGCTTGTAAATCACCTCCCCTCCCTAAGAGCATAAATCAATAGAAATATTACCATTTATAATATATATATGTAAAATTGGGTTTTATGAATCAAAAAATAAAATGATTGAGGTGAAAAATTGGGCAGGGGCCGCGCGAACGCAGGCCCCCACTGCCACAAATAATGATGTAGGCTCTGCCGCTTTGGGCAGACCTTAGGCGGGTGCGCCTTCAGAGTGCAATGGAGGCCACCAACCTAGGCCATGGACCTTCTTGATCATCCATTGACCCCATCCAGGTAAGTAATTTGCAATGTTGCTTCTCGATAATTATTTATTGTCCTAGCTCAGGGATCCAGTTTACTGTTCTTCTGATGTGGGACTGAGAACATGAGCTTGGTGGGAGAAATTAGGCAAGGTCTCAATTGGTTTTTGAGTTTAGAAACAAGAGTGTGAGCACCATTTAATAAACTGATCTCATAGCTTAGTGTTTGTCACATCCTGTAGAGATGGGCGTGGCCTCTAGATACTAGGCACATTACATTTAAATCCGATGCATCTACCTGTAAAAAGTTAGTGAATACGTCTCAAAATTTCTAGTCCACAATCATAATGTAATTAGTGTGCTCAATTTGGTATTTTAAGTACTATCATGGACTTAACTAAAATTGAGGCCACACAGCATTAAGTTTTTTACATTCACACGTTGAGAGAATTTCACTCCTATTTGTTTTTCCATGTCTTAATTTGTAGCTTAAAAAAACAGTCATAGACCCCCATAACATGATATAAGACCTATGTGGTTTAGAATTAGAGTACCTCATTTATTTATTTATTTTTTAAGTAGTATTATTTAATCATATATATCAAAAAATTAAAGCCGGTCAAATAAATTAAACCCAGCAAGGAATTGACCTATTTAATAAATTAGAGATATGTACATCTTATTCCAAGTCGCAGCGCTTTTGTAAGCACTTACGCATGCCGATGTTTGGAAAGTTGACTTGTTCTGCTTAAAGAAGAAACAAAAATATGTACTGTAGAAATGTCTTCAAATTGGAGATTTCAAAGACCCCTTATTCGTGAAATCCAAAATTTTATAGTGACAGCTTGTCAGCTTCCTATATATATATAATCTGCTGATTAATACATTTACCATGAGGATTTGATTTGATTCAATTGACCTGTGAAGATTACAATAAGACAAATGAGTCTAATTTATTCAGTCGATTAAACTAATTGATAAAATTATTGTTCGATAAATCAGTACGATTATTATTTTATTTTTATAGCTAAGTTTTTTTAAGTATTGTATATATATAGATATATGTTTTAAAATATTAGAGTTGTAAATCAATTTAGGAAGACACTAAATTTGTTTTCTAGTTAAATATTTTATTTCTTTCTCTATATTATTTCATAATATCATAATTGTTATTATTATTATTTTTTATAATAT